>CM076583.1:602252245-602904337 GCA_034641835.2 Pinus albicaulis
AGCTTATCTCCATGTATGGGCCATGTTTGATGAACGAATTGTCCTAGAGATCGAGTTATCTCAGTAAGCCTCTTTCATTTGCAACGAAGTATAAAAGTTTTTAAGGTCACTTTTCTTCTCTAGCCCTTAACATTGGACGAAGTTGACTTTGAGAGCCTCCTTGAAAAAGAAACGAAGTCCATATTCGTAATTCTCCTTGACTCCATTATCCCCAAAAGGAATTAGGCACTGATCCATCAAAAGGTGGTCATTCTAAACCATATTCTTTCACCTTTTCCTCTCTCCTCTAGGTCTAGCCACACTGGGTCACCTGGGGCATCAATTTCCCGATAAACTAGTACTAGAAAAAGTTCGATCTACTAGGCCCTACTGCGCTGGTGTGTCCTCAAGGTCTCCTCCGATTTTGAAGAGATTCTAATGTGGGATTGCGAGATATCCCAAGCCCAAGGTCTAACATTAAAATTTTCCCTGGTGTTCCCAAGGCTAGTGCCTGATAGGATCAATTTGACATCTTTAAGTGAAAATTCCTGTTTGATGCTTTCCCCTTGCCTTGGTCAGGTTAAGAATATCATAGGTTGCTAAACTCTATCCTGTTAACCTAGGCTGGGTCCACTTGGCCCCGTGTGGTCCCATTCCCTATATAAGACAATTCATCAAGGATAACTCAGGAATCCAAGTTCTATACGGATTTTAGGGAATGGAAAACTCCTTTTTAAATCATATTCCATTAACCTAAACCTCAAATCCTCACCTCTTTTTCCTAGAAAATCTTGTACCTTGCTTAAAGAGCAAGAAAGCTCCATTCTTAATCCTATTCTAGGAAAAGGGTCTTTAAGGTCACTTCACATCCATTTGTTGATCCACCCTTTATAAGTGACTTCCTAAATACTGGGTCTCCTCCCATCGGTGAAAGTTCGTAAAGAGCAGGGAGTCTTAGCTGTGGTGACAGTGGGCTAAGCCTCCAACGTTGCCCTTGACCTAACAGTTTCCCTCTTAGGAGTCCCATTTAGGTCCTCGATGGTTTGAGTGGTAACAATACCCATACAATGTTTTGAATGTGGTCATCCCAATAGACATGCGAGAAATGGTGTTATAACAATGCTCCTCGAGGTGCAACCACTTGATCCATGCCTTCTGTTGTCCTGTCACCTAGTTACGCAAGTACCCCTGAATCTATTTATTCACAATTTCCATCAGGCCATCAGTCTAAGGGTGATAGTTATTATTAGGGATCAATTTCGTTCTCACTAGTCTACAGAGCTCCTGCCAAAACACACTTATAAATCTTCCATCTCGATCGCTAACTATACTTTTAGGTAGCCCATAGAGTCTGAGTACCTCACCGAAGAACAATTTTGCTACTTGCACAACCTTATAATCAACTGGAATCATGAGTGTCCCTTCTCCATCAACACAACTCCTATCCCTTCTCTTGATGGATTGCACTCCAATACAAAAGGTTGGTTGAAGTCGGGAAGTGCCAATACAGGGCATGAGCTCATCACCTCCTTAAGGTTGTTAAATGCTTTATCCAACTCTTCTGTCCATCTAAAAGTTCCCTTCTTTGTCAAATCTGTTAGTGGTGCGCTTAACTGAGAGAATCCGTTGATGAATCACCTTTAATAGCTGTAAATTCCAAAGAATCCTCGTAACTTTGTCAGGTTTCTGGGTGTAGGCCAATCCAATATTGCCTGAATCTTCTCTTGATGCACTTGTACTCCTTGTGCATTGATTATATGCCCCAAATAGAAAATCTTTGTCATCCCGAATTCACACGTTGATGCCTTGGCATCGAGTGATTGCTTCTCCATAATGCCCAAAATCTCATCCAGATGTCCCAAGTGTTCCTTCCACATTTTGTTATATATGAGGAGGTCGTCGAAAAACATTAGGAGGAATTTCCTTAGCTACTTGTTGAAGATGTGGTTCATACAAGACTGGAAGGTGGTTAGCACATTAGTCAGTCCAAAGGGCATGACCAGGAATTCAAAATGCCCATAGTAGCACCTGAAAGCTATTTTAGGCACATCTGGTTCTCAAACTCGAATCCAATGATACCTTGACTGGAGATCAATCTTTGAGAAAAATATTTCTCCATGCAATTTGTCCAATAGTTCGTCGATCTTGGGGATAGGGTACTTGTACTTGACGGTCTTTTTGTTCAGTGCTCGATAGTCAATGCACATGCTCCACGTGCCATCCTTTTTCTTCACCAAAATTACCAATGAGGCAAATGGGGTTGAACTTGGTCTGATGCGGCCCATAGTTAAAAGTTCTTTGATGGCCTTTTTGATCTCATCATTGAACTTCTTTGGGTGCTTGTAAGGTGTGGTGATTACAGGCTTGGCTCTTTCTTCAAGTTCTATGGTGTACTCAAAAGGTTTTTCAGGAGGCCTCCCCTGGGGAATATTGCCAAACACTTAGTCATACTTATTCAACAATAGCTGAATGTTTTCCTGGCACTGTTTTTTACTTTCAAATGTCTTTTGGTTTGTAATCATACATTCTGTCGCATAAGCTACATCCCCATGCCTATATATGACCTCCATTCTTTTAGTTGAAACAATATGGGGTTTGCCATTAGACATACCTCTCAATACTGCCTTGCTTCCATTCAATGCTTTGAATTCAATCTCCATCGCTTGGTAGTCCATTGTGATCTTTTCCAACGAGTGTAACCATTGAATTGTTGAAATTCTATAGCATGTGCAATAAAATACAATTTTAAACTGATAATTTCTTCCTAATGATTTTTTCAAACAATATTTCTTATGCCACTGATATCATTGAATAATTAGACAAAGAAAATCTCAATTGTAAATGCAGTGGAAACAATAAAGATCATAGAAAGACAAACATGCACAGTAGACAATATTTTCACCTTGGAAACCCAATTTGGGAGAAAACCCAACAATCTTTTCATAAGAAGAAATTTTCTTTAAAGCAAGGTTTACAAATCAGAAATTTGTCTAGAAATTTGAGCCAACATTACAAGTCAAAACACCAGTCAAACCTGGTCATACTAGTCAACACTGGTTAAACCAGTCAAAATATCAACTTTGGTCAACGCTTGTCAAACTTGTCTTGCGGTCAACTCACGTGTGACTAAGGATTGCGGTCAAACTGAGCTGGTCAAACTCAGTCAAAGCTCAACTGTCAAAGTTGGTCAAATTCTCACACGTGTAGCCTCCAAGAGAGAGATAGACTCTAGAGTGATGAAGAAAGATGAGAGATGAACTTATTTCTCCTTTGCTGAAATTTCTCCTCCATTGGAAAAGATGAAATGAGTTTGTTATGTTGATAAGTGTCTCCTCACATTCACATCTATCTATAAAGAGCTCTAATGTTGAGTGGAGACCCAATAAGAAGCTCCTCATCACAAGGAACCCCTTCACTTATTCAACCTACATCACTACTCAACATTAGACTAGAATTGTTTATTCCACAAATGGGTGAAAACCCCATTTAAATAAACATATCAAACCGCTCTATAAAAAAATAGATCACTCCATCTCGCAGTAGGAAATGTGAGTATCGTGGGCCAATCTCCCCGAGCTAGACACTAGGGCTAATGGGAGAAATATTGCCCTGGGCCATTCACCCCTAGCCAAATTAACATAGCCGCATGGGTGAATGTATCATTCTCCCCTACTCAAATTAGCATGACCGCGTGGGAGAATGTTTGCCCGATGCTGCAAAAACATCAACACTCCCTCTCAACGAGGGAGACATTTTGCATCATGCCAAGCTTGTCTCTAAAGTATACAAACTTCCCACTAGATAGAGGCTTGGTGGGAATATCCGCAATCTGCTTGTTTGTGGATATATATTGGAGCTTCACTGCTCCCTTCTGCTCCATGTCTCACTTTTGCTTCGACCTGTCATGAAATACTGGATTCTACGAAAGCTTGACATAGCTTTGATTATCACAATATATCAAGGTCATCTCTAGTGCCTGATCAAATAATCCTGCAGGAAGCTTCTGAAGCCACACTTCTTGACTTGCAACACTGGCTGCAATATACTTTGCTTTTGTTGTACTGAGTGTGTTAGAAGTCTGCTTTGTGCTAAATCGGGATATCATAGCTGATCCCAAGCTAAAGCAACACCTCAAGGTGCTCTTATTGTCCACTGCACTCCCGAGCCAGTTAGAATCAACATATCCTTGCAACCTCAGTTCACCACCGAAGACATATCTTAGACCATATCCAACTGTACCATGCAATTACTTCAACACATGGTTCTCTGCAACCCAATGTACATGCCTCGACTCAACCATAAATTGGCTCAGGGTGTTCACTCCAAAGCAAATATCCAACCTGGTGTTAACCAGGTATATCAAGGATCCAATCAACGGCCTATACATAGTGGGATCCACCAAGTCTGAATTTGAAGCAGAATCACTCAACTTCTTCAGATTTATTTCCATAGGTGTAGCCATGGAATTGCAGTCTATCATACCGAATTTGCTCAAGATCTGAACTATGTACTTCCCTTGTCCAAGGAAGATCTCATCTTGACTTTGCCACACCTCCAATCCCAAGAAATAATGCATCAAGCCAAGATCCTTCATCTCGAACTCCGAAGCCAACTCCCTCTTGCACCCGGCAATGAGCCTCTCTGCCCTAGTAAGGAGCAGATTGTCAACATATATCATCGAGATCCAAAGGATCACTATCAACAACCTTATAGTAAAAGTTAGGATCCACATCACTCTCAGTGAAGCCCAAACTCATCAAGTATCCATCAATCCTGGAATACCATGGCCTGGGTGTCTGCTTGAGTTTGTACAAAGCCTTCTTCAATCTGTAGACACGGGACTCCTTCCCATGTATCAGAAAGCCCTGAGGTTGCTCTATGTATACTTCCTCCTCAATCACACCATTGAGGAAGGGT
The DNA here is from genome assembly GCA_034641835.2 of Pinus albicaulis. Taxonomy (NCBI): domain Eukaryota; kingdom Viridiplantae; phylum Streptophyta; class Pinopsida; order Pinales; family Pinaceae; genus Pinus; species Pinus albicaulis. Next base: position 602,257,142 of record CM076583.1, read on the forward strand.
AGATACTGGCGGCATTGCTTGAAAGATTATCATGATATTGGAAGCACTTCTTGAAAGCATCCTTGATTTTTAACAGATTAGGTCCAACCACCCTTTTGATTTGTGACAAAAATTAGGAATGTACCTCCTACAGATTCCGAGGACAAGAATAAGCAACCTTGCCAGGTTGTCTCCTGCTAGAAACTATATCAGTGGAACAGCTACTTGTGTTCTAGAAATATTTTTTTGTGCATGTATTGTGAAGCCTATCTGTATCTGTACTTCAGGTTTTCTTGTTAATATGTTTTAATGTCATCTGCTGGGCTATGGCTTATACTCTCTCTATGGGAATCAAATAAGCAACTATTATTCTAGGAGAGGCGTATTCACAGCACAGAGATGGAAAAATAAGAAAGAAATGATAGTATTAGTTGACCAGTTGCATTCATTAGTGGTTATCAATCCTAAGGAGGATAAAGTGTTTTGATAGTTCTGCAACATTGGCAAAGGGGACATGAGTGGACGTTGTTTGAAGCGTGATAATGTTTTGGTTCTTGAATATGGGCATTATTAATGTTGTTCATGTTAATGATTTTTTGTCTTTTCTCATCATTACTAATAAAAACGTGTAGTTTCTGTATTGTAATCTAATCTTGCAAGAATTAATTCGGAGTTTCACTCCCCTGTTACTACAGGTTTGGATATATGAGAATACAAATGACAGGGCAGATGGTGCAGTAGAGCAATTTAATGCAACCATGGAAACTCCGGAAGGCAGTAAGAATGGAAATTTTTTGGCCATTGGCGGCACAAATGGTTGTCTTGGGTAAGTTTGGAACCCTATGGTAAGGTTTACTACAAGTTTGTAGCATTTTTTTTAAGAAATGTTGAGGTATAAATCTGTTGCATTGTATTGATTAAATGCTTCCTTTAACTATTGAATTAAACCGTAGATATGTGTGGCATTTTTAACCAAAGGAAAAAGTTCTGCATGTGCAGCCACCACAAGCAAACTCAAACTTAGTTAGGTTTAGAACCAAAGTTTCCCATCGCCAAAACATAGCCGCTTAACCCATAAAACAGTCCATACACTTGTCAACGCCATATTATGAACAATGCTAAACAAAATCTTCACCAGCTGGCATGCATTCCAAAAACAGAACTTTTATGTTTCTTACGGGAGGAATGTAGATGCACGAAAGCAGAGTGTTGCTTGGCAGGGAGTGCACCTTCTTGTTATGATGCTTGCCCATTCTTGTTTGTTCTATGATGCAAGCGTACATAGGAATTGTGCATTTGAAATATAATTGCATTCATTCCAGCAGCAAGGAATTTGTATTAATTGGGATGTTAGATGGTTGCTCACCAGGGATTGAATCTTCTTGTTATCAAGGTTGCCAATTCTGGACTGTTATAGTTTGGATTCTGTTATCTATTTTTGTGTTTTGCTTTGGTGATTGGAATTTAATTTGTTTTCTTTTAGAATATTATCACTTGTCACTCCTTGTTTTCTGTTTCCAATCAATTTATGACTATTTTGTCCTGGGAAAGAAACTATGGTTGTTTGTTCATTGTCTGAAACTATGAATAATAATCTGAATATAATGTATGCATTTATTATTTGAGTTCATGAAGGGCACTGTGCTTGAAAATTCTGGTTTAATATGCTTAATCTAACAACGATTAAATATTGGCAGTTGACTATCAAATTCTATTTATTACTAAAGCAGTATATTATATTATTTATATTAAATATCAATTAATGTAATTGTGATTGGTCCATTTGAAGGATTTCAAGGCTTTATAAACCAAGATATTCATTCATTGTTGTTTCTCAATCATTTTATCATTGAGATGAGTATACATATGAATATATGTTGTGCACTGTGTGCCTTCTTAAAACTCTGGACTTTCTGTGCGATTCAAGTTATGAACCCCTTGGTTCCATTAAAATTGGTATCCAAGCAAGTTTGAGACTTGCTGGTCTAGTGGCCTTTTCTTTGCCAGTGGCAACAAATTTTGAAGTCACTTGGCCAGCCTTGAAGCAATCCTGGTAAGAGTTTCTGAACAGCCGGGCGATTATTTGGAGCAAACTAATGTTGTTACAAGGATAAATCATTCTGGAGGAAACAAATAAGCAAAATATATTATCATTTATGACATTGAAGGAAAACAGTTAAACATAAAGCTCAAAATTAAAATGCTAATATTTTTTGAGATCTCTGCTTCCTGCAACAGTATCACTAAGCCACCACAATTGTGTCATCACTATAATCAAGACCTTCATTGGAACGGTGCAGTCTTGATACAAATGCATAAAAATAGCTAATTGCTGAATCTGTGCTAATTTAGTTGGGAGAAAGTGAAATGTTCCAGTGGATTGCAAAAGCCAAAGCCTATTGAGACCGCAGTTTTTAGCAGGACAGGGCTAGGTATCAAACCGGCCAGGAACCTGCACCGGTGGGCTGGTTTGTACTGGTTTGGTACCAAACCAGCTAAGTTTGTACTGGCTTGGTACCAAACTGGTACAAGCTGGGCCAAACCAGCTGGTCCCATCTTGAATCAGCCGCGCAGGTCAGGCCACACCAGGGCTGTGGGGGAGCCCCCCCCCGAATCCGCTCCCAAAGCACGCTCCTAGCGGGAGTGAATCAAGAGTGACCTGGGAGCGCGCTCCAGTAAAAAAAAAATCTCTCCCTAGCTTTTACGCAATTTTTTTTCACAAAGATGTTCCAAACGCAATTTTTTTTCAAAGAAACAAGAGTTTTTGAGTAGGGCAGCCTAATATTCAAACCTATGGCTCTAGTATTGATATGCAATTCATGGTAATGTTAAATTCTCCTTTATATTTCATTTTCATCCTTTTACTTAAATTTTTAACATTACCATGAAATGACTCAGGATGTTTGAGAGTGGTTTCGACCTCATTGGATTTCATATGGAGGAAGTAGAATTTTAGATCTCACTCAATATCCATCAGACTTATCGGTTTTTCAGGATTTCAAGATTGGGGGGATTGCAGTGTTTCCATTGGATTTTGTCATGTACTAGGATATGGAACCTAACATTTACTTGTCTCGTGTTAGCTCTAAGATCATTAGCTTAGCACTAAAGTCACTCATCTAAGCTCTAATCTTGTTGAATGGTCTAAGTTACTTTGGGCATTGAAACTTAATTGGCATTGAAGAACTTATCTATCTCTTGAATATCTTGGGCATCTAATTGAGCATCTTGTGATTGTTTGGCATAAGCATTTATTTTATTGGAAAATCTTGTTATTTCATGTTTAAAGTGGATATGCGCCCTTAATTGCTATCATTGGTTAAGACATCTATTGTTGGGTATTGGCACATGTTAAGTTGGCACATTCTCTTGTGGTTAAAGATTGTCTTTTGATTTTCATTTCCAAGTACTTATTGTCTTAATTGAAGATCAATAATAACATAAGTACTTAAACATTAAGCAATCTTAACCTAGGAAATCACTCACTATCGTTGCATAAGCATCCTAAGTCTAGTTGCACTAATAATTTACTTCGAAACACATAAGTTTGGTTGATAGACATCTAGGGCCACCCTTTCTCATCTAGCTTGAGGGATTCAACATTTTTCTAGTGATTAACACACTGACCTTGCAGTCGTTATAGCCACAGTCTCTGTAGTGCCGGAGGCATCGAGTGGTTGGAACACAAGGGTGTTGAGAATTTGAAAGGGCATAGTTTAATTCAATTCTCTACTTGATAATTACTTGTGAAATTATTTCTTTTACTTAGATCTTCTCTTTATTAGCTTATTATGTCTTTCATCAAGTCAATTATCAAAGCACAAGACACAAGTTTTAGGCTTTTCAAGCCAGGGCCAAAACCTCTCCCTCTTGGAGAGGAAAACTTGCAAGTAATTCTTCCTCTCAGAGAGGAAAACCCGCAAGTAATTATTCTTATAGACTTTCAGTTGACAAGTACCATGACCATGACATAGACCCTTGACTCTTGTATGCCTCCAAGACTTTGTCACTGCTCCTTTCTTGGCTTCTTATGCTGATCTCTCTTTTCTGCACTGTTCTGCACCAGTACTAGAGAACTTGGTCGCTAACTGATGTGCTTCTCCCCCTTCTGTCTTGATGACTTAGACTGAGTTCTCCGTTTCGCTGTAGTGACCTTCCTTTACGCTTTATATACCTTACGCCTTTGCTGGCTTGACTTCTTTCTACGTACTTCTTATCAGCACTTAATCACAATCCTGAAATGACCCTCGGCATATCTCTGGTATGCAAGGTGGATACTAGCCCAAAACAAATGTATATACTTTGCTGGAATGTGTCACCTTTTCTGTGGTATATCTGCATTGCAATCTGCACTCTTATTACAGTTGTTAACCCAAACAATGGACCTCATTTCAGCGCTGTGCTTCTCTTTTCCTATGCTGGAGTATCTGCTCTTCTTACGCACCAATAGACCTTACATTCCTCGTATAGGTGTCTTCTGAAATGCCATAGATACGAACTGTTTCATGTATGAGATCTTAGAGATATCCGAACTTTTCTTGCTGTAATTTCTGCGCAGTTCACTGGGGTATTTATAGTGGTTGACCCTATAATTAGCCAACCTGTCAGTGAACTGATGTGACCTATTTTGATCTGAACTTTCAAGAGGTATTCTACAGTATATTCAAGCCAACTTCTTCCAACAATTTCTAGAGCATGATAACAAGGTCTTGAGGCATATTTTTTGACCTTAACAAGTGTAACAATCCTTCAAATACATGACTCTAAATTATACATTTATGACAAGATGAAAAATCCCTAAAAGACATCAAGAAGTCTTTGACCTATAATAAAAACTCCTTGCTGATAAAACCCATGAAACAAGCTTTATAAAAATACATTTTATTATCTTTGTCTTATTCTTTACATAAATTCATAATTACTAGTCATTATGAAGATCGAACCTACTTACACTTTCCAACACTCCCTCTTAACTAGGGAGGTATTCATAATGGTACATGGTTACTTTCAATTTGAAGAATCTCATAAGAAGAATCAGATTGGTAATCACATCTTTATAGCATCATATCAACCATCATTGTCATAGTGCAAGGCCTTGACAACGAGACAATGAGCTACAATGCTTGCGAGATCAATGACTTCTAAACACCATCATCATTGTCTCTCCAAGGTACATTTTCCACCCGGTTGTTCACCAAAGTATGACCTTACTGGACTATTCTTATCTTGGGTAGTGTTGTTGCACAAAATGTCTAGGCATCGCAACAACGGCTCAGATCGGGGGCTGTCACCCTGATCCCCAATCTCTCTATTTAAGCTGTCTCCTTGTAGCAGACTAAGGGGGGTAGACTCTATGGAAATTGAATGAAGAAGAACTAGTTGGGAACCAACCAGTTTGGGAGACATAGTTAAACGACCAAATACTTCTAGAAGATCTAGCAAGATTAAAAGATTCAATTGAATTTCAATGATTGATACCAGTACCTTATGGAGTTAACTATCTTGCTAACATTTTAGGACCAAGTACTTGATGAGAAATTGCTGCTATGCAATGCTAATGTAAAATGCAAGGAAAATGATTCGAAGGAGTGAGATGAAGCAAACTTCGAAGATGAGAGGTGATGTTAAAAGCTTAAAGCACTTAGATTACAAATAATTTGATCTAACCACTAAGTACTTAAGCGAGAGTGCCACTTATGAAGATGCCAAAAGATTACTCAATTAAAAGATATACAGATCCACAATAGAGCTCTCAAAATCAGGTATCGATCACTTACTTGAAAGATTTTTTCAAACATTAATATTCAATAAATATCCAAATTCAAGTAAATGAAACAAGACTTAATTACACATTAGGCGATTTTAATCGATAGAAAACATTTGAAAATTCAGATGCCAACGATCATCAAACCCAACTGAAGCATATGAAATTAATTAACACTTAAATCTCAGTAATTATTAATCAAGATATACCATGAGATTTTAATGCTAAATAAACACTTTGTCCAACAATTTATGGATTAAACGATATTCTAAAAATGCAAATCCAATAAAAAATCTTATTTTTCTCCTATAGTCAAACTTAAGATATATTCTTCAACAAGATTTCAGATCTGAAGTATTAATTGCAGCATTAATTTAAACCATAGATTAACAAACAAATGATACCGGCACCAATGCCCAAAATGACTAAATATAGTAAAAATTATTGAACTTGAAGAAAAATCAATTTTTAGGGCTTGATTAAGAGAAAATTCAGATCTGATATTTTTATTTCAGTAGTGAAACAATGACAGATCAACAAGATAAAATTGCCAAAAACAACTGCCAAATACTTCTAGAAATAGAAAAAAATGTATTAAAACTTGAAATTTTCAATTTTAAGGCTTTAAGAGAGTTTGATTCAGTAATTTTCAAAACTGATTAGTTTATAACAACAATAAATTGATAATAGATCAACAAACTAAAAATACTGAAGATGATCCCCATAATGTCTAAAAATAGTAAGTTTTGCCGAAAAACTGAAAATTCAAAATTTTTAGACCTTATTTAGGATATGCATCAGAAATGTTCAGATCTGATTTTTCACAGTTATGTAGTAATTTCCAATAAACTTCAAAGTCAAATCTAGGCAAAATTACAGATGCCCAAGTGGCCAAAAACTTTGAAAATGAAGATTTTGCAATTTTAAACAACTTTGACCATATAAAATGTGTTTTTAGGGCCTGATTATTTGTGATTTGCTTGTTGTAATAAAATTTGTAGAAGATAAGGGTTTAGAGATCAAACCCTTAGCCCAAGGCTTTGAAGATCCCATCGTTGAAAATCGTTGAAATTTTGGGATAATGTTGCCGCTTGAAAATTAGAATTTTGGAGACCAAAATCCTGTAAAAATAGCCTCAAAAGCCTATACGTCCTCAAGGGTCTAGATTTGGCTCAGATCAGAAGATTTCCTTGGTTGATTTTTCAGATTTATTCCTGCAAACAAATATTAAGCCTAGATTGTAAATTTATGTAGATGTTTTATGCTTGATGCAACTTTACCTTTTATTACAGCAATCACATAAACAGTCAAGTAAAATGCTGATAGAACATACCGGTGGATCTATAGAAGGCAAACCAGAAACAGAAGAATGTGTTGGTGCGTTACGGTGGTCAGCAAGATGCTTCAACCAGCAAAGTCTTCTTGGTCGGCCAACCCAGCTTGTGTCACAACAACCCTCAAATCAGACACCCAGTCAACTCAAAGTCAACCCCAGAAAAGTCAACACTATCCATAAAAGTCAACGCAGGGCAGCAGCAATAAAGTCAACGCAGATCAGTCTTCGGTCAACCTTTTGACCTCGATTTTTGTGCCAATGAGTAGGGCCTTCCAAAATCGAACTCTCCACCAAATTTCAGCCCTTTTGGACCATGCGTTGACTAAAGTCAACGCTGGTTAAACTAGCGTGGAAAGCCTAGCTGCGGTGAGCTGCAGTAAATTTTGATCAACCCTTGTTGCAGTAAATCGTCCTCTTTCCCACGCGTGAACCAAATTTGCCTCCAAGGAGCTTTTACCAAATCAGAAGAGAAGATGTGTGTGATGAGAGTGAGTGAAATGATCTCCAACGTTGACTGTATATATATCCATCATTGAGGTGTGTGACACATCTGCTGGAGGTGTAAAACCTTAAGGCCGACCTGCACATATTTGAAATTTATAAAAATAAATTCAAAATAAATGTTCCGCTCATCAGATTAAGATTAATTTTATATCGATCTTACACCTCTCTGAAAGAGGAACCTAATAAAAATATTGGTATCTTTATCTGAGCATCACAACATGGCATTTGGACCTAGTTGTTCAATTTTAACACTCCTTCTCAACTAGGGAGAACTCCATCCGCCTGTGCAAACAAACATCGTGCGTCATCCCGCCGTAACTTGCTTTGCTGGCCTCTTTATTTCAGAACAGAAGTGGGTCAGTCACAAAGACATCATCCCTCGGCTGACAGATTCAGCCCAGAGGTCCAAAACCTCTATCAGACTCACAAAGAGTCTCATACCAACCCGAAGTTGGTTTACCTGACCCGAAGTCAGTTGGAGGTCTGAAAACTCACTATACTTGATCCCAGATCAAGTGGTTGGACCGTGCCATCCTAGATAGAGAGTACGGCAACCTCTGATGTGTCCATCAGTCTTTGCTACTAGTCTCTAGCTTTTCCCACCTCAGTGGCCAAATGAGAGGTACTTCCCATGAGCCCTGAACTCAATGGGTAGGATGCATATGGGGCACAGATAATGAGAGGTGAACCAACTCAAACATCATAACAATGGGGCAGAAGCACCACAAGGTTCGGCAAGCCTAGCCCCATGAGTGCTTATAGCTCCGAGAAGCTATCCCCAAAGCCCCTTGGAGCTCCCAGAGCTCATCGTCCAACAGGACCCACATCATAGGGTTGTTCCACGATACCAAGACTCTAACGGAAGGTTAGGAACTTGACCTTCCCCAGGGGCTTTGTGAGAATATCCGTGACTTGCTCATCAATTCCTATATGATCGAGCCTTACAGCGCCTCGCTGTACCATATCAATATGCTTGGATCGATCGTGGAACACTGGATTCTTGGACAAGCGAATCCCACTCTGGTTATCACAGAGTATCACGGTGGTATCTAGCACATGTCCAAACCTCTGTTTTAAAAACCGGCCAGGCCTGGTCGAAACCGACCAGGCCTGGTCGACCGAGCCGGTTGGGCGGCCGGTCCGACCAGGTTCATAACCAGCCAGGCTGGCCGGTTTATTACCGAGCCGGCCGGTTTTTGTAATGACCAGGCCGGCTCGGTAATAAACCGGCCGACCAGGCCGAGCCCGAGTCAACCAGGCGTGGTCAATGCCGGCGGCCGGTGGGCCCAAAAATTGCTAATTTGCGGACTTTAAAACCGATTTTTATTTGCTGTTAGGGTTTTTTATGCATCCCTAAGCCCTCCCAATGCTATAAAACTAACCCACCCCCTCTATTGAGCTCACATCTATCTTGTGCAATTTGTTTGAGCATTTGTGACTCGGGACAGAAGTAGATTATTACAGACTTTAGTAGAACTACTGGATAATGGATTAGCTATGTCTATTACTGTGTCTGTGATACAATATTGGCTGTGAACAGTCTTGAAGTTGTGAACAACACATACCATTGTGTGGTGGAAATTGTTAGCTAGGAGTCTTTATGTTTATGGTTTGCTAATCTTATGTGAAGGCGCCATTGTCATTGTATATACTATAAACACCTGATTCTATTGCTATTTGACAATTTATTGTGTAACAAAAGCATTTCAATCAATAGGTACGATCTAGACTCTAGAAATGAATGTCAATAAACACATTCCACAGAATGCAAGCAGAAAATTTACACCCTTGACATTTCTTCAATGATAAGAATTCCCTTCTGGTTTATACAAGAGAAATCTACATAGAGCAGGTATAAACAATGCATGAAATGTAACCATGAAGGCCAAACTATCCACTTGACCATGGAAGGCCAACCTACCAACACAATTGGAAAAAAATGAAGAGGGAAAAAAACAGTACTTGAATGGTATATGATGGTAGTTAATGGCTAACCATATGTGAGATAAAATTTGGAATAGGCAAATGTTTTGACTAGTACTTGCACTACTATCAGTGTGTCAGAGAGTACTATGGCTCAGACAGTACACTGGGTGCCATTTTGATATAATGGATATATTCATGAGCCTACTTTTATCATATGTTCTCTTTTGTCTATATTGTAATGCTTTGTGTTTGGAAACATGAATAAAAATCTTTAAATTTATGTTTTTGTACAAAAAAAATAATATTTAATGTATTTTTTACAAAAACCGAGTCATGACCGAGTCATTGAAACCTGGTCGACCGAGAGCCTACTTTTATCATATGTTGTCTTTTGTCTATATTGTAATGCTTTGTGTTTGGAAACATGAATAAAAATCTTTAAATTTATGTTTTTGTACAAAAAAATTAATATTTAATGTATTTTTTACAAAAACCGAGTCATGACCAAGTCATTGAAACCTGGTCGACCGAGTCATTACCGAGTCATTACCTCGACCTGGTAGCTGACCGATTCCGTTTTTTAAAACATTGGTCCAAACAACTCACTGAAGAGCTTTCGCAACCAAACTGCTTCACAATAGGCCATACTTGTTGTAATGTATTCGGCCTCTGCGGTGCTCAAAGCCACCGACTTCTGCTTCCTGCTCATCCATGATATCGAAGCAGAACCAAGATTGAAGCAGCATCCCGATGTGCTCTTACGATCCACCACATTGCCAGCCCAATCGGCATCAGTATATCCAAGGAGTGTCATGCTCCCGACAGTGTATCTCAGCCCATGGTTTATTGTGCCCCGAAGGTATCTCAGAAGATTCCTGGCACCAACCCAGTGAAAGTGATGAGGCTCAACCATCTGTTGACTCAAAGTGTTCACTGCAAAACATATATCTGGACGGGCGTTCACTAAGAACATCAGGGCCCCTACGAGTTGACGATACTCAGTAGGATTTGACAATACGGGCCCAGCAGCGCTGCCACTCAACTTCTTGAAGTTGAGTTCCATTGGTGTTGACACGGACTTGCAGTCCACCATACCAAATCTTTCTAGAAGCTTCATAATGTATTTTCTTTGAGAAAGGAAAATCTCGCCAGGTCTCTGCTAGACCTCCAAGCCTAGGAAGTAGTGCATCAGTCCTAGGTCCATCTCGAACTCAGCGGCGAGCTCCCTCTTGCACTGATGAATGAGAGGGTCATCACCTGTCAGGAAGAGGTCATCCACATACAGCACCAGGATGAGAGGTTTTCCCTTGACAACCTTGAAGTAAAGGTTCGGATCAGCATTACTTAGAGTGAAGCCCAACTTCATCAAGTAGCTATCTATCCTCTCGTACCAAGCTCTGGGTGCTTGCTTCAGCCCATAGAGGGCCTTCTTCAACCTGCAGACATTGGTGTCCCGATCTTGGACTTCGAACCCTAGAGGTTGCTCCACATATACCTCTTCCTTTATCGCACCATGCAGAAATGCAGTCTTCACATCCATCTGATGAGGACTCCATCCTTGCGTAGCAGCAAGGGCTATAATAGATTGAATGGTGGTGTATTGGGCCACAGGTGCAAATCAGTGTTCCACGGGGTCGCGACTCCCAGGGTCGGGTGCACGCACCCCTTGCACCCCGCGCACCCGGGACGGGGAGTCTCATGGGGGTGCGTTTCCCCACGCACCCTTTTTGGGGAGTCTTGGGGAGTCTCCGGGGGGTGCGTTTCCCCAGTGTGGGAGTCGCGACTCCCCAAAAAATGAGCTTCTGGGCGACTCCCCTAAAAAATGAGCTTCCGGGCGCCTCTTTTTGAGGGGAGTCGCGCACCCCCAGCTTTGCCTAATAAAACCTTACATTAAAAAAAAAAAAATTAATTATGTGTATTAAATAATAAAAAAAATAAAAATAAAAAAAAAATAAAACAAAATTAAAACTAAACTAAAATCATTTCTAAGTTTCTAACCTATCGACCCTCTAACCATAACTTCATTCAACTTATGCAAACCGACTGCTATCGACCCTCCCGCCGTGCTGCCACAGTCTTCATTTCATTGTTACAGTCCCGCCCGACTGCACTCCTCCGCCGGCCGCCCGACGGCACTGTCTCCCGCTCCACTGTTCTGCCAGGTTGTCGCCCGCCCGGCAGCCCTCAGCTCGGCCGCCCGCCGCTCCACTGTTCCGCCAGGTTGTCGCCCACCCGACAGCCCTCAGCTCGGCCGCCCGCCCGCCTGGCCGCCCGCCGCTCCACTGTTCCGCCCGCCTGGCCACCCGCCCGGCAGCCCTCAGCTAGGCCGCCCGCCCGCCCGCCCGCCCGCCCGCCCGCCCGCCCGCCCGGACTCTGGCCGCCCGCCCGCCTGCAGTCCGGCCGCCCGACTGCAGCTCGACCCTCTCTGCAGACTGCCACAAACACAGCGCGGGCTACAGGTATGTAAATTTTTAACATTTAAATTTTTTAAATTTAAACAGAACGTATATATGTTTTCATTTTTATGTGATTTTCATTTGTATTGCTTGACATTTTGATTTAAATTTTAAAATTTAATTTATTTAAAAAATCTTTCATGCAGGGCAGAAACTGAAAAACTAAAAAAATTTGCAAAATAAATTATAACACAGCAAGCAACAACTGTATAATGACTGATCAGGACAGCATGAGCAGCCACAATGATAATGAATACACTCCTCAAACAGAAAGTCCATTGGGATCTGCAATTAATGAAATCCATCACCATGGCAGTAGTTCAGCTACTCTTACGCCCACAACCGCATCACCTGTAAGTGCAACCCCATCAAGGGCATTGGCAGAATATGAAAATGGGACATTTAATCCAATGAAACCTCTTTTGTTATATGCTAGCAAAATGACTGACTATTCAATCCAACCAAAACCAGGGAAACAAAGAGGTGGGACACGCCGTTGGAAATGCAATGTTTGTGGTCATTCTTGGGTTGGCAGTTATAGTCGGATCAAGATGCATCTTTTGGGTGTAGGTGGCAAAGGGGTTAACATATGCACAAAATTAACCATATTGCAAAAATCAGAGCTCTTGAGGATGAAAATGGCAGCAAATGCAAAGGGCACCTTTGCAAGTAGAAAATTCATGGACGAAGCTCAGCAAAATTTTGATGAAGCCACAAGCTCCAAAAAATATTTAAAAGATAAGAAAAATATCAATATGCCTCCACCATCTCCTATTGGGACTAAGGGTTCCCGTTCTTCTACAGTGGGACCAACTCTTGCAGGGATGTATAGTAAGTTGAACCGTGATGATACAGATGATGCCATTGGCAAATTTCTTTTTGCCAATGGCATTCCTTTCCATGTTAGTCGTTCTCCTTACTACAAGGCGATGGTGAAGGAAATTGCAGCAGCAGGACCCTCATATGTGCCCCCAGGTGAACATAAGTTGAGGACAGTGATATTAGAAAGGCAAGTGAGCAATATTAATGTGCAAAAGGAAACACTGAGGCAGACGTGGGTGAGGGAAGGTTGTTCTATTGTTATGGATGGGTGGACAGACATTGCGAAGCGTCCACTTATTAACATCATAGTTACTTGCCGAGCTGGGCCTTTTTTTCTTAGAGTTATTGATTGTTCTGGAAAGCGCAAAGATGCAGCGTTCCAATTTGAGCTTCTTCGTGATGCTATAGAGGAGGTTGGCTCTACAAATGTGGTACAGGTTGTGACAAATGCAGCAGCAGTGTGTAGATCAGCAGGATTAATGATTCAAAGTAAATACAAGCATATTTTCTGGACACCTTGTTGTGTGCATGCGCTCAATAATGCATTGAAAGACATTGGCAAAATTGAGTGGGTATCTAACTTGGTGACAGCTGCAAGAAATGTGCAAATGTTTATTTGCAATCACCACACCTCTTTAGCCATGTACAGGTCTCATGCGAGGAAGGAATTCCTCAAGCCTACTGATACCAGATATGCTAGTTATTTTCTTTTATTAGAGAGGATGTTGATGGTGCAGTCAGCATTGCAGGCCATGGTTGTGACTTCAGATTGGAATAGATGGGCAGAATCCAAGACAGAGGAAGGGAAGAAAATCAGGATTCAGATATTGGATAATGATTGGTGGACAGATTGTGGTTATCTGGTGTCACTCTTACGTCCTGTAGTTGAGGTCATTCGCTACACTGACACAAATTCTCCTACTCTTGGAGAAATCTATGAGACTTTTGATAGTATGTTGGATCAACTTTCAAGTAAGGGTGGCCATTCGTGAGAAAGACCCTTCCTTAGAGTTTTATACGACCCAGATTCGACCCATTATTCAGCGTAGGTGGGATCGAATGAATACACCTTTGCACATGGCAGCATATGCTCTCAACCCAAAATGGTATGTGCCAAGGACTGGTAGAATTCTTCCCATTGAAGATCCTGAGGTCAAAAAGGGATTTCGAGCTGCCATTACAAAGATGTATAGTTCAGAAGAAGGGAAAACAATCAGAAGACAATGGATGCAATTTGCAAGTCTCAGTGGTCCCTTCAACAAGCATGATGCAAGGGAAGATCGCAATGATTTAGGCCAGCTTGACCCCATTGGTTGGTGGACCATGCATGGGGATGAAACTCCAGATATCCAACAACTTGTTATTCGCTTATTGTCTCAGATTGCTAGTTCCTCTGCAGCAGAGAGGAATTGGTCCACATATAGCTTCATCCACTCTATCAAGAGGAATAGACTTTCCTCTAGGAGAGCAGAGAAGCTAGTTGCAGTGCACAATTCTCTACGTCTTGCACATAGGAAGACACCAGAGTATCGGAAGGGACCGGCAACACGATGGGACGTGGATCCAGAGGATACTGCACAGATAGATGATGAGGATGGACCAGATGAGCCGCAACATGGTTTGGTTGGAGTTCCGTTGGTTACTCAAGAGAGTGACTCCGACTCAGATACCGACATTCCCATTGATGGTCCTGATGACTTCATGCAGCAGATGGATGTCGAGGACCAATCATTGAGATTGAGTCCTTGATATTGATTTTATTTTCAGTGCTCATTATCCATTTATAGTATTTACTTTTCAGTTGATGACCTCAGACTGAAGACTCTTGACTCTTAACTATTTTTGAGTTTGAAACTTATAAGTTATCTATTATGAATCATGATATTATCTAATTCTAGACTTTTACTATTTAGACTTTAACATGTTCATTGTTTTCAATTTGCTTTCAATTTCAATTCTAGAATAGTAGAATGATGAATGATGAAATTAATTTTTAATTTTTAATTTTTTAAATCAATGTACATTGTAGATTGTAGAATGATGAATGATGAATGATATGGAATCATGGTTCAATGTATTTTACTATTTTGAGATTTCATTATTGAATTTATTTATTGAATGATCATTGATTATGGATGAATATTAGAATTTAGAAATTAAAATACTGAGTATGTCATATGAATGATGTACATTGTAATATGTATGTACTATGCATCAAAATGATTCAATGAATGATGAGGATGGATCAATGTATGTCATTATTCATTTCAATTATGAATTTAAATTTAGTATTTAGTATTTAGTATTATTTATTATTTAACAATGAATATGAACTTGAATTATTATATATATATATATATATATATAATTAAAAATTATATACCCCGACGACTCCCCGCACCCCTGAAATTTCCCTAAAATTTCAGGGTACTCCCACACGTCCCCCCTGTGCGTCTCCCCGCACCCGCGTCTCCCCGCACCGGAGTCTTGGTGGAACATTAGTGCAAATATGTCATCATAATCTATGCCTTCCTTTTGAGAGAAGCCACGGGCAACAAACCTTGCCTTGAATTTTTCAGCACTTCCATCAGATCGATGCTTGATCTTGTAGAGCCATTTCGAGGTGACAACTGCTTTGTCCTTTGGTCTTGGAACCACATCCTAGACATCATTCTTCATAATGGACTCATACTCTTCGTGCACAGCATCCTTTCAGATTTGATGCTTTACGACTTCCTCAAAAGATCCAGGCTCGGATTGTACAATAGTACTCATGGCTGCTAGATACCCTTGGTATCTACTCGGCTTCTTGCTTTCACGGAATGTCCCCCTTGGGGCAGCATGTCCCTCAGCATCCTCGAGAGTGTCCCTGAGCCATGATGGTCTCTTTCCCAGTGAAGGAGGTGGATTAATCGGGTCCATCGGTCCTTCAACATCAAGCATTGTTTCATCTTTCGGTTCCTCTTGATTTCCAGGCCTTGCTTCATTATCTTCCTCAGATCTCGGAAGATTGACTACTTTCCTCAGGGAAGTATCTTCGTCAAAGGTGACATCGTGGCATATCTCCACTTCCCTTTGACCAGGTACATAGACTCTATAGGCCTTCGAAGTTTCACTATAGCCCACAAACATTCCTTTCTTCCCAGAAGCATCCAACTTGCTCCTCTTTTCTTTCGGCACATGAAAGTAGACGGTACATCCAAAAACTCTAAAATGTGAGACATCAGGTTTTTAACTAGAGAAAATCTCTTCGTGAGTTTTGGATTCTAGAGCAGAATGCGGGCATCGGTTTTGTATGTACACGGCAGTGTTCGCAGCTTCTCCCCATAGAAACTTCGGCAGACCTTGGTCACATAGCATGGCACGGGTAGCTTCCACAATGGTCCTGTTCTTTCGTTCAACAACACCATTTTGCTCGGGAGTATAGACAGTTGTGGTCTCCCTCTTAATGCCAGCTTCTCTGCAAAAGTCCTTGAACTCATTTGTCTCATATTTTAGTGCCATTATCAGTTCTCAAAATCTTGATCTTTTTCCCTGTCATATTTTCCACCAAGGCTTTGAATGTACGGAACCACATGAAAGCCTCATCCTTCTTCTTTAAGAAGTATATCCAGGTTTTGCGAGAGAAGTCATCTATGAACGTCATATAATATGAACATCCTCCCAAGGATGTCACAGGCAACATACCAGATAGATCAGAATGGATCAATTGCAAGACATCAGATGTCTTTGTGACACTAGAGGGGAAAGGCCCCCTTGTATGCTTTCCTTCGGCACAACCCTTACATACACTTTCATGATTATTTGGAAACTTGGGCATCCCTGTCACCACCTTCCTTGCTTCGGGGAGGGCTTTGTAGTGAAGGTGTCCAAACCTTTGGTGCCATAGTTCAGTCTGTCGAATAGTATCACATGTCATTGCTCCCAGCGGACTTCCTCCAACCTGGTAGAGTGTATCAACTCTAAACCCTATCGAGATAGCTTCCTTGAAGCTCTTATTTCACATGAGCACCTTTCCATCAGTGAATGCCACATTGAAACCTTTGTCTTCCATGGTCGATATAGACACAAGGTTCTTCTTCAAATTTGGTACATAGAGTACATCCTGCAAGTGAAGGACTTGACCTTGAGACAAGTGGAGGGTCACAGTCTCTATCCCTTTCATAGGATATGTGGCATTATCTCCAAGGATAATTTCCAGATTAGTATCCTTCTCAATCATATCAGAAAGTGCTTCCTTGAACCCAGTGATATGCCTTGAGGCACCACTATCTATCAACCAGACATCCATAGTGTTGGGTGGGGATGTAACAGAGAGGGCAGATACAAGAATGTATTCATTTCTTTTATCAACAACATGTGATTCCTCATACCTAGAGTTTCTTGACCTTTTGAAAGGTTGATCATTTCCGTCGGAGGAAGCCTTCCTTTTTCCCTTGAACCTGTTGTTCCTTTGATTGCCATTCCTCCAGTTGTTGTTGTTGTCATCACCATCGGGAGAATCCTTCTTGAAAGGACATTCTCTAGCATAGTGACCAGGCCTATGACAAGTGAAACACTTGCCCTTCTTTCCTTGTGCCTCTGCTTTTCCCTTATTCTTCGGACCACCAGAGTTCTTCTTTCTAGAATGAGCAGCGTATGCAACATTTTCATCCATTTCTATACTCCTTCATTCTTGATTCTTCTTGAACGCATCTTGATAGTACTTCATCAAAGTCATGTATCACATTATTATTTAGAATGGTGGTGTTGTGAACACATGCCATTCAGATGAGAGTCCTCCAAGTGCGGTGAGTACCATCTCTCGATCAACTATTGTCTTCCCAATAGCTAGCAGATTGTTCCTGATTTCATTTAGCTTCAGAAAGTATGATTGGACAGACTCATCCCTGCCTTTCTTCAGATTCTTCAATTGATTCTTGAAGAATAGTACTTGATTCACATTGTTGGCCTTGAACATGAGGATCAATTTATCATACATCTCTTTGGATGTGCCCAACTCAGAGATGTAGGCCACCAGGGTTTTATGAATGGATTCCCTGATCATCAGCTTTGCTTTGATCTCCCCCTTCTTGTACTTTGTTTTGGCAGCAGCAGTTGCAGTGGATGGAGGTTCTTGGATTTTACCCTGCACATAGTCCATGACATTTTGGTCTTCCAATTTGAGATCCATTATCATTTTCCAAGCATGGAAGTCATCCTTCCCATTCAATTTGTCATCCTCCTTGAAGCTATAGTTTGTGGAACCCATTATCCTTTCCGGTGATTGCTACAAATAGGGCTTGTCTTCACCTCAGCTCCGATACCATGTAAATTTATGTAGATGTTCTATGTTTGATGCAACTTTACCTTTTATTACAGCAATCACATAAACAGTCAAGTAAAATGCTGATAGAACATACCAGTGGATCTATAGAAGACAAATCAGAAACAGAAGAATATGTTGGTGCGTTACGGCGGTCAGTAGGATGCTTCAACCAACAAAGTCTTCTTTTTCGGCCAACCTAGCTTGTGTCACAACAACCCTCAAATCAGACACCCAGTCAACTCAAAGTCAACCCCAGAAAAGTCAACACTATGTAGAAAAGTCAACGCAGGGCAGCTGCAATAAAGTCAACACAACTCAGTCTTCGGTCAACCTTTTGACCTTGGTTTTTGTGCCAATGAGTATGACCATCCAAAATCGAACTCTCCACCAAATTTCAGCCCTTTTGGACCATGCGTTGACCAAAGTCAACGCTAGTCAAACTAGCGTTGAAACCCTAGCTGCGGTGAGCTGCAGTAAATTTCGGTCAACCCTTGCTATAGTAAATCATCCTCTTTCCCACGTGTGAACCAAATTTGCCTCCAAGGAGCTCGTACCAAATCAGAAGAGAAGATGTGTGTGATGAGAGTGAGTGAATTGATCTCCAACGTTGACTGTATATATATTCATCATTGAGGTGTGTGATACATCTGCTGGGGGTGTAAAACCTTAAGGCCGACCTGCACATATTTGAAATTATTAAAAATAAATTCAAAATAAATGTTCCGCTCATCAGATTAAGATCAATTTTATATTGATCTTACACCTCTCTGAAAGAGGAACCTAATAAAAATATTGGTATCTTCATCTAAGCATCACAACATGGAGTTTGGACCTAGTTGTCCAATTTTAACATAGATCTTGCTCTCCAGGGTTTAGATTTGGCTCATATCTGAAGATTTCCTTGGATGATTTTTCAGATCTATTCCTGCAAACAAATATTGAGCTCAGATGTTGCTCTCCAGGGTCTAGATCTGGCTCAGATCTGAAGATTTCCTGGGCTGATTTTTCAGATCTATTATTGCACAAGTGAAAAGAGAAAAATCAAATACCCAATATGTACAAAAATAGAGAAAATCCTAAAAACCCAAATGTTAGAATTCAAAATTATGTTACAAAACTTCAAATTTATACAAATAAGTTACAAATCTATATAGTACATCTATAGATCTATGCATAAGAGTTGCAGATCTGTCAGATCTAAGGAGTATAAGTATGACTTTGCTCTCAGATCTGAAGATCTAAGGCTCTTACTAGCCAGATCTAACTTTAAATTCAATAAAATTTAAGATAATTTTTTTTATTGAGGCACAAGCCCTAGAAAAACTCTCCAACAATATAATTTAAGATAAGCAGGGGGAATTAGATTTAGATTGCTCTTCAGATCTTATTTCCTTGGGATTCAACTGGTCCAGCCGAAGACTTCCCCAAAGACCCCATTCTAAATCCAAAAGATTTCTGCACACTTAAAGTTAAACTGTTAAGTCAATAGAGAAATAAGATAAAAATAAAATTTTTAAGAGTTAGAGATACTTGTTAACTCAATCCAATTAATATTTTTACCCTAAATCCAGTAACCTAAGCAAGATATTTGTGCAATAGATTACTCTACAAGAGCCATTAATCAACAATTCATTGAAATAATCACCAACAGAATATAAAGAACAAGTTTACCATAAAATGCTAAAAAGGAATGCGACCATCAAAATAAAACCCCAGAGATTTCGTTTGTATTATTCCAAAAATTATTACAGGAGAGCTTCAAGAGCTAGTACACGATCAAGAGATCAGAGGGAAAATCAGACTGACATTGACCTCTAATTTATGAGTAAAATCTCCAACGGCTAGTTCACTTGATCCCCGTTAAAGTAATCTTGACCGTCGAAAAGGATTTGATTATCTTTTAATCTCGTCCGTCGAAATTATAATTTTTTGAGGAATTTCGAAATTTTCAATTAATTCCCTTTTAATTAACTCAAAAATAATATTTTTGAGTTAATTACCTCAAAAAATTGACTTTGACTTAACTACCAAGGCCCAAGAGTCCAAAATTTCTCAAAATTTTCAATATTCCCTTGGCCAGGGACCTTTAAAAATTTATTTTTTAGGGAACCGCGAATTTTGCCTTTGAATAATTTAATATGACCTAGGACATAAGATTAATTAAATTTCTGGCTTAGGATTTTTAATTTAATTTGGCCAGAAAATTTAATTAATTGATTTATGAGGGGATTAATTATTTTCCAACCCTCTTTACATAAGATTAATACATTAAACCATGAGGGGAACACCCGTTCGCAACAGACCCTCAATAATCTACCTAATTCTGCGACTCAAAATATGATCTAGTAGAACTAGCAATGTGTAATAAAATGATCTAGCCAATTAGCTAGGATAATTCTCAGATGATTTTATAAAGACTCAATAAAAAACACTAGGACTCACTTAGTATCTTGACGAAAAAATCCACCCTAGCTTTAGGGTGAGGCTGGAGAGGAAAAACTTTGCCAATCATTTGTGTTGAGAAACACAAATGAATCAGTGAGACGAAAAACCTCCTAGGATAGAAATCGTCACCAAAATACTAGGCTTACCTAGGTTGTTTGATACATGATGGTCTTACTAAGATCATTTATGTTATAGACATGTAGAATGAGTTTACATCTTTTACAAAACTGTCGACTGATGATGAAATCTGAATGGCGTGAACACCTTGAACATGATAAATCAATTTGCAAAAATGGGGGTGTACTGCTTGGGGTCGTTGATACAGAGTGGTCAACAAGTAGCTAATCCTCAAAGAATATCAATCCATGGCTACACTTATCTTGAATGCCCTATCACATTCTCAAAGAGTATCGGATGCCCTATCACTTCCTAATAGATGACATGATGTGTCTATCACTCCCTCTCAACTAGGAAGGGCATATTCCACAAAGGAATGTAGTTGTACTCATTCCTATACAAGGAATGTACCTAAGCTTATTCTTAGGAATTACCAAGTTTCTTCCAAGTAAGAAACTTACCACCAGGCTCCCTCTTAACTAGGGACCTGCAGTAGCAATGGTGAGACACCCAGCTACTCATGAAGAACTCCTCCCTTCGATGTCATGAATTTCTTCGATATTGAGGAGTATTCAACTTTGGGATAGCTTCATAAGTCCCAAATCATCCATCAATTTCATCCATGAGTCATGTCATCTATTAGAAAGTGATTCATCAATCTTTCTCATCTGGTCTAGCTTCATGCCATGCTGCTTTCCTTCAAACCATATTTCTTCCAAGGATCTTTCATCATTCCATATGGTTGGCAGCCCTGCATAAACATATCTAGATATACATATACATATGAACTTTTAAATCAAAAGTTACCTCAATGATGATCTTTCACCATGACATCTTTGTGTAGGCATCGACATCCTTCATACAGATTGACACATCTCCTAAAGATATGTTTTGTGAAGGGTCTTCATCTGTACCGGACTTCTATCAGAGTCTACATATCTTCCCAGGAGATTTCCCAGTCAAATCTTCTTGGCTTCCGGATGATAACTGCCTATTATCATGGTTGCACTTCACAGTGTCTTCTTTTCTTTCTCCACACAGTTTTACTTCATTCCCAGGAACTTCCAGTATGTAATTCCTTGTTTGTATACAACCACCTCATATTCCAGATGAGGACATATTATGTTGATTTCATCTTCCAGTATGAAGTTCCTTGTTTGTATACAACCACCTCATATTCCATATGAGGACATATTATGTTGATTTCATCTGTGATTGGCAACCTGTGTATCAAAAGAGATTCTACTTTCTTTGATCATGCTTCTAAAGATAGAAGTCCATTACCTGCAACCATATAACATGAATTCATAGCATCCAGTGTAAGCATATATATATATATATATACAGACATGTACCTCATCTCCTTTTCCTTTTGAGTCATCCTGCAGCAGTTTTCCCTAGAATGAAGAATTTCGTTCCTTTGACCCGCTTCATCAATATGTCATCATATCCTATTCCCAAAATTCTGCAAGATAGAATTCTCGATGATTTTTTTTGCTTTCTTTCTAACCAGTGAATCCAAAGAGGACTCCATTAGAAAATTTCAACACCTGTTTCCATATAGATTATTGAATGACGACCCTTGATCTAGACGACTGCCTTCCATAAATGTTGTTATTAGTGAGTTTCCCAAGAGCCACTTCTTTCATAACATAGTTGTATTGCGGACATCCTTCTATGACAAGTGCTCCTTCCATGCTTCTATCATGATGCCATTTCTAGAGTGATGCTTTAATGTACAATGCTTCCTAACATACTATTTTACAACTGACAAAAACCTCTTAAAGAGGAAGATGATCTCAATCATAGTGGAGATCTCTCACTTCTTTCTTAGATTTCTTTGCATCAGGTTCTCCCCTTTCTTCTGTGACATGGGCTTCTTCCTTTTTCCTCTTGTCCCTTTTATAATGACCAAGTTCATTACATCCAAAGCATCATACTTTGTCCATATTTTTGCTTTTATTCTGAGGACCAAATTTACCAAATCTTCCTTTCTTTCTAGACATGGATGCAAAGGCTTGATTTTCTTCACTTGGTCCTATATCAATTTTGGCTTTCAATCTTGTTTTCTCTATTTGACATAGAGATCCTGGAATGGTGTTGCTTCTTTCTTCCCATATATGCTTGAAGTGAAGTTTCCCCATTCTTCCGGTAGAGCATTCAACACCATTGTAGTTATTTCACTATCAAATCTTACTTCTACCAATTCTTGCAACTGGTGTCGTATTTAAGAACACTTCATAAAGTATGAAGTGATTCCTTCCTCTCTTGACAATTTCAACTTGTATAGTTCTTGTCTCAGAGATATTACTTCTCCTACAGTACTTACAGAGAACAACTCCACCAATTTTTCATATATTTCTTTAGCGGTCTTTGGTTTTAATACGTAGGGAATGAGTGAGTCCTTAATGGATTCTATTAGAATTCTCAGGGCTTTTATTTCTCCCTTCATGTACTTGGCATGAGCTGGAGCATCTTCTTTTGAAGGTTGAGTTGCAGTTCCTTTGATGTAGATCATGACTTCATTTTCAATTTGATTCAAATCTGTGCTTTTCTTCCATGCACGAAAGTTTGATGGCCTAGCCAATTTGTTGCTTTCTTTGAAGAAAGTCATTTTAACTGATTCAAATGAAGTCATAGAGGTACTTACTTGTGTGGATTGATTTATTCCTTCTATCAGCTTCCTTGATGATGATGATGAAGATGATGGTAGGAACTCCCTCTTAGATTGATTCTTTAAAAAGAGGTAGGTGATCTTGGATCCTTGATGATCAAGATGGCTTGATGATTGCTTCAACAGAATGATGATGTCTTCAATAGTGTTGGATGGTGTCTTTAGCAAAAATAATGGCTTGATGATGTGTCTTCCAACAATGTTGGTTAGACTTTAATATCAAGAATCTTTGATGGCATAGATTACCTCCTTAATGTGTAGGTCCTTTGAATAAGGTTGAAGGTCTTCTTGAGATGGCTTGAGGGTTTCCTTGCAAACTACTTTGACTCTTCCATGTTGACTTTGAATTTTGCTTTGATGCTTTGTAGAAGACTGATTCTTGAGAGTCTTCTTGTCAAATAGCCCTTTGTCTTCAGCACCTTAGCTCTGATACCATGTTGAGAATTTGGAAGGGCATGGTTTAATTCAATTCTCTACTTGATAATTACTTGTGAACTTATTTCTCTTACTTATATCTTCTCTTTATTAGCTTATTATGCCTTTCATCAAGTCAATTATCAAAACACAAGAGACACAAGTTTTAGGCTCTTCAAGCTAGGGCCAAAACCTCTCCCTTTTGGAGAGAAAAACCAGCAAGTATTTCTTCTTATAGACTTTCAATTGACAAGTACCATGACCATGACACAGACCCTTGACTCTTGTATGCCTCCAAGATCTTGTCACTGCTCCTTTCTTGGCCTCTTATGCTGATCTCTCTTTTCTGCACCGTTCTGCACTAGTACTAGAGAACTCGGTCTCTAACTGATGTGCTTCTCCACCTTCTGTCTTGATGCCCTAGACTGAGTTCTTTGTTTTGCTGTAGTGACCTTCCTTTACGCTTTATATACCTTACACCTTTGCTGGCTTGACTTCTTTCTACGTACTTCTTATCAACACTCAATCACAGTCCTGAAATGACCCTCGACATATCTCAGGTATGCAAGGTGGATACTAGCTCAAAACAGACATATATACTTTGCTGGAATGTGTCACCTTTTCTGTGGTATATCTGCACTACAATCCACACTCTTACTACAGTTGTTAAACAAAAATAATAGACCTCATTTCTGCGCTGTGCTTCCCTTGTCCTACGCTGGAGTATCTGCTCTTCTTACGCACCAATAGACCTTATATTCCTCGCACAAATGTCTTCTGAAATGCCACAGATCTGAACTGTTTCATGTCTGAACTTTTCTTGCTGTAATTTCTGCGTAGTTCACTTGGGTATTCATAGTGGTTAACCCTGTAATTAGCTGCCCTGTCAATGAACTGTTGTGACCTATTTTGAGCCGACCTTTCAAGAGGTATTCTATAGCATCTTCAAGCCGACTTCTTCCAGCAGTTTCTAGAGCGTGATGACAAGGTATTGAGGCATACTTTTTGACCTTTACAAGTGTAAAAATCCTTCAAATACATGACTCTAAATTATACATTTATGACAAGATGACCAATCCCTAAAAGGCATCAAGAAGAAGTCTTTGACCTATAATAAAATCTCCTTGCTCATGAAATCCATGAAGCAAGCTTTACAAAAATACATTTTATTATCTTTGTCTTCTTCATTACATAAATTCATAATTACTAGTCATTATGAAGACCAAACCTAGTTACACTTTCCAACAAAGGGGAGGTATTGTTAATTAAGCCTTTGCTTGCTTCTCGTTGGCTTCCATCCCACAACCTACTCTAAAAACTGGTCTCGAAACGATTAAGAGGAAGGCCTTACTTAGAATATGCATATAACTAAAAGTAACCAATATCCTTTCATTACACCTAGGTCTTAGGATTTGCATAGCATATAGGTTAGTTGATCATTCAAGCAGCAGTTGTCCATGCGATTACTTGGCTCTTAATTAGTAATAAGCAAGAAATTGACTCCACAAGGCACTGGTCTAAAATATAAATTTCATCTAATCCTTAAAATCTTGCTTGAATTAACCATGTCAATGGTGTGAACATTGGCATTGGGATAAAATTGGCAAGGTTCCGGAAAACCAAAAAATCGTAAAAATCAGGAAAATATCGGTAAAATTCGGAAAACATCGTCAAAATTAAGATACCATAAAAATATCTTTAAAAATTGGCAAACATCGGCTAGGCCAAAAAATCTTGATTTCGAGATATAATCGGGATGTTATCGAGATTGCCAAAGTGTTTTTCCTCCTCATTTCCATAGGGACTACCCCCCATAGCCTGCTGTTGGGAGACAACTAGAACGGAGTGGGTGGGGATCAGAGTGACAACCCCCACCCTGTGTTGTTGTCGCAGCGCCTGTACAATCTGAAGGACAATGTGGCCCAAATTGTTAATTGAGAGGGAGCAAAGTTCAAACAAGGAAGAACAAAGGAAAATGTTTTTAAGTATTCGTGAAGGTTTCCAAAGGATAAGAGATTAAGGGAATTTGGATAAGTGCAAAGGAACCCTTGAGTATGTGAAAACTATGAAGTCAAGGCTTGGTTTCGAATGCAATTAGTCATGAAAGTTGCTTGGGTTCAACAAGGTGATAATAGAATGGAAATGGATCTTACAGAAGCATGCCATATCAATGGAAAATATTAATCTAGCAATGAAATTGAAGGTCCTTTTACGGTAGAGAGATTACAGATCTTGGGAGTGAAAGAGCTAAATTTTAAGTTGCATGGAGCTAAAATGTTTAAGTTTTCAAAAAGCCGAAAAGGTGAAAATTTGAAATTACAGAGGTTATGAACATTATGTTTTGGCTTTTAGCTGGTGACAAAAATAAGTGAATGTCGAAACTGTAGAAGCTAGACCTAAAAATAAGTGTTTTAAATGCCAAAATTATTGGAAGTTCAACACTATATATCAGAATTCCATCAACATACATTGATGCAAAATTTTCAAATTAGTCAAATTTTTTCATAACTATCAAAACATTTAAAAGTCAAGTCTTTTGCATGATTTGAGCTTAGAATCAATGTTACCAGACTCAGAATCGACGAGACAAAAGAACGAAGAGTTTCAATCGGATCGTGAAAAAATCAGTGAATTCAATAAATAAAGATATACACATATATTGAATTAAAAAAAACATTATTAATTGATATTCAATAAAACCATGTTTAAACAATGCATAATATCAATAGATGTCCAAAATATCGTGAATGAATAAGTATCTCATATATGTTATGAGTCCAAACATGATCAAAAGTACTGAGTCCTAACTCCTAACTAGTGACTACATTGAACCAAAAGCATTTGCTTCTAAAAGTTTAGAAATTACTGTGTACTAATTAGTAAAAAATCAGTATCTAAGAGTGAGAATTAGAAGCGATTCCTCCCACTCCTCCGCTTACTTGACTCTCAAAGTTCTCCAAGTCATATAGGCTTAAAAGAGGAGCCTCCTCCAATTGGACCCAATCTACTGCATGTGTAGTTTGCATATCTATTTCTTCAAGGTCGATTGGTGAATGATCCAAACCTGTCATTATCATGAGACATTGAAATGTGAATTAAAGTTTGAACTTTAAAGTTTAAACTTTAAAGTTTAAACTTTGAAGTGCCAATCAAATTATGAAACCTTCAAATTCAGTTTCTCACCTAGTATTTGCTTGTTGCGAAGTTGTAGATTGTAATGGACACATACAAGGTCATTTAAGCGCTTTTGTGTTAATCGATTGCGCTCCTTAGAATGTATTTTCTCAAACATGCTCTAGTTGCGCTTACAACCTAAAGCAATGCATGATTGGTTTGAGATTCGAATGGCAAATCTCTTCAAATCTGGCGTATCACTACCAAGTTTTGCCACCAAATACCTAACAAGTGGCAAGGGTTTGTGAGTAGTAAGTACTAAATAATAAATAGTAAAAACATAAAAAGACAACAAAATCTAATAAAACATTTAACATACAAATAAAGTTTATACAAATTTAATGAATTGATGAAGCCTTCAAGCCTCAAAGGGCACTTGGCAACATCTTAGTCCTTTCTCGTATAGCACTGGTATAGGCAAATAATTTAGCTGGCGCTCTATATTCCTGTAGTTGAGGAAAGGCACGACCTTGAAATTCTGGATCAGGGAAGCACCTTTCAATGCATGTCATAAGTCCTTTGCCAACCTCCCCATCCTCATTAAATTTGCTCTTATCATAAAAATACCGTGGGTTTAAGAAGTACCCAGCAGCATGTAAGGGGGAATGCAATTTCCTATTCCAACGTGCATCAATAATGCTCCAAAGAGGCATATAATTTGCCTCCTCATCCCCATATCTTCTTTTGATGGCCTTCTTTGCGAGATCCATCGCCTCATAAATGTAACCCATAACGGGTTTGTCACCATCAACCATCGTGAAAGTTCAAGCTTTCAAATTTAATGAAATATGAAACTTTGAAAATAAAAAGAAGCTTGAAATGAAATTTAAAAAATGAAAAAGTTAAAATACTTGAAGTACTTGAGAACTTTGATAGGGGACTCCGTCACAACAATAATATCTTGAACATCTTTCCAAAAATCGTCATTTAACACAAGTGCAACAATTTCACTAGTCCTGGTTACCGAGTGCAAGCCCCAGAAGTGATGATTGACGCTATGTGATTCATTTCACTAGTTTCAATCCCACTTCTTCACCCCTTTGAGCATCACCCGATGCAATGAGTGCTAAGTGGACTATTAAAAAATCGTGAGAAATTAGTCAGTTACGACTACCTATCATGGAAATGGTCATAGATGAATGACTTACTTAACGCAATTGAATCCCAAAAATGATATCTAATTTCAATGCCTTCAAGGGCCTTGGAATGTTTAGATACCATCCACTTAGGTCCCAAGAACATCCTCTTCAGATTTATCTTTTGCTAAACCACAGATTGCAAGTCGAATAATTTCTTTACCTTTAGTGTATTTTCTCATGGTGTTTAGGACAATAGTGTGGTTGTACAGGTATTTGGTTTTGGATTTTTCCTTCTCCACAACCTCATGTATCCAATGAAGCTTACCATTGTCCTCAAGCATTAAATCTATTCAATGGGCAACATAAGAGGTCCAAAAAATAGTGAGGTGCCTAATCTCAAAAAGTTTACTAGCAACCATATAATTAGCTACATTGTTGGTGAAAATTAGCTACTTTGTTTGAGGCATCCACTGATTTGAGAAACATTGTGTCTGCTGGACAAGATACAAGGAAATTTATTAAAGTTCTATTCTTCTGATCTGTCCATCCATCACTCGTGATGGTGCACCTTGTTTCTACAGATGATGAGTGAAACTCAGATAGCACAAGCATGGCATCCTCAACACTCTATAACAACAAATCTGTCCTAAGGCTCTCTGAGGAAGGGGCTTTGAACCCTAGACCTTTAACAACAAATGCATCAATCATAGCTTGCCAATAAGGACTTCTGGCATAGTGGAAAGGTATGTCAGAGTAGTACTAAAATTTAGCAATGGCCTTCGTTGCCTGACTATGGATATTTTTTTTCCAACAAGTGACATCCAAGGTAGATTGGGAATCGGGTTTTGTGCGAGGAGCAAAAAAGGTGTTTATGTTTCCACCTCCAGGTGCGAGGAGCAAAAAAAGTGTTTATGTTTCCACCTCCAGTGTTGAATGCAAGAGGATTCATTTGGCCTTGAGTTTGACTTGGACTTGGAGGCATGTGTGGGAAACTTGGGCACGACATTGAGGGTTCAACAGAGAGAGATGACAAGGGGTTATTGGAAGAAGAATGGTCAGCTCCAAGAGTTCCTATTTCTTTATTTTGCTTTTCTTTCTTGGCATTATGCCAACTCAACATATCAAGGGCCAAGATTGCTTGGTGTTTGTCATTTTCGTCAACCTTGTCGCAAAGACCTATATCATGGCTAGGTATCTGTGCAAGGTGGTACTTGAATCTATCAATTCCTCCACTACTTTTCGCTTTGTAAAATTTACAAAGGAGCTTAAGGTCTCTGGGAATCTTGTCACAATAAGCCCAAGCAAAGTCCTTCTCCCTCAACATTGTTGTTGTTTTGGACTTGTGTTTAAATTGTTGTTAAATTTGGAAGCTTAGGGATGAATTTCTCCTCGAAGAAATCATATCATTCAGTTCTGTTTGAACCACCTATAATTTTTTTATTTCTGACAATTCTAATATGACTTTCCAAAAGTAGTAAGTCACATCTTAATTTGGAAGTGGCTTTCCAAAAATAGCAAGTCACGTTTAAAAGATCAAGGATAATCTCAATATATGGAATCCATTATAAAATCAAATCAATCATGATTATAGAAGTCAAGAGTTAATATTTTTATCCTTACTAGTATTATTATTATTAAAGCACTGCGAAAACCCCTCAAAATACAAAGAGTGAAGGGAGATCTACTTGAATGGTTCATGAGGCACAATACTTGCTAAGGTTTTGCAAATGGGGTAGCAAGCTAAGTGGGCTTGATTGTGGGGAAAACTCCACAGTTAAGCGCGCTTAAGCCTGAGGCGATCTGGGATGGGTGACCTCCCGGGAAATCCTGGTTACTGGGTGCAAGCCTCGGAAGTGATGATTGATGCTATGTGATTCATTTCACTAGTTTCAATCCCACTTATTCACCCTTGTGAGCATCCCTTGATGCAATGAGCTAAGTGGACTATTCAAAAATCATGAGAAATCAGTCAGTTACGACAACCTCTCATGAAAATGGTCATAGATGAATGACTTACTTAACGCAGTTGAATCCCAAACAATGATATCTAATATAAAGCACTACGAAAACCCCTCAATACTTAAATACAAAGAGTGAAGGGAGCTCTACTTGAATGGTTCATGAGGCACAATACTTGCTAAGGTTTTGCAAATGGGGTAGCAAGCTAAGTGGGCTTGATTGTGGGGAAAACTTCACAGTTAAGCGCGCTTGAATCAGAGGCGATCTGTGATGGGTGACCTCCCGGGAAGTCCTGGTTACTGGGTTCAAGCTCCGGAAGTGATGATTGATGCTATGTGATTCATTTCACTAGTTTCAATCCCACTTCTTCACCTCTGTGAGGATCACCTGATGCAATGAGTGTTAAGTGGACTATTAAAAAATCATGAGAAATTAGTCAGTTATGTCTACCTCTCATGGAAATGGTCATAGATGAATGATTTACAGAGGCGATCTGGGTTGGGTGACTTCTCGGAAAGTCCTGGTTACCGGGTGCAAGCCCCGAAAGTGATGATTGATGGTATGTGATTCATTTCACTAGTTTCAATCCCACTTCTTCACCCCTCTGAGTATCACCTGATGCAATGAGTGCAAAGTGGACTATTCAAAAATCATGAGAAATTAGTCAGTTATGACTACCTTTCATGGAAAGGGTCATAGATGAACGACTTACTTAACGTAGTTGAATTCCAAACAATTATATCTAATATAAAGCACTGCGAAAACCCCTCAATACTTAAATACAAAGAGTGAAGGGAGCTCTACTTGAATGGTCCATGAGACACAATACTTGCTAAGGTTTTGCAAATGGCGTAGCAAGCTAAGTGGGCATGAATGTGGGGAAAACTCCACAGTTAAGCGTGCTTGAGCCAGAGGTGATCTGGGATGGGCGACCTCTCGGAAAGTCCTGGTTACTGGGTGCAAGCTCCAGAAGTGATGATTGATGGTATGTGATTCATTTCACTAGTTTCAATCCCACTTCTTCACCCCTGTGAGCATCACTTGATGCAATGAGTGCTAAATGGACTATTAAAAAATCATGAGAAATTAGTCAGCTACGACTACCTCTCATGGAAATGGTCATAGATGAATGACTTACTTAACACAGTTGAATCCCAAACAATGATATCTAATATAAAGCACTGCGAAAACCCCTCAATACTTAAATACAAAGAGTGAAGGGAGCTTTACTTGAATGTTTCCTAAGGCACAATACTTGCTAAGGTTTTGCAAATGGGGTAGTAAGTGGGTTTGATTGTGGGGAAAAATCCACAGTTAAGCGTGCTGGAGCCAGAGGCGATCTGGGATGGGTGACCTCCTGGGAAGTCCTAGTTACCGGGTGAAAGCCTCGAAAGTGATGATTGATGCTATGTGATTCATTTCACTAGTTTCAATCCCACTTCTTCACCCCTGTGAGCATCACCTGATGCAATGAGTGCTAAGTGGACTATTCAAAAGTCATGAGAAATTAGTCAGTTATGATTACCTCTCATGGAAATGGTCATAGATGAATGACTTACTTAACGCAGTTGAATCCCAAACAATGATATCTAATATAAAGCACTTCGAAAACCCCTCAATACTTAAATACAAAGAGTGAAGCGAGCTCTACTTGAATGGTTCATGAGGCACAATACTTGTTAAGGTTTTGCAAATAGGGTAGCAAGCTAAGTGGGCTTGATTGTGGGGAAAACTTCACAGTTAAGCGCGCTTGAGCTAGAGGAGATCTGGGATGGGTGACCTCCCAAGAAGTCTTGGTTACCGGGTGCAAGCCCCGAAAGTGATGATTGATGCTATGTGATTCATTTTACTAGTTTCAATCCCACTTCTTCACCCCTGTGAGAATCACCTAATGCAATGAGCGCTAAGTGGACTATTCAAAAATCATGAGAAATTAGTCAGTTACGATTACCTCTCATGGATGAATGACTTACTTAACGCAGTTGATGTTGATTTTCGGGTAGAATCGAATGTGCTCTAGCTCTGAAACTTTGTGGAGGGGCTAGAACACATGAGATCTCCAAGTCCCGTAAATCGTTTGGAGAAATTCCACCCAGAGCTTAAGTTATTCAAATAATTAATTGTTTTAATGGAGACCCTAAGTCTAACTTAGGGAAATTAAATAATTAAAGTGAATTAATTTAAACATGTGGGTGAGAATGTTCTTAGTGATGAGGATAAAGTCTTTTCTGATTTTAGCTGTCGATTAGAGATTAGATCACGACCGTTGATTTGTCAACTGGAAAAGTATTAAAGGAAGGCTTGGGGTCAGTGGGAGAACACACACAGTGAGTCTAAGAGATCAAATTCTTCTGATGGAGGAGTGCTCAAACAGAGATCAAATCTGAGTGATTTAGAGAAGTAGTGAGGGGCAGATGCAGTGACTGGTCGGAGGACCAAGAGTACATTGCAGAGCAAGGGCAACAGAGACGCAGAGGAGGCAGCGCAACCACCAGAAGAGGTGACGCAGACCCCAAAGAGGGTGACACAAACCCACGCAGGGGCAACGCAGGGCCTTTGAGGGATAGTCCAGAATCAGCTAGAGATCAGGGTTTCTAAGCCGGTAGGGTTGAAACTCGATTTTTGGAAAGGCAGATCAGTGCAGAGGAAGGGTGATGCAGTCCCTTAGCGAGACCCATGCAGATTTATGCAGTGGCAGCGTTGAGACTGCGCAGAGGTAGCTGGGGCTTCACCAGTGTCTGATCCGGATCAGTCGAGACTTGTAGAGTGAGGTAAAACTCATGATTTATCTTTGCTGTCGAGGTTTTCTCTGTTGGGTGAGCCAGATTATGGCACCCTAGATGTACTTAGAATACTGTTGCTTAATAATATAAACCCTCAAAACTACTGCATCGGTTTTCCCGCATTGGATTTTTCCGGGGACATTTGTCCGAAAAATCTGTCCTTTGTCTGTGTGCTTCACTTATTTTTTAGCACTTGATCTATATAATTGTGTAGGCTGCAGTGTATTTACTTTGATGTTTTCTTGAATTATTTCGAAAATAACTTGCTAATTAAAGAAAACAAGTAGGAGAAGGGTTTCTGGTTTAGATTCAGAAATTTTCACATGGTATCAGAGCTATTACAGATCAGGTAGAGCTGAAGCCATCAGCGAAGAGACGAAGAGAAAATTTTGCTGCAAGAAGGCAGCTGTCCCGAGTGTCAGCGCAGATCCAGGAAGATGCAAGGAACGGTGATGCAGTCACCAGAGGGGCTCATGCAGAGCCTGCGTCAGCCAACTGGGTTGACGATGTAGCTGCAACAGAGGCATCACAGTGTTTGCTGGGCCAACGCAGAGGGTTGAGCCTCTGTCTTTCTGGTTGCCGTGGCTGGAAGCATAGTTTATTTTTTTTCTTCAGGAGTTGCTGGTGGGGCATTGTTTTCGCCGGTGCAGAATAGTGCCTAGTGGGGCTGTGACAAAGTAGAGGGAACTAGCTCCTCAGAAGTCTTCTCGCCAAGAAGTCTAGATCCAGTGCTGATCAACAACAAAGAGTGATCGGAGAGGGCTGATTCGACATCAGTTGGCAGAGGATTTCCGAGAGGGAAAACATTTTTTAGAGGGAGCGTGGTTCCTTATAGGGTTTCTACCGCCAAGAAACCTAGATCTGAGTTTTGCTGGGGCAGCGATAGAAGAGGGAGAAGAGAACCAGTTCGACATCTTTTGTTGAATAGAGATGGCCACACATGGACTGAGGGATCAGGACAGGTTGGATGGAGCATCTAACTTTGTCATCTAGAAGGCCAGAATTTTGTCAGTACTGGATGAGCATCATATCAAGCATCTCGTCGAGAGTGCAGTTGTTGTTCTTGTTGACGTTGATCCACTCAAGAAGTATGAGGAAGCTCAAGCGAAGGGTAAGCGCTTGATCATGGACGGAGTCAAGGATCATGTGGTCCCACTCATTGTTGAGGAGGACACAACACATGAGTTGTGGACGTCTTTGACCACATTGTATCAGGGGACTTCTGTTTAGAGGAGGATGCTTATTGAGAATCAACTTCGATTATTCCAGATGCTAAAGGGAGAAGAGATCAACCCCTTCCTCATTAGATTGAAGGCGATCCGTGATCAATTGGTTGTCGTGGTGGCCACACCCGATGAAGGTCTTATGGTGAGGACTGCTCTGAATGAAGTTTCCGATGAGTGGGAGAACTTCATCCAAGGCATTTTGGTAGAGAAGCTCTTCCAAGTTGGGAAAACATGTGGGCAACTCTTCGACAAGAAGAGATCAGGAGGATGACCAAGGCAGGCATGAGCAGCAGAGGGATCAAGATCAAGAAGGAGGAGGAGGAAGATGTGGCTCTTGCATCTAAGTGACAACATGGGCAGCAGAGGAAGAAGAAGAAAGACCTTTCAAAGGTCAGATGCTTCAGTTGTGGTGAATTAGGACATTTTGCCACAACATGCCCTATGAAAAAGAAGGGTAAGGAAGAGTCTGATTCAAAGGCTGCTGCAACTAAGGACGATGATGGAGATGATGACGATGTGGCCATGAGTGCTCATGTGCCTCGAGAGAAGAGGTGGGGCAACATTGATATGTAGTTTTTTTGAACTACAGTGGAGGGCAGGATCCTTGAGGTGCCCATTCTTTTGGATCACATACGAGCTACGGGAACCCTTAATGACAGTAGCAGGATCACTGGAGTCAGTTAGTGTAAGGATGATGGAGCAACATTGGCAGAGCTAGAACGCTAAAGACTGGAGTAGCGCAGAGCAGAGGCAACAACAACGTAGAGGCAATGCTTACGCAATGCAGAGCAACAACAACATAGAGGCACCAGAGGGTCAACGCAAATTAGCAACAGTGGGTGCTTCAGTATCGAGGTGCACCCAGACTAACTTGTATGTCAAGTTTTTGGGTGGATTTTTTAGTTGCTTACTTCTCAGCAATTGAGTTGCAGTGCAGTAGTTAGCATTGGTAGTGCTATGGGCATCATGATGCAACATTTGAGAGGGAGTTGCAGTATAGATGAGGCAGTGTCAGTGGCAGTGACATGGGCAACAGTACAAATAGCAACAACACAGTGGATGAGGCGCTGCAACTGAGCATTAGTAGCACAGAGGGCCGATGCCAGGGATGTGAGTAATGCTTCTGGTGAGAAGTGTTGCTAGAGCACATTCCTCGCTAAGAGGGAGTGTTGATTTTTAGTTAGCATCAGATGTGCTCTAGCTCCAAAACTTTGTGGAGGGGCTAGAACACATGAGATCTCCAAGACCCATAAATTGTTTGGAGAAATTCCACCCGAAGGTTAAGTTATTCAAATAAATAATTATTTTAATGGAGACCCTAAGTCTAACTTAGAGAAATTA
Organism: Pinus albicaulis; assembly: GCA_034641835.2. Lineage (NCBI taxonomy): Eukaryota > Viridiplantae > Streptophyta > Pinopsida > Pinales > Pinaceae > Pinus > Pinus albicaulis. The sequence goes on from CM076583.1 coordinate 602,292,449, forward strand.
AATAATTAAAGTGAATTAATTTAAACATGTGGGTGAGAATGTTTTAAGTGACGAGGATCAAGTCTTTTCTAATCTTAGTCGTCGATTCATCAACTGGAAAAGTATTAAAGGTAGGCTTGGGGTCAGTTGGAGGACACACACAGTGAGTCTAAGAGATCGAATTCTTTTGACGGAGCAGTGCTCGAACGAAGACTAGATTTGAGTGATTTAGAGAAGCAGTGAGGGGCAGATGTAGTAATTGGTCGGAGGACCAAGAGTACATTGCAGAGCAAGGGCAACAGAGACGTAGAGGAGGCAGCGCAACCACTAGGATAGGTGACGCAGGCCCACGCAGGGCTCACGCAGGGGCATCGCAGAGCCTCCGAGGGACAGTCCAGAATCAGCTAGAGATCAAGGTTTCTAAGCCGGTAGGGTTGATACTAGATTTCTGGAGAGGCAGATCAGCGCAGAGGAAGGGTGACGCAATCCCTCTTCGAGACCCATGCAAGCTTACGCAGTGGTAGCGTAGAGGTAGCTGGGGTTTCACCAGTGTCTGATCCAGATCAGTCGGGACTTGCAGAGTGAGGTAAAACTCACGATTTATCTTTGCTGCTGAGGTTTTCTCTCTTGGGTGAGCCAGATTGTGGCACCCTAGATGTACTCAGAATACTACTGCTTAATAATATAAACCCTCAGAACTGCTGCACCGGTTTTCCCGCATTGGGTTTTTCCGGGGACATTTGTCCCAAAAATCTGTGTCCTTTGTCTATGTGCTTTACTTATTTTTCAACACTTGATTTATATAATTGTGTTCGCTGCAGTGTATTTACTTTGATGTTTTCCTGAATTATTCAGAAAATAACTTGCTAATTAAAGAAAACAAGTAGAAGTAAATCAGATTTACTGTAGTAGGGTTTCTGGTTTAGATTCAGAAATTTTCATAGTTGAATCCCAAACAATGATAACTATCATGATACTATTATTTATAAAATAGTCTAAAGTCATTCACCTTTAATGGATTAATAAAACGAATTCTCTCATGGAATAAGTAAATTAAATTGAGAATCTCTTACTTGGAAAATCGAACCCTCTTGGAATAAAATAGTAACTCCATACCTAAGAGAATGTAACTCTTCCTCACTAATTCAATGTATGGCGAAAGTGTAACTCCTCCTCATTGTATGCACTTGTAACTCCTTTATTCAATTCGATTTGTAACTCTCACCAAATATTCTCTCATGTCTCAGTGTAACTCTCTCTCTCCTTAATTCAAATTGTAACTCCAAAAGACAAGTGTACCTCTCTCTCTATTCTTGGGATGAGTTATATTTCTCCCCAAGTAACTCTTCCCTCATGGAATTCGATCCTCCTATTATTGGCTCAAGGAATGAATTCATTTTGTGACTCTCCTTTCTCATCTATTTAAGCAAGAGAAAGTGAAAGTTGAGAGTAGCATGTTCATTGTGAAGAAGGAGAGCTAGTGTTGAGTGTGTGCAAAAGAAGTGTGAGAGTAAGTGATGAGTAAGAGCAAGGGAAGAGCTGGAGCATGTGTGAAGGACAAAATCTAATCAAGAGAAGGAGGAGATCTTCAAACAAAGAGCAAGGGCACTTTAGATGCAAGTTGATTAGACATTGGTGACTTTATTCATTCTCATTCTCTCTCTCTCTCTCTCTTTGTACTCTGTTGAACAATTGAAGAAACCTAATAGAAGAAGAATCATTTGGGTTTTCCGTTTGTGGGTTTTTCCCTGGTCATTGTACCTAATTCTTAGTGCCTCGTATTTGTGTTTGGCTGTCTTCATATGATCCTTAAGTGTATGTTCTATGTACAATTGCTGATATGAAAAGTTGTGGAGGAAATCTGCATTCTAAGTAATTGTAACAACATAGAAGTTTCAGTTTTATGTAAAGTACGTTCAAATTTCTGTAAAGTACGTTCAGTGCCATTCAGTTTTCTGCAGAGTACATTCAATTTTCTGCAAGTACATTTAGTTTTCTGCATAGAACTTTCAAGTTTCTGCAAATAATTTTTAAATTTCTGCATAGAACTTTCAGATTTTAACAATTGTGGCTTCTGTTAAGATTTGGAGTCGTGCGTTCTGTTTAATTTGGCTCCTGTAAAAGACAATAAAAAAGTAAAATAAAAAATGCCATATATAACTTTTAAAGGATATGACGTTGTGTTTAAGATCAAAGAAGAGTCTGTCCAACAACACAAGCTCATTTCGACCTGCTATATCATTATGACCTTGAAAGTTGAAACACAATTAGTTAAATAGGAGGAAATGCTACCTAAAGGAAATACTATCAGGCTATAAACAAATAAATTTAATACCTAAGTCCCAAACAACTATTCAAATAATATAAGAAATTCCAACCCTTTGGGATTACCTTTCTTTAGACATGGATTCCTAAACAAAAAAGCTACTTCTCATAAGGTTCATAACTGTTTCATAATTGATTCAAACAACATTCAAATTTCTTTTCAGACAACAACCCTTCTAAAAACAGATTCCCTTGAAAACAATAAAATCAACCCCTCGAAAAAATTAAATTACATAATTCGGATTTTCAAATGGTAAAGAAGTTTGTAGTATCATGGTAAAAAGTTGAGATATCCAAACAATGGTGTAAGCCATGGTTTCAAAGTATAAATTTTAAAACGATATGCAGTCACCAATGCCCACAGGTCACTTCTCTGTTTGGAAAATTAAGCTGTGTCCACTGTTACACAACACGCTTTCTTGTTTTTGTCTTCCGATTTCAGTTGCAGTTTCAGCTCGTGGTTCGGAGTTGAGTTAAGGCCCGATACCATGGAGATCGTGAATCTAGAATGGTGCCATCTAGAAGGGTAAGTGATAGAATAGAGAACGTTGAACATACTGTTAGCGCAAGGAGTCACTCCTTGACTGCAAAGTAGTAAGCCTTACACATCATAGTTCATTTCAAAGTAAAAGGTTTTGAGTGGTGGGATGGCTTCTTAAAGAGTTTGAAATGATTTTTATTCTTTTAGACTTTCATGCATTTGGCAAGCTGTGGCAAGTATAAATTGTATGGATAAATTGGTAGTATAGGGGAGCAGATTGTAACAAATGAAAGGTGACAGATAACTGGTACTCAATCTAAGAAATATGCATATCCTAAATCTGTCACACAACTACAAGAGTGGCCTTTTACATAAACTCTGTTTTATGTAAAGGAAACAACATTTCGAAAGTAGAATACTAAAGAATTTCATAAATCTTTCACGAAACCTTCACTAACATGCTCTACACAACATATATATGCTTTGCAGAAGACTAAACAACAGATAATTAACTATTAGATTCTCTAACAGTTCTCTTACTCACACTTTACTTGCTGTTGCAACTCATAAATCAGAAGAAAGAAATAACAAGAGGAACACACCATACATTAGATAGTCCCATAGTACTAAAAACCGGCTGGTTTGAACCGGAAACCGGTCAAACCAGTCGGTTAGACCATTGGCCGGTCCAAACTGGTTGAAAAACCCGGTCATACCCTCCCTCTCGCCTGAAAAGCCCGGTTAACCGGTGTTGACCGGCCGGTTAAAGACGAAACCAGCCGGTTTCTGAATAAACCGGCCAGTTCCGTCCTTAACTGGCCAGTCAACGCCTCTTTTGCTGTAGGGACTCACGCACGGCGATCAAGGAGGTTTAGGGCTGATTTGGAGGGAAGGGGAGGGTTGTTTCCCTCCAAAAACACCCTCCCCAATCTTTTATGAGCAGGGGCAACCTCTCCTTTATCTCACACCATCTCATTTGCAGTTTGTGAGTTTGATTGAGAGCTTGGAGAGTGTTGAGTGTTTGCTGGAGCAGTGATCTTGGAGGCTTGGAGTTGGAGTTGGAGCTATCTCGGAGATAGTTTGGAGCTGTCAGTAGAGTTGGCATCTTCAAGAGGACGTTAAGGAAGCTAGTTTGCATTGCCAGGTAAGGATTTTCACTTGAAAAATCCATCATTTCATTGTTTTTCATGTATTTATTTTCCCATGTGTTTAGCTATGCTATTGCTCTCAAATCTCTAGTCCTATGCTATCAAATTTTGTATGTTTGAATGTGCATTTTGTTTCATAAATTTAGCCTTAGTTGTCCATTTATCTTAGTTGCAATTTTTTTAAATGGCAGTTTTATTTCCAAATTTCAATTATTTCAAGTCAAGATGGCTCCAAAAACCAAGGATAGTGCATGGGCCCATTGTGATGTGGTTGATGGAAAGATGATATGCAAATTTTGTGAAAAATGTATTGGAGGTGGGGGTATTCTTAGATTGAAACAACACTTGGCTAGGATAAGAGGCCAAGTAAAGCCATGTGATGCACCTAATGAAGTGATAGGTCCGGTAAGGGCAGAATACCTTGCCAAGTTTGAAAAGTTTGAGGAGAATAAGGCTAGGGAGAAGGCCATCTAAGATGAAATTGCAAGGAAGAGGGAACTAATAGAAACCTTGAGACAGAGTGGATATGATGATTATGAGATTCAAGACTCCACTTCTATCCCCTTCCACCAATGACCCCTTTCACTATGTTCCTCCTGTTGGCCAAAAATCAAAACCAACAAAGAGACCCAACGTCCAGAGTTATTTCTCATCCATTGCTAATCCCACAACCACTTCCTCCCAGCCAAGTCGTCAACCCACTTTGGATCAACATTGGAAAAAACAATGCAAAGAAACTTCTTATTAGTACATTGCTAGATGGTGGTATGATTCAGATATCCCATTTAATGCTGCTCGCTCACCTTATTACCAAGCTATGTGGGACTCTGTTTTAGCTACAGGAAAGGGCTTCAAAGGCCCTATTGTGCATGACTTGAGGGGATCTCTTTTGCAACAAGAGATTTGTAATATTGATGAGTATTTGGCTAACTATAAAGAGTCATCGCTCAAAACAGGTTGTTCCATCATGTCAGATGGATGGACTGATGGAAAGAACCGCACTATCATTAACTTCCTTGTTTCTTGCTCTCGAGGAACAATGTTTTTGAGATCAGTTGATGCATCTGATAAGGTGAAGGATGCAACCCTTCTATTTGAGCTTTTGGATGAGATTATTCAGGAAGTGGGAGAGCTGAATGTTGTGCAGGTCATCACAGATAATGCCTCAAACTATGTTCTTGCTGGAAAGATGCTTGAGTCCAAGTATAATACCATATTTTGGACTCCATGTGCTGCACATTGCATAGACCTTATGCTTGAGGACATAGGCAAAGTGGAGTGGGTAAAAAACATTGTAGAGCATGGCAAGTGCATTACAAAATACATTTACAACCACTCGTGGGTATTGAGCCTAATGAGGAAAAACACTGGGGGCAAAGAGCTTGTTAGGTCTGCCATTACGAGATTTGCAACTCACTTCCTCACGTTGCAATGTCTCAATTCTCAACAGAAAAACTTGCAGAAAATGTTTTCTTTTGATGATTGGACTGAATCCCGATGGGCTCGTAGACAAGATGGAAAAGACACCAAAAAGAAAGTCTTTGACAATTATTTTTGGAAAAGGTCTTCAGAGTTGGTAAAAATTACTGAGCCCCTTGTTAAGGTGCTAAGGATGGTGGATGGGGAAAAGATGGCAATGGGATACATTTATGAGGCTATGGATCAGGCAAAGGAGCAGATACGGGCAGTTTACAAGGACATGTTAGCTAAATATGGCCGGATATGGGAGATCATTGATAACAGATGGAACAATCAACTCCATCATCCTATACATGCAGCTGGGTATTTTTTGAACCCAAAGTATCATTATAAAGCTCGGCTAGGAGATCAGCAGGATGGGGAGGTCAGATCTGGATTGATTGATTGCTTGGAGCGCATGGTCCCTATCCGTGCAGACCTTTTGGAAACACATAAAAAACTTACTCTTTTCAGTATGGCAGCTGGTACCTTTGGAAAGAACTTGGTGAAAATGGCAAGAGATGTGGATCAACCAGGGAAGCAATTCCAATTTGTTTTTATTTTCAAGTTCAATTGTTTGTAAATAAGTAATGAAATGAACTATGTTACTAATGAATGTCTTTTTATTTGCAGCACATTGGTGGGAGTCATTTGGCGGCCAATGTCCTCAATTGCAAAAGTTTGCAATTAGAATCCTCAGCCAAAATTGCAGTGCTTCAAGTTGTGAGCGCAATTGGGCTATTTTTGAGCGCATACACACAAAGAAGAGAAACTGTTTGGAACATAAACGGTTAAATGATCTTGTGTTTGTGCACTACAACCTTCGCTTGAGGTAGAACCAACTGATGAACAAAACACCTGATCTAGATCCCATTGTAGTGGATGATATTGATCCAACATCAGAATGGGTGGAGGAGACTGAAGATCCAATGTTTGAGGCAGATTTTGATTTTGATGCAGCATTAACGGGGGGTGAATTTGAAGCAGATTTGGTGGCGCCATCAAACGGAGACCCAGGATTGGTAGCTGCATCAAGGAAAGGCAAACAACCAATGGAAGGCACTAGTCATGCAACTCGAGTAACTCGTGCTTCCATTAGGTCCACTTCTATTGTTATTGGTGGCAGTGGTATTGAGGTTGCAAATGAGCCTGAGGCTGAGGCATCCTCAGACTCTGATCCAGATGATGTCTATGCAGTTGTCGATGTTGATCCTGTGTCTAGTAGCGGTAATGAATTTGATGATTGATCATGATTCATGTGTAGTCTTGTATTAGGCCAATGGCCTCATAGCTTGTAGCACTGTTTTTGGACTTTATGGGCTATTTGGAGCCTCATTGCTTATGTATTTTTCGATGATATGTATTGCACTCGGTGCCATTTTGATATATTCACCTTTGCATGGTATATAAATGAGCAAACTTTGCATATTTTGTCTCTATTGGCTTGGAATTATGGTTGCAAATCTTAAAATAGTTTTTTTAATTAAAAAATAATTATTTAATGTATTTTTTTAAAAACCTGTTCGTTTAGACCTGACCAGTACTGGTTAGACCGGTTTCGGTCTGGTTATTGGTTCATTAGGTCCACTGGTCCGGTCACCGGTTCCGGTTTTTAATACTATGGATAGTCCTTGAAACAAAAAATCCTCCAGCATGAAATGCAAAAAAAGAGTTTTCTTTATTATGAAAAGTCTTCTGGTCGGCCAAAATCCAAACCTGAAATGACATTTACAAATGATAGTTATAGAGAGAGAGGCACCAACTCCATCTCTCCTAAAAAGAAGGATTCACTCTTCTTCACATTACATAGGAGTTGTAGGACATTAAAGATATATCCTATCGAAATATAACTAACAGGACAGATGTAGATAAGAAGAAAGAAGACAATTTGAATTGTGTTGTTGAGTGTGCTGGCATGCTGCCCCCTTTTTTGCTGGTTTGTCTCTCCATGACCTTGGTTCTTTAACAACCACGTGTCTTCATTAAATGTGACTTTTAACAACCTCAAAAACACTTATCAATCATCACTTGACATGTCCATATCGTTATGAGTCCTTTTCATCCTTGGACTAACTCGGCTAAAACAAACGCTATCAAAACTTCTGGTAAAAACCTGTAACTCCGCAAAAACTGTAATGCTCTCGGAAATTCCTGTAACGCTCTGTTTCTTTTTTAAAAATGTACAACAAAATACTTGAAAAATTCTGTGCAGACTTGAACATTCTGAGATTGAGCTGTTAAAAAATGTAACTGGTAGGCAAAAGGGTATTTTACTGGGACATTTTTTTACCTCTCCTCCATATGCGCTGTGTTGTCGCACAGATTGTCTAGGCACCGTGACAACGGCTCAGATTGGGGGCTGTCACTCTTATCCCCAATCTCTCTATTTAAGCTGTCTGCTTGCAAGCTAAGGGAGGTAGACCCTATTATAAATGAGGAAGACAAATCCAAGAGACACAGCCAAAACATCAAATACTTGATAGAATGAACGAGATTCCACAGATCTAAATTAGATTTCACATTTAAAACCAGTGCCTTATGGAGTCAAATAAAATCTCGTTATGCAATTATAAACAAGTAAGTGACGATTAACTGCTGCTTATTAAAACACGATTGATCACAATGATATTCAATTGAAAACACCACAACCATGCATTAAAATATCCTAAACCCACAGCAATATTATCACAAGATGAAAATGCTAGATATTTGCAATATTTCCAGAATTAAGATATTCCAATATAACCCAGTTCGAAAATTAAAATGATCTACAGTCAAACTTTAAATAGAAAAATTTTAGCACATTTGACTACAGAAAATCTGAATTTGTTTTTAGATTTTTGTATTTTCTAAATATATATTTTTTAAGAACTTTTAGAATTTTTTATTTTTTATTATTTTTGTTTTTTTAATCTAAAACAATCTAAATCTAAATTAAAACACAACTAGAATTAAAACTAAATGAAACTTAAAAAATTAAAATCTAAAAAGCTAAAACTAAAAATTAAATTTGAAACAAAACTAACAATTAAACTCTAAAAGCTAAACTAACTAATTATCTACACAAATTAGACTTAAATCTAAGTTAGAATTAAAATCTAAAATCAAAAATCAAAAACTAAAGTCTAAAATTAAAAATAAAGTTTAAACAAATCGACTAACATAAAACGCTAACGCTATCTAACAAAATCGATTTAAAAAACAAAAAATAAAAAAAAACAAAACCCAAGGCTGAACCTACAGTATCGAATGCAGAATCCGCACACAAGAAAATCAAAACACCGGCTTGGAGAACTTAACGCGTTTTTATTTTATTTTTACATATGTATGTTTTTTTGTTTGTCGTTGCTTTGTGCAGGTGAGCGACGGGAGGAGGCACGACGGCGTGTAGAAGAAGCCGACGACAGAAGGGTGCACGATGAGCCACAAGAGGGTCGATGGATAGCGATGCAGTTTGAAGGCAGATGCTGGACGACGGCAATGAGGACGACGAATGGCTTCGATAGTGGAGGACGCGGTGGATTCGTTAATGGTGCCAGGGAATTTGATGGCAGCGTAAAGAATGAGGCTCCGGACAGGCAAGTGGAAGGGCACGACGACATCAAGGAAGAAAGGTCGACGAGAAGATAGGCAGCCGGTGCAATGAATGCTGTGGTTATGTTTTGCAGGTGGTCGAGTGAAAGGGCAGAGGACAACAAGGAAATAAGGGAGTCGATGGCAAATGGATAGAGGGAAATATGCAGCGCTGAATGAGGGTTAGGGGATGCGTTTTGGAGGAAGGATAGACATTCGCAGATCGATGGGAAGTATTAAGGCAGAGATGAATCTGTTTTAGGCAGATTGATGGATCTCAAAGGGCAATAGATGAAGCAATGATTGAAACCCAGTACACAAATGTCGCCCAACAAACTTAAACTTTCTCCAATTTACGCTCTTTAAATTGAAACAATATCCAGATTCATCCACAGTTGTAATTTGAGACCAGATCTGGCCTATGGAGGCTAGATCTGGCTCAGATCTAAAAAAATTTCGATTTGAACCCTGAACCTGTAAGAAATCAGCCGGATTCGAAGATACACACCAAACAACGATTAAACCCTTACAATTCTAATAGAAAATTTACAAATTTACAACTAGTTTACGTATTTGCAAACCCTGCGTCGGGCTGAATCCATTTTACAACATTTTTAGAGATTTCAAATTTCAAAGGGGAGGAGGCATGTTTCGAACCTCTCGTAAAATCAGTTAAATATCGTAAGATAGACCTGGAATTTAACAAATAAAGAACTTATCAGACTTATGTTTATTGAGAGTCGGCTAGTCCAACCGAAGACTTCCCCAGACGCCCAATCTTAAAAAAAAATTCCCTGCACACTTAGATCTGAATCTTAGATCGATAGAGATTTAAGAAAACAACATGAGACCTTTGCAGAAAAATCAGAATGCTATTTTATAAACCCAGAAAACTGCACAAGATACCTGTATGCAGATTAATCCATGAAGGCCGTCAACCATAAAATACAAGAAACAAAGTAGCAGAGTTTAGAGACAATTCACCACATAGATCTGAGAAGGAACATCCAGATTTGTAACCCCAAAGTCTTTATGCTTTATTCCTCAAAAGTTTACAAGAGCTTCTAAGAGCAAGTGCACGATCCTGAGATCGGATGATTCAAGAATGAGAAAGACCCCTAAATTTATAGGACAAGATCTCTAACGGCTAGTTTGGATGATCCTCGTCAAAATAATCTCAACCGTCCAAAAGATTTAATTATCTTTTAATCCGGAGCGTTGAAATTAAAATTTTGGGAAAAAACGAATTTATCATTTAATTCAATTTTAATTAACTCAAAAATACTATTTTTGAGTTAATTACCCCAAAATTTTGACTTTGACTCAACCACCAAGGCCCAAGGGTCCAATATTTCTCAAAATTCTCAAAATTTCCTTGGCTTGGGGCTTTCAAAATCATTTTCCAAGGACCCACAAATTTGCCTTTAAAGATTTAATCCTAATTTAGGACCCTAAATTAATTAAATTTCTGGTTTAAGATTTTATTAATTAATTGACCAGAAAATTTAATTAATTGACTAAGAGGGGATTATAATTATTTTTCCAACCCTCTTTTACATGAGATAATACATTTACATACATGAAGGGGGAATACCCATTCGTATAGACCCTCAAATAAATACCCAATTCTGCGACTCAAAACATAATTTAGTCGACCAAGTAGCTCAAACTACTTTTACAAGGACTCGATAAAAACACTAGGGATCACTTAGTATGCTGATGATAAAATCCACCCTAGCTTTGGGGTGAGGCTGGAGGGAAAAACTCTGCCGATCACTTTCGCGAATCAGTGAGACAAAAAACCTCCTAGGATGGAAGTCATCAACAACATACTAGGCTTACCTAGGATGTTACATACATGGAAAGTCTTACTTAGATCATTTACATCATAAAATGCAGAATGGGTTTACATCATTTGCAAAACTGTCGAATGATGACTGATGATGGAATCTGAATGGCGCAACCACGTCGAACATGAAGAATCCCATTTGAAAAAATGGGGGTGTACTGCTATGGGGTAGTTGACAAAGTGTGGTCAACATCTGGCTCTACTTGGGGACACGTTGCTTCATTGAAGGAATGTGAGAATCCAGAATCTGCATCCAAGCAACACACAAGATTACATAAGTAGCGTCCATCCAAATATCATATAACATTAAGCTCATGAAAAATAGAAACTCTTCTTTTATTTATTATTCTACTTAACATGAATAGTAAATCTACTCTAACTGCAAAATGAAATGCTGAAATAACAAAGTGTAAGGTTAGAGATACAATACAGAGGATGCCCTATGGCATCAGATGTGCTCAATATAGTGTATGCTGAGCATTTGCCTACTTTCAGGCAAGTCTGTACGCTGCTTTTCAGATGTGCCATGTCCAATCTTGCTAATTGTAGGACTCTGTCTTATCTGATTGTCAAGCTGCTCTCGACCATCAAATGAATCAAACCACTTACTTCTTTTTTGCTTCTTTCTCTTCTTCTGAGTGGGTTGTGATGTCAGCAATGAGACCACTGTAGATTTCTTGTCCTCATCTTGAAGATGTTTGTACAAAATATCTGAAGAACCTGGAGCATGACCAATATTATTCTGGATATACTTTGTCAATGGTGAAACATAAGCTTGGTCTTTCTCAACATCCTTTGAAACCATAGTTAAATCTTCCGTATGATGAGATGGGAATGGCTTTAGCAGACAAGAAGTCTCATGATCTGTTGATGAATCTTCATAATTAAATTTCGGCTGAAACTTTTGTATATGTAATTTTTCCATTTTTTCCAACCTTTTATGTATGGAACTCATTTCCAACAAGTGATTTTCCCTCATGGTATTCATTTCCTGGGTGTGTCTTGCTTCCATGATGGACATCTGATTAGAATGATTAACTTCCATTATCTTTAACCTATTTTCCATGACATTTATTTCCTTAACATGTTTTTCTTCCATGGCAATTATTTGATTGGAGTGATTAAATTCCATGATCTTTAACCTGTTTTCCATGATATTTATTTCCTGTGCATGACTTGCTTCCATGGAAGTTATCTTATTTTGAAGATTGATTTGGTTAGCTTCCATGTTTTGAACCATTTGCGTATGATTGAGCTGCACATCCTTAATCATCTGAGCTGGTTCCTTAGCCTGACTTTCATGATCTTCTATATGCACGTGATAGTCCTTACCAACAACATTAATTTGATGGCTTGACCCTGCCATTCTACTAGCTATGATTCTTTTGACAACATGGCAAGTAACCTCTTCATGAAGATCATTACAGGCTCTACAATAAGGCAAAGCTTCATCCACAAGATTTGCAAACTCGAGTTGATTTGTCAGTCTCCGCTCATTAGATAGGCCTCTTTCCTGCAAAGCATTATTATTTCTAAGTTGGGAATTCTGCGTTTGCGCCCTTTCCATTTGGACCAACCTAGCCTGTAAGACACTTATTTCCTTAGCATGTTCAGAGATCAATTTCGCTTGATTAAGCTCCATGCTTTCAAGCTTTTGCATTAACCTTTTCATAGGGTCATCATCATCTTTTTCAATTTCTTTTCCCTTAGAATTTGTCAAAGACCTATCAAAATCTGGAGTTTTGGACATTCCAGATGCTTTCTTATCCTTTTCAATCTCTTCAGCTAAAGATTGACAAGCCTTATAATTTGCAGTTTTAGCCCGCCTTAACTCATATGAAGTATCAGAATCAAAAGCATCAATGTAAAAATTTAGAAGAGATCCATCAGGAGGTTTATGAGTTTGTGATATTTCTCTAAGGATACCATTAAATCTCCTGTTAAATTCTTCAATCGTTTCATTTTCTTTCTTTTTTATGGTACTGATCTCTCTTACCAAATGCCTATCTTCCCTTTTATCACCATACTTTTCCTTAAAGGCAGCTACAATTGATTCAAAAGTATCAAATGAATTATTAGGGTTTTCCGTAAACCATTCAGCAACATCCTCACCAAAAGTAAGAACAAAAGTTTTCATCTTTACATCCTCGAAATTATTTTTTGCAACTGCAAATCTATTCCACCAGTTAGTGAAAGCAAATAAATGAGATTTAACACTAAATGGATCATTTCCTTGAAAGATAGGTAATTTATCCATTTGAGGGAGATCATGGGGATAACCCTGAATATTAGCAAAATTACACGGGGCAAAAACATCCATGATATCGTTTTTAGGATTTTAGAAATAGATCCGTGTTCAAGAATAGTCAAAAGGTCCTCAAGAAGTGAACTTCTTAGCAGGAACTCTTGTAAGAAATGAAAGAATTGGAGTCGCCAGTTGAACATGAAACTAATTCTAAAACAAAAGAAATAATTGAGAGATAGCAGATGGATATCAGGGGGGATTCTTGTCTGGGAATAAAAAGATGAATAAGTGGAGTCGCCACCCAAACAAGAAGGCAACCGAAATATCCAGGTGCTAAAGATACGATGATGAAATGATTAGTGATATGACGAAAGATAAGACGATGAAAATATGAAGAGATGAAAAATCGCCAGGAAATGTGATCCCTTGCGACAGGCTAATGAATGGCGATGCAAGATCAGAAGATTATAAAATGTCGTTAAGACCAAGGACAAAAAAACTCTATCCCCGGCAACGACACCAAAAAATGTTGTCGCACAGATTGTCTAGGCACCGCGACAACGGCTCAGATTGGGGGCTGTCACTCTTATCCCCAATCTCTCTATTTAAGCTGTCTCCTTGCAAGCTAAGGGAGGTAGACCCTATTATAAATGAGGATGACAAATCCAGGAGACACAGCCAAAACATCAAATACTTGATAGAATGAACGAGATTCCACAGATCTAAATTAGATTTCACATTTAAAACCAGTGCCTTATGGAGTCAAATAAAATCTCGTTATGCAATTATAAACAAGTAAGTGACGATTAACTGCTGCTTATTAAAACACGATTGATCACAATGATATTCAATTGAAAAGACCACAACCATGCATTAAAATATCCTAAACCCACAGCAATATTATCACAAGATGAAAATGCTAGATATTTGCAATATTTCCAGAATTAAGATATTCCAATATAACCCAGTTCGAAAATTAAAATGATCTACAGTCAAACTTTAAATAGAAAAATTTTAGCACATTTGACTATAGAAAATCTGAATTTTTTTTTAGATTTTTGTATTTTCTAAATATATATATTTTTAGAACTTTTAGATTTTTTTATTTTTTTATTATTTTTATTTTTTTAATCTAAAACAATCTAAATCTAAATTAAAACACAACTAGAATTAAAACTAAATGAAACTTAAAAAATTAAAATCTAAAAAGCTAAAACTAAAAATTAAATTTGAAACAAAACTAACAATTAAACTCTAAAAGCTAAACTAACTAATTATCTACACAAATTAGACTTAAATCTAAGTTAGAATTAAAATCTAAAATAAAAAATAAAAAACTAAAGTCTAAAATTAAAAATAAAGTTTAAACAAATCGACTAACATAAAACGCTAACGCTATCTAACAAAATCGATTTAAAAAAAAAAAACAAAACCCAAGGCTGAACCTACAGTATCGAATGCAGAATCCGCACACAAGAAAATCAAAACACCGGCTTGGAGAACTTAACGCGTTTTTATTTTATTTTTACATATGTATGTTTTTTTGTTTGTCGTTGCTTTGTGCAGGTGAGCGACGGGAGGAGGCACGACGGCGTGTAGAAGAAGCCGACGGCAGAAGGGTACACGATGAGCCACAAGAGGGTCGATGGATAGCGATGCAGTTTGAAGGCAGATGCTGGACGACGGCAATGAGGACGGCGAATGGCTTCGATAGCGGAGGACGCGGTGGATTCGTTAATGGATGCCAGGGAATTTGATGGCAGCGTAAAGAATGAGGCTTCGGACAGGCAAGTGGAAGGGCATGACGGCATCAAGGAAGAAAGGTCGACGAGAAGATAGGCAGCCGGTGCAATGAATGCTGCGGTTATGTTTTGCAGGTGGTCGAGTGAAAGGGCAGAGGACAACAAGGAAATAAGGGAGTCGATGGCAAATGGATAGAGGGAAATATGCAGCGCTGAATGAGGGTTAGGGGATGCGTTTTGGAGGAAGGATAGACATTCGCAGATCGATGGGAAGTATTAAGGCAGAGATGAATCTGTTTTAGGCAGATCGATGGATCTCAAAGGGCAATAGATGAAGCAATGATTGAAACCCAGTACACAAATGTCGCCCAACAAACTTAAACTTTCTCCAATTTACGCTCTTTAAATTGAAACAATATCCAGATTCATCCACAGTTGTAATTTGAGACCAGATCTGGCCTATGGAGGCTAGATCTGGCTCAGATCTAAAAAAATTTCGATTTGAACCCTGAACCTGTAAGAAATCAGCTGGATCTGAAGATACACACCAAGCAACGATTAAACCCTTACAATTCTAAAAGAAAATTTACAAATTTACAACTAGTTTACAGATTTTAAAACCCTCATGGTCAGTTTTGAATCCATTTTAGCACAGATTTTTAGAGATTTAAAATTTCAGTGAGAGGCACAAGCCTTTGAA
Organism: Pinus albicaulis; assembly: GCA_034641835.2. Lineage (NCBI taxonomy): Eukaryota > Viridiplantae > Streptophyta > Pinopsida > Pinales > Pinaceae > Pinus > Pinus albicaulis. The sequence continues at coordinate 602,307,949 of CM076583.1, forward strand.
ACCCTGCAAAATCACAAATATCGTAAGATAGACCTGGAATTTAACAAATAAAGAGCTTCTCAGATTTATGCTTATTGAGAGTCGGCTGGTCCAACCGAAGACTTCCCCAGACGCCCAATCTTAAAAAAAAATTTCCCTGCACACTTAGATCTGAATCTTAGATCGATAGAGATTTGAGAAAACAACATGAGACATTTGGAGAAAAATCAGAATGTTATTTTATAAACCCAAAAAACTGCACAAGATACCTGTATGCAGATTAATCCATGAAGGCCATCAACCATAAAATACAAAAAACAAAGTAGCAGAGTTTAGAGACAATTCACCACATAGATCTGAGAAGGAACATCCAGATTTGTAACCCCAAAGTCTTTATGCTTTATTCCTCAAAAGTTTACAAGAGCTTCTAAGAGCAAGTGCACGATCCTGAGATCGGATGATTCAAGAATGAGAAAGACCCCTAAATTTATAGGACAAGATCTCTAACGGCTAGTTTGGATGATCCTCGTCAAAATAATCTCAACCGTCCAAAAGATTTAATTATCTTTTAATCCGGAGCGTCGAAATTAAAATTTTGGGGAAAAAACGAATTTATCATTTAATTCAATTTTAAATAACTCAAAAATATTATTTTTGTGTTAATTATCCCAAAATATTTGACCTTGACTTAACCACCAAGGCCCGAGGGTCCAATATTTCTTAAAATTCTCAATATTCCCTTGGCCTGGTGCTGTCAAAATCATTTTCCAAGGACCCACAAACTTTGCCTTTAAAGATTTAATCCTAATTTAGGACCCTAAATTAATTAAATTTATGGTTTAGGATTTTATTAATTAATTGACCAGAAAATTTAATTAATTGACTAAGAGGGGATTATAATTAATTTTCCAACCCTCTTTTACATGAGATAATACATTTACATACATGAAGGGGGAATACCCATTCGTAGAGACCCTCAAATAAATACCCAATTCTGCGACTCAAAACATGATCTAGTAGACCAAGTAGTTGAAACTACTTTTATAAGGACTCGATAAAAACACTAGGACTCACTTAGCATGCTGAAGACAAATTCCACCCTAGCTTTGGGGTGAGGCTGGAGGGAAAAACTCTGCCGATGTTGTCTCTTGTATGTCTTTTCCTGCTACCAACAACTTGTTTTGCATCTTTTTGTCTTCTCTTGCTGCTAATATCATACCCTGCATCCTTCAAGAGCTCTTCATTTGACTTGGTGGGCTGATATTTCTTCTGAGTCTTTTGCTGAATGTCTGCTTCCGAAACTTCCGACAGCACCTATTCATTGGATTTTTCTGCAGCTACAGACTTTCCTCTTCGTGCTTTGGTATAAACCTTGGGAAAAGGAGAAATAGGAGGTACAATCTTCATTGATTTGGGCTTGCTGGTCGATGAACCTTCTCCTTTCTCCAACTTCTTTTCAACTTTGGTTGAGGGAGCCTTTTCCTTTCTGCCTTTAGTCTTTTTGTAGATGTTCTCGTTATTAGCTTTTCTTTTAGTCCTCTTACTAACTGATGAAGTAGTTGGCTTCTGACTTTTTCCTTTCTGCTTGGCAAGTTGAGAATGTTGATGTGAAGCTGGAGATAGCTGAGCAAGAATGTCTTGTGTAGGTGCAGGTTGGCCTGCCCTATAAATAATAAAGTGTTAGCATGATTGGTTTCTTTTTCTGAGTTCTTTAAAAACCAACACCTTTATAAGAGCTTGATGATAAATGCTATATCTTGATGCTGCTGCATGGGTTTGTATCCTAAGTAACATCTTAGTCAAGCTCTTCAGTAGAAAGAAAGGTAGGTTGAGGGTCTTGATACTTGCCATGTGAAACAAAACCTAATGTGATAAATAAAATCAACAGTATACTTCCTCTCACAAGTAAGGTATATCTTGATGAGCTTGACAGTTTCAGCCCATTCATTCTTGAGATAAATGCTAGGAATCCCCTTAGCCCATTTATGGTCTCTGTGTTCATCCTTGATGAAGCTGTTGAGGTCTCCTTCAGTGATTACTTGGCTTTTGAACCATTTTTCTCCTTCTTGTGGAAGGTGGAAATCTTCAGCAATAGACTTTGTTGATACCTGCAATCTGAGGCCATAGACATTTGCTTCTTGCCCATCAAATGAGAGGGCAAATTCCTTATCTACTCCTATATAAGAGCTTCCTAGTCTTGAACAAAATGGATACCACCCTGCCTGAACAAAGAACCTCCTCACATTCGGATTAACATCAACTAAATCAGCTCCTTGAGGTTCAATACGTTTTAGTTTTCGTCCTTTCTTAGTCATCTTCAGCAAGAAAAAAGGTTGTCTGCTATAATCTGATAGGTGTCAAGATTAGGAGAGCTCACTTAATAGGTGTTGCTGCGTCTTCGATGCAAACTGTCTGAAATCTGTGTCTCCCTCCTCAAGCTGCTCACTGGAAGTGCTGATTCACCAACAACTGAACTCGAAAACTAATGGTTTTCCCTTTCTTTTGGTGATTTAAAAAGGTATGTTGGTCCACCTTTCCATGCATGAGATTTTTCATAATGGGAAATATCTTGGACCGTATAACACACCTTGTGGTAGTCATGATTAACTTCAGTTAGCTACTGTGTTTCAGATAATCCGCTGCAGGCGACTGGAGCTGGCAATCACCTCCATCGTATCTTTATGACAGGCCTAAAATTCTGGCAACGTTCATGTGTGATCAAACCAAACGGTGACTACATTAAATTGCAAATTCACGATCTACCTTGACACTAGATACGTACCTTGACATGTGGACATAAGGATTTAGGCTGACAGAGTACAAACAACAGTTGACTTTTCTAACTGTGGATTGACACCTAACACTTTACGTATGACCACAACTTAACTCGACATCACTCAACTTTCCTATCACGTGACATAGCACATGATAAAAAGGTTTAAACCTTGGTTAATATCGGAAACACGTGGCTAACACAAAAGCAGATGTGCTTTTTTATTTTTTTAAAAACATGGGAGGTTGCCGGAATTTCCGGTAGCATCAGGTAAGGGAAAAATAGACATAAGACAGAATTAAAGCAGACTATCCGACAGGGCTAAAACAAACGCCACCAGAACTTTCGGTAGCGTTTTAATTTTTTTTGAAATTTACAATTTTTTTTCCTAAAAACAAAAGAATTAAAACACACTCATGACTTTGCATTAAACATAGAACTGTGCTAAGATTGGCTCCATAGGGGATAGAGCTCTCCCTGCGAGGCTTTAAGAATCTTTTGCAGTTTCAGTGCCTTGTCATTGGGTTATGGAGTCTTATAATGAAACACACCGGTATTTACAGTGAATTTAGGCCATTTAATGGGTCTCCAAACAGTTTTGTCCCATCAAGATGTTGCATATCAAAAGTATTGTTTTGCAAAATATTGTAGATTCTGAAACGACCAAGCCATAAAGCATCAAATTTGGAATGCTTACCTGGGTCTTGATGCTGTGCATCCCATTTCAACACCAGATCTCCAATCCGAAAATCTTCTTTTTTAGTCCTTTTATTAAAAACTTGCTTTACAGCTTGCTGATATTTTCTTACCAAATCATATTGCTGTTCTCGCTTTTGCTGCACTTCTATGATCTGATAAATTCTTTTGGTCATGTCATTTGGCTTAGCTTCGTGATCTTGCAGAAATTTAGCTACAGGAATGGCTAATTGAACTGGAAAAACAACCTCAGTTCCATAAACCATTTGAAAAGGTGATGTATTAATAGATTTTTTGATTGTCACCTTGTTAACCCATAAAGCAAATTTCAATTTTGAGTCCCAAACTTTCTTGTTTTGCTCCAATAGTTTGGTGATGATTCTTACCAAACTTTTGTTAGATGATTCAGCTAAACCATTCCCTTGTGGATAGTACGCTGTAGAGTGAGTAAGCTGAATACCATAATCTTCACAGAAATTTACCAATGGAGTAGCTTTAAAAGAAGCTGCATTATTTGCTACGAGTCTTGATGGACATCCAAATCTTGTTATGATTCCCTCCAGAAAGTTAATGATAACTTTATGAGTAGCATTCCTGGTAGGTTTGCTTCAATCCATTTGGTGAAATAATCGGTTGCAACAAGAATTCAATGATGCTGTCCACTTGAAGGTGGATGAATTTCCCCAATGAAATCCAATCCCCATTGCTGGAAAGGTGCAGAAACAACTATGGGCTGGAGAGGCAAAGATTTCAAATGCTTCTTACCAATGAACTTCTGACATTTTTCACAGGCTCTCACCTCAGCACATACATCAAGTAATAAGCTAAGCCAAAAATAGTCAGCGCTCAATATTTTGTATGTAGTGGTTCTCTAATAATGATGACCTCCACACACACTACTATGCAATATCAAACATAACTTTCTTGGACTCATCTGGGTCAATGCACCTCAAAAAAACTCCTGAAGGATCTTTCCAATATAAACAGTTATCCTTAATGCAAAATTTAATGGTTTTTAGCTTCAAAGATCTCACTCTGCTTTTATCAAAGTTTGGAGGAGGTTTAAAATGCTGCAGAAAATAAATGATATCCTTATACCAGTTGCACTCGGAAAGCTTTACATCTATTGCCATGCTGTCAATAGGTTCTGAAATTTGCCCTTCTAGATTGTCATCCATGAAATTCAAGCCCAAAACTCTACAATTTTCTTCAGCTAGTAGTTTGGCTAACCCTTGACCTTTGATTAGTTTGGTAGGCTTTATCTCTAAATAAAATTCAAGAACTTTAGTCACTCGCTTACTTCTTTTTCCATCAATATCATGCTGAACTAATATTTCTCTAACAGTAGATGAAGGTACATAAGCAATAATTTGAGCATGCAAAGTATAAACTCTAAAAGGCTTCAAAGCTTTTACTAATGCATAAGCATGCTTTTCCAACATTTCATACTTCAATTCTGCATCTCTAAGAGCTCTGCTGAAAAATGCTATGGGGGATTCCTTATTTTCTGCATCTTTTTGTAATAAAACAATAATAGTATCTTGAGAGGCAAATGAGAAGATCAAGAAAGGCTTTGAGTATTCAGGGCTTACCAACTGAGGTGCTTCAATAATAGCTTTTTTGATCAACTCAAATGAATTTCTGGCTTCAAATGTCCACTTGAATTCTTTGTCTTTATTCGGCATGCAAGTAATATGCTTCACCACAGCAAAATTGGGAATAAATCTTCTTAAAAAATTGATCTTACCAAGGAAAGATTGAATCTCTTTCTTAGATCTTGGAAGTGTTAAGTCCTGTATTGCAATCACTCTTTTGAGATCAATTTTCACTCCATCTTTAGAAACTATGTGACCCTTTCATCTTACCTTCTTTAAGAGCGAAATGAGACTTCTTTGGATTCAATGATATACCATATTTTTTGCATTTAACAAATACTTGTCTCAAGTGTTGAAGGTGCTCTTGATCTGAAGTTGAAAAAATAGTAATACCATCCAAATAGATGACCAAGAATTTGTCTTTTTCTCCAATGAATGCAAAGTCCATAGCATGCTAGAAAGTAGCCCCGGCATTCATAAGCCCAAATGGCATGTTTGCATACATGAATGGCCCCCTGGGAGTAGTGAACGTTGTCCTCTCTTGATCTTCCGGCTAAACAGATACTTGGTGGTACCCGGATAACCCATCTAACATGGAAATTTTGTCTAACTCGGTTACCTTTTGAAGAATATGCTCCATCTTTGGCAATGGATAATTATCTTTCGTGGAGCATTTGTTAAGATTCCTGAAATCTACACATAATCTGACTTCACCACTCTTCTTTCTTACTGGAACTAGATTAACAACCCAATCTGGTATCTCAATGGAATGGTGATTTTAGCATCCAAAAGTTTCTTCACTTCCTTCTCCATCACTGGTAACAATAGTGGATTGATTTGTCTTAATTTCTGCCAGAATGGCTTAGTACAATCTTTCAATGGTATTCTATGCCAGTGTGGAAAAAGTTGACAAAAAGTCCTGACTTTTTGAAAAAGTCCTGAATTTTTCCCTGAGCCGACTTTATCAGCCGACTTTTTCATCCCTGAAAAAGTCCCGATTTTATCCTCGAAGTCCCGACTTTTTCCAAAAAATCGTTAGTGAGGTAGTTTCTTTAATAATTTTTTAAATTTTTTTTGAAAAAATCGGGATTTTTTCCAAAAAATCGGGATTTTTTTCCAAAAAGTCTGGATTTTTTCAAAATATGAATATTTTTGTATTTTTTTAGTTTTGCCGACTTTTTCAAAAAACTCCCGACTTTGTCGAGTTTTTCAACTTTTGGACCCTTGTCGATTTAATCCCGACTTCAACTTTTTCCACATTGTTCTATGCTCAATGATAGCTGTGTCATATGTCTTAAGATCCTCATATTCCCAGGCAAAAACATCAACAAATTCACAAAACAGCGTGTGCTATTTAGTCTTTCTTTCTTCTGATAAAGCTTTTGACAACTTAACATACCTTAGCTCTAGTTTTGTACCCAAATTGAAATCTTCCGATTCTGCATCTGTTTCAGCTACCTGTGGTTTAACTGAAACATCATTGTGATCAAAAAGTTTCTCAAGTGGGATTAACCCCTTGGGAATATGATTGGTAGGCAATGTATGATACGCTGATTAACAATCTGTTTTTTCAAACTTTTGGTATCTTGATAATCAACATTATCCTTCATGAGATCTTCATCCTGATCAATGTTTAGGACAACAAATTCTTCAGCAGCTTCAAAGAATCTTCTAATCTCCTGGTCATCCTCAAAAACTTTCCAATGCTTGACATTATCAGGAATGCTAGGTCTAAACCTAACTTCCACTTCATTTTTCAGCTTTATAGGTATTGGAATCTTGAATGAACTTGCTGAAATAGAAAGTGAATTAGCCAAAATATTACTTTCTTTTGGAACAAAAGAAATGTTAAACGTTAGGAATGAGTCTTCTATAATGCTCCATACTGCATTCCGGTAATTTCTGAGTCTGGGATGCTTAGTTTGATAAACATTTCTGAATTGCTGAATAATAAGTTCAACATCTCTAAAAACAAAAAATTCTGAAATATTCATGTTTTTTGTTGTTTTTAATCCAATTAAAAGAGCTTCATATTTAGCCACATGTTTAGTTGCTTCAAATTCAAGTTTGAAAGAAAAAGTGGAGCTCTCTTTCAAAGGGGAAATGAGAACTATTCCTGCACCAGCTCCTTCTCTAGAACATGAGCCATCAAAATACATTTGCCACACCTGATAACCCTCATGACTGATTTGATTTTCAGTAGGTTTTAAAATCTGAAAGCTTTCTGTTGGCAGGGCAGAATTATCCATATGTAAAATGCTTGAACCCACATCAGTTGTTCTAGCATAAATCGGATGATTAATGGGATCTTTGCTGTCACTAATGATACATGCTTGTTGAGATTCTCTATAAAGTCTTCTTTGTTTTCCTCCAAAAACAAGGACAGTAGCATAAGTGATATCCATTTGCAATGTTCCTCCCAACCTTCTAATCCATGATCTAGAAAGGAACATGCCAAATCTAGGGGGAATATCAGCTACAACAATATCTATCACCATCCCTCTCATGGGTAACTGAAAGAGGCTTATTGCAAGGTCTTTGATGACACCAAGGCATTGGACTTTCCAGGAATCAAAAGAGTAGAGATCTTGGTATTCTCTAGTCACTTCAAGGCTTAGTTCATCCATGACTACCTTGGGCATTAAATTATATGAGGTTCCAGAGTCCATTAAGCAATTATGCAAGATTTTATCATGAATATTTAGAGATAGATAGAAGGGAGGAGTAGAGTCATATCTGTCTTCTACCAATGGACCTAAAATAACAGTGGGCTTGTCATCTTGAAGGTTAACAAAATCAGAGGCTACTTCGATAGGTGGAGGCTAAAGAGCTTTCATAAAAGTCTTTTTGAAATCATCATTTTTCATGAGTTCTACAAGAGGAACAAGAATCTTAATCTTTTGTATCTCATTCTCAAAATTGAAAACAAGGGGCAGCCTGTGAGTAATTTTTACATCAAGTGTAGGAGGGTGAATTGCTACTAGAACTTCTGGCTTGCTTGGTTCAACCACTTGCGTTTCTGCTGGAATTTTAACTGCATCCTTATTCTTCTTTGGTTGTGCAACAGGCTTGGAGTTATCATCAATCTTCTTTGATCTGAGATTGTATCTACTTTGATGATCAACTGCAAACATGGAATGATCAGAACTCACTTCATTATTCTGAGTATATGACATGAAGTATTCATACTCTTCTTATGTAAGATGAATCGACCCTTCTTTATCTCTTAGGCAATTCATATCAACACCTTTCTCCAACCCATCAGTTTCCTCTTCATTTCCATATATAGAATTCTGCAAAGGGGGCTGCACTTTTTGATCATTAGCATCTCTTCTTTCACGCTGCAAAATTTGAGGAGCATTAGGTATTCTAAACTGCTGCCTATTAGGCTAATCAAATGAAACATTTCTAGTAGTAGTTGGTCTTGCTTCCATCTTGAGCTTGGACATCTAAGTGGTCAATGACTTGACCATCTTGGTCAGCTCATCTAGCTTAGGGTCTATGTCAGAATTTCCTAAAGATGAAACTTCATCTTTTTGCTTTCTTTTTTTCTCTATCAATCCCTCCTCTGAGCCTATGAGCTGTTAACACATTAGATTCTACCTCCAGTGCATTGTCCTGCATTTGTATTAGTGTTGTAGATCTTCTTTCTCTCAATAATAAACAAAAATCAGGATCAAAGGCACCAGCATAAGTGATTTTGGCTGAAGCTTCAGTAGGCTTGATTTCAGTAGGTATTTTGCTATACATCTTATTGAATCTCTTAGAAAAATTAAAAACTGATTCTCCTTCTTTTCTTTTTATTGCACCAAATTCAGTGATATAATACAAAAAATCTTTCTTATCACCCCATTTCCTTAAAAATGTATCATCTAGGGTTTCAATTCCAATAATGCTGTCAGCTGTCAAAGATCTGAACCATTTCCTAACATCACCCTCAAGGCTCTGAACAAAAATTCTCATCCAAACACCTTCATGCTCAATATTCAGATTCTCAGCATAAGCATAAAAATCAGCAAGGTGTTCAACTGTTACCTCTCTCTCACCACTAAATTTAGGCATATACTTGAGATAATCTCTTGCAGGTAATGCGTTCATAGGTTGAGGTAAAACTAAAGGAGCATACCTAGCAACAACAATTGCATGGGTTTTGATCTGCCATGGTATGAGTTGCTGGGATTTGTGGAACAACAATTGGTAAATTTTGAACAAAAGATGATGAAGCACCAACATTTGATGTAGAGACTGTTTGTTGGCTGGAAAACAAGGGAGGTACAAATTTTTCTGCAAAATCAGGGGACAGAGTTTGCAACACTTCTTTAGGTATAGCCTTTGAGAAAACAATAGTAGAAGCAACAAAATTTCGTTTTCTCTTTTTCTTGATTAGCTTCTCAGGATCAGGGACTGGGATTCTTAAAGGGGAATATGGGTTAGCCCTAGTTCTAGCCCTTCTAGGAGCCAAAAATTCAACAATGGAGTCGCCAGGTGTAAAGTAGTCTAAAAAGACAGTTGGAACAATACACCTCAGAACCGACTTCTAACTTTGTCATTCATTCAAGGATAATCTTCAATGCGCCTCCCCGACAACGACGCCAAAGATGTTATCGCAAAGAGTCACTCCTTGACTGCAAAGGAGTAAGCCTTACACATCATAGTTCATTTCAAAGTAAAAGGTTTTGAGTGGTGGGATGACTTCCTAAAGAGTTTGAAATGATTTTTTTTCTTTTAGACTTTCATGCACTTGGCAAGCTGTGGCAAGTATAAATTGTATGGATAAATCGGTAGTATAGGGGAGCAGATTGTAACAAATGAAAGGTGACAGATAGCTGGCATTCAATCTAAGAAATATGCATATCTTAAATCAGTCACACAGCTACTAGAGTGACCTTTTATATAAACTCCGTTTTATGTAAAGGAAACAACATTTCGAAAGTAGAATACATGCATAAAGAATTTCATAAATCTTTCACGAAACCTTCACTAACATGCTCTACATAACATTTATATGATTTGCAGAAGACTAAACAACAAATAATTAAATATTAGATCCTCTAACAGTTCTCTTACTCACACTTTACTAGCTGCTGGAACTCATAAATTAGAAGAAAGAAATAACAAGAGGAACACACCATACATTAGATAGTCCTTGAAACACAAAATCCTCTAGTATGAAGTGCAAAAAGGAGTTTTCTTTGTTATGAAAAGTCTTCAGGTTGACCAAAATCCAACCCTGAAATGGAATTTACAAATGATATTTATAGAGAGAGAGGCACCAACTCCATCTCTCCTAAAAGGAAGGATCCACTCTTCCTCACATTACACAAGAGTTATAGGACATTAAAGATATATTCTATCGAAATATAACTAATAGGACAGATGTAGATAAGAAGAAAGAAGACAGTTTGAACTATGCTGCTGAGTGTGCTGGCATGCTGCCCCCTTTTCTGTTGATTTGTCTCTCCATGACCCATGTTCTTTAACAACCACGTGTGTTCATTAAATGTGACTTTTAACAACCTCAAAAACACTTATTAATCATCACTTGACATGTCCATATCGTTATGAGTCATTTTCATCCTTGGACTAACTCGGAAATTCTGTTGACAGCTGTCAAAAATCATTTAAAATAGACGCTAACGGAACTTTCGGTAAAAACCTGTAATTGCGCAAAAACTGTAATGCTACCGGAAATTCCAGTAACGCTCTGTTTCCTTTTCACAAATGCACAACAAAATACTTGAAAAATCCTGTGCAGACTTAAACATTTTGAAGATTGAGATGTTCAAAAATGTAACTAGTAAGCAAAAAGGTATTTCACTGGGACATCTTTTTACCTTTTCCTCCATATGAGCTGCAACTTCTGCAAGCTTGTCCAAATCTGTTTTTTTGTCAATTGTTGATTTTGACCTTGTGGTCCTGGTGGCTGTCTCTTTTGTAATGGTTTTTTTCTCTTCTGAACTCTTCTGGATTTTTCTTCTTTCAGAGGATCCTGTTTGCTGGTCTGAAGGGGCTTTACGCTTATCTTTCTTTTTGGACCCACTAGATTCTGCAATTGAAGGAGTTACAGTCTGTAACCCTTCAGATTGCCTCTCTAAATCTATAACTTCTGTCAGCAAACTTGGATTATTCAGGGCTTTAGATTTCAACCTAAATTTGTTGTTGTCTCTTGTATGTCTTTTCCTACTACCAACAACTTGTTTTGCATCTTTTTGTCTTCTCTTGCTGCTAATATCATACCCTGCATCCTTCAAGAGCTCCTCATCTAACTTGGTGGGCTGATATTCCTTCTAAGTCTTTTGCTGAATGTCTGCTTCTGAAACTTCCGGTAGCACCTATTCTTTGGATTTTTCTACAGCTACAGACTTTCCTCTTCGTGCTCTGGTATAAACCTTGGGAAAAGGAGAAATAGGAGGTACAATCTTCATTGATTTGGGCTTGCTGGTCGATGAACCTTCTCCTTTCTCCAACTTCTTTTCAACTTTGGTTGAGGGAGCCTTTTCCTTTCCACCTTTAGTCTTTTTGTATATGTTCTCCTTCTTAGCTTTTCTTTTAGTCCTCTTACCAACTGATGAAGTATTTGGCTTCTGAATTTTTCCTTTCTGCTTGACAGGTTGAGAATGTTGCTGTGAAGCTGGAGATAGCTGAGAAGGAATTTCTTGTGTAGGTGCAGGTTGGCTTGCCTTGTAAAATAGAAAGTGTTCCCATGACTGGCTTCTTTTTCTGAGTTCTTCAACAACCAACACCTTTATAAGAGCTTGATGATAAATGCTATATTCTGATGCTGCTGCATGGGTTTGTATCCTAGCTGTGACATCTTAGTCAAGCTCTTCAGTAGAAATAAAGGTAGGTTGAGGGTCTTCATACCTGCAATGTGAAACAAAACCTCATGTGATAAAGAAAAACAACAGTATACCTCCTCTCACAACTGAGGTATATCTTGATGAGCTTGACAGTTTCAGCCCATTCATTCTTGAAATAACTGCTAGGAATCCCCTTAGCCCATTTAGGGTCTCTGTGTTCATCCTTGATGTCGTTGTTGAGGTCTCCTCCAGTGATGACTTGGATTTTGAACCATTTTTCACCTTCCTGTGGAAGGTGGAAAGCTTCAGCAATAGACTCTGCTGATACCTGCAACACGAGGCCATAGAAATTTGCTTCTTTCCCATCAAATGAGAGGGAAAATTCCTTATCTACTCCTAGATGAGAGCTTCCTAGTCTTGAACAAAATGGATACCACCTTGCCTGAACAAAGAACCTCCTCACATTCGGATAAACATCAACTAAATCAGCTCCGTGAGGTTTAATACGTTTTAGTTTTCCTCCTTTCTTAGTCATCTTCAACAATAAAGAAAGTTGTCTGCTATAATCTGATAGGTGTCAAGATTAGGAGAGCTCACTTAACAGGTGTTGTTGTCTCATCAATGCAAACTGTCTGAAATTTGGGTCTCCCTCCTCACGCTGCTCACTGTAAGTGCTAATTCACCAACAACTGAACTCAAAAACTAATGGTTTTCCCTTTCTTTCAGTGATTTAAAAAGATATGTTGGTTCACCTTTCCATGCATGAGATTTTTCATAATGGGAAATATCTTGGACCGTATAACACACCTTGTGGTAGTCATGATTAACTTCAGTTGGCCGCTGTGTTTCAGATAATCCGCTACAGGTGGCTGGAGCTGAATGGAGCTGGAGCTGGTAGTCACCTCCATCGTATCCTTATGACAGGCCTAAAATTCTGGCAGCGTTCATCCGTGATCAAACCAAACGGTCACCACTTTAAATTGCAGATCCACGATCTACCTTGACATTAGATACATAACTTGACATGTGGATATAACGACCCAGGCTGACAGAGAACAAACAACGGTTGGCTTTTCTTAATTGCGGATTGACACCTAACACTTTATGTATGACCACAACTTAACTCGACATCACTCAATGTAGACCTTTCCTGTCATGTGACATAGCTCATGATAAAAAGGTCTAAACCTTGGTTAATATTGGGAACACGTGGCTAACACAAAAGCGGATGCACTTTTTTATTTTTTTAAAAACAGGGGTTGTTACCGGAATTTCTGGTAGCATCGAGTAAAGGAAAATGTTATGAATATAATTCATAAATAGATATAATTAATATAGTTATTAATAGTTAAATAGGGATTATGTAAGTAGTCATTAAGTTAGTCAAAGGGCATGTCTAAAAGACATGCCCATTCATGAAAGGTCACATGGCCTCATTGTAACATTTTATCATCATCTCTTATACATTTTATATATAATATATTATTATTACAATACCTCTTGTGTATTTTATAACTTAAGTCAACAAGCCTACAACTTTGTTGCTCCATTTGGTATCAGAGGAGCGATCTTCTCGCCAGGAATGAAGCACCTACGCCACTGTTGGCTACCTTCAACTGTTACATGCTGTGCCTTGAAATTGTTACCGCTCGATGTCTTCATCAATGACGATGGCCGATCGGATAGAAAGACAAATGTTGAAAATCCATAGCGAGTCCAGAGACAATCATAACAAACTAATGCAGAAATTATATGCCATTTTTGACAAGATAAATCCAATAGCCTAGAAAATTGAACATAGTCAACAAAACAATTCAGCCGATTCAGAAAATTCAGAAAATCATGAAGAATCACTACATTCTGAAGAAGATCAGGTTATGGAAATCCCAAATTATGAGAATGAAGGTGAACTTAAAAATAAAGATGAGCCTGCTAGTCGGGAATCTGTTGAAGTAGCTGAAATTGATGTTGCAAGCCAGGAAATTGTGGATTCTCATCTAGTTAAATCAAATTCCAATACAGCTGATCTGCAACAGACAAAGGAGCAGGACATTAATAAAAATACATCACCTGAAGATGTAGAAACTGTAAAAGAGAATGAATATCAAGAGATTGGATGTAAATCTGTATTGACAGAAGCAAGTGCAAATAAAATTATATGTGAAATGGGGGTGGTTTCAACATCTCTTGCTACACTCCTTGAAGTGTTGGGCATTAATGATAATCATACCCATAGATACTCTAAGGCATTGCCTACTTCTAATCACCGAACAGTGACTCTCGTTCAATTGGAAGATGAATCAAAACAATCAAATACAAGGGAAGCCTTAGCTTTAAGATCAGTGATATGGAAAGCTTTTTGTCTTAGTTTTTGCAAAAATGGTGGAAGGTTTGAAATAAAAGCATTCAAACCCAGTTCAAAAGATCTCCATCAGTTTTTGTTTTTCTTTAATACAATTGACAATGGGGATATTTTTTGTTTCATGGAAGCATGTAAATTGCTTCGTAAATCTATAGAACCTTTTTGCAATTTCCTAGACGTATTTACAGATGGGGATTATCATTCTGATCGAGCCATTATACACTACAGAGAAAAATGTTTTGCCATTTGTTTTCTACAGGCTCTGCATCAAATAAGGGAGCAACTAAAGTCTGGGCTCCTAAGACCGTCAGTAAAAATTGCTGACTCACCAGAGTTGTTGTTCAATACAGTTATAAGCTTAAAATATTTTTCACTTCCTTGGGCTAGAAACAATGTGGATTATATTTTGCAGAAGTATACTTTTAGTCAATTTCGTGAGAACTTAGTCAAGGAGAAAAAAAAGGGCAGTAAGGGTGCTCTCAATGGAAGGCCATAGGTTCCAATTCCTTATATAGATGATTTTGATGAAGAAGAATTAAATGAGGCTGCACAGCTAATTGAAGAAGAAGTCTCAATTTTGCGAGTGGGAATGGGACATGAAGATGCTTCAGTTGATGAATTTTCTGAAGCTCTTGATGCTTGTCTTGAAGATATGATGTACTTCCCAGATCATAACAGCTATGGTCTAGGTAGTGTAGCCAGTGTTACTGATTAACTTGTAGCAACACAAAATGATTTTGAAAATGTGAGGAATCATATGGAAAGTGAGACCAGGAAAGCTGTACGTCTTGAGCAGAAGTTGAAAGTCTTGACTCAAGGATATAATATGAGAGCAGGTAAATTGTGGACACAAATAGAGGCAACCTTCAAACAAGCAGATACATCTGGGACTGAGCTTGAATGTTTTCGTTCACTACACAAGCAAGAGCAGTTGGCAACATCTAACAGAATTGAAGCGTTGTGAGAAGCTGTCAATCAACAGAATGAATTTGAAAGACAGTTACAGATTCGATATCAAAATCTGCTAGTGGAGCAAGATAACTTGCAGAGACTTTTACAGGAACATAAGAAAAAGATGGCTAATGAAAGGGACTATAGAAAGGTGAATGCTGTAGACACTCAACAATCGGAATCAGTTGTTGCTCAGGTTGATGCTGGTCACTTAGAAAATAGCAACAGTGAATCACAACCCTTCACCATTTCATCTGAATGCAATGATGTTGAAATGTTAGATGGCAGTGACATTGCTAAAGAGAAGACCCGTGATAATAGTTCTGACATGCAAATTGACCGCATGCCTCCATCAGATGGTTAGAACCCTGCTTTAGAGGGTGAAACTGTTGAATATTGAACATTTTAATAAACAACCTGCTGACCTGATCGCGCAGTCAAGTGGTCAGAGTTCTGAAGATGGCGGACAAGTGAAACATAGTACATCCCTGGTGGCTCAATCAGATGAACAGAATGATATAACAAGGATGCAGCTGCTGTGTCTGTTGAGATGCAACATCCCATACTATCCTACTGCAATTGTTCCTGCGTTACTTCTGTCACCCCCACCATTCTTATTTTCGCTTCTCGCTGTCACTGTCTACTCCCACGGTTACGAGTTCCCCAGCACGTCCTCAACGTTAGAAGCGAGCAAGCAACCGGCAGCTTACTATTAACCTAGCACAGTGCTGTTCTGTCTCTTTTATATCCGCATACCAAGATATCTGAAACTGGGGTTGTCAACTCGGACGTCATCGCATTTCAGCCTTTTCTGGTGACTTCGTATCATATTTTAAAGTTCATTCGGCAACAAAAATCTAATTCGATTCCCGAAATTTCAAGTCAAGTTGTGACCGGTCATGAAGAGGTGTGAAGGTAGTGTGGACGTTTTAGTAAACGGTGAACGATTTTTTTAATAGTTATAATATATATTATATAATTACAATCAATAATTATATATATAATTTATATAATAAAAAAAAAATTATTATTACAAAAAAAAAAAATCACCGGCAAAATTATACAACTTATGATGAGATGTCAAGTACATATGTCCAGTTACACATGGAAAGATAACAAATACAAGATGAAGAAATTATTATCTATAAAACTTTGCGGACAAAGTTCTGAAGGAAGGGCCAATTCATAACAATTAAATTGTGACGGAAGCAAATGAAGAAAACGGTGCGTGATTGAACTGAAGAAAAGTGTCAACTATAAGCTTTGAGGGCAAAGCTTTTGAAGAAAGGGGCAATGTTATGAATATAATTCATAAACATATATAATTAATATAGTTATTAATAGTTAAATAGGGATTATGTAAGTAGTCATTAAGTTAGTCAAAGGGCATGTCTTTTAAGGTCACCTGCCTAGGTATATAAGAAGGGCCTCATTGTAACATTTTATCATCATATCTTATATATTTTATATATAATATATTATTATTACAATACCTCTTGTGTATTTTATAACTTAAGTCAACAAGCCTACAACTTTGTTGCTTCAGAAAAACAAACATAAGACAAAATTAAAACAGACTGTCTGACAGGGCTAAAACAGATGTTACCGGAACTTTCGGTTTTGTTTTATTTTTTTTTGAAATTTACAAATTTTTATCCTAAAAACAAAAAATTTAAAACACATTCATGACTTAGCATAGAACTGTGCTAACACATACCTCGGTTGCTCTCACTGGAAAGCGGCTAATCTTGAAGGTAACGCACATTGAAGGTAACGCACGACCGCCCTAGCGTCGATATGGAGTCTGGACAGAGCACACGCTGGCTTGGAGTTTGGAGTTTCGGTAGAGGCTCACGCTAGCGGCTGCACGATATGGAATCAACTATGTAATTGTGGTCTTGGCGTATGAATTGCGGGCTTGAACATTTGATATGAATTTGGGAACAACCGACGTTTAATAACCTAAATTTGAAAAACCTGTGAAACTTGTGCTCGTTGAGGCAAGGTTGGAAATCGAATCAATCGGGAATAATCACATGAATCAACGTTAATTGGCGACTTGCGAGTCAAACTTGCGTTGGCCACGAGTCAAACTCGGTCAATGCAAATTTGACTTGCAGAGTCTTGGATTAGATAGTGTGGCAGGCGAGCAGACTCTGAGTCGCGATTACTCGCGATTGATCGACGGGTCCTGTTTCACTGCTTAGAATATTTGATAAACTAATGATCACATTTGAGATGGTGATATTTTATACAACATTATCAGAACCAAATCATTGAATGAACTGGTAGAGACCTTGAACCAGAAAGTAGTCAAAACTAGATGGGAGCGGTAAACAATTAGATCAAAATCTCGATCAACTGAAAAATACATAAAATATTCAAATTTTAAAGAAAAACATATATATTAATGTGCATCCATATGAATCCAAACCATTTATACACAATATGCAAAGTTTTCATTTAAATAGCAAGGGTGATAAAACCAAAATAACATCGATAATCCATCTTTGAACCAAAAATACATCAACAAATAGGCTCTAGATGGCTTCTAGCATCCAAAAAAAATCATGCTGCAACAGACACCTACATAGCATCAAAATCATTGCCCACATTGGGATTTTCGTCATTAATATTTTCCTTTGAACATTAAAATATCATAGAAAAAGCTTAACATGTCAAGTCAAGATTTTATTTTTGTGATGGGTACTTTTTTACTGGGATCATGACAGAGCAGTTGCCATTAACATCAAGGTACATAGATGGCTTGGTTCTCTTGATTAAATGCTAGTTCCATACCTTTGTATATGGAAAAATCCAGTGGAAACATTGCAATCACCCCAATCTTGAAATCCGAAAAATTGTCAAGTCTATTGGATTTTGAGTGGGATCTAAAATTTTGCTTTCTCCATATGAAATCCAATGAGGTTGGAACCTCTCTCAAATATACTGAAGCAATTATGATAATGTTAAAAATTTAAGTGTTACTTTAAGAATCTAATATTACCATTAATTGCATACAAGTAGTAGAGTCCTAGGCTTGAATGTTAGGTTGCCACTCTTATACATTATTTTAATTTTTTAAAGTTTGCATTTGGAGTGTCGTTTGTAGCATTATATGAAACCGTTTGGTTTGGTGTAATGTCCCTGAGAGATTAATTAACCCAAGGGACAAAGTAGCCTATCGATCCCCATAGGCTATAGTCCTTGATAAAGGGGAAAACCCCAAAATACCCAATGTTGGGCAAGTTTTGGGGCAGCTGGGGCAAAAAGGCCAAAGTTGGGGCTTGGTGTGAACAACACTCAATTAATTAAAGAGAAAACCCCCCTCAAGGAAATCTATAAATACAAGAGCCTTGGAAGCACTTGAGGCGTGACTTGGATTGGTTTACTTCATCTCTTTTTTGTTGAGCCTTAGGCTCTGAGGGTTTAAGGCCTCATTTTCTCTTTTGGACTAGTTTTGGTGGAGGTGATCCCACCCTACCTAGTCATTTTTCTTGTTCTGGCTACAGGTAACCTACTCTCTGAAGAAGCAGTGAAGGTCTTGTACAAGTCTGGACTGGAATTCGTGGCAGATAAAAGTTCTGAGCAGTTTCTCTCATGAAACAAGTGATCTGAGGTAGGCTGGAGCTTTTCTGAAGCTGGACGTCACTGCTCTGAGGCCATTTGGATGGTTAGAGCAAACCTGCGGCAGATCCGAGTCACCAGAAAATCATTCAAGGCGTGCCAAGACTTTATCTTTTGACAATTGGATTGGCCACTTTGGACTAGCGGGGAACAAGACATATGAAGGCACCATTACAGGGGTATGATTCTATGGTTCTTCCTCTCCAGCGAATTCGTGAGGGGAAGTACCGAATTTGTTTGGATTGTGCGGGTTTATCCTGAAACCAACAGTAGCATATCTCATCCAACAGGCTGAGATACTCTGAAGCACGCAGCCAAATATCGTCTGAGGTAATGCAGACCTGTCTGAGGCATAAAACAAATATTTGTTGAAACAGATCGAACCTCGTGAGGCCATCGTCAGGTATTTCTCCTGGACAGTATTCCTGAAGTCGCTTGACTACCTCTGTGGTAAGCATTGGGCAACCCTTGGAGCAGTCCATAGTATTTCTGAGTCTATTAATCATAGGACATGCACTGGGATTTCTGAAGTAGCTTGTCCCTCTCTGGAAGTATTCCTGAAGCAGATTAATTATGTCCTGAGGCAACAGAACCTACATATAAACAGTTTTCCTTTCAGCATCATAGTATTTTTTCCCGCTAATGATATTTATTACATGCTGTCTATAATTGTATAGAGAGCATATGTATTTGGATATAGCACATTCTTTTTTCTTCTTTTTTAATGCTTTATATTATGTATATCTATGTGCACATTGTATGGAGCATGCATATAAACAAGAATGTGACATTCTGAGGATAACTGGCATCTGATCATAATAATCAACATCTGGCATCGATTAACAATTATTGTTTGTTTCTTTTCCTTTGAGTTATTGTACACTTTTTTCTTGCTTCTCTGGCAATATGACACTATTCTCTCTCTTTCTCACTCACATACAGACACTCATACATCATAATATTCCAGAGTCTTCGTATTAGTTGGCTTCCACCAATATAATGAGTTGTTTAAATCAAATTTGTGATTTTCCTTTGCGCAAGGATGAAATGAAAGGCTCGGCCCTGTCTTAACTTTGATTTCCTTGGGATGCCAGTAAAAATAAGGAGTGTATTCTCATGCAGGTTATATGAGCTTATGGAAAGAAAGCAACAAGTTGAATTTGGAGTAATGAATCGACCTTATCGCTTGGGGCCTCAATATTCAGACCGAAAAAACGCAACTGAAAATTCGCCGTCACCTATTTGTAGCAAAATTGAACCAGTAGTGGCTTTTGCATCAAACATAACTGCTATCAAGAAGCTTGGAAAGAGAGCAGCCTCGACAAACAATGATGGGATATTTCCCCATGAGGGTGCATTGTATCCACAAATGTTAACAATGATCTTTGTATTTTTGGTTTTGGACCTTCTTTTATTTGTAGTTATTAGAAGCTTTGAAAACACTTGTTTCTTATTCTAAATATATTATTAGCTTGCAGAATATTTTGTTTCCTTTATTTCTTCGTGTTCCTTGAAATATGGCATTGTCAAATGAAGTTTTGCATGTAACAGAATGAATTGTTAGGCCATAATTTAAGCACACAGATTCACAACTCTTGGCTCAGGAAGCTTTGGTGGCTCTCTTTATATCCTGAGGCTTGATAAACCAGTGGATTTGTATTCAACACTTCCTCTTGAAAGAATAGTGGAGAAATGCATTTCGACATCCTCTTCTGTTTGGACTGCTGATAGCAACTTTGATGGGTCCAGAGCTGTTATTGGTAGTGCTGCAAATTATGGCATTTAGAATTTTATTCTTCTATTATATAAGCTGTCAAAGTAAAATAATACTTTAATGAAGTTGTGGGCTACTTTATGTTTCATTCCTTTGTATCCTTTTTGAGTTTTGGCTGCTTGAATTGAACTGCAGTTGTTTTTAGAGTATTATATTTAATATATCCATCGAAAGGAAATTCATATTTCCATGCCAAGGTCCCAGGTCAGCAAGTAAATATATATGAAAACAGAATGGAAGTGCCACAAAAAGTCTTAAGTTGAATGCAAAAAAGGCATGCACATTAGTGGCAGAACAAAAAGTACAAGAAATAGATCAGCCCACTGTGGTATCTAATCCTTTAATCCTTAACCCACAACTAGTGTTAATGGCCACTGAGTATGCCTCCATACTAAAGAAGCTTGTTTTACATGAAATTGTTAAATTGATGATATATTAGTCCAGTAAATGATAAAAATGGGAGCATGAAAAAGACTATTTCACAAAACTTTGTCAATACTGCATGTACCCACGAGGCGTCACCTCAATAAAGCAATGACCAGCTGATATGATTGGCCATTTATTTGCTTACTTTCTCCATTAAGACATTTCTAAACACCATTGACTCTGATTTAGCTAACTTTTAAAACTTATAGGCAAAAAGGCCAACATCTTTATGATGCCTTTCACATTGAATATAAGCTGCACACGATAAAAAGGATTAAAAATTCAAGTATACATCCAATAGTACTCTTGTTTCCGGCAAAGCAATTGGAAAACCTCTGTGTCCTCAACTTTATTAGTACAGGGAAAGGCAATGAATGACAGTTGTGCAGTAGTTATAAGTCCTGTTACCACTTCGTCTAGGAGGGTTACTTATATCAAATTCAAGGCTGAATACCAAGGAAGCACAGAGAATAAAACACTACAGCTATTTACAGAAGAGCTTTAACAGCTGGATTTATTGGAGATAGCTACAACAGGACTTAGAACTGTAGATGATGATTTTTTTGATTGGCTTGACTTGGAGATTGGGTTCTCATTCACTGCACCATACCCCTTGTCATTCAAAACCTTTTGTGGTTAAATGAGTCTGCTCCAGGTGCAATCCAGCATAAACCCAGTAGAAAGGGCATTTAGGTGCAATTTGTTCAGATATGTTTGCGAGATGTTTGCAACAGCAGTAGAGCAACACTGGTTTGACAGTTTTCTGACAATGGGTGAGAGAAGGTAACAGGGTATGGATTACATAGTTAAAAGGGCACATATTTTGCGGGAATACAATAACATTCAAATTGCAGTAATGACACACTAAAGGGGAGATTCTATGGTTAATTTGAAGGGAGCATGAAGCACGTCTACAAAGTTTCAATTCATTTGACAATGCAAATGGTGATGTTGAAAGAAGCGTTGGCTCAGCAGAACAGGCACTTTTGAAGGAGCAAGCGAGAGTCGAGACTACATAGTAGTACAGGACATATAGACAATGTGATACTCCCAGCCCATGGTCATCCAAGTCAAATTGGTATATCGGCAGAGTTGGACATTTCTCTGACTTTGAGGAGCCAATTCTTCATCAAGGAGGTTCTTTTGAATTTGAAAGATCTGCTAGTGGACTTATCACAAAAAGTACAGTTGAAGTTGTAATACCAGAACGTGCAGTTGTAGCCATTCTAGCAAAGTCTGGGAATGGTATTGTGAAAATTCAGCAGATTTCTGGTGCCAAAATTAATCTTCTTGAAATTAGATCAGGATCATTTGAAGGAGTGGTTGAAATTTCAGGCACTCCAGAGAGAACAATGCAGCCCAGTGCTTGATTGAACCATTCATTGTCAACAGCAAACCTTTATTTCATTAATATCCTAATGAACATTTTCTTGATGAAGCGAAATAACATTTGGATACCAGTGCAGTATTTGGAAGAAGCAAAGGCCACGGTTCCAGAGATCCGTGAAGGAGGTTTCGCTGATTCTGATGGAAAACTTGATGACCATGACTGTCTACCGCTCGTTAAGGCCCATGGTTTCAAACAAAAGGAGTATTTTAGACAGTGCCCCACGATATTTAGTGGTTTTGAGGATGAGTCGGCGTAAAGGGTTTGACGTTGTTTCTCAGAGAGAAGCAGTGGAGGAAGCCATTCAAGTGGAGCTGCCGAGAATACCCCACTGGCCCATTCAAGAGTTTTGTTTGGGCCACAATTTGGGCTGCGGCCAAGGGTTGTGGGGCTAAAAATATTTTACAAAAGAATATATTATCACTCCCTCCCCAAAGCCTGCTGAGTTTAAGCATTCAACTCAGTGGAATGTGATCCCGCAGAGCAATATTAAATTTTGTTATCCATCCATTGCATGGGAGAAGCCAATTTACATTGAAGGGACTTATTTCATTGGACATGTGGCCATGCCGCCTCATTTATTTTTTTGTTATTTTATAATAAATTTTAGTTTCTAGAATTTAGCCTAGATTGTTGAAATTTGGTTACCGGAGGACAGGTGGTTCCCTAAGGCTTTGATCTTTGGCCTAGGGAAAAGTGTCCAAAAGAATTTAATTTTTCTCCTAAAGTGACTTTATAATTTTTATAAAGTCAAGTCTAATTTAAAAATGACTTTAAGTGATAAAGTTACTAAAGTCTAATTTTAAAGTGATTTTAATAAAGTCAATGTAAAATTAGAAAAGAAAAGTGACTTTGGAAATAAATGACAAAGTGGGTCTTTATTAAAGTGGGGTGAATTAAAAAATAGAAAGTAAGATTTAAATGAACATTTAATCTCAGCCCTAGATCTCAATCTATTTCAGCCATTGGATTTAGGGATTCCCCAAAAGTCACTTAGGGTTAGGTTAAAGGAGGAAAAGGAGGGAAAAAGTCATTCATTCTTTCATGAGCAGATTGGGAGAAGGAGAGAAGGAGAGATGGAGATTTTTCTGAGCAGTGAGAAGAAGGAGGGCAGCAGTGAAGAGATTTCAGCAACGGTACAACAACATTTATTGGCACACATACCGAGGCAAAAAATCCGTACAGCAAAGGAGAGGCAGTGTTTCCAAGTGAGGAGGCACAGAAATCGAGGAAGAGGGTATAGCAGCAAGCATGCACTCCAAGGCACAAAAATCAGGCACGTTTTTCAAGGAAGAGGGTGGCTGTCATTTCCGGCACAAAAACCGAGGAAGAGGACAGCAGCTACAGCTCTATTTTTTGGCACGGATTTCGAGAGAGGTTGCTGTACAAAATCTATACAGTCCGTACAGCAAAGTACGACTGTTCCGGCACACTTCCCGAGGTGGCCGTATAGCATTTAATGCTGTCCTAAGGTGCTGTAAATTTTCTGTTTTCTGCTGTTGCTGATTTGGCACAATTTCTGAGGCGGTGTGCAAGCACGGAAATCGAGATAAGTCTGTAAATTGGTTGCTGGAATTTTTTCTGAGTTTTTCCTGTTTCACTGTAAAAAGCAATATTCAGAAAAATAAAAGAGAAGCTTTCGAATTGGTTTCCCCAAGAGTTGTAGGGGGTTTTTCCAGGGTCATGTTGACCAAAAATATCAGTGTTAAATGTGTTGAATGGCTGTTTTATGCTCGCTGATTTTTATTTCTGCATTTTCCAGCATTCTGTAAATTTTCCAGAATTTGTGTTTTCAGCGAAAAATTATTTTCCAGTTTGTTGAATGTAAGGATATGGGAAAGGGCATTTAACTATTTGGAGAAATAAAGTGAAACTGAAAACCGGGGTGGGAAACAGAAAATTTCTACATGGTATCAGAGCTTGAGTGCTGAAAGTGCAGTTTGGGACAGCAAGAAGAAAAATACAGTCTGCTGATTTTTCACTCAGAAAATCCCAGCAAGCTGTTTTTTCATACACAGAATTTTTATCTTTACTACAACAGTGCTATTTTTCAGTTTTAGGACAGCAGGATGTCATTGGGATTGAGGGTGGAGGATAGGTTGGATGGGCATACCAATTACAGCGTTTGGAAGGAGAGAATGCAGAGTATTTTTGAGGAGGCAGAAGTATGGGATATCATGGTTCATACCACACAGCAGCCTGTTAATGTGCCTACTGATGCAACTCAGTTGGCAGCATATAATAGGAAGAACAACAAGGGTAAGAGACTGATCCTAGACGGAATCAAAGACCATTGCATTCCTCATGTGAGAGGAAAGAGAAATGCTCATGAGATGTGGACAGCATTGTCTAATCTCTACCAAAGTACCAATGAGAACCGGAAAATGGTCTTGAAGGAGAAGCTGAAGACCATTAAGATGGGTAAGACTGATAGTGCAGCTGGATATCTCACAAAGATTACTAATGTGAAAGATGAGTTTTCAGCAATTGGAGAGGTCATTCAACCCACTGAGTTGGTGCGGATAGCAGTGAATGGCCTCCCCAGTTCATGGATGAACTTTGCTGATAGGGTTTGTGCACGTGAGACCCTTCCCACATGGGAGAGGTTTTGGGATGATTGCATTCAGACAGAGATCAGGAAAGGTCAGCTTGGGGCAGCCAAGCCAGTTGAGCAGGATGAGGATGTAGCACTGTTGGCAGGACGCAAGAAAGGCAAAGGAAAGAAGCAGGCTTCCACAAGCAATGGTGGGGGCAAAGGCAAAGGTAAAGGTAAACAGGATAACTCACAGAAGGACTATTCCAAAGTGAAGTGTTGGAATTGTCAGAAGATGGGACACTATGCAGTTGTGTGTCCGGAGAAGGAGAAGAAGAAGAAGAAGGGGAAGAACCAGAGCATGGCAGCTTCAGCAGAGGTTGAGGACTTTGCAGATCGTTTTGACCGGGAGTTTGGGTTCACTGCGTGTGAGTCCTCTAGTGTGGGATCATCTGCCATAGAGGTTCAGAGGGAGCATGCATTTCCCTCGATTAGCGGAGCATCTTCGGGTATCTGGTATGTGGACAGTGGGGCTTCACGTCATATGACAGGAGTCCGTGAGTACTTCTCAGAGCTTTCAGAGAGTGGCATTGATGTAGAGGTAGTACTCGGTGATGACAGAGTTGTTAGAGCAGTCGGTGTGGGAACACTGACATTTCAGAGGGAGTCTAAACCTCCCTTGAAGGTGTCAGATGTTCTTTATGTGCCAGGGATGATGAAGAACCTCATATCTGTCTCAGCTTTGGAGGATAGAGGATATGAGATACTGTTCAGGGGAGGACAGGTGCTAATATATCCTAGGGGCGCTCCAGCTGATTCAGCTAGAGTGATAGGTGTACGCCATGCAAAGGTGTACAAGTTTGCATTTTAGCCCCTTTTGGCATTGAGCAGTAGCACCGACAGCAGAGCTAGGAATTTTGAGTTGTGTGAGATTTGGCACCGCAGGATGGGGCATATGTATCATGGAGCCTTGAGGACCTTGCGGGAGATCACTACAGGTGTGCCAGATTTCATTACTGATCACTTTGATACTTGCAGAGGATGTGCGATGGGCAAGTTTGCCAAATCCCCTTTTCCCAGCAGTGACAGCAGATCGACTAGGATACTTGATTTGATTCATTCCGATGTGAGCGGTCGGATGTCTCATGTTTCCTTGAGTGGATATGAGTACTATGTTTTATTCATTGATGATCACTTCAGGAGGACCTGGATTTATTTCTTGAAGACCAAGAGTGAGGTCTTCAAGCGGTTTCAGGAGTTCAGAGCTCTTGTGGAGACACAGACAGGTCGGAAGATCAAGTCCCTGAGGTCGGACAATGGAGGAGAGTACACCCTGGGAGAGTTTGTTGACTATTGTGCGGAGGCAGGCATTAGGAGGGAGCTCACTGTTCCTTACAACCCCCAGCAACGGTTGCGAGAGGTCATACAAATCCATCGAGGCTTGCCTCAATCCAGCTACATGATCGTGGTTGCCATTGTTTTTGTGGGCAGAGGCCCCAACACTGTTTACTGCATCAGAGTCCAGACTGTGGTCCTGGGGCACATGAGTCCAGAGGAGGCTTTTTCTGGGAAGAAGCCTGATATTGGTCATCTTCGTATCTTTGGGTGTATCACATAATCCTACATACCCAAGGAGAAGAGGACCAAACTAGAGCCCACCGCAGAGAAGGGTATCTTTGTGGGCTACAGTGAGACCTCAAAGGCCTTTCGGATTTACATTCCTGCACAGAGGAAAGTTGTTGTCAAGCGAGATGTGAAGTTCGAGGAGGACAGGGCCTTTAGGAGGTCACGGGAGTTAGAGTATCTGGATCAGCCAGACCCTCAGCAGCAGTTGAGTCAGTCACAGGGATCCAGTGGGCAGGGATCAGGAGGATCCGGAGGTACATCTATGACGATGTCAGGTCCATCAGTGAGCAGTGGCTCACAGAGTCAGAGGGGTGGTGATTCGGGTAGCATGCAGAGTAGTCCACAGAGCAGTTCACTAGGGAGTCCACTGATGGACAGTTCACACGGTACCTCAGCATCTATAGGTTCAGGTGCAGGCAGGAGGACAGCAGACAGACAGTCAAGAGTTCAGGCTCCTGATGACGATGAGGAGGAGGAGTTTCATTCTCTAGTGGGAGAAGTGTGCTCAGGGAAGAGGAAGCCCAAGTGGCTTCAGGACACCTTGAGAGAGGCCACATCTGTTGCTAGGCCTAAGAGGCCGGTTAGAGAGAGCAAACCACTTGAGAGGTTTTGTAGCTATATGGCAATGGCTACCAGCATCCTTGACTCTGAGCCTTCTAGCTATGAGGAGGCAACTAGCCAGCAGGTCTGGAGAGAGGCCATGCAGGAGGAGTATTCTTCTATCATGAAGAATGATGTTTGGGAGGTGGTGCCAAGGCCCGAGGGCAAATCCGTGGTTACTTCCAAATGGCTTTACAAGGTAAAGCATGTTGCAGATGGCAGCATTGAGAAATTCAAAGCGAGGTTTGTGGCTAGAGGGTTCTCCCAGGTAGAGGGAGTTGATTATGAGGAGACCTTCGCTCCCGTGGCTCGATATACTTCGATCCGCTCCATTATATCGATAGAAGCAGAGATGGGTTGGAAGATCCACCAGATGGATGTGAAGACCGCATTTCTCAATGGCTTCATACAGGAGGAGGTGTACATTGAGCAGCCACAGGGCTTTGAGGTGCATGGGAAGGAGTCCCATGTGTGCAGACCGAAGAAGGCCCTTTATGGCCTGAAGCAAGCTCCCAGAGCTTGGTACTCCAGGATAGATACTTACTTGCAGAAGATGGGTTTCACAAAGAGTGAGGCAGATCCGAACCTCTACTATATTGTGATAGGTGAGGAGCCTCTCATTCTGGTGCTGTGTGTGGATGACTTAGTCATTACAGGTGCAGAGAGACTCATAGAGCACTGCAAGAGAGATCTTGCGGCGGAGTTTGAGATGAAGGACATCGGCTTGATGCATTACTTTTTGGGTTTGGAGGTGTGGCAGGAGGAGGGGCATTTCTTCCTGGGGCAGGGGAAGTATATTGTGGACATCATTGGCAGATTCCACATGGAGGATTGTAGACCCATGTCGACACCGATGATCACCAACTGGAAGAAGCTTCATGCTTCGGATTCCGAGTTGGTGGATCCCACATTGCACAGACAGCTGATTGGTTCCTTGATGTATTTGGTCAACACTAGACCAGATATTTGTTTTGCAGTCAACACGATGAGTCAGTTTATGTGTGAGCCTAGGAAGGTTCACTGGGTGGCTGCAAAACACATTTTGCGATACTTGCAGGGGATAGTGGATTATGGTCTGGACTACAGGCAGGGGGATGGAGTGAGATTGGCGGTGCGATTACGATTGGGCGAGTTGTGTACGATAGGAAAGTAACGAAGTCTTTGACTGGGTTGGGTTCGCGGTGGTGTCATGGTTAGTAGAAACGACGATCAGTAGCAGTGAGTTCGGTGGAAGCGAGTATATAGCACGCGATCTAGCTAGTTGTGAGCCAGCTACGGCCGCAAGATGTTGTTTGGCTTATTTGGTCAGCCGTTGAGACCTTCAGTGATTTACTGTGATAATCAGAGTTGCATTAAACTCACGGAGAATCCAGTATTTCATGACGGGTCAAAGCATATCGGGATCAAATATCATTTCATCAGAGACTATGTTCAGAAAGGAGCTGTGAAGCTTGAGTATATTCCCACTGATGAGCAGGTTGCAGATATTCTTACCAAAGCCTTACCACGGGGCAAGCATGTCTACTTCAGAGAGAAGATGGGTGTGGTGAGGAACACCTTCCTCGGTAAGAGGGAGTGTTGAAATTTGGTTACCGGAGGACAGGTGGTTCCCTAAGGCTTTGATCTTTGGCCTAGGGAAATGTGTCCAAAAGAATTTAATTTTTCTCCTAAAGTGACTTTATAATTTTTATAAAGTCAAGTCTAATGTAAAAGTGACTTTAAGTGATAAAGTTACTAAAGTCTAATTTTAAAGTGACTTTAATAAAGTCAATGTAAAATTATAAAGGAAAAGTGACTTTGGAAATAAATGACAAAGTGGGGTGAATTAAAAAATAGAAAGTGAGATTTAAATGAGCATTTAATCTCAGCTCTAGATCTCAATCTATTTTAGCCATTTGATTTAGGGATTCCCCAAAAGTCACTTAGGGTTAGGTTAAAGGAGGAAAAGGAGGGAAAAGGTCATTCATTCTTTCATGAGCAGATTGGGAGAAGGAGAGAAGGAGAGTTGGAGATTTTTCTGAGCAGTGAGAAGGATGAGGGCAGCAGTGAAGAGATTTCAGCAAAGGTACAATAGCATTTATTGGCACACATACTGAGGCAGAAAATCCGTACAGCAAAGGAGAGCCAGTGTTTCCAAGTGAGGAGGCACAGAAATCGAGGAAGAGGGTACAACAGCAAGCACGCACTCCAAGGCACAAAAATCAGGCATGTTTTTCAAGGAAGAGGGTGGCTGTCATTTTCAACACAAAAACCGAGGAAGAGGACAGCAGCTACAACTCTATTTTTTGGCACGGATTTTGAGAGAGGTTGCTATACAAAATCTATACAGTGCGTACAGAAAAGTACGACTGTTTTGGCACGCTTCCCGAGGTGGCCGTACAACATTTAATGCTGTCCTAAGGTGCTGTATTTTTTTTGTTTTTTGTTGTTGCTGATTTGGCACAATTTCCGAGGCGGTGTGCAAGCACGGAAATTGAGATAAGTCTGTAAATTGGTTGCTGGAATTTTTTCTGAGTTTTTCCTGTTTCACTGTAAAAAGCAATATTCAGAAAAATAAAAGAGAAGCTTTCGAACTGGTTTTCCCCAAGAGTTGTAGGGGGTTTTTCCAGGGTCATGTTGACCAAAAATATCAGAGTTAAATGTGTTGAATCGCTGTTTTATGCTTGCTGATTTTTATTTTTGCATTTTCCAGCATTCTGTAAATTTTCCAGAATTTGTGTTTTCAGCAAAAAATTATTTTCCAGTGTGTTGAATGTAAGGATATGGGAAAGGGCATTTAACTATTTGGAGAAATAAGGTGAAACTGAAAACCGGGGTGGGAAACAGAAAATTTCTACATAGATCTAGTCTTTTTAGACTAGGACCAATAAACCCCATAAAAATAATAATATTTTGTTATAGAGGAGTTAAAGCCTCCTACTATAAAGTGAGGCATTTCATCATTTGTAAATCATGGTTGGAGAGTGGGAGAATTCCTCACCCTGGGGACTATTATAAATATTCTTTGGTTTATGGGTGTTGTATTTTGGATTGATTTTTCTATGCTTCTTCTTCTTAGTTCTTTCCTATAATTTGTGCTTTAATCAGGTTAATTTTGCAAATTTGCAGGGATAGATCGATGATAGCAAAATTACTTCAACAATCTAGTGAGTGATACAATCACTGGGAAGGGGAGGTCTTGGCTTCTAGGGTCTTCTTCTCACCCTTAGCTCTCATCAAAATACACATTTTAAAGTGTACGACAATCCCTTTTAGGGGGAATCTTCAACTGAATTTGTGGGATATTAGTGACGGCTATTAGTACAGTGGTTGGGGCATCTCTAATGAGCAAGTCTTCCTAGTGAAGCCATGTTCCCTGTGGGTTATCCCAGACTGTGTTGAGTGTTGAATTTTCCTTGCACCCTAGGTCGAGTCTATGGCTTACCAAGCAAACAAACACACTAGGTATGCTCAACCGAAACAACTTTGCACAACGGAAATATAACAATAGTGAATCATTGATATTAACAGAATTTTTGTAGGCCCAAAACACTTCTTAATACTTATTAGTCCATCAACAAGAAATACATAGGGCTCCCAAGTCCCGTACCAGGGATCATGGCCCTTACAAAGCCCTGATACATGATTACTAAAGCTTGAGGTCAACTCTTTTTGACCTTCAATCTTCCCAACAAAACAAGGAACAAATGCTTGACTTACTTGCTGTAGATGTCCTTCAGTACCAGTTCTTTTTGTCCTCTTGTCCTTGATGTACTTGGCTGTCCTTTGCCTTCAATAACCACAGAGAAATAACTCCTTTAACTCCACTGTCCAAGCAACTGCTCACAATGCATTTAATCCTTCAAATACAATGCATACATCAGCTCCAACCACTTCAGCTACTCACAGTAATTTGTCCTTCAATTCACTGTATATATCAGACCTTAGATACTGCTGTCCAATCCTCCTTGATGAACAGTTTGAAGAAACACTCAGCTCAACAATCCTCCTTTAACAAACAACAGCCTCCAAACTTGTCCACCTTCACTAGCCTACTGAAGCATGTAGGCACTTTGTCCACAAGTTTGAGGCCTTTCGGCTTCCTCCTAGGCCTGTGGCCTAATCACAGAACTGTTTCACCCTTCTTTTATGCCTCGACTAGCTCCTTAAGGTTTGGCTAAGGTCTTGGCCCCTACTTATAGCTTCCTGTCTACAGCACAAAGATTTTTGGCCTCCTAACCTTACTGATCCGAGGCCTTTCTATAGCCTCTTAGGCCTTTCAGCCTGCCTCCACAGAAACTTAGGGCTTTGACCCTCTCCCTCAATTCACACACAATATCAACCTAGTTCTCAAACAATAGACAAACCAGTGTTGTGAACATCGCGATTTTTTCTGCATGACAATTAAATCGCCGATTTAATCGACGATTTTTTCATTTTTGGAAAAATCGCCAAAAAATTGTGTAAAAATTGCCAAGAAAAAATCGCGATAAAAATGAAAAAATCGCGATAAAAATTGTAAAAATCGCGATAAAATTGTAAAAATTGCCAAAAAATTGTAAAAAATTGTGGATGCTTTATATACTTGAAAATTTGGAAAAAAAATTATTTTTTTAATGTTTCCGATCTTTTGCCGATTTTTTCCTGATTTTCCCAATTTTTTCATTTTTTGGATCCTTGCCGATTTTTTCCCGATCGCGATTTTCACAACATTGAGACAAACTACTTTCGGCAGCCTCTCCTCTTAGACAAGTAACTCGGCCTTGCTATAACTCAGAAATCTCAGAACATATGTAACTCATCCTCTTCTGTTAACTATGACTCCTTACTTAGGCTTGCTCGTTCACTCTAGGATTGATTGCCATGACGTGAATAACCTCTCCATAGTTCTTTAATTTATAAATCTCTAATTGATTGCCTTTGGAGCCCGTATATCCATTTATGTGCCTCCTCCATAATAGTTAGAATAAACAATGAATATTTTTGGGTTTTAAGCCCACACTTTGGGTCCAAAACCCACTGCTTGTGTATGTAGCCTACAAAAGTCCATTTCGTGGGTTTTCTCCACACAAACATAGTGCCCAAGGCTTGTGGGAGTACCTCCCAAGCTACATTTTTCAACAATCCCTCTTAGCAAGGGAGGTACTTCCATTCCTCAGAAGTAACTCGTCAAGAACACAATCCCAATCTTTGGTTTCCATTAGTGCAACATACCCTAAAGAATGAACAACACGTTCCTCGAAAGTGTCCTTGCCGCTAGAAGCCCCACGATTCTTCTTCTACTGATAGGCATTCAAGCCATTCCACAGTTCCTTCTTGCCAACTGTGTTATCAGAATCGAACCGATTCCGACAAAACCGACTGGTCTAATCGGTTTGGAGGTAAAACCGTTCCGAATCGGAAAAGACCGGTTTGGCACTGAACTGGTCCGGACCGGTTCAGAGACCATTTCCACCGGTTCACAAGCCTCGCTGCTGCACGACTTGGGCATTAAAAAAATCATTTTTTTAAAATTTTAATTTTAATTATAATTTTTTAATTATTTTTCCTAGTTACTAACACTACCCTAGCCCCCCCTAAAGCTATTTAAACACCCCCACCCCCTCTATTTCACTCACACTATTCATTTACTATTGAGGCACTACCAATTGTTGAATAAAAACCTTGAAACAAGCAACACTATCTTGGCTGATTTTGATCCAACATCAAAATGGTTTGTGGAGAGTCAAGCACCAACATTTGACAATGAAGACCTTTCTTGGTTGGACTTGGACCCACCTTCGCAGGATGCAGAGGCAAATATATCAGAAGCACCAATACCAACTCTAGGGCCAGGAGAATCAAGCCAGACTTGGTTTTTACTCATTCTTCAGATGAGGATGAGGAGGATGATCAGGATGATGATTGATGATTTGATCATTGATTTGTTGTAGTTGAAGCTTGTAGTATTGTAGGTTGTAGTATAATAATATGATCTATCATGTTATTTTTGACTATAAAGGCCTTTTAGAGTCTGCTTCTTGATGTTTTCAAGATTTTTGGTTCAACGATGTTTTGCACTAAGTGCTATTTTGGTTATATGCACTATTACTTGCTATATAAATGAGAATTTTTGAATATTTGTGTATAAATGGTTTGGATTCATATGGATGCACATGAATATATCCATTTTTTCTTTAGAATATGAATATTTTATGTGTTTTTGGTAAATCGTATTTTTTTTTAAAATTTAAATTTAAATTTTTTTTTCTTCTTCCGATTTTTTTTCGGTTCCAACCAGTTCCCGGTACACAAGGTTTTTTGGTTCGATGACCAGTTTGATTCCGATAACATTGCTTGGTAGCTGTAGAAGTCTCCTTACTTTCCACTAACCATGCGGTCTTCTTGGGTTGCAGATTCTCCCTCTGAACTTGCAAACTCTCACTCAAACTCGACTTTCTCTGTGTCTTAGGAACATTTTTCTTCCCTTGTTCTATAGGCTTGCCCTTCAACTTGTATAAACCACTATCCCTAACTTCAATGTCTGCTCCAGTGGAGTTAGAGCTTTTGGGCTTGAGCATCACCTTTCCATCATGGAACAATACTTCAAACCCCTGAGCCTCAATCGTTGAGACATGCAACATGTTGCACTTGAGCTCCGGTTCCTGTAGTTCATCCTGGACTCGTAGCAACCCTCCTGACTCCATCCTGAATGGTACCATACCTAACCCTCTGATAGCCTTTTGCCTCTTATCACCAACCTCCATGTGCAATTTAGAGTCCCATTCAATTAGAGTCTCAAATGCTTCCCGCGATCCTGTCATATGCTTTGACGCTTCGCTATCAATCTACCATGCATCCTCATCAATGGTTTCCTCAGAGAAATGAGAGACTAGAGCAAACTCCTTCTCGAACCTTCTTGAGAAGTCATCTTGCTTGACTGTAGAGGTAGCAACCATTGCTATCTCTTTCTTCTTCTCATTATCTCCCTTCTTCCGACGCGAAAACTTACTCGCATAATGACCATGTTGGTCAGATGTGAAACAATTCACCTTGCTCAAGTCATTCTTAGCTTTGCCCTTCATCTTACTAGCAAGAGCCATGTTGTTGGACACCTAATCCTCTAAGGGTTGGTGTGGAATGTAAAGAGTCAAAGGGAGTCCAAGAGACCACTTGGTATGTGAAGACCAAGGGTCACAAAGAAGTGTATAAGTGTGTGTCATAGCTAAGAGTAAATGCATTCATGTTTATCCTATTTTGGATGTCTTCTCCATGTGTGTGTTTAACATGGTATCAGAGCAGGCGAATTCTGGCCCTGTTCCAATTTGAGACACTTGTTTTCTGAACTCTCTAAATGTCAGTTCGACCTTCTTTGCTTGTTAAGCTGCAGACCTGCACCAGACCATTTCAAAATTTGTGAGATTCTACACCTGCACCACTCTGAGGAATTGGTCAATTCTGCCTCTCTCGAATTTGTCACTTCGGTCCTGCATTCATTCAACAAGTGTTTCTCTGTCCCGCTGCTAGATATCTCTGCCCGTCACACTGTTTGTCGGTTTCCTTCTAGAAATAGTTGTTTGTCTCTGTCATTTTCCTGCCCTAGCAGAAACAACTTTGTGTCTCTATTTGTCTCTCTAGTTATAGCTTTTTGACAAAAGTTCTATATAGTTCACCCTTACCTCTCTTTGAGAAGGAATGAACTTCCATGGTATACCATCAACAACATAAGCATTGAAATGGATCACTAATTCTCGCGCTATTTTGGTTCCTTCTTTTGCATGTCGAGAAATTTTCTCATCGTTAGTGTGCAGAGATTGCAAGACTGCTGTTGAAATGCAACATTGTTTCACTAGGAAGTTTCTGGAATAATATTACATTGATTATCTGTTAGGTTTAAATAGATTTAGGATAACTCAGATAAGGGCTATAGTAAGAAGACTATGGAAGAATCTCTAGGAGGCAGAAGGAAAGGAGTTCACGAAAGGAGTTCACTAGGAACCAAGCTTTCCTAGGGCTAGTGTAAAGGAGTTTAGAACTGAAGATCAACATAAGGAGACAAGTGGAGCTGTGACAAGGTCTTGGAGGCATACTGAAGTCAAGGGTCTAGGTCATGGCAATGGTACTTTTCAATTGAAGATCTATAAGAAGAAATTACTTTCGGGTTTTCCTCTCCAAGAGGGAGAGGTTTTGGCCCTGGCTTGAAGAGCCTAAACTTTGTCTCTTGTTTTTTGGTAATTGTCTTGATGAAAGACATAATAAGCTAACAAAGATAAGATCTAAGTAAAAAAAGCATAACAAGTTCACAAGTAAATATCATGGAAGAGAAATTGAATTAAACGTCCTCATTTCTCAATAGTGATGAACTCGAATTCTTGGGCTTGAGGCTGACTTGATCACTTGAAGGCCGACTTGATGCGGAGGCTTCATAAATCATATTTAAGTCAATATTTGACCTATTTGCATGATTCAAAAGCCCAATATGGAATAATTTAAATATGCAATAATCCTATAGACTCAAAGTAAAACCTAGAAGTCCACAATAGGGACTTTGACTTAAAATAAATATGACCCAAGCATGAAACCCATGCTTTAATAAGTCATTTAATAATAATATAAATTTATTTTCTTTATTCTTTTGAGAAGTACAATAAATATTGAATCTAGTACAATTTAGGAAGACCGAAACTAGTTACATTCATCAACACTCCCTCTTAACTAGGGAGGTATTCATAACACAATAATACAAGGTAGATCTCAACTATGTGAACTATGAAGAATCTTTAGACACTTAAATGTCATGGAATAGATTCTTGACCAGGGAAATCTATCCATTGGTCATTCAACAGTTTAGGCACCGTAATGCCATGGATTAGATTCCTGACCAAGGCAATCTATCCAAGTGGGACTAAGATGGACTAAAGCTTTCAACGTCTCTAGGTACCATCAAGCTTACTTGCTAACCGTCAACCCAGGGATCCAGGTGCGTAATGCAAGGTCAAAGCTCTATAACCAATGCCACCTTCCCTACTTCGGGAACTAGACATCAACACATAGTGCCGACCAGATGTCTTCCCAAGAAATGTTTCACTCACAAAGCCTCAACATCCTTGATCCAACAGATCAAGGATAACCATTCTCTCCCAATCAAACTGATTGGTAAGCAACATGCTATGGAATCTTTTGAGAGATTCACGTGGGCAAATACAACAATTCACAATACACATTCAAGTATATAATTAAAACAAACCTTCGAGGTTTCGATGTTGCCCTTCAATTAAACTCAGTAGGACTATTAGTTGAATCTTAGAGGGAAGATTCCCTTAACTACTTCACATGTAGCAACATTTCCACCGATATATATTCTCCAATCAAGACTTATGTGGTGCCCTCCCTCTTAACGTAGGGAGAGTTATGTTGTGCCCTCCCTCTTAACTAGGGAGAGTTCCAAGCTCCCTCTTAATGTAGGGAGATTAACTTCTTCCTTCGGTGTTGGAGAATCTCTTACGGCTTCCATATTTCTCATCATGCTTATTAACTTCTCATATTTATGATGTACCTGCATAACTTAGGACATCAAGTACAACTAGATCTATAGAAGCATGAAGTTAGCCATATTAGAATTACATAAGCATTTTCAACTATATACATATCAGATACTCAAACAAAAGACATATTCTTTAACATTTTGCTAGGAACTTTTATTATAAACCCTAGACTACTTCATAATATCTCTCATTCTTATCTAGGGTTTCAATGTTTCTTCCAGTGTATAACATACCTTACTACAACATATAGCAAACCCTACAATCAATATAGATCTACAAGATATCTAACAACCTTTAAAATTCACACGTTAGAGTTTCCACTAGGGATTTATGCAAAGCCTAGATTTCATACATAAGAGTTAAGCAAGATTAATCATAGTTCAGACATTATCATGATCAACTTTCACTAGAGTTAGTTGCATACCCTAGATTTTCAAAAAATATAATGAATAGCCTTTACTAGGGTTTGATGTAAACCCTAGATTTTCCATCTATAAATTCTCAACATATATTAAATAGATTCAGATGAACACATGCTATAGAATTTAATCATTACTTGGATTTAGTTATAGACCCTAGAATTTTCAATCATCATTCTAGGTCTTTAAAACTTTGACTAAGGCTTGATTCCAAACCCTAGAATTTAGGACCATTAGAAATTAGGTCAATTACACATATCTAGAAGATCACCATTATAGGCACATCATATGTTAGACAATATTAATACATTAGACATATATAGTCCTAGACTAGGCTAGGGATCCAATCAAAAGAACATATACCTAGGGTTTCACTCCTAGGACTTTTCGTATCAAGGATTCTGCTTGTAGACCTAACCAAAACTTAGGGTTTCGGTTCATTGTCAAAGCAAACACTAGAGATCCCTGAAGTACATTCTTCAACACTAGAGATCCCTAGAGATCCTTGAAGTACGCTTCATTGATTCTGATAGAAAATTTGATGACCATGACTATCTACTGCTTGTTAAGGCTCGTGGTTTCAAACAAAATGAGGGTTTTGGATGGTGCCCTGTGATATTTAGTAGTTTTGAGGATGAGATAGCGTAGAGGGTTTGACATTGTTTCTCAGAGAGAAGTGGTGGAGGAAGGTGTTTGAGTGGAGTTGCTGAGAAAACCTACGAGTCCATTCAAGAGTTTTGTTTGGGTCGTGGCTAGGGGTTGTGGGCTAAAAATATTTTACAAAATAATATATTATCACTCTCTCTGTGAGGTTTGTTTAGAGTTTAAGCATTCAACTCGATGGAATGTGGAGGTTGCAGAGCAATATTAAATTTTGTTATCCAACCGTTGCTTGGGAGCGACCGATTTATGTTGAAAGGGCTTACGTTGAGAGGGGCCTTCTTTTTTAGGCAGTTCTCGTTGACAAGCGAGACAAAGCAACATGAGTTGAGTATGCACTAGCGCCAACACTCTAGACGTGTTTTGTATGCAGATGTCACTACATTGGATTCTTCTTCCGGGATAAATTGGCAGGAGATCATGAGTTGGTATCCTATTGATGGTACAATCTTCTTAGTCAGGAGCATAGTGGAGCAAGGACCCGTAGACATGACATATACTATAGTTTCCAGTTGGCAGTGGGACACATGTTGACAACTCTTCAGTATCCATCCTGACTTTGAGAAAGCAGGGTTAGCATGAGCTTGAGTTAGGAGTTGGATTGGAGAGAGGTGATGAGTTGGTACGTAGTTAGTGGGGCAGCTTACACAGTCAGAGCTACAACACAACAGGAGCCATGGAGCGTTGATGCTTGTTGGTGGTCTTCGCTTCATGGGGTAGCAACTATAGCCAGAGGCAGTGCGCAGTTCGAGCCATGGGGTTCGAGCGATGATGGCCATGGTGGCGTTGGGATCCGGGAGGTTTGATTGATGATAGGTGCAGGGAGAGATCAGTTTGGGATCCCAACATTAAGGGGTCGGTTCCGGGTGACTTGACACAAGAGCATAACAACACCCAGGGGTTTGTATGGGATCTAGGAATTGGGTCTCAGTTGCATTGGGCCAACAGGGTGGCCCACATATTTGGATTGCTTGAGGGCAAGCAATATTGGGGCGAAAGGTTTGTAATATTCCTTTTTTTGGTGTCACCTATTACAGGGTTAGGATGGACTTCTAGAGTTGGCAGCCGACCAGTCACAGGTATAGGTTGGTGTCATCAGTGGGCCCAAGGGCTTTTTGGAGGAGTTTTGAGGAGTTTCTATGAGGAACGGTGGAATTCGCTTGATATATTCCATCATCCGCACCGTTTGCCTTTCGTTCCGGTGCATTTCGACAACTTTAAGAAAACTGAGTTATTTTTGGGCTTAACTCAATTGATTACGCTCAAGGTGGCATTCCGAGAGGAATACGTGATAAAACACCTTAGTGTAATAGCTCGTTGGAACTGGGACGAGAATATGTACATGATGGGGTGACTGGACATGAGTTTCAGTGACTCGAGGAGACATGGTATTGGATTTTCTCCTTCATGCATTAAAAAGGAATATTTTAATTGGAAAATAAGAGGGAAAAGTGCTCCATGATTAAAATAATAATAAAATAAGGCTCTAGAAGGATCCATGAGATCTATAAAAGAAGAGGAGGAGGTCATTGAGGAATATCTTGGATTTGATATCTTTCCTTGTATGTGAGGTTGAGAACCCGATTCTCTACTCCATTGGTAGCCCCAGGATGGAAACCCTCGGGTATGTTGTCAAGTGTTGGACGGAAACTCAACTCTCTTTGAGGAGACTTCATTCAGGAGTTTCATGGAGCTTCAGGGATATTGGAGTGAGGATAATTTAGATCCTAAATTGGTGCTTCATTGATTTTCAGTTGATTCAATGGCAGCTATTGTCGGATGGAGAGTGGAGTTGTTAATTTTTGGAGGCCGGTGCAGTACAACAGATTATATTGGAGGAGACCAACTCTGCATCTCAGCTCTTTTGGGTCAGATATACATGTAACCCCAGTTTGTCATTTATAATAAAAAGTTGAGATTATTCTTGTTTAATGTGTAATGGATTGCAGTGCTCTATTTGCTTTTATTTTACATGGCAATCTTCTATTAATTAATTCAGTAATTTTATGGTAAAATGTCGGGTTAGTAAAATTTCTGCAAAATAGATGAAATATCCCATTTGGGATATTACACAAGTCAAGTTTTAATCTTGGCCATTGATTAGACTTTTAATCTGGGCCGTTGATTCGTCAATGAGAAGATTATAAAAGAAGGCTTGAGGGTCATTTGGAAAGCAAGCCGAGCATACACTCAGTAACCCAAAGGAAGTCGATTATGAAGGAATAGAATTCGATTTAAGAGGGAGAGTTGCAGGGCAGAGTTGCAGAGGCAGCAGAAGGAGAGGGAGTCAACAGTGACAAAGGTCGAGGAAAGAAGGATGCAGAGGGCCACAAAAGGTAGTG
The DNA here is from genome assembly GCA_034641835.2 of Pinus albicaulis. Taxonomy (NCBI): domain Eukaryota; kingdom Viridiplantae; phylum Streptophyta; class Pinopsida; order Pinales; family Pinaceae; genus Pinus; species Pinus albicaulis. Next base: position 602,348,002 of record CM076583.1, read on the forward strand.
CAGAGAGCCCACGTAGAGTGATGCAGTCTGATGCAGGGACTGCATAGACAGACACGTAGAGTGACGCAGAGGGAGGGAGTGGGTCTTCTGGGTGTCAGAAAATCTCCAGAAGGTTCTGGAGAATTTATCTCAGTTGTTTTCTAAAGAAGTTTGCCAGTCTTTTCCTTGTAAATAATTTCATTGCTGAAGAATAATATATAAACCCTCATCTGCTGCACTGTTTTTCCTGCATTGGGTTTTGCCAGGGAGAATTTGTTGAGATTTTGTGTATTTGGGGTAGGATCAGTTGTGCTCTAGCTCCCAAATTTTGTGGAGGGACTAGAGTACACTTGATCTACAAGACCCATAAATTGATTTGGGAAATTTCATCTGATTTAGAAGATATTAAATTAATTAATTGTTTTAATGTATTTCCTAAGTTAAAACTTAGGGAACTTAAATAATTAAAGTGAATTTAATTAAACATGTGATGAAATTGCCTTAAGTCACACAGATCAAGCTTTCTTTTAATCTTAGCCATTGATTCAAGAGTTGATCATGGCCGTTGATTTGTCAACAAGAAAAGTATAAAGGAAAGGCTTGGGGTCATTTGTAAAGAGACATAGAGGCAGAGCACTGGAGCTAAGCTGAGATTCTAGGGCAGGGTTTGCTAAGAATACTCAGAAGTGTTTCAGCTGCAGAGAGGGGAATTTAGGCCAAGGGGTGATCTGATCCCGAAGTCTAGAATACGCAAGAGGTAGAGACCAGCTCAAGGACAACGCAAAAGAAGAGAGCAGCAACAATAGCAAGGACAACATGATTTTCAGCAGGAAACCCTCAGAGGGTTACGCAGAGACCATAAGTGGCAGCGTAGTGACTGCGTCACCCAGTCTGGGGTAACACAGTCTCTTCTGGAGCAACATTGAGGGTTGGAGGTGCTTCAGAGGCTTTTAGGGGCAACACTGGGGTTTCTAGACCCTAATCTTGGCTGAGTTCTATAATTCCCATTTGAGGGTGTGGATCAGTCATTATTTTGGCCCTAGATCAACCAGTGAGCTGTATATCTAGTGTATTCTTTGTCGGGTTTTCCAGGTCTGGAACCCAGATATGTGTATTCATAAATATTCTTAATAATAAAACCCTCCAGCAGCCAGAGACCGGTTTTCCCGCATTGGGTTTTTCCGGGGACTATTTGTCCAGAAATAACTGTGTCACTTTGTCTATGTGTGCATGAACTTGTTCTAGATGTGGATTGGTAGAGATTTGTTATGTGTTTTGTTTCGAATTTAACTTGAATTTATTCAGTTAATAACTTGTCTAAGTAGGAGGAGCATAACCAGATTAACAGTAATAATTTTTGCATAAAGTGTAAGGGTTCAGAAATTTCTACACAATTGTCCAAAAATAAGTGTGTACATGTGATTGATTCTTATGCTTGTATTTCTTACTGTTCCTTTCTCTGCATATACTGAAGTGAATGCTGCAGTATTATTTATTTCGAAATTTACTGGAAGAATTCTGTAAATAACTTATTGAAATAATAAGTAAATCTATCACTGCAGAAATATTTTGTGGATTGAAATTTTCACATGTAACAGTGACTTAGTGACCTGATATATAGACAAGATTTTACAGTGATGCAACCCTCAATGATATGACAACTTTGACCTTGTACAGTGAGAAGCATCACATAGCAGTGTTGATAATTTTAATAATAAGTAAACAATGAACTGATATATATATATATATATATATATATATATATATATATATATAGGCTTGAAAGTTACACGGTTATTATTACCTGAGGAGTGACCTGACATACATTCCTAGCAGTGAATTGAAGTGAGTATTAGACCTTGATGTGTCTTGATATATAAACATGATTTAAGTTGACACATAGACTTGATATATGTAGATACTTGGCATAGTAAGTTGACACCTTAACTTTGACTTGACATGACTTAATAGTAACACATGACATAGACCTATGACTATAATGACCTAGGATTTGACTACATGTCTTGTAGGATGACCTAGAGGGTATAAGTAGTAAGTGACTTAATTGTGACCTTACAGGGAAGCAAGCCTTTGAAGACATATCACCTTATTGTACAACTTATTGACGTGAAAATGGACAACAGTATATGATAGTGGTCAGCAACAGTGAAAAGACATATGCTCTTTGTGGCCAGAGCTTGAGAGCATTGGTAGCAGGTCATAGGCATTAGGGGTGACCTGAGGCATCTTGGAGTATCCCATTATTAGGCATTTGGGTTCAACATTAGCAAAGTACAGGTAGTGTGGTACAATGATGTTTGGTAGCCAGTTTGTGAGCAGCGTAGTGGTTTAGTTATGATGTGCAGTGGTCAATGTGAGTAGTGATAGTTATGTGCAGTTGAGCAGTGTCTGTGGTGTGCAGTTATCAACTTGTGCAGTTGACAGTTGATTTGGGAGTGTTGGTAGTCAAAGTTTGATATGCAGTGATATGACATGTTTGAGCAGTGGTGAGTGATATGCAGTGATTGTTCAATGGGTTGATTTGGTAATAGTCAGTTGAGCAGTTTTGTACAATAGGATTTGACAAGATATTTGTATCGACAGAGTAGCGTAATATTCTATACAACATTCTTATATTGATTCAGAGCATAGGGGGATCCAGTCTGAAAATTGTGAAACATGGTCCGCCGATTCTTTAGGGTGATTGGAGTCACCTTCAAGTTGTGGCCTGAGAACACTTTAGGGTCGCAGGGTGGTGCTAGGGCAGGTCGTAGCCTGCATAGGGCGTTATGGCGTCCTTTCAGTTGGAGCTGATAAATTACAGGGCGACAAATTATCCTTTCGACAATTGCTGGTAAACAGAGTGTTGGGGCACTTGTCAGGTTGTGTCCTGATTGACAGGGCGTCAGGCGTCCTTCCAGTTGCAGTAGGATATTAGGGTGTAGTAGCGTCCTACAAGTTGTAGCTTGTAAATCAGGGGGTTCTGGCCTCCTTCAGTTGTAACTGAAAACTTGATGTAATTACTTTTCTTTTAAAGAGGAGGAGAAGACAATTACTAAGAAGTGTTCGGTGGTTTTTGACTCGAAGGGGGTTTTCCACATAAAAATCTTGTGTCTACTGTCTTTATCTTTCTGAATTGTTGTATGGTGTTGTTTACTGGTTTTTCTATTTGATACTGAATTATAATAATATTGCTAAAGATTAACTAATGCTTTGAAAAGGATTAAAAAGTGCAAATGCTAGGAAATACTGATTCAGCCCCCCTCTCAGTATTTCCAATAGGATGAATGTTACTAAGCGTTAGAATTTGTAAATCCTAAACTTGAAATATCATTAGGGTTTGGGACCCTAGCCAATCAATTAATAACCCTATCTAGGGTTGGGCCTATGGATTAATTTCTTCTACTTAAGAAGATTTGACATCTTGATGACGAGGTCAATTTGTAGGTTTGTTGCAAAGAGGCTAAAAAATTAAGAGGGAAGCTATCATGTTCTCAAAAGGTAAGTATCTTGTATTTCTTTTCACTACTGATGTGTAATTCTCAATGATGATATGGATGATGAACTCCTGATGATATGGACTTCTTAATCTTAATAATATAGACTCTATGATGTCCTTGATGTAGACCCCTTGATAATTATGTGAATGAGATGTACTTCTTAATGATGATATGGACTTCTTGACAATGTGAATTTCTTAATGTTATGGATGATGAACTCCTTGATGATGTTGATGATGAACTTCTTGATGATGTGGACTCCTTAATAATGTGGATTCGTTGACTCCTTGATAATGATATGGACTCATTGATGATGTGTTCTTATATGGACGAGGTCAACTTGTTGATATGGACGAGAAACTTCTTGATGATGATATAAACTCCTCGATGATGTGGACTTATTTGATAATGATATAGAGGTGGATTCCTTGATGATGATGAGTTGGACAAGTTTGACTGGATCTGAGAAGGCTAAGATCAAGGAGGAGTTGATACACTCTCAAGAGATAAGTAGTTTCTTGATTATTTCTATTATTGTTTGATTAAGAGACACTCGTCTTTGTCAATGTTGTGAACATCGACATCGGGATAAAATCGGCAAGGGTCTGGAAAACCAAAAAGTCGTAAAAATCGGGAAAATATCGGTAAAAATCGGCAAACATCAGCTAGGCTAAAAAATCGTGATTTTGAGATAAAATCGGGATGTTCGCAACACTGGTCTTTGTATATCTTGCTTGGCTGTGTTTGTTCTTCCATCACCTCCTAGTGAGGTTTGTAGGTGCATAATGAAGACTTCCAGGGCTGTGGCAACAGATGAAGGAAGATGGAAGAACAAAGTGACATGAAGGCTTGTGATTGGATGAGTCTTGGACTCAAAGGGAGCAGAAAAATTGAAGCATGTTTTGACCCATGTGACTTCCATGATGAAGATGGCTAGAAGTCTTGAAGGATGATGCCTATTTGAATGTGTTGAAAATGAGCCCGTGATTTTTCTGCTGTGTTTCTGACAAGGTCTGAGGTCCTCTTTGTCCTATGTAAGAGGGATCTGATTGAAGAATTGTAAGATTGAAAGTATTATACGAAGCGTGAAAAAATATCCACTAAGGTTGTGGCATAATGGTCTGTGAGTCCATGGCCTCTTGATTGAGGAAAATTTGAAGAAGTTGCAAAACTCTACAGTTGATGTATCCCATTGATTCTATTTGATCTTGATGTATTCTAGGTGCTGTATTGATTTGAATGACATATATGGTTTTGCTGCATGTAGCTTGATTGAAGTTGGAAATATAAGTGACTTGGGAAGTAGGTTGTTAATAACTGCTTCTATAAGAAACCACCTATTATCTGCTGGATGTTGATGTTGGATTTTGTGAGAAGACTCTTATTGTCTGATGGATTCGCATATGGCACACTTATTTGCTAATAGGCAGGATGTTGATATTTGCTTTTGTGAGAAGCCACTTGTTATCTGTTGGGTTGTTTTCCTTTGTGAGAAGACCCTACTGAAGTTGAATAGGTGGATGTTGTTGCCTGTTGATATAGTACTGAAGTCTGCCATGAATACTTTTCTGTTGTTGAGCTAGTTGTTGATGATTATGTGAAAGGGCTGAGAATGTTATAGATAGAAAGTGCACATTAGGATGATTCTTTAGTCAACCGTGATTCCTTGGATGAGCATGAAGCAAAGATCTATACGGTCGAGGCAGAGTATGTTGCAACTTGTATGGTTAGCTGTGAGGCAGCGTGGCTACGAAAGCTCCTTGCAGAGCTATTTCATCATGTGCCCGATACAACCGTGATATACTATGACAATCAAAGCCAGATCAGTCTTTCAGGGAATCCAGTATTCCATGACAGTTCGAAGCACATCGAGATCAAGTACCACTATATCCAGGATATGGTACAGAGAGAAGCAATGAGGCTCCAACACATCTCAACAAATGAGCAAGTTGCAAACATTCTCACCAAACTTTTGTCGATAGCAAAGTTCTTATTCTTCATAGAGAAATGTGGAGTGCAGGAGAATGTATCCCTCCCCAAGAGGGAACACCGCTGATCGGGAACACTGAGCGTATGCTCTTCCCCCATTCTTTCGACTAGCCATGGACTTGGTGGGGGGGGGATGAGCAGTTAGGCCCCTTGGTGTGAGGGTACTCCCTGAAGCCATGGACTAGGCTGAGTACTGTAGAAATTTATGAATCTTAATTCTTATGTAGAAATTATTACTGTTGATCCGGTTAAGCTTCTCCTACTTATACAAGTTATCAACTGAATAAATTCAAGTTAACATCAAAGAAAAACACATAACAGATCTAGAATAAGCACATCCACACATAGACAAAGTGACACAGATATTTTTGGACAAACTATCTCTAGAAAAACCCAATGTGGGAAAACCGGTCTCTAGTTATTGGAGGGTTCTATTATTAAGCATATTTCTGAATACACAACTCTGGTTTCCAGATCTGGAAAAACCTACAGAGAAAACTCTAGATTTGCAGCTCCTCGCTGATCTTAGACCAAAAATACTGACTGATCCACACCCTCAAACGGGATTTATAGAACTCAGCCAGATCTAGGCCTAGAAACCCCAGCACTGCCCCTGAAAGACACTGCTACTGCTGTCGTCTGTTGCTGTTGCTGCTGCCGCCGCTGCCTTTCTCTGCACTGTCCTTGTTGATCTCTTCTCCGCTTCTTGTGTATTCTAGACCCCAGGATTAGATCATCTCTGCAACTGAAACACTTCTGAGAATTCTTAGCAACCCCGCCCTAGAATCTCAGCTTAGCTTCAGTGCTCTACCTCCATGTGTGTTTTACAAATGACCCCAAGCCTTTCCTTTATACTTTTCTCATTGACAAATCAACGACCAAGATTAAATCTTTAATCAATGGCTAAGATTAGAAGAAAGCTTGATCCGTGTGACTTAAGATAATTTCATCACATGTTTAATTAAATTCACTTTAATTATTTTATTTTCCTAAGTTTTAACTTAGGAAATACATTAAAATAATTAATTAATTTAATATCTCCTAAACCAGATGAAATTTCCCAAATCCATTTCTGGGTCTTGTAGATCCAGTGTACTCTAGTCCCTCCACAAAGTTTGGGAGCTAGAGCACAAATGATGCTACCTTAAATACTCAAAATCTCAACACTCCCTCTTAGCATCAAGGGTGTGCTCTAGCAGTACATCACTCTCATGCATTACATGATTTTGGGCACAGGTTCTGTGTTGTTGAAGCTTAGCCTCCTGCCACTCAACTCTGCACTGCTGCTGCCATTCTGTACTGCTGCCCATGACTCTGCCACTGCCACTGCAACCACTGTACTGCAGCTCCCTCTTCTTCGGAAGACCACCCTTTCCTCTAGTGGCAGGGGTTCTCGATCATTCCCATCTTCTCTTTGAAGTAAGTGAACTTAACCTTATTCAGAGCCTTTGTGAGAATGTCTGCTACTTGTTCACCTGTAGGAGTGTATCGTAATTGTACTGCTCCCTTCTGAACATAGTCTCGGATAAAGTGACACCGAATGTCAATGTGCTTCGACTGGTCATGAAACACAGGATTCTCAGAGAGCTTGATGCAACTTTGATTATCACACATGATCTTGGTCTGCTCTATTCGTTTCTTAAGTAGGTTCAAAATTAATTTGCGGAGTCGTATGGCCTCACATGAAGCCGTGCTTGCTGCCATGTACTCTGCCTCGGCTAAGCTCAGTGCTACGGACTTTTGTTTCCTGCTACACCAGGAGGTGATTCCTGATCCGAGATTGAAACAATACCTGCTGGTACTTTTCCGATCTACTGTGCTTCTAGCCCAGTCTGCATCTGTGAACCCACTTAACTGAATTTCATTTTCCTTCGTGTACTTTAGCCCATACTCGATTGTCCCTCTCAAGTATCTGAGAATATGTTTAGCTGCTGCCCAATGAGCCCTCCTTGGTTCCACCATGAACTGACTGAGGGTATTCACTGCATAGCAGATGTCTGGTCTTGTAAAATGACCCGATGAGTTGTCTGTACAAGGTGGGATCAGCCTCATCATCCTCTGATATGTCTATCTTCTTCCAGTTACAGATCATTGGCGTTGCCATGGGTCTACAGTTTTCCATCTGGAATATTTTTAGAATCTCTGTCGTGTAGCTTCCTTGCCCTAGGAAGATCTCCCCTTCATGTTGCCAAACTTCTAACCCAAGAAAATAGTGCATCCGTCCCAGGTCCTTCATGTCAAATTCTGTTGCCAGATTCTCCTTGTAGTCCATGATGAGCTTAGATGACCCAGTCAAAAACAAGTCATCCACATACAAAACAAGAATAAGTGGCTCATCTCTTACTCTCAGGTAGTATAAGTTGGGATCTACGTCACTCTTGACGAGCCCCATCTTCTGCAAGTAGCCATCAATCCGACCATATCATGCCCTGGGGGCTTGTTTCAAGCCATACAAGGCTTTCTTAAGTCTGCAAACATGAGTCTTCTGCTCATGTGTCTCGAAGCCCTCTGGCTACTCTATGTACACTTTTTCCTCTATCACATTGTTCAAGAACACAGCCTTGACATCCATCTGGTGAATCTCCCATCCCATCTGCGCTGCTAAAGAGATGATGGATCTGATAGAAGTGTACCGTGCTACAAGAGCAAAGGTTTCTTCATAGTCAATGCCTTCTTTCTGTGCATACCCCTTTGCTACAAATCTCGCTTTGAATTTCTCTATGTCACCATCTGTAGCATATTTGATCTTGTAGATCCACATGGATCCTACAACAGATCTGTCCTGTGGTCTAGGGACTACTTCCTAGACATCATTTGTCATGATGGAGCTATACTCCTCCACCATGGCATCTACCCATACCTGATGTTGAGCTGCTTCTCGAAAGGTAGAGGGCTCTCCAACCTGAGCTACCAGTGCCTGATATCTGTCAGGTTGTTTCCTTATCCTCTTCCCTTCTCTAGGTGTTCCAACAAATCCTTCTGCATCTCTAGGAATCTATTGGAGTTCTTTGCTCGGTCTCCCATCAGTGGTGGGTGGTCTCACTTGTTCTTCCTCCTATTCTTCATCGGAGGAGCTTCCTTCAGAACAATTGTGCCTAGGAGAGGCACTGGACCTCTCCTTCAGAGGTCGTTGAGGCTGTACCAGTGGATCTTCCTCAATTTGTGTATCTGTGGCCATCTCTCGAGATTTCCTAAAGGCTCTTTCTTCAAGGAATTTTACATCCCTTCTTACCACGACTTTCCTGCTCTCTGGAATATAGACGCGGTATGCCTTTGCATTCTCACTGTAGCCCATTAGAAAACCCTTTTCTGCAGTTTGATCCAGTTTCTTCCTCTTTTCCTCTGGAACATGGCAGTATGCTACGCTGCCGAATATCCTGATGTGGCTCACTTTAGGCCTGCTGCCTGTGAACACACTTTCGGGAGTCACCTTCCCCAAAGCCCTATTTGGAACTCTGTTCTGAATATAGACTGCTGTGTTGCAGGCCTCTGCCCATTAGAATTTGGGCATTTCCTGGTCGTAGAGCATTGCCCTTGCAACTTCTATTATGGTCCGATTCTTTCGTTCTGCAACTCCATTTTGTTCTGGATTGTAGGGAGTTGTCCACTCTCTCTTGATGCCTTCCTGCGCATTTGTGAAGTCTTTATCTATATATTCTCCACTGTTATCTGACCTTAACTTCTTGATCTTCTTTCCTGTAGAGTTCTCCACCAATGCTTTGAAATCTTTAAACCGATTAAAGACTTCATCTTTGGTCTTCAGAAAATAGATCCAAGTTTTAGTCATCAATGAAGGTGGAAAAATATTTTGCCCCACTGAGAGCTATTGTAGACATTGGACCGCAAATGTCAGAGTGTATTAACTCTAATACACCTTTGGCTCTGCTGCTGCTTCTTGGAAATGATGCCTTAGCGTACTTCTCTAGTGCGCATCCTCTGCAAACATCGTCTTTCTTTGTGCTGAGTTCATGAGCCCCTATGACAGTAATTTTGAGAATCCCCAAGGCTCCATGATGTAGATGCCCCATCCTTCTGTGCCATAACTCATTCAGATCTCTATCATCTGTACTACCGATTAGGGCCACCGGAGATTCAAGCTGAAGCTTATACAGCTTGTGACTCCTTACTCCAATTTGTGCCTTTTTACTCTAGTTCGGATGTTTGACATATACTTTGTCTTGAATAAAGTATACATCATAGCCCTTGTTCTGAAGTTGAGACACCGAGAGTAAGTTCATCCCCATCCCTTGTACATGTAGAACATTCGTGGCTCGAATCTTGTGGCCATCTTCCGTCTGAAAAGTTACGGTACCTCTCCCGATGGGGGTACATTTTCCTTTGTTTCCCAAAGTTATTTGGAAATTCATCTACTACTCTTGATAGCTCGAAAAACATTCTCGAACCCCTGTCATGTGAGCAGATGCTCCACTGTCAATATACCAAACATCAGGAGGAGCTGTGCTTGACACACATGCAAGATCCTCCTCTAGTCTGGATGCCAGCACTTTCATGTCATGTTCCCTCTGCATTTCTGCATGCTCTGGAGGATTGCGTGAGTCCTTTTGGTTGCATGAACCTTTCCCTTGGTTCATGTTAAATTTTCCCTTCCTATCAACTACGCTGCCCCTTCAGATCTGCGATTGCTCTGATACCATGTAGAAATTTCTGAATCTTAATTCTTATGCATAAATTATTACTGTTAATCTGGTTAAGCTTCTCCTACTTACACAAGTTATCAACTGAATAAATTCAAGTTAACATCAAAGAAAAACACATAACAGATCTCTACTAATTCAGATCTGGAATAAGCACATGCACACATAGACAAAGTGACAGATATTTTTGGACAAATTGTCCCCGGAAAAAACTAATGTGGGAAAACCGGTCTCTGGCTGCTGGAGGGTTCTATTATTAAGAATATTTCTGAATACACAACTCTAGTTTCCAGATCTGGAAAAACCTACAGAGAAAACTCTAGATCTGCAGCTCTTGGCTGATCTAAGACCAAAAATATTGACTGATCCACACCCTCAAATGGGATTTACAGAACTCAGCCAGATCTAGGCCTAGAAACCCCAACACTGCCCCTGAAAGACACTGCTGCTGCTGTCGCTGCTGCTGCCGTCCACTGTTGCTGCCGCTGCCGTCTGCTGTTGCCGCTGCCGCTGTTGCCTTTCTTTGCGCTATCCTTGCTGATCTCTTCTCTGCTTCTTGTGTATTCTAAACCTCGGGATCAGATCATCCCCTTGGTCTAAATTCTCCTCTCTGTAACCGAAACACTTCTGAGAATTCTTAGCAACCTCGCCCTAGAATCTCAGCTTAGCTTCAGTGCTCTGCCTCCATGTGTGTTTTACAAATGACCCCAAGCCTTTTCTTTATGCTTTTCTCGTTGACAAATCAACGACCAAGATTAAATCTTTAATCAATGGCTAAGATTAAAAGAAAGCCTGATCCATGTGACTTAAGATAATTTCATCACATGTTTAATTAAATTCACTTTAATTATTTTATTTTCCTAAGTTTTAACTTAGGAAATACATTAAAATAATTAATTAATTTAATATCTCCTAAACCAGATGGAATTTCCCAAATCCATTTCTGGGTCTTGTAGATCCAGTGTATTCTAGTCCCTCCGCAAAGTTTGGGAGCTAGAGCACAACTGATGCTACCCCAAATACACAAAATCTCAACAAGTACATGCCCCAATATGCATCGTACCCATTAGTCACCTTCATGTCATTATTGACCAAGGGCCATATTTATTGAGATGGTTAAGCTTGTTGGGTTTGCCACCCATCTAGCCAGTGGATGAGGAGACTTAGGTGGGTGTGATCTTTACCAAAGTTAGACGTGACTGCCATGGACTTGGTTAAGGTAAATTGATCTCCCTAAGTGTGGGATGCAGGTGTTCTACCACTTGATCGCTGAGGATCAAGTTGGGTGAGGATCATTGAGTGGACATAGTGTGTGTGTGTGATCTTTACCAAGGTCATTTATGACTGCCATGGACTTGGTTGTGGTAAATCGATCGCCCTTATTGTCGCTGTGAATCATTCTTTCGAGATGAGATGAGATCTATGATATACTCCTTTAGGTCATGGAGGTTGACTTGGAGACCGTAGGTGTGTGTGATCTTTACCAAGGTCATGTATGACTGCCATGGACTTGGTTTTGGTAAATCGATCTCCCCTATTATCAATTGTGGATCAAGACATCATTGTTCAGCTGAGATGAGATCTGTGGAGCAGCCGGAAGAATTCCTCCCTAGCTGAGAGGGAGTGTTGAAGATTGGCAGTATCCGCTGGAATTTTCACTAGCAAAATGATGGAAAAAACTAAAGGATGAAAATTGAAATTTATATTTATATTTATCCTCCAAAAGTGCTCAAGTCAGCCTCCTTTTTGTTAGGTTGGTTGTGCCCCAAAGAGGCACCCATTCGACCCCCTTGGAAGTCTATATAAAGGAGAGACCTCCTCCATCATTTGCACACATCGAATTTGTCTTGTCTATCTCTGATCCAGTGAATTTCAAAAGGAGAAAAGGAGGGCAGAAATTTCAGGAGGGTTTTGGGATTTCATCTTTTTCTTGGGTATTGGTTTGGTTGTCAGTTGATGCTGCTTTTGATGTATTGATGAACTATGAACTCTCTCTCTCTCTCTCTCTCTCTCTCTGACATAAGGAAAAATTTCTGGGTTTTCCCCTTGTGGGTTTTTCCTTGGTGTCAAACCTAATTTCTGTGTCTCTTGTCTCATGGTTTCTTGGTTATTTATTTACTTCTCTTTTGATGTGTTAGTGGTTGAATTTTCTTCTGTATAACTGCTTAATGATAATGGTTTTTGTATATGTGATTAATGCTAACTAATCATTGGAGTAGTCATCTGTTGTAGAAAATAATTTCTAGTTCTTCCTTTGAATATCAACAACTTTACTCCACCAAACCACTGCATCAGCCAGGCACATGGTTTCTTCTCTAGTTCACTACCACTTAATAAGATTCTTAATTGGACTAAATCAGATTGGCACTCCTCCGCTAGCTTGGCTCAACTCACATTAATACTCCATGACAATTTACTTGTGTTTACTCAACTACTCCCCAGTGTATCTTAGAGCGCTTGACACCTTACTCTTCTCCAAGATAATAGAGTTCACCTGACTTGGACCAGAGGCAACTCTAGTTGGATGGAAAGTTCACCTAACCCAACTAATCAATGCGCACACGGGAGGTTTGCATGCCTAGTTCAGCCTCTCTGTTTCTCTAATGCAGACAGGAGGAAAGGATAATTAAATACAGGTTTTGGCTATTGGCTTGAGGTTGGATCTTCTTCAATAACAACAAATGATTCTCTCTTTCCCTTTTTCTCTCCTTTCTCTCTTCTAGCTTGTACTATCTTGTGCAGGAACACCATTGTATTGGTTCTGTAATTATCTTCTTAGCATAGCTAGCCTCTTGGCGCTTGCAGAGTAAAGCTCAGTCTTGCTCTTATCAGGCTGTTTGAGTTTGTCGACATTTTGATGGATACTTGTGCAATATTTTAGAAGTTCTAAGCCTTTGGTAACAAATCAGCCATTTGAAGCACTTTCTTTCTATTTTTTTCTTCATCATTTTGAAGCTAATGCTGGAGACAATTTCACCAATTTATCCACAAGTTATTTTATAAACTCTTTGGCCGCTTAATTGCTGGTGAAAAGAAACTATTGCATGTTTGTTTTGCAGATTTACAGGAAAAATATTGCATGCATGGCTAGGGACACCTCCTTGTGGGTGGCATGCAACAGCCCAAACGGAGAAAAGGGTTTACATATGACGCTATAGGATGAATTCTTCTAGATGTTGTACTGAGATTTTCTGTTACAGATTTACCGAGTTTTCCAGCTTTTGCAGGGATAAATTTTTGTGCTAATAAATTGGCGCCATTGCTGGGTAATATCGTCATTTGCATTTCAACAACAATGGTGACTGTGATTACACTTTATTTTTATATCTCACCTGGCGACTCCTCTGTGGATAGGATCTAGACCATATTTGATATGACAAGGAAATTCCCCGGGTTCAATCCATCTCAGATTCTGTTTCCTGTTCTTATTGAGCACATTTTAGCAGAGAACTGCAAACCTTTTTAAAATGCTTTGTCTCATATTTTCACTAGGTTATCAATAATGTTATGTCCAACTTTTACTGCATTATGCAAAGTGCAAACCTCACAATTCTTCTTAAAGTTTTTTCGTTAAGCCATTATTATTCATAATGTAGAAAATATTTATTAGTGAAATTCCATTTGCAATATAGTTGTGCATGGATAAGGGATGGTTGTGAAATGCATGCCTCGGTGTTTTAAGTACTTCTGATGTTCTGAGTAATTAATTACTTTTGAGTGTTCGTTGTTGATAAATATAGGGAACTCTACAGGGATTAAAACCTAGGAATATAAATTTTATAACAATTTGTTGCTTCTGTAAATAGGTACAAACCAGGGTGTTGGCCTTGTAGACATAGAAAGGAAGAAATTATCATGGGTATGCCGCAGTAACAGTGATATTCTTTCGCAGGAGTTTGATCAATCTGTAAGTTATTCTTTCGCAGGAGTTTGATCAATCTGTAAGTTATCTTTTGATATTTAAAGAAATAGACTGTTATCCACCTAATTTAAAGCTGGGAACATCAAGGAATGTGTATTTTGGTTTGGAAATATTATATTCATTTTACTTATTCTAGTACCATCATACATTCATAGAGAAGATAAGCATGAACATGTGGGAAACCTTTTGCAAGTAACTTGTCTCTAGTGACTTGGAAGGGAGCTGAGATCTTTGACATGATGCTAGATGGATCATGGAAATAAAAAGGAGAAAGGGGAAAGGCTTCTTGTAGAACAAAAAATGGGTCCTATATGTTCCCGTGGGCATGTTGTATGGTCAATAGAATGACTTCTTCATTGCTACTTGCTCTTTATGAGTTGAGATCCTTAAGCAGGTTTTGGGGTAATTTAGGATGGTTGATAAGAGGAGATGAGAATATTGCTTATGGAAAATACATTAGTTTATTGATTATTCTATGTTATAGCTTTATACTAAGTTCAGAGAGACCTTGTCCATCTAAATATTAGAAGGGAAACATATTTAGTGGCCTTCATTGTGATGGACATTCCCATTGTTAGATAAGGTGATGTGGGTATATTGTTGCTTGATAAGGCAATGTTAGTTTATTGCTTAGTGACAATCCTATATCACTTAACTATTAATTCTTTCTTTCATACCTTCGTACTGTGTTTGATAATGCCTTTTGCATTTTCATAATGTTCTATAGACAAAATACAAGGTTAAGTTACTCGAAAGACAAACGTGTTTAGTGGCCTTTTGACATTTTGAAGGTTATCCCCATTGTTACTAGCTTTTTATGAGTTGACATCCATGAATAGGCTTTTGGGGTCGCTACACTGGTTGATAAGGAGAGATGAGAATATTATTTATTGATGGTTGTGTATTACCTAGCAATTTTTTTTTATTATTATAGCTTTTGTTAGCAGTTTGGAGATGGCTTATACATCTTCATATTAGATTTTTTGAACAAATTATGAAGCAAAGTTACTGGTGACACCCCCAACTACTCTGTTTGCATTTCCATGGGGATGAGTTTCCAAAAGGGAAAAAACACCTCAGAAATGGGAAAGACACCTGGCAACATTTCATGTCATTAAAGAGTAGAAAAATACATTTTGTCTCCCTATTGAGGCTATTAGAGAGATCAGCATATTCCTTCTGCCAGAGTCCATACAACAATGGTGCTACTTGGACACATTTTAGATTTGATAGTTGAGGTGACATTATTAGCTTTTGCACTTCTCCCTTAAGTGATGGAGAGGTAAATCTCCCTAATTGAGAGCTACTAGGTAGCCACCTAGAAATATGGACACCTCTGTCATTCATGTTTTTATGTATGTATTATGTAATATCTTTTAGCAAGTTTTCTGGGAACTTCGTCGTGGTTGGAAGGATGTCAATCTTGTCTATGAATAGCTGCATATGAAACAGCCATTTGTTTGCTTCACTACTATACTGCATGTCGCTTTATGTTTTTAACCATTGTACTTGGTTCATAGATGAATTACGCAATCCCTTGATTGCAAATATATGTATGTTGAAATTACAACTCCTGACCTTTTTGGTCATTAAGAGACACCTGTTGTTTTCTTCATTTTAAAACAGTTCCAACATTAATATTGCAATGTTTATTTGCCCTGATTATTTAAGCATACCTGTTAAAATGTTTTTTTCTTAAGCATCATGAAGATCTCAAATGAATTTGTAGTCCCTCAAATAAGTGAGAATTTCTTAAAATGTTCACATGGATATGCACATGGGCATTACATTTAGTGGTTATGATCTGACTGGTTCTTTATATATTTTGAATTGTACAGGGTAACCTTGTTTTTTGTGGATTACGTAACGGTCTAATTCTAACTGTTGATACAAGAAAAGAACAATCAGCAATATCTGGACTTTCTGCAAGTGTCCATGGGCAGACAATCCTTCATGCTACCAATTGCTTTTCTGACAATAATGGTGATCAGCGCTTATTTTCAGGAAAATTTCGGGTACATATTGAATATACAAGGTGTATCTGTTCAAGTTTATGAGGATTTAAAAATGTATTATGCTTGGAAATCCTATTAGTCTAGTATAAGAAGACTATTGTGTAAGCTTGGGAGACCCAATATAGAGAGGTCAAGGTTGTTGCTCTTCTGTTTGCATATATTCTTATATGGTTAATTGGCCTGCTGTGCAGTTTAAGGGGAATGCAAATCTGTCTGATGCTATTCGTATGCCTTCAGCAGTCTGCAGGCATGTTAATGCTGCTTTCATTTATCTATATATGACTGCAAAAAGTTTTTCAGATCCCTGTTAAAGTAATTATATTCTAATACATGTTCACATATTTTCAAATGGTTCTTGAATGTTGTGTAGCTTGACAGTGCTTCATTCTGATGAGAAATACTTGCTTGCCAGCTCCATGAATGGAACTGTAAGTATGTCTTTTACTGATCCCTTTTTCTTATTTTTGTATGCTTCCTTGCAGTGACACAGTAAAACAAACTTTTTGTTGTGTATAAGGAGATCATTAGGATTGGAGTTTGCATGATAAATTGATAACTAAAATCAAAGTATGTTGATGTTGCGAACATCGGCATTGGGATAAAATCGGCAAGGGTGTGGAAAACCAAAAAATCGTAAAAATCGGGAAAATATCAGTAAAATCGGCAAACATCGGCAAAATCAAGATACCATCACAATATCTATAAAAATCGGAAAACATCAGATAGGCCAAAAAATTGTGATTTCAAGATAAAATCGGGATGTTATTGAGATGTTCGCAACACTGTGTTGGATTATGATATTCTCTCCTGTTATGCAGTCTATATGCTTTATGCTATCTGTTTATAGTTGGCAGGAGCTAAATGAGTCTTTTTTGACATATATATACAATGAGTTTGTATTTCAGGTTGTGCAAGCCTTAGTAATCAGGTTGTGACATCATATGTTCTATATGTTTATGAATATTTCTATATTGCAATGAGTTTGGGCATGGGGGCATGGGGATGGAGGAATAGGTTTTGGTGATGGATGGAAGGAGCCTCCAAATTTCCAGGTGTCAGGAAGATGGTGATGGCACAAGCTATTAATTTTTTCTATAGAATGAAACAAATTAGAAAATTTAAAATCAGAGATTTTAGAACAGAGGTGCAAAATAGAACTCAATAGAAGTAGCATTTTTCAAATAATAGGTCCAAAAGACCTCTGCATAGATCTTAAAACTAATGTTGTGATAATCATGATCAGGATTAAATTGGTGAGGATCCAGAAAAGGAAAAAATCGTAAAAATTGGTAAAAATTGGCAAAATTCAAAAATACAAAAAATTCATTATTTTTAAATATTTTCGGTATATGAAGCATCCACAACATAAAATAAATGCATTGACGCATAAATATAAAAAGAGAACTAATATATAAGATGTGTAATATGTCTAGTGCTATATCACACCTATGTTGCCAGGAAACGTGGGTTCGAGGACGGGGACAGGGACGGGAACGGGGACGGGTACGTCATTTTTTGAAATAGGGTGCGTGGGTTCCTTGAGGGTATATTATAATTTATATATATAATATATAAATATTATATTTTATAAATTATAATATATACGAATTTGTCTATTTTTCAACTTTAAACAAGAAAACTAAAATATTTATGATTTAAACTTTAAAGAATTAAACATGGACATCATTGAACATTCAACATTCACATTGAAATTTCAAAATTTCTAGTTTGATATCAAGTGCAAATTGGAGCTTACATATCAATAAGAGTGATGATATATGTCCATTGTCATACTACATTCAAAATTTGCCTTAAGGCATCTCCAAACATGAACTAGGAAACTTTAAAATAGTAAAATAAAAATAGCTAATAGTGAACAATGGCTTCCTCAAGCCATGTCATCAGCATCCATGTCATCAACATCACTTAAATCTTCAGTTATCATGCTCTCCAGGTAGGAATCACTCTCATCTTGAAGCTCCTGCTCATCCATAGCAACTGGAGGTAGCTCAATAAGGTCATCTGGTTGTATCTCCTCGTCCAGACACATAGCATCATCTGTGTATTGGTCCCATCTCTTGAAAGGACCCTCCTTGTACCCGGGGTCTTTTCGAGATATGAGACGAAGTGTGCTATGAATGTACACTAACTTGCTTTCTTTGAGCCCAACCTATTTCTCTTTACTGAATGGATAAAGGCATAAGTACTCCAATTCCTCTTGCAAGATGAAGAACTAGCTAGGGAAGCCCATTAAATTAATTAAAAATTTAAAAATAAAAACTAAAAAGAACTCCAAAAAACCTAGTTTTGGGATTCCAAGTACCCATCATCAGGTTTGTCGTACCCATCAAGACAAAAGAACCCATTTTTTTAATTAGAGAGCCCAGTTCTTAATAGAAGAACCCGGTTCTTATGGGTTCTTCTTAGAAGCGCCCGTACCAGAATTCAGTGCTTTGGGACGAGAACCCGAGACGGGTTCGAGAACCCCACCCCCGGGTTCGCGAACTCGTGCAACATAGCATCACACATAACAATGAATCATGCCCTTAATCTTGAGTCCTAACTCAATCTCAAAATATCAACAAAAAAATATAATAATGTATCTCATATCATGAGTCATATATAATGAAATGAACCTAAAAGTAACTAATGATTTCCTTTACCCGTCTTGCGAGAAAATGTAATATATTTACCTCTAGATGAAGAAGGCCCTGTGGCTAGCATTGGACTTTGATGTCCTCTAGAAGCTGAAGAACTAGGAGCCAGAGGAGGTAGACCACATCCTCTACTAGTGACCATGGTAGGTGGTGTTACCTCCTCCCCCTCTTGGTACTCCTCCTCCCCTACAGCTGCTACCCCCTCCACTACCTCCTCCTCTAACCAATTAGGGGTTGATTCTATGACAAACCTCTCGATCTCAACCCTCCATGCAAAAGTGGTGTGTCAATCCCATCTAATGAGATGGCCTCTACGTCAGGTATCCTCTCAAGTTGGCTCACACACAATCAGAGGTTGTAGTAGATGTACACCATATCATTAAGGCATTGGGACTCCAACCTGTATGAGGGTCATAATTATGAATTAATAATTATAGAAATAATAAATTATATTTTTTATTATTTAATGAATTCAAAAAATCAATTGTAATTTTTTTAACGTGTTGCACTTCTTGGTGTGTATTTTTTGAAATACACTCCAGCTGCGGTCACATCTGAAGGAACTAGATTTTTGGCTGAACACTCGAATGGAAAGCTTTTGGAGATTGGGTGCTTTGCCACAATAACTTCTACACCACGCATCTACGACAAATAAGAGGTACATAAGAAAAAATTGAACTTTGAAGGTTGAAGCAAAATACGAAGAGACAATGAAATTTGAAATTTGAAACAAACTAAAGCTTACCTGGCATTTTGGTTGCCCTATCATGGATAGCCTTGTCAAAGCTAAATTTTCCACCTACCATCTTGTATATCTCCATTTCGTTAGAAATTTCTACATGGCTTGCTGGAGATGACACCATCTTTTGAACACAAGTGAAGAATCCATCCATGACCTCAATATCAAATATGAAACCACAGGAGTAAGAAAATGTGGTGTTTAGGTAGATCCCTGCAATATGAATGTGATGATGGATTGTATTGTTCCATCACTCAACAATCACTCTCCATATCAGTTGTTGTTTCTCAAACCCCTCATCCCCATTATCATCATAATAGCTATGAATGGATTCTTTGGCTCTATCTATGGCCTCATACAAGTAGCTCATTGTGGGTTTCTCTCCATCAATTAATCGAAGAACTTTTCCAAAGGTTTAGTAATGCTACATATCTCCTGCACTCTCACCCATAAGCTTTCTTGGTATGAAATTAGCCTGCATATGGTCTCTCCTTCTGGTTTGCGGCTAAATGACAAAGCACGACACTCCTCTGAAAGAAACATTCTCTTCGCATCCCACATAGAATTCAAGAGAGATTGAAGAGATATGAAGTTGGTGGCAAACTGTGTAATAGCAAGGTGCACCAAATCCTTGTTATTAGTAAATGTTCTCATCAATGAAGCATAAATGCATGATTATGTATAAATTTTGTAATGTGTTTCGATGATTCAACAATATCCCCGACAAAAAGAATTTTTCCTATGTCCTCCAACATCAAGTCAATGCAGTGTGCAACAGAAGGTTTCCAAAATAAGTTAGAATGCCTCTCCATAAGCATCCCGCCAGCAACAACATCATTTGCAACATTTTACATTATGACCTGGACAACATGTTGTGGACCCACCTCCTAAATGAACACGTCCAACAAATCACATAATAATCGTGCATCTTTGATATTTGCAGATGCATTAACATATTTCATAAACATTGTCCCCTTGGGATAATTAACCAGGAAGTTAATAAGGGTTCTACCCTTTTGATCAATCCAACCATCTAACATCACAGTGGATCTTGTTTGTGCCCATGATGCCCTTAACTCCTCCAATCTTGTAGTGCATTCAACCTTTTCATTTTGAAGAATATGCCCTCTCAAATCATCATAGGAAGGGGCTTTGTACCTCGAGCCTGTTTCCGCCTCGCTTACACACCCAAGTTAATGTGGGAAAAATCCTCAACCCCACTATGTGTGGCCTTGGTGGCAAAAATCAGAGAAGGGTCTATCACCTAATCCCAACTCTTTTTGTCTAGTCTCTCTCCTAGCTAAATCCAAGGAGTTGGACCCTAAGGAAAGTTTCTAAAGGAAAGACTTGTTGAAAAAAACAAGTTCTCTGTGACTAAGTGCAAGGAAATCACTTCTCAATGCAACTTGATTTAAAATTAGCAGGTACAAGATTTAATGAGCAATGTAAAAGATAATTTCGTTTAAGATCAATATGGCATTTAACAAAAGTAAAGATGAGAAACCAGTGCCTTACAAACAATGCTCAAGTAAAGATTATAAACTTGCGACATGGAAATAACACTTCAAGTTACAAGCATAGCGATGTTGCAGGACGAGTTGTTAATTTGGACAACTAGGTCCAAACTCCATGTTGCACTGCTCATATTATGATGATCATATTTTTGTTGGATTCCTCTTTCGGATAGGTGCAAGATTGATCTAAAGATCATCTTGTTTGGATAAGCAAAACATATATTTTGATTTTATTTTCCACACATGTGCAAGGTCGTCCAGATTGTAATGTAGGCTCTTAAGCCTAATAGATGTGTCACACACCCTCACTGATGGATATAAATTGAAGAGACTTGGAGGTCATTTGATCATCATCTCATCACACACATTCCTCATGATCTGATTGGTTCGTACAACCTAGAAGAGACTTCTCTCTCTCCCACGTGTGAATCTGGATGCCGGAAATATGGATGATGTCGGATATGGATGCCAGAAATGGATGCCGGAAATATGGATGATGCCGGATATGGATGCAAGAAATGGATGCCGAAAATCTGGATGATGTCGGAAATATGGATGCCAGAAATGATGCCGGAAATGGATACCAGAAATCTGGATGCCGGAAATATGGATGATGCTGGAAATGGATGCCAGAAATCTGGATGCCAGAAATCTGGATGCCGGAAATGATGCCGGAAATCTGGATGCCGAAAGTATGGATGATGCCGAAAATGGAGGCCGGAAATTTGGATGAGGGATTCTTTTGTTGACTTGCGTTGATTTTTGGAGCTGTCTTTGAGGGGTGTGTGTAACACTTGGAAGGTTGGTTGATCGGATGTTGAGAAAGACTTTGTTGGCTGATGCATCCTGTTGACTGCCATAAAGCACATCATTCTCTATCTTTGCTGGACAAGAAGAAATGTAAAATATGATCTACATTATTTGGCTTGTCTTCTGTTGATCTATTATTATGTTCTATCAACATTTTACTTTCATGTTTATGTGATTGCTAAATTGAATTCAACCTATAAGAAAGATTGAAGTAAAACTGCATTAAGCATAGAACATACCATGGTTATCTAAAATTAACATGGAATCAGAGCTGAGGTGAAGACAAAGCCCAAGCTAGTGTGAAAAGCAATCACTGAAGAATAAATCCTATCAAGGACCAATGGCCTCCTCAACCTACAAGGGTTTCAAATCTGATGATAAGTTGACTAACAAGATTGATTATCATGCATGGAAGATGTTCTTGGATTTGGCATTAGAAGATCAAGGTGTCATGGACTATGTGCAGGGGAAGATTCATGAGCCTACATAATATTTTATGAGGCTCACAGAAACCAAGAATGATCTCCTTGCCATAGGAGAAATAATAGTTGATCGAGAGCTCATCCTCATTGCTCTTGGAGGACTTCCCTGAGACTGGTATGTATTTAATGCTATGATTCTTAATAATAATTTGATTCTTGATTCTGATGAATTGCTGACTAGATGCACTCAAGAGGAGACAAGAATGATGCAGAGAGATCATCCCTCTAATGAAAATAGACGTGACCCTACTGCCTTTGCCGCTCATGCAAAGAAGAAGAACCATGGTGGCCCGAGAAATGAAAACCATGGTAGAGCGGGGCCCAAAGGAAGGAAGGGAAGATGTTACTCTTGTAACAAGTCTGGTCACTATGCAAGAGAGTGCCCCAATAGAAGGGACTTTCCCAGGGATGACGACATCAACAACTTCAGGGGGAATGGAAATCAAAGGAACAACAGGTTCAAAGGAAAAAGGAAGGCTCCCTTTGATCGTAGTGGAAACAGACAACCTTTCAAGAGGTCAAGAAATTCTAGGTATGATGAGTCTAATGTTGTTGATAATAAGAAAAATGAATATATTCTTGTTTCTGCTTTCTCTACTGTATCTCCTCCCGACACCCTGGATGTCTGGTTGATTGATAGTGGTGCTTCAAGGCACCTCACTAGTTATAGAGAAGCCCTCTCTGATTTGATTGAGAAGGATACTAATTTAGAAATTATTCTTGGAGATAATGCCACATATCCCGTGAAAGGGACAGGGACTATGACCCTTCATCTATCTCAAGCTCAAGTCCTCCGTTTACAAGATGTGTTGTACGTACCTGATTTGAAGAAGAACCTTGTGTCTATTTCGGCAATGGAAGACAAAGGGTTCAAGGTGGCATTCATTGATGGAAAGCTATGCATCTGGAAGAAGAAATTCAAAGAAGCTCTTACTATTGGTTTTAGAGTTGATACACTCTACCAGGTTGGAGGAAGTCCACTGGGGGCTATGTCATGTGATACAACACTTCAAACAAAGTTATGGCACCGGAGGTTTGCACAACTTCATTACAAAGCCCTTCACGAAGCAAGGAAGGTGGTGACAGGAATGCCCGAATTTAAGGATGATCATGAAGGTTTATGTCAGGGTTGTGCCAAAGGGAAGCATACAAGGGGACCATTCCCCTCTAGTGTCACAAAGACAACTAATATCTGGCAGTTGATACATTTTGATTTATCTGGTATGCTGCCCGTGATATCCTTGGGAGGATGTTTCTATTACATGACTTTTACAGATGAATTCTCCCGCAAGACCTGGATATATTTCTTGAAGAAGAAGGACAAAGCATTCAAATGGTTTCGTACCTTCAAGGCCTTGGTGGGAAATCAAACCGAGAAGACAATCAAAGTTTTGAGGACCGACAATGGGACCAAGTATGACTCAAATGAGTTCAATGACTTTTGCAATGAAGCTGGCATTAAGAGGGAGAACACAACTGTGTATACTCCTGAGCAAAATGGTGTTGCTGAAAGAGAGAACAGGATCATTGTGGAAGCTACCCGCACCATGCTATATGACCAAGGTCTTCCGAAGTTTCTATGGGGAGAAGCTGCGAACACTACTATGTACTTCAAAATAGATGCCCACATTCCGCTCTGGCTTCCAAGACTCCCGAAGAAGTCTTCTCTGGTAAGAAACCTGATGTTTCTCATTTTAGAGTTTTTGGTTGTTCTGTTTACTTTCATGTGCCAAAAGGAAAGAGAAGCAAGTTGGATGCTTCTGGAAAGAAGGGAATGTTTGTGGGCTACAATGAAACTTCGAAGGCATATAGAATCTATGTGCCTGGTCAAAGAGAAGTGGAGATATGCCACAATGTCACCTTCGATGAAGAGGCTGCCCTCAAGAAAGTAAGAAATCTTCCTAGCTCCAAGGAAGACAAAGAAGATGAAGAAGCATGGAAGCAGGAAGAACTGAAGGATGAACCGATGGCCGATATTGAAGGACCTGTGGATCCTATTGATCCACCTCCTTCGATTAAGAGAAGACCCTCATGGGTCAGGGACACTCTCGAAGATGTCGAGAGACATATTGCCCCAAGGGGGATATTCCGTGAAAGCAAGAAGCCGAATAGATACCAATGATATCTAGCAGCCATGAGTACAATTGTACAATCTGAGCTTGGATCATTTGAAGAAGCTGTAAAGCATCAAGTTTGGAATTATGCTATGCACGAAGGATATGAGTCCATTATGAAAAATGATGTCTGGGAAGTGGTCCCGAGACCGGAGGACAAATCTGTTGTCATCTCGAAATGGCTCTATAAGATCAAGCATGGATCTGATGGTAGTGCTGAAAAGTACAAGGCAAGATTTGTTGCCCGAGGCTTCTCTCAAAAAGAAGGCATAGATTATGATGATATATTTGCACCTGTTGCCTGCTATACCACCATCCGATCTATCATTTCCCTTGCTGCAACGCAAGGATGGAGTCTCCATTAGATGGATGTGAAGAGTCAAGACTGCCTTTCTGCATGGTTCAATAAAGGAATAGGTTTATGTGGAGCAACCTCTGGGGTTCGAAGTCCAATATAAAGACACCTATGTATGCAGGTTGAAGAAAGCCCTCTATGGGTTGAAGCAAGCCCCCAAGGCTTGGCATGAGAGGATAGATAGCTACTTGATGAAGTAAGCTTCACTCGAAGTAATTCTGATCCAAACCTTTATTTTAAGGTTGATAGAGAAAGGCATCTCATTCTAGTTCTCTATGTGGACGATGTCTTCCTAACAGGTGCTGACCCTCTCATTCATCAATGTAAGAAGGAGCTAGCTTCCGAGTTTGAGATGAAGACCTAGGACTGATGCATTACTTCTTAGGCTTAGAGGTTTGGCAAAGGCCAGGCGAGATTTTCCTTTCTCAAGGAAAATATGTCGTGAAGCTGCTGGAGAGATTTGGTATGGTGGACTGTAAGTTTGTGTTGACACTAATGGAACTCAACTTTACGAAGTTGTGTGGAGACGCTGTTGGGCCCGAGCTGGGAAATCCCATCGAGTATCGACAACTCGTGGGGGACCTGATGTTCTTAGTGAACTCCCATCCGGACGTATGTTTTGCAGTGAACACTTTGAGTCAACATATGGTTGAGCCTCATCACATTCACTGGATTGGTGCCAAGAATCTATTGAGATATCTTCGGGGCACAATCAACCATGGGGTGAGATACACTGTCGGGAGTTTTAGACTCCATGGATATACTGATGCCGATTGGGTTGGCAGTGCGGTGGATCACAATGGCACATTTGGATGTTGCTTCACCTTGGGTTTTGCTTCGATATCTTGGATGAGCAGGAAGCAAAAGTCGGTGGCTTTGAGCACCGCTGAGGTTGAATACTGTAAATTTTTATAGATGTTCTATTCTTGATGCAACTTTACTTTTATTACAACAATCACCCAAACAGTTAAGTAAAATGCTGATAGAACATACCAGTGGATCTATAGAAGACAAACCAGAAACAGGAGAATGTGAAGGTGCGTTACGGCGGTCAACAGGATGCTTCAACTAGCAAAGTCTCCTTGATCATCTAACCCAGAATGTGTCACAACAATCCTCAAATCAGTCACCTAGTCAACTCAAGTCAACTCCAGAAAAAGTCAACGCTGTCCAGAAAAGTCAACGCAGGGCAGCAACATCAAAGTCAACGTAGCTCCAACTTCGGTCAACCTTTTGACCTCGGTTCTTGTGCCAATGTGTACGGCCTACCAAAATCGAAGTCTCCAACAAATTTCAGCCTCTTTGGACCATGCGTTGACCAAAGTCAACGCTGGTCAAACTTTCTTGGAAACCCTAGCTGCAGCAATGCATCCTTCTTCTTGGCTGTAGTAACTCGTCCTTCTTCCCACATGTGAGCCGAAAATGTCCTCCAAGGAGCTCGTACTAGATTAGAAGAGAAGAAGATGTGATGAGTGAGTGTGAAATGCTCTCCAAAGTTGACTGTATTTATATACATCATTGAGGTGTGTGACACATCTGCTGGGGGTGTAAAACCTTAAGGCCGACCTACACATATAATTTATTATAAATAATAAATTCAAAATAAATGTTCTGCTCATCGGATTAAGATAAATTTTATATGGATCTTACACCTCTCTGAAAGAGGAATCTAATAAAAATATCGGTATCTTCATCTGAGCATCACAACATGGAGTTTGGACCTAGTTGTCATATTTTAACACTCCCTCTCAACTAGGGAGAACTCCATCCACCTGTGCAATCAAATATCGTGCGTCACCCCGTCGTAACTTGCTTTGTTGGCCTCTTTATTTCAGAATAGTAATGGGTCTGTCACAAAGACATCATTCCCGGCTAACAAATTCAGCCCAGAGGTCTGAAACCTCTATCGGATTCACAAAGTCTCAACCAACCGAAGTTGGTTCATCGACTAAGTCGAGGCGGAGATCTAAAACCTCACTATGCTTGATCCCAGGATCAAGTGGTTGGGTAGATGCCATCCTAGATAGAGAGTACGACTATCTCTGATGCGTCCATCAGTATTTGCTACTAGTCTCTAGCTTTTCCCACCTCATTGGCCAAATGAGAGGTACTTCCCATGAGCCCTGAACTCAATGGGTATGATGCATACGGGGCACAGATAATGAGAGGTGAACCAACTCAATAATCACAATGGTGGGGCAGAAGCACCACAAGGTTCGGCAAGCCTAGCCCCGTGAGTGCTTATAGCTCCGAGAAGCTATCCCCGAAGCCCCCCAGAGCTCATTGTCCAACGGGACCCACATCATAGGGTCGTTCCACGATACCAAGATTCTCACGGAAGGTTAGGAACTTGACCTTCCCCAGGGGCTTAGTGAAAATATCCGCGACCTGCTCATCAGTTCCTATATGATCGAGCCTTACGGTGCCTCACTGTACCATATCCTGGATGAAATGATACCTGATATCAATATGCTTGGATCGGTCGTGGAACACAGGATTCTCAGTCATGGGTCCCTCACAGTTATCCTGAGTATCACGGTAATCTGCTTACATGTCAGCAGCTCACTAGAGGCTTTCGCAGCCAAAGTTTGCTTACAACGGGCCATATACGCTACCAATGTATTTGGCCTCGGCGGTGCACTCAAAGCCACCAGCACGCCTGCTCATCCATGAAATCGAAGCGGAAACCAAGACTGACATCATCCGTGTGCTCTTACGATCCACCACACTGCTAGCCCAATCAGCATCAGTATATCCAAGGAGTGTCATGCTCTCGATAGTGTATCTCAGCCCATGGTTTATCGTGCCTCGAAGATATCTCAGAAGATTCTTGGCACCAACCCAGTGAAAGTGATGAGGCTCAACCATCTGTTGACTCAAAGTGTTCACTGCAAAACATATATCTGGACGGGTGTTCACTAAGAACATCAGAGCCCCTACGAGTTGACGATACTCAGTAGGATTGGCCAATACATGCCCAATAGCGTTGCCACTCAACTTCTTGAAGTTGAGTTCCATTGGTGTTGACATGGTCTTGCAGTCCACCATACCAAATCTTTCCATAAGTTTCACAATGTATTTTCCTTGAGAAAGGAAAATCTCTCCAGGTCTCTCCCAGACCTCCAGGCCTAGGAAGTAGTGTATCAGTCCTAAGTCCTTCATCTCGAACTTAGCAGCGAGCTCCCTCTTGCATTGATGAATGAGAGGGTCAGCACCTGTCAGGAAGAGGTCGTCCACATATAGCACCAGAATGAGAGGCTTCCCCTGTACAACCTTGAAGTAAAGGTTCGGATCAACATTACTTCGAGTGAAGCCCAGCTTCATCAAGTAACTATCCATCCTCCTGTACCAAGCTCTGGGTGCTTGCTTTAACCCATAGAGGGCTTTCTTCAACCTGCAGACATGAGTGTCTCGATCCTGAACTTCAAATCCCAGAGGTTGTTCTACATACACCTCTTCTTTTATTGTACCATGCAGAAAGGCGGTTTTGACATCCATTTGATCAAGACTCCATCTTTGCGTAGCAGCAAGGGCTATGATTGATCGAATGGTGGTATATCGTGCCACAGGTGCAAATATGTCATCATAATCTACTCCTTCCTTTTGAGAGAAGCCACGGGCAACAAATCTTGCCTTGAACTTTTCAACACTTCCATCAGAACCATGCTTGATCTTGTAGAGCCATTTCGCTGTGACAACTGATTTGTCCTTCGGTCTTGGAACCACATCCCAGACATCATTCTTCATTATGGACTCATATTCTTCGTGCATAACATCCTTCCAGACTTGATGCTTTACGGCTTCCTCAAAAGATCCAGGTTCAGATTGTACAATAGTACTCATGGCAGCTAGATACCCTTGGTATCTACACGGCTTCTTGCTTTCTCGGAATGTCCCCCTTGGGGCAGCATGACCCTCAGCATCTTCGAGGGTGTCCCTGAGCCATGATGGTCTCTTTCCCAGTGAAGGAGATGGATCAATAGGGTCCATTGGTCCTTCAATATCAGGCATTGTCTCATCCTGCGGTTCTTCTTGATTTCCAGGCCTTTCTTCATGATTTTCTTCAGATCTTGAAAGATCTACTACTTTCTTCAGGGAAGCATCTTCGTCAAAAGTGACATCATGGCATATCTCTACTTCCCTTTGACCAGGTACATAGACTCTATAGGCCTTAGAAGTTTCACTGTAGCCCACAAACATTCCTTTCTTCCCACAAGCATCCAACTTACTTCTCTTTTCTTTTGGCACATGAAAATAAACAGAACATCCAAAAATTCTAAAATGTGAGACATCAGGTTTCTTACCAGAGAAAACCTCTTCGGGAGTTTTGGAGTCCAGAGCGGAATGAGGGCATCGGTTTTGAATGTACACAGCAGTATTTGCAGCTTCTCCCCACAGAAACTTCGGTAGACCCTGGTCGCATAGCATGGCACGGGCAGCTTCCACAATAGTCCTATTCTTGCGTTCAGCAACACCATTCTGCTCAGGAGTATATGCAGTGGTAGTCTCCCTCTTAATGCCAGCTTCTCTGCAAAAGTCTTTGAACTCATTTGACTCATATTCAGTGCCATTGTCAGTCCTCAAAGTCTTGATCTTCTTTCCGGTCATGTTTTCCACCAAGGCTTTGAAGGTACGGAACCACATGAAAGCCTCATCCTTCTTCTTCAAGAAGTATATCCAGGTTTTGCGAGAGAAGTCATCAGTGAATGTCATGTAGTAAGAACATCCTCCCAGGGATGTCACGGCCAACATACCAGATAGATCAGAATGGACCAGTTGCAAAATATCAGATGTCTTTGTGACACTTGAGGGGAAAGGTCCCCTTGTATGCTTTCCTTCGGCACAACCCTTACATACACCTTCATGATTATTTCCAAAGTCGGGCATCCCTGTCACCACCTTCCTTGCTTCGGGAAGGGCCTTGTAATGAAGGTGTCCAAAACTTCGGTGCCATAGTTCAGTTTGTCGGATAGTATCACATGTCATAGCTCCTAGAGGACTTCCTTCAACCTGGTAGAGTGTTCCAACTCTAAAACCAATCACAATAGCTTCCTTGAGATTCTTCTTCCACATGCGCACTTTTCCATCAATGAATGCCACATTGAAGCCTTTGTCTTCAATCGCTGATATAGACACAAGGTTCTTCTTCAATTTTGGTACATAGAGTACATCTTGCAAATGTAGGACTTGTCCTTGAGACAAGTGGAGGGTCACAGTCCTTGTCCCTTTTACGGGATATGTGGCATTATCTCCAAGGATAATTTCCAGATTAATATCCTTCTCAACCATGTCAGAAAGTGCTTCCTTGAACCCAGTGATGTGTCTTGAGGCACCACTATCTATTAGCCAGACATCCATAGTGTCGGGTGGGGATGCAGCAGAGAGAGCAGATACAAGAATGTATTCATTTCTTTTATCAACAACATTTTACTTTTCATACCTGGAGTTTCTAGACCTTTTGAAAGGTTGATTGTTTCCATCAGAGGGAGCCTTCCTCTTTCCTTTAGACCTGTTGTTTCTTTGATTTCCATTCCTCCAGTTATTGTTGTTGTCATCACTATTGGGAGAATCCTTTTTGAAAGGACATTCTCTGGCATAGTGACCAGGCCTATGACAAGTGAAACACTTGCCCTTCTTTCCTTGGGCCCTTGTTCTTCCTTTGTTCTTAGAACCACCAGAGTTCTTCTTTCTAGAATGAGCAGCGTAGGCAGCATTTCTATCATTTTCATATTCCTTCATTCTTGTCTCTTCTTGCATGCATCTGGACAGTAGCTCGTCAAAGTTAGGAATTGTACTATTATTGAGAATGGTAGTGTTGAATACTTGCCATTCATATGGGAGTCCTCCAAGTGCGGTGAGTACCATCTCACGATCGGCTATTGTCTCCCCAATAGCTAGCAGATTGTTACTAATCTCGGTCAATTTCAGAAAGCATGTTTGGACAGACTCATCCCTGCCTTTCTTCAGATTCTTCAATTGATTCTTGAAGAATAGCACTTGGTTCACATTGTTAACTTGGAACATTAGGATCAATTTGTCATACATCTCTTTGGATGTGCCCAACTCAGAGATGTAGGCTACCAGACTTTTATGAATGGATTCCCTGATCATCAGCTTTGCTTTGATCTCCCCTTTCTTATACTTGTGTTTAGCAGCAGTAGTAGCATTGGATGGAGGTTCTTGTATCTTACCCAGTACATGGTCCATGAGATCATGGTCTTCCAATTTGAGATCTAATATCATCTTCCAGGCTTGGAAGTCATCCCTTCTAGTCAGCGTGTCATTCTCCTTGAAGCCATAACTTGTGGAACCCATTTTTCTTAGATGGTGATTGCTATAAGTTAGGGCTTTTCTTCACCTCAGGCTCTGATACCATGTAAATTTTTGTAGATGTTCTATGCTTGATGCAACTTTACTTTTATTACAACAATCACCCAAACAGTTAAGTAAAATGTTGATAGAACATACCAGTGGATCTATAGAAGACAAACCAGAAACAGGAGAATGTGAAGGTGCGTTACGGCGGTCAACAGGATGCTTCAACCAGCAAAGTCTCCTTGATCAGCCAACCCAGAATGTGTCACAACAATCCTCAAATCAGTCACCCAGTCAACTCAAGTCAACTCCAGAAAAAGTCAACGCTGTCCAGAAAAGTCAATGTAGGGCAGCAACATCAAAGTCAACGCAGCTCCAGCTTCGGTCAACCTTTTGACCTCAGTTCTTGTGCCAATGTGTGCGGCCTCCCAAAATCGAAGTCTCCAACAAATTTCAGCCTCTTTGGACCATGCGTTGACCAAAGTCAACGCTGGTCAAACTTTCTTGGAAACCCTATCTGCAGCAATGCGCCCTTCTTGGCTGTAGTAACTCGTCCTTCTTCCCACATGTGAGCCGAAAATGTCCTCCAAGGAGCTCGTACTAGATTAGAAGAGAAGAAAATGTGATGAGTGAGTGTGAAATGCTCTCCAAAGTTGACTGTATTTATATACATCATTGAGGTGTGTGACACATCTGCTGGGGGTGTAAAACCTTAAGGCCGACCTGCACATATAATTTATTATAAATATTAAATTCAAAATAAATGTTCTGCTCATCGGATTAAGATAAATTTTATATGGATCTTACACCTCTCTGAAAGAGGAATCCAATAAAAATATCGGTATCTTCATCTAAGCATCACAACATGGAGTTTGGACCTAGTTGTCCAATTTTAACAAATACATTACAACGAGTATGGCCTGTGGTGAAGTTGTTTGGTTGAGAAAACTCTTTAGTGGGTTGTTTAGACATGTGCTAGATACCACCATTATCGTTTGTGATAACCAGAGTGGGATTCGTCTTTCTGAGAATCCCGCGTTCCATGATTGATCCAAGCATATTGATATTAAGTACCACTTTGTCCGGGATATGGTATAGCGAGGCGCCGTAAGGCTCGATCACATAGGAATTGATGAGCAGGTCACAAATATTCTCATGAAGGCCCTAGGGAAGGTCATGTTCCTAACCTTCCGTGAGAATCTTGAAATCGTGGAAAGACCCTATTGTGAGGGTCCTGCTTGAGTTGGACTATGAGCTCTGGGAGCTCTAGGGGGCTTGGGGATAGCTTCTCGGAGCTATAAGCACGCATGGGGCTAGGCTTGGCGAACCTTGTTGTGTTTCTGCCCCACTGTTATGGTATTGAGTTGGTTCACCTCTCTCTGATCTATGCCTCGCACGCATCCTACCCATGAAGTTTCAGACTCATGATTAGTACCTCTCATTTGGCCAATGAGGTGGGAAATGTGGATAGAGACCAATAGCAAGACCAATGGACGGATCAGAGATTGCCGTTTTCTCTATGTCTAGGATGGCACATGTCCAACACCTTGATCTGGGATCAAGTATGATGTGTTTCTTACCTCTAAACTAACTTTGGGTTAGTATGAGACTCTTTTTGAGTCTAAAAGATGTTTTAACCTCTAATGTGACATTTGGGTCAGCTGAGCGTGATGTCTTTGTGACTCACCTTTTGTTCTATTTGAGAAGAAGAGCTAGCAAAGCAAGTTACGACAGGATGAGACATGATGCTGTATGATGGTACTGATCTCTGGATGGCACAGGTGGACAGATGGAGTTCTCCCTAGTTGAGAGGGAGTGTTAATTTTGGGCAACTAGGTCCAAACTCCATGTTGCACTGCTCATATGATGATGATCATATTTTTGTTGGATTCCTCTTTCGGAGAGGTGCAAGATTGATCTAAAGATCATCTTGTTTGGATAAGCAAAACATATATTCTGATTTTATTTTCCACACAAGTGCAAGGTCGGCCAGATTTGTAATGTAGGCTCACAAGCCTAATGGATGTGTCACACACCCTCACTGATGGATATAAATTGAAGAGACTTGGAGGTCATTTGATCATCATCTTATCACATTCCTCATGATTTGATTGGTTCGTACAACCTAGAAGGGGCTTCTCTCTCTCCCACATGTGAATATGGATGCTGGAAATCTGGATGTCGGAAATATGGATGATGCCGGATATGGATGCTGGAAATGGATGCCGAAAATCTAGATGAGGGATTCTTTTGTTGACTTGCGTTGACTTTTGGAGCCGTCTTTGAGGGGTGTGTGTGACACTTGGAAGGTTGGCTGATCTGATGTTGAGAAAGACTTTGCTGGCTGATGCATCCTGTTGACTGTCGTAATGCACATCACTCTCTATCTTTGCTGGACAAGAAGAATTGTAAAATCTGATCTACATTATTTGGCTTGTCTTCTATTGATCTATTATTATGTTCTATCAGCGTTTTACTTTCATGTTTATGTGATTGCTAAATTGAATTCAGCGTATAAGAAAGATTGAAGTAAAATTGCATTAAGCATAGAACATACCATGGTTATCTAAAATTAACACAAGTGTTAGTACAAGATGATAGCATAAATTGAAATACGAGCAACAAAATAGATCTTGAAAGATGAATGAAACTTGTACTTCTACTTCAAGAGATGCTCAAATGAAATGGAACAATATCAAAGAACACTGAACAAGTAAGTTAGATAGTGTTGTCGCACAGATTGTCAAGGCACCGCGACAACGGCTCAGATTGGGGGCTGTCACCTTTATCCCCAATCTCTCTATTTAAGCTGTCTCCTTGCAAGCTAAGGGAGGTAGACCCTATTAGAAATGAGGATGAAGAATCCAGGAGACACAGCTAAAACATCAAATACTTGATAAAATGAACGAGATTCCACAGATCTAAATTAGATTTCACGTTTAAGACCAGTGCCTTATGGAGTCAAATAAAATTCCGTTATGCAATTATAAGTACGTGACGATTAACTGCTGCTTATTAAAACACGATTTATCACAATGATATTCAATTTAAAGTCACCACAACCATGCGTGAAAATATCTTAAACCCACAGCAATATTATCACAAGATGAAAACACCAGACATTTGCAATATTTCCAGATTTATGATGCTCCAATTAATCTCGATCTAGAAAATGTTTCTATAGTCAAAACTTTAGATAAAAAATTTCAAAAGCCCATTTGACTATGGAAAATTTAAAATTTTTATATTTTTGTATTTTCTAAATTTTTAGGATTTTTGAAATTTTTTTTATTTTTTATTTTTTTAATCTAAACATAAACATAAAAATAAAAAAATAAAATAAAAAATAAATCTAAGTTACAACTTAAATCTAAATCCTAAAATTAGATCTAAAATTAAAATAAAACTAAAATCTAAAAACTAAAGCTAAAGTTAAATTCTAAAGCTAACTAAATTTAAAACTAAAACTAAGACTAAGACTAAGTTAGATTTAAACCAAAATTAAATTAAAATCTAAATTATAACTACAGAAATGGAAATCTATCTAACGTTATCTAACAAAAATTAAACCAAATTAATGAAATCTAAACTAAACCAGATCCTAAAAATTAAATTTCAATCTAAAACCTACGCTTGAAATTAAACTAAAAATAAAAATAAATGAAATCTGAAATAGGACCTAAAAAAGACAAAATTGACCAAACTTAAAATCTAACTAAAACTAAACGAATTCAAAAAAATTAAAACCTAACTCCTAACTGAAACTATACAAAAAGAGAATCGAAACCAAAGCCAAAGTTCTTTTTCAACGTATATGCATATATTTGACTTTCAATGTTTGCGTTTGTCGTTTCTTTATGCAGGTCGAGCTTGGACGCGTGAAGAGCTGAATGGCGGAGCAATGTGCAGAGAGACGCGTAAGGGACAGTGAAGAGGAGGGCTCGGACAGTGGTTGAATGTGAACGATGGCAGGGAATCGAAGGGCGAATGAAGGGTTGACGGCTTGCAAAGGAGGTGAGAGTCGTATGCAGGTTTGGATGCGGAGCTGGAATGCAAGGGAAAAAGGAACGGGTGGACGGCAGGATGAAAAATGCGTGGGCAGAGAGCAAGGTTTCGAACACAGGAATCGATGGGACGAGGAAGCTGGATAGGAGAGATATGAGGGGAGATAGAGGCAGGTCGATGAGATACAACAAACGAATTTGCAGATCGTAGGGAAAGAACAGTATTCTAAGCCAATAATTATCCCAAAACTTAAAACTCTTTGGATTTACGCTCAGATTTTATGTTCTTTTAATCAAATATGGTCCAGATCTTGCCCATAGTAGCAGTTTGAGGCCAGATCTGGCCTTTAGAGGCTAGATCTGCCTCGGATCTTTTAAAAAAAAATTTCCGATTGAACTCGTAACCTGCAACAATCAGTCAGATCTGAAGATGCACTCCAAGAAACTATTAAACCCCTACAGAAAAAATTACAAATTTACAACTAGTTTACAGTTTAAAACCCTCATGGTCATATTTGAAATCCATTTTAGCACAATTTTCAGAGATTTAAAATTTTAGTGAGAGGCACAAGCCTTTGAAACTCTGCAAAATCACAAATATCGTAAGATAGACCTGGAAATTTAACAAATAAAGAGCTTATTAGATTTATGCTTATTGGGAGTCGGCTGGTCCAACTGAAGACTTCCCCAGACTCCCAATCTTTAAAAAATTTCCCTGCACACTTAGATCTGAATCTTAGATCGATAGAGATTTAAGAAAACAACATGAGACCCTTAGAAAAATCAGAATGTTATTTTATAAACCCAGAAAACTGCACAAGATACCTGTATGCAGATTAATCCATGTAGGCTATCAACCATAAAATGCAAAAAACCAAATAGCAGAGTTTAGAGACAATTCACCACATAAATCTGAGAAGGAACATCAAGATTTGTAACCCCAAAGTCTTTATGCTTTATTCATCAAGAAAAATCCACAAGAGCTTCCAAGACAAGTACACGATTCTGAGATCGGATGATCCAAGAATGAGAAAGACTTCTAAATTTATAGGACAAGGTCTCTAACGACTAGTTTGGATGATCCTCGTCAAAATAATCTCAACCGTCCAAAAGATTTAATTATCTTTTAATCCGGAGCGTTGAAATTAAAATTTTGGGGAAAAAACGAATTTATCATTTAATTCAATTTTAATTAACTCAAAAATATTATTTTTGAGTTAATTACCCCAAAATTTTGACCTTGACTTAACCACCAAGGCCCAAGGGTCCAATATTTCTTAAAATTTTCAATATTCCCTTGGCCTGGGGCTTTCAAAATCATTTTCCAAGGACCCACAAATTTTCTCTTTAAAGATTTAATCCTAACTTAGGACCCTAAATTAATTAAATTTCTGGTTTAAGATTTTATTAATTAATTGACCAGAAAATTTAATTAATTGACTGAGAGGGGATTATAATTATTTTTCCAACCCTCTTTTACATGAGATAATACATTTACATACATGAAGGGGAAAAACCCATTCGTATAGACCCTCAAATAAATACCCAATTCTGCGACTCAAAACATGATCTAGTAGACCAAGTAGTTGAAACTAATTTTACAAGGACTCGATAAAAAACACTAGGACTCACTTAGCATGCTGATGACAAATTCCACCCTAGCTTTGGGGTGAGGCTGGAGGGAAAAACTCTGCCGATCACTTTCGTGAATCAGTGAGACAAAAAACCTCCTAGGATGGAAGTCATCAACAACATACTAGGCTTACCTAGGTTGTTACATACATGGATGGTCTTACTTAGATCATTTACATCATAAAATGCAGAATGGGTTTACATCATTTATAACAATGTCAGTTGTCGATCGGCGATGAAATCTGGATGACACAAGCCTTGAACATGATAAGTCCCATTTGAAAAAATGGGGGTGTACTGCTATGGGGTCGTTGACGAAGTGTGGTCAACAGATAGCAAGTACAAGATAGGTACAATGTAATGTCCAAGCAAGATATTATACTCACAAATCAACAATATGCCAAATGAGATGATTCTCGATAGATAAATACAAAATTTAAACTGTGTGATGCAAGGATTTTGGTTGATTTTTGTTAAATGCCTAATCTATGGTGAGAAATCTGCCTTCAATTTCTTAAAACTTGTTAAAGATTGGGGTGAGTTGCAAGAAGGATAGGTTGAGGAGGCGCAACTCCATCGTTAATGATACCCTTCCTAGCCTCCTTGCAATCCACGTGCCTTCGTTCCTACAAGGGCTTAGCCGCAAGAGAACTGCGAGGTCATGTGTTTTAACCTTACTCTGTACGCAAGTGAAAGACATTCATGAAGACTTATTCTAAAGTTTCTATTCAACCAAGCTTATGCTTGGAGGTAGATTTTTAGAAAATGCATGTCTAAGTCTAATATGCAAATGAGATGTCAAGATGTCAATGGAATGTTTCAAAAGTGATAAGAAGGTGTTTCAAAGAATTGAGATAGCAATCCACTTATGATTAAAAAATTGCTTTGAGCACAATATGGTATTGATTTAAGACAATAATTTGTGAAGCATGTAAGAATTACTTAATGAAACAAGGCCAATAAAAATAATAACTTGATTGCCTCAAAATTGGAAGTGCTCTACAACATGTATCTTCACTTATAATATCATAGGTTATGACAATGAACCAAGTGAGAGTTGTGTAACAAAACACAAGTAAATATAGACAAGTGAGATTGTAAATAAATGGAGTAGCAAACTAGGTCGAACATGCAAATTTGTTCCAAGTTTAGAGATTTTCTCAAAGTAAACTTTCCAAATGAAACAAATTGCAAATGAATTGAATCAATTTGAGTATGAAACTTGAGGTAAGTAAATGTTACAATGAAAATGAAAACTATACTAACATGAAATTGCAACTAGATTGTAGATGGCATTAAAATGTAATGAAGCAAAATTGAAAACTTGTTAAGTGGACAATTAGCATGAAATCAAAGTATGTAAATGCTCATGAAAATTAACTTGACAATGAAGTGAGATAAAATAGAGCATTAACAAACTAAAAGTAACTTCAAGAAAGAAATGGAGAGGTAATCAAACACCGGACAAGGAGGAAACCTTCTTCCAAAAGAAAGAAGGGGATGGATGCCAAGGGGATGGTTCCCCAAGCTTCAAAGAAAAATATTGCTTTATTATTATGGTGTTGCAAAATAGGAGATCCTTGACAATGGGAAGGGCTCAAGTCCTCAAGGAAGGCTTTAAAAATGAATGCTGAACTTTGAAAAGGGAGAATTTCTCATTAAGAAAACAGTAAGGAGGTTTTACAAAGATTTTGGCAATGAAACACCAACGAACTCTTCAATATAACTCTGAAAATTTTCAAAGGAATCTTGCTTAAAATAACTCCAGCCTTTTAGAGTGAAGAAGTCTACCTAAAAGAGAGAGAATTGTTGAAAATTGGAAGCTTAGGGATAAAAATTGACAGTCTAAAAGTTGAATTTCTAAAAATAGAAAGTCTCAAGTATGACTTTACAAAAATAGTAAATCACCTTGCATCAATTGGTAATCAAGCATTTTTGATGGAAAATCCCTTTTGATCATCAATCAATCCTAATAATTCAATTTTGATATTATCATTAATATTATTATTATTATTATTATTTTTGTGATATTATTATATTGTTATTAAAAAGAAATTCAAGTCTCTCAATCATGAGACTCAATCATGTCATATGTAACGCCCCTCAATTAATGCATGTAATATCCTAATTGGGAATTAACAATAAATATAATGCTATGAACTAGGAACAACAAGCAAAATATAAATCAAGCACCCAAATTAGAACACCAGTAGATATGAGCAGAATATATGAGCCATTTGATCAATATGGGGAAATTTGAGTACAAAATGAGAGAGCAATGGAACCTGGGCAAATATTATTTTGGAGAAATATTGTTAATCAAATTTCTCTTATTATTATTATGAAAGAAAATAGGTGGAAAGACAGAGAACGTGAAGGAGCAGATAAATGAAAGAAAACAACGTGAAAGAACCAACAGATAAATAACAACAATCAAAGAATCAACGCCAGATTTCAGTCAGTTAATAGCAATGTTGCGAACATCGGCATCAGGATAAAATCAGAAAGGGTTCGGAAAACCAAAAAATCGTAAAAATCGGGAAAATATCGGTAAAAATCAGCAAACATCGGCGAAATTAGGATACCATAAAAATATTTTTAAAAATCGGCAAACATCGGCTAGGCCAAAAAATTGTGATTTTGAGATAAAATCGGGATGTTATCGAGATGTTTGCAACACTAGTTAATAGGTGTCTCTATCTTTTTGCATAACGATATTTGTTTTCTTTGAATAAATCCTAAATCAGTTGATAGGATATTTTGTAAAGTGTTGTATAAATACTTCTTCATTCGAAGTACTAAGGGTCGATTAGTGTGGATTTCTGAATATTTCTATAGCCGATTGATCTATTACCAGAGGGTTATTGTACCATTTCTAGTTGACAGACATGACAAGTAATAAAGACATTTCTTTACAGGATTCATGTGTTGAGCTATCTAAGTGAAGTATAATTTCAATTGTTCATGTTATTTTCTTTAAGTATTCCATAAACTTTAATGTGTTCTAAATTTGAATGTTATAACAGGAATTTTATTGCAGAATTTGTTTAAATTTACACTCTTTTTTGAATTGTTGTACATTTTTATGTTTTCTTCTGATATTTGGTTTAGAGAATTCTTAATTGCTCTCTGATCCCGATTGACCTCCTTCATCTTCCTTCATTATCTGGTTTAAGGAATTCTTAACTGCGCCTTGATCTCGATTGAAAATCACTTCACCATTCAGCCTTGAGATCTGATTTTGCTCACCTATCCTGCCCTGTAACACTTCCTTTATAATTTGTTTCGATTCTGTTTTAAAAGCATATTGACTCTGTTGACCACTGGAGTGGCACCTGATGATAATGAGAAGACTCCATGCCCAAGGATGAACTAGGAGACATTTGTACCATCAGATATCATCAGTTCAACAGAGTTTTTAAACTCTACTTCTACTTCTTATCATTTTCTCTTGTACCCAAATTCCACGCCCTACGGGGAATTGTAATAAGTGATGCTAGTAATGATGAGTTTTGAGTTAGTATTGAGTCTGTAACATGCCTAGGTAGACTGGGACCTTGCCAACAAGTGAGTATTACTCTGGGAGGTTTTTTTTACTTGGTTAATTATCATCTCCCTATTAGGAGTTAATAATTAATTGAGTTTTTTCCTTCAATTTTACCCCAAAGCCGGAGTACGGCTTGATGGTGAGGCCTTGGGTGACTCCTAGTGTCTAGAGTCAATGTATATTACCATACTAGATCACACAAAAAATTTCGTGAAATTTGGTTAGGTCTAGGTAGTGATTTTTTAATTTTTTAGATTTCCCGCAAGTCGAAAATTGCAATAAAAATTGTAATTGAATTGTAATAAGTGTTGTTTAGAGAAGTTGTATGGGGTATGAGTAATCAAAATTACACCTTTCACGCTCAACTTTCTACTATGACACACTTTGAGGGGTTAAAAATGTGTTTTGAACCCTCAAAACCCACTTTTCCTAAGTTTAGTGGGAAATCTGGCAATTAATTAAGCCAGAAATTAAATAAATGGAAAAAAATAAATATCCACATATGCTAAATGAGGTGGAAATGAGGTGGAAAATTATGGAAGAGTTAAAGTGAAGTCCCAAGGTGATATGGACTCCTAAAATCAAGGAAAATAAATGTGCTCAAATAAAATTGAATTTCCGGCATTAAATGAGAGTTGCTTACTTGGAAATTCGAATTTGTGAAGTTAGTGCATATTTGGGAGGATTTGAGAGAATATTTGGTGGATATTTTTGTGGGAAAATGTCCTCACATGGGTTACCAACCATATACACTTGTCATTCCATCATAAAATTCGAATTTGGCACATAAGGGAAGAAGAAAATGATGTCCACTTGCCAGAATTCGATTTTTACACTTGGCATTAGAGCTCCACTTACCAAATTCAAATTTGCCTTGAGATCTCCTCCCTCTCACCATTTGGCATATGGTTCTTCATTGACATTTGCTCCCAACTTTCTATATAATGGAGCCATGGGCTCTCATATTGTAATCATTGTTTACTAGCTATTGTGCTTGCGGAAGCGCTGCTGCCTTGTACATTTTCAGAAATATCAATAAAGACTTTGGGGTTTCATTCATGAGGTGTTCCTCCTTTTGGAGTGTGATGAATTGTTGATCATTGGTATAATTCCTTTTACTCATGCTTTGATCTAATTTGTTTTCATATGCTCTTGTAAATTTGTTAATGTAGAGCTATCTTACATTGACATTTGATTTAGGAGTATGCTCTAGGTATAGAATGCTCTAGTTGGTTTCAAATAAATCTCTAGAGTTTCTTATCATTGTTTATTGCTAGATCTATATGGAACTAATTCTTGATTGAAGTTTTGTAGAGAGAACATCTTGTTGGGATCAAAGAATCAAGTGTTGGGGGAAGTCTTTGGAGAGACCAACCCACTCTTGATACATTCTCAAAAGAGCTCTCATTTGTTCTTTGAACTTTCATAGTCTTATCTTACAAAGTGGTTTTGCAGGGGTTTTGAGACATAGCTTGTATACAAGCCAAATACTTCTAAATTTGAATATCTTTTAAAACATTATACTTCATTGCTTTCATTTGCTATCTAAGAGCTTGAATATGAGTAAGCAAAGAGGAGAGTTTACTCGAACTCTTTGGCTTAGCTCTTTGTAAATTGTTGTGCAATATTTTGTAATTTTATCTATTTAATATTTGATTGGTTTTGTAGCCCTCTTTCGATTTTTTTCTTGTGACAGCTTGAGTGGACAACTACAAGAAATTACTAATAAGTTGTTGCAGGACCTTTGGGCTGAATTTCAAATGAGGAAGATAACTCTCTCTTCTTTGGTTGTGGGCATAGAAGAGGCTTAGCTTCTCTTCTCCTATTGTAAAGTTTGAATTTATTTTGAGTTCTTAGAAATTCTCACTGAGGAAAAATCTATGGTCTCAATTTTTATTTGTAAAGACTTTCCTTGGTTTAGAAAAGGCCTCATGGTCATTTCATTCTTGTAAAATTAATAAAAATTTCTGTTTTTGTTGTGGGAGCGTGGGTTTTACCCATTGGCATCGCTATCTCTCCATTTCAAAGGAGAGAATTTGTAGATGGATTGACTTAGTGGTTTTGACATTTCCATTTTCTTTCACATTACATATGCATGCTCTAATTGGGAAGTAACACAAATCACATA
The DNA here is from genome assembly GCA_034641835.2 of Pinus albicaulis. Lineage (NCBI taxonomy): Eukaryota > Viridiplantae > Streptophyta > Pinopsida > Pinales > Pinaceae > Pinus > Pinus albicaulis. Next base: position 602,390,359 of record CM076583.1, read on the forward strand.
GTCCTTTAATTTCTTAATTTTCAATCTCATTTGCCATCACTTACTTATGTTTTGTGATCTATTTCTCATTTGGATAAATTTCACAATATACTACAAGTTAAGAAGCATAGCACTTTCAATTTATGACAACTTGAGTTATTGTTCTAAATATGAAGCATATTTAATTGAATCATCTCCATATTTTACATAGCACTTGCAAACTCACTTTCATATCATTTAGGCACTTCACTTTTCATACTAGACTTGCATCTCTAAAATTTACCTCCAACTTAAGTTGTTTGAATAGACGTTTTAGGGACCCTCTACCTCTATGGACTCCTCACTGTGAGATCCAAATATTTGGGCGAGGGTGAGGTCTGAGGATTAGAGTTTAACTGTAACCTTGCTTTAGAACTAATTAATAGAATAAACCAAGAGCACTATCTCATCACATTTACTTGCAAAGTTCCCAAATTTTTTGCTATCTTGATGGTTTAAAGATTCACATGCAAATATTATCTCAAGAAGCACTTTGGATGCAAGCATTTTAATTCCTTAAATTTTGCAACAAGTTTAATTCTATGGTACTTGGAAATTTGCTTCTACATACAACTTCATTGTATCTTGTCATTTTAATGATCATTATGCTTATGGATGATTGATATATCTCGTTTCATTGGCAAATACCCTTATTTGGTGTTGCAAATTTAATTGCATATTGTGATCTTGGTATAACACCTCCTTTGTGGGATTATTGATATTATATCTTGAATTTCATTTTTGAGCAAGCATTTGTTATCTACTTTAAAGCACTGGTCTATATTTTGAACACGTCATTGAATATTGCTCATATACTTATATGTTTGTTTACATATTGGAATCGAGTCATCTTTGATAAGTAATTCCTTCTAAACAATTCTCCTAGAAATCTCACATCTTTAACTTAGTTTTCCTTTAGGGACCACCCCCCTTAGCTAACCTAGGAGATAGCTTAAAAGTAGAGAGTTGGGAATAGGTGACAACCCCTTCTCTGAGTTCCTTGCCACCAACCACACCTATGGGGTTGAAGACTTTTCCCACTAACTATAGGTAGGTGTAGGCGGCAAGCGATAACAGACTCCATAGCCCAATGGAAAATGAAAAGGCATCTATCCATCTAAATCACTAATCCCACCAATCTACCAAAACCAATCAAAACCAACCCAATCAAGCATACATAACTAGCCTAAAATATATTAAATCAACGAAGTTAAATCATTAAGAGAGAACTCTCTCTGAGCATTAGGAAGGCTAGATCCTAATCTCCAAAAGTGGTTGATAGTTACCTCTGATATTCCTTTTTAAACACATAGAACAACCTTTGGGAAATTTCGGAGTGATAACATATTGAGCCATATTATTATTATTATGAAAGAATACAGGTGGAAAGATAGACAGCGTGAAAGAGCAAATAAATGAAAGAAAACAACGTGAAAGAACCAACAGATAAATAACAACAATCAGAGAATCAAAGCGAGATTTCAGTCAGTTAATAGGTGTCTCTATCTTTTTGCATAAAGATATTTGTTTTCCTTGAATAAATCCTAAATCAGTTGATCTCTGATTTTGTACTCAAATTTCCCCATATTAATCAAATGGCTCATATATTCTGCTCATATCTACTGGTGTTCTAATTTGGGTGCTTGATTTATATTTTGCTTGTTGTTCCTAGTTCATAGCTCTATATTTATTGTTAATTCCCAATTAGGATATTACATGCATTAATTGAGAGGCGTTACATATGACATGATTGAGTGACGAGTCTCATGATTGAGAGACTTGAATTTCTTTTTAATAATAATATAATAATATCACAAGAATAATAATAATAATATCAAAATTGAATTATTAGGATTGATTGATGATCAAAAGGGATTTTCCATCAAAAATGCTTGATTACCAATTGATGCAAGGTGATTTACTATTTTTGTAAAGTCATACTTGAGACTTTCTATTTTTAGAAATTCTACTTTTAGACTATCTATTTTTAAAAATTCATCCCTAAGCTTCCAATTTTCAACATTTCTCTCTCTTTTAGGTAGACTTCTTCACTCTAAAAGGCTGGAGTTGTTTTAAGCAAGATTCCTTTGAAAATTTTCAGAGTTATATTGAAGAGTTCGTTGGTGTTTCATTGCCAAAATCTTTGTAAAACCTCCTTACTGTTTTCTTAATGAGAGATTCTCTCTTTTCAAAGTTCAACATTCATTTTTAAAGCCTTCCTTGAGGACTTGAGCAGAGTGTACAACAGTTATCCTTGAGGACTTGAAGAAAACATAAAAATGTACAACAGTTCAAAGCAGAGTGTAGATTTAAACAAATTTTGTAATAAAATTTCTGTTATAACATTCAAATTTAGAACACATTAAATTTTATGGAATACTTAAAGAAAATAACATGAACAATTGAAATTATACTTCATTGAGATAGCTCAACACATGAATCCTGAAAAGAAATGCCTTTATTATTTGTCCTGTCTATCAACTGGAAATGGTACAATAACCCTCTAGTAATAGATCAATCAGCTATAGAAATATTCATAAATCCACACTAATCGACTCTTGATACTTCGAATGAAGAAGTATTTATACAACACTTTACAAAATATCCTATCAACTGATTTAGGATTTATTCAAGGAAAACAAATATCTTTATGCAAAAAGATAGAGACACCTATTAACTGACTGAAATCTGGCGTTGATTCTCTGATTGTTGTTATTTATCTGTTGGTTCTTTCACGCTGTTTTCTTTCATTTATTTTCTCTTTCACGTTGTCTGTCTTTCCACCTGTTTTCTTTCATAATAATAATAATATGGCTCATATAGAGAGAGAGAGAACCCATTTAGGGTAAGGGTCCTGACTGATCAAGGACACTGAGCTATGCTTTTCCCCCCTATTTGAGCTCACAGGGAGAGGAAATGAGCTAGGGAGATCCTGGGGTTAGGAGAACTCTAGATAGTAGGATAACTGTAATCCTTACTGTTACCACTCAAACTAGCAGGGGACCTAAGAGGGGTTCTTATGAGGGAAACTGCTAGGTCAAGGGAAACAATGGAGACTTAGGACACTGTCACCACAACTAAGGCTCCGTGCTCTTTACGAACGTTCACTGATGGGAGGAGACTCGGTAGTTTAGGAAGTCACTTGTAAATTATAGATCAATGAATAGGTGTGAAGTGACCCCAACCCTTTCCCTAAGATAGAATGAAGAGTGAGACTTGCTTGCCTTTTAAGAAAGGGACTTTGATCTTCTAGGGTGAGGATTGGAGGGTTGAGGTAGAAGAATGAGAGTTGCAAAGGGGGTTCTCAATCCATAGAATCGTTTGGGAACATGGATTCCCGAGTAGTCCTCAATAAATCAACTTTGATGAAGAATGGGACATCACACGAGGCCAAGTGGACGCAACCGAGGTTATGGGATGGATTTTGGCACCCAATGATGTTCTTAACCCAATCAAGGTGAGGGGAAAGGATCAAACAAGAACTTTCTTCCAATGATGCCAAATTGATCCTACTAGGTTCTAGCCTTGGGAACACCTAGGAAAAGCTTGATCCTAGAGCTAGGACTTGAGGTATTCGAAGGTTCCATCATTTTAATTGGCCCAATTTCGGCAAAGAGTGAGGGGACCCACCAATGTAGTTGCCTCTAGGAGATCGAAGTTTTCCTGTGGCTAGATTCCGGGGAAATTGATGCCCTAGGTGACCTAATGGAGCTAGACTTGGGGAAAAGGGGAAAAATGTGAAAAAGAGGGGAAGATGATCACCCTTTTGTGAGGGACTAGTGCCTGATTCACTTGGGGATATGAAGTCAAGGATAATAATGAAGAAGAATTTGGTTTCTTGTTCAAGGAGGCCCAGAAAGTCAACTTCATCCAATATAAGAGGAAAGATAAGAAAAGTGACTTTCAAGCATTTATACTTCATACAAATGGTGCAAGCTTATCGAGATAAAATGATCTCTAGGACATTTCATTCATGATTCATCTAACAATGGCCCATACATAGAATAACCTAGACAGACACACAATTCCACATTTCAATCAAGCAACAATTAGCCCTAATTATAGCGAAATACAATAGTACGCAACAACAAGAAAATAAAATCAACTTTACACTTACAATGTTAGAGAATATATCCAACCAGCATCACATTTGCACATGAAGCTCCAAGATAGAAATAGCCCAAATCCATATATCAAAATTCATCCATCATCCAAAAATTTCCACCAAGGAAAAGATGCGAAATTCTCTGAAGAGAGAGAGAGATCCCAATCCAAGTGATGATACAATTGAATCCAACTAACTCCTATTTATACACCTTTTAGGAGTTCAATTTAGCTAATGAGCCTACGTTAACCCCTAAACATAAAATAATGCAAAAATAACCTAACTTTTGGTGACAAGCCCACCAAACTAACTCATAAATGAAATAGTAAGCCTCTCAGGAGGTCAAATAATAATATATGCATGTCGTGGGGGCTCTCCAAAGACCTAATAATGTCCAGAAGTTCCATAATGATGAATAAACTCCTCAAAATGTGATGGACAAGGGGGTGGCCCCTTGTTCTCCAAGTAGTATACCTGTAGTGCTCCCAATGGGTGTGGTGGCACATCAATGACCCCATGGGTCTCCATATGAGTCGAAGATGCCTGTAAATCATTTGTAAGGCTCAAATGATGGAATGAATGTTGCCATGTTGTCGTACAAGTCCTGGGACACCTGCCAAGTGTGTGTTGCTCCTGTGGGGCCTGCTGGGCATAGTGTACCAATCGCATCATCCTCGTCTCAAACGTGGATCTCTAGTAATATCTGGACATCGGTGGGGATCCATGGAGTGTTGTCAGCGGCTGTGGAGGCCCATGGCCCTCTACACACACCCTACATGTGCCAATGTAGCCCTTTGGGCGGTTAGGACCCCATATAGGGAGACCAAACCCAAATGGACACCATTTGCAATCTTGTATGAGATCCAATGCGTCCCCTAGCCTTCCAGTACAACAAGTCATTAGAGTAATTGTGTAGAAGAGCTTACAAACCATAGATAAAAAAGTGGACACTTCATAATGGCATGCCTTTCCGTAGTGGGCTTTGGCATGTGCTAATGTCTCCAACCTCCAAAGGGGATTAGCCAGCTACCTTATTAGGTGGTTTCTACCCTTAAAGGGGATAGTATGTTCAAGGTACATCCCTAAAATGGGGGTGGCAAGTGATAAAGAAGTGAAATGGAATAGGGAATGAGAGGGGCAGTCCTGGGCCACATATTGGGGCTCAAGGTCAGCTAGATAAGGGGAAACCCACACTTGGTTATATAATATGTAGGAGGGAGAAATCGTGGTACATGAGGTGCCTCGACCTTGATTTTTCCATTCTTCTTTGCATGCCTTCTGCTTTTTATGAATTTTTCTTTAATTAACTGCTTGGGGTTCAAAGGACAAGAGCATGATGTGTATGATTACCCCTTTTAAGATAGGGCGGTTCATTTCCCTCCAAGGGATGGGACAATCATGAATTCCTAAATGATAAAGGAGGCTCATCTAGGGCCTATGGAACCAGGGTGATAACCATGGGTATGGGGTAGAGCTCATGTATTGGCTTTCTCCCACGTTCTAATTATTTTTTACCCGACCATCTGTTGAGTGTCGCTGCTTCAACCTTTTCTTTAAGCTGCTTCAACCTCTGGGGCATCATTCCAGGCCTGACCTAATGTGGGGGCAAGGGGATAGGGAACTAGGTGGGATAAGGACCCCGAGAGGCAATGTGGAACTAGGTGGGAGAAATGATGAATGGGGGTATAGTGAGTGGAAAGGGAGTAATATATGTGAATAAAGGAGCGGGAGCACACATCCAAAGTTGGGGTTTCCCAAGTAGTACCACCCTAGAACCAAATTGTCAATAAAGGATATCCCACGAGACTAAGATCCAAGGGTAACATCCAAAAGAGATCAAGGGGATAGGAGCACAAATTAAGCCCTCTCTTTCTGCGAAATCCCCCCCATCAATCCATGCCCATAAGTATCCATGATAAGTAAACTCAATACTCAATTACCAAATGACAAGACATACCTTTAGATTTAGGAGGCCCACCTTCAAACATACGATTAATATAGATGGGTGAGGGACCACATGGTTGGCTCAGGTGGTGGTGAAATGGCACAACGAGCTAGTTGAAGGTTGCAAGGGGTTGCCGGCTAAGGTTCATCATGGAGAAAAATTTCTCCTAGGGATAACACCCACAAAGTGATGGATAACACTTACCTCATGGTAAATAGTATCTTGCCTATTGTCTGACAATGGGATAGCTGAGATCCTTACCACATGGTAAGTAGCACCTTGCCTATTGTCATCTTTGGGACTTGACAGAGTATACCCTAGTTGGCATTCTACCCACAAGTTTGGCTTGTTGGGATTGCCACCCATCTGGCCAATGGGTGAGGAGAATTGGGATAATTGCGATCCTTACCTCATGGTAAGTAGTATCTTGCCTAAGTGAGAGGATGTAGGTGTTCTACCATTGACTCTTGAGGGTCAAGTTGGGAAGATCAATGGACAATAGGATAGTTGTGATCCTTACCTCACGGTAAGTAGTATCTTGCCTACTGTCTCGACAATAGGATAGTTGTGATCCTTACCTTCCATGGTAAGTTGTATCTTACCTATTGTCCTTGGATAGAGGGTGGTAGCTTGAGCTCTCCTATGATGTCAAATTCTTGTTCTTTTAGATTCTCGAGTGTTCAATAGATGAGCGAAGATGAGCAGAGATGAGCAAAGCCAACATTTGACTTGATGATGATGAGACATTTGAGATGGGACATTTGATGCAGTCAAAAATTTCTCCCTAGTCGAGGAGTGTTAATTTGGTAGGTCAGGGACAAATTCTCTCCTTTGGACAACCTTCCTCATCCAGAGAAGACCCTCTTTGCCCTTGGAAGAATTTAATTTGGTTAAGGAAAAATGCATTTTTAATGTGAAAACCCACATGTGCACAAAAGTTCAGATTGGTCTAGAAGTCAAAGTGGGTCTCCTTTGATACCTATAAATAGACCTCATGTCACATCATTTGGAGACATCATCACACACCTTCTTCTCTTTGGAGGTTCGACTACTTCTGAAATTGCATGTCTTCTTTCACACGTGTGAGGAGAGAGAGTCTCTTTGATTGGGCGGAAATATGTCTTTGACCAACCTTTGACTAGGGTTGACTTTTTGGAGTTTGGAAGGAGTTTGACTTGGTTTGACTTGACTTTTTGGATAAGTTTTTGGAGACCACATTCATTAGCTCAAAGATCGAGGTTTTCTGGGCAGTTTGACTTTTGTTGACCGCAGACTTTGATCGCATGAAATATGAAGTTTCACTCTGGACTTTCTCTCTCCTTTGACCGAGTTGTTTGGGACTGAATTGACTGACATTTGACCATCTTGGAGGGCCAAATATTTTGACTACTAACTGAGCTCTTTTGGAGGAGTTTGATTGTTGATTTGTGGACTGGTTAGGGCATCTTTGACTGCATTTGACTATGGCATAATTGCAGACTTTGACTTGACCAAATTTGAATTTGAGGCTCATCTATTGGATAGTGGTTGGTTGATCTTTTGGATAGTCAAAGAATTGACTTTGACTTTGTTATTGATGAATTGAATCATTGTATCTCTTTGCTGAACATTTTATGACAATCTAATAAGAAGAAGAATTTGGAAGGGGTTTTCCCTGGTCTTTGACCAGATCTTCTCTCTTATTGCTCTTAATTGTCTTCTGTTGTACATTGCATTTACTGTTCTATTTACAATTACTATTTATCAGTGGAAGATTAAATTTGATTGCTAATTGAAGAAAGAATTGGGCTAAAGTGATTGTAACAACATAGAACAATGGAAAATTAACAGTGACCTTACGACATCCTTTGTAAGACTTGTCCATGGCATTCCAACAAACTTGCTTTATGAATCCTCAACATATTATTTAAGTACGCTTACATTAATGAGAGTGATCCCCTTCTTCATTGCTTTGATGTTCAGAGAATAAACTTCAACAAATCGTATTGATAAAGTGCTTGGAATGCTAGGATGTGATACTTGAAATGGTTATTGAAAATGCTTCACACGTATCAACCATGAAATGCTACTGCCATCTTGCAAGATTTGGCATAAATTTGGATGTTTCTACAACTTCATAATTTAATGATCATGCTTCTTAACACCTTTTGGCAGAGTTCTTTTTCTAGGCTATTTATATGTCTAATATACCACAGGTTTGATTTGGTAGACTGCGTCTCTGTCATCAAAGATCCTAACATTGTAGGTGTAACCGTTTGCATGGAAACCTTATATAACAGAGTCCTTCACTGATAGAATGGATTTTCAACTTTGGGCCATATGATATACAATAATGACAAATAACATTTACCCATGGAATGTAATATGAATATTACTGATGTGACATATAGCCTTATTGTGGCACTTCAGACTTCCTTCGATTGAGGCACCTAGGACTTCCTGAGGGACTTCCTGAGGCTCCTTGGCCTCCTCCTAAGACAGTTTCCTAGCCATAAAACATATTAACCTCCTCGGCCCTTGCTTATTACCATATCGAGACCTTTTCGACCCTCTATTATCAGGATTGAGGTCTTTTCGGTCCCTTGAGCTAGGGCTGAGGACATTGTTCCTAATTTAGGGCTTCAACCCTTACAAACCAAGTATTCTGGCCTGCTCAAAATCATTGTAACAGATAAACAATTTGTCCTTTACAATGTTAACTTCAGATTTGAAATGATTCGGCCTTCATAAGAGGATTTCGTCCTTTAAAGTGTGCCTTCTAGAATATTTCCATCGATCTCCGAGTAAGTTAACTGGTCATTGATGTAGTCAACTCCTAATGGATCTCAACCTTCTAAACAAAGTAGGCTTTGGGTCTATCAACGAGATAAATTTGGTTTCAACTGCCAACTCTTAGGCTCGAGATTTTGTAGATAGGTTAGAATACATGAGTATTCCAAAACCCAGAAATAATTTCTAGAGATGGCTTAATTAAAATAATTAATCAATTTTTAATATTTCCTAAGTCTAAACTTAGGAAATATGATGAATTAAAAGCTGTTGCATGGGTTCGTGAACCCAGGGGTGGGGTTCTCGAACCCAAGAACCAGATTCAGTTACGGGTTCTTCCGAAACGAACCCATAAGAACTGACTTCTTCTACCAAGGACCAGGTTCTTTATTAAAAAATTTTGGGTGCTTTTGATGTTTAGGGTACTTGGAACCTCGATAATGGGTACTTGGAACCCCAAAATTGTGTTCTTTAGGGTTTTTTGATGAATGATTTTTAAAATATAAATTTAAATATAAAAAAATTGTGGAAATTCAAAAGGTGAAAACATAACCCGTAAAACCTAAAATTGCTTCACTCTTTCGACGACGACATTCTGTTTGAGACAACAAACATTCGGTTTGACTATTGAGACGACGAGCATTCCTTGGTATGTTTGGGGCATGTGCTGGTGTGTGTGCCGGTGACTGGAGGTTCCCACAGAGACGTAATCCACAGAGATGCAATCCCTGCTGAAGATTCACATGTAGCTCTTGAATATTCACCATGCAACATTAATTAATCCTAATTTTTGTGTGTTCAAACTTCACTGTTTGCATAACAAAATTAGTAAATTAAAATTTAACTTTAAATAGTAAATCGACCCATGATGTCAAAGATGGGAAAGATTCCTTATGACGAGTATTAGAATCTTGAAGCAACCACAATGAACTGTCTACTGCCATACACTGTGATTCCAAACTCTTGTTTTTCTACTGTAATCTCCACATTCTCTCATGGCCAACCGACATCAATTGCTTTTCTAATCACTCTTTTAACTGTGTAAATCTTGGCTTGGGGCCAAATTTACAGGTATGTGTAAACTCCAATATTTACTTGATATCAAACTAGAAATTTTGAAATTTCAATGTAAATGTTGAATGTTCAATGATGTGCATGTTTAAATCTTTAAAGTTTAAATCATAAATATTTTAGTTATACAAATTCATATATATATATATATATATATATATACCCCCGACAAACCCATGCACCCTGTTTCAAAAAATGATGCACCCGTCCTCGTCCCCATGTTTCATGGCAATGTAGATTAAAAGGTATTAATTAGGTCAGATGTGAATTTTCTAGAAAAAGGCATGGATCGAGTCCTAGTTAATCTTAGCCATAAATTAAGTTTTAATCGTGGCCGTTGATGTCTCAACGAGAGATTATAAGAAGGAACTCGATGGGACTTGGAGAACACACTTGTAGAGATGGAATTCACTGGCAGATTGATTTCTGAAGTAGCGGCGTTGAGTTGCCGAAGAGAGATCTAGTGAGCTCGTTGCAGTGAGAGAGGGGTAGGGATAGTAAGGTTGGAGGAAGCTTTTCTAGATCCGGTGAGTGCACACCAAAGAGACAGCAAGTGCCACGGAGAGGCAGCGCAGTGCTTCAGAGGAGATTCTGTATTTTTGCTGGGAAGCAGTGAGATTTTCAGAGCCAGAGGCTGGGCAGGAGGCCCAGAGGTGAAGAAGATCAGTCTTCCAAAAAACAACTAATCAGATAGCAAGAGGGAAAGTTGTTCCCAGTTGAGAAGACACAATACTGCGTAGGCTGACGCAGTGACTGCATAGAGCAGCTCATCTTGAACCCAGATCAGTGTCCGATCGCCAGTGGCAGAGTGATATTTTTCACTACCGTTTTTGTCAGTATTTCTTTGTATGGTTTACTAGATTAGAGCAACCATAAATTTGTACTCAGATTTAATACTGCTTAATATACAAATCATCAGTTGTTGCACCAGTTTTCCCACATTGTTTTTTTCCGGGGAGTTAGTCCAAAAACAATAGTGTTATTTGTGTGCGTGTGCCTCTGTATTTCAGTGCTATTTTCTTCCGCAGTATGTTTTATTTGTGAAGGCTGTAGTGTATGGGTTTTTATATTTACCGTAGCAAACAATAAATAATTTGTTTAGTTAATTAACAAATAGAAGAAACTTAATTAGTTTTTGCAGTATGATTCCAATTTGTGGAATTTTCACATGGTATCAGAGCGCAGGAGAAGCAGGTAAAGCTCAATTGCAGAAGGAAAGAGGGAGCTTTGAGGCACTGCGTAAGAAGCTCCTCGAAATTCCAGGTGGTTGTGTAGTCCATTGTCCAGGAGGGAAAATTTTGAGGAAAAAATTATTTCTATGAGTGAGTCGACAGAGAATAAATTTTCTAGATCGAAGATTGTCAGAGGCAGAGGGAGTAGCAGCGTTTTTCTTGCAGAGAAAATATTCAGCTGGGACAATTATTTTGCAGTAGTTTGCTGGCTGCATAATAGCGTCAGGAGGAAGGAAGAGCACACACTGAGGGAATTTCTAGCCAAGAAATTCGATTTCTCACTGTAGAGCAGCAATAGTTGTGAGCAGATTTGCCCGCTTCAGCAGGGAGTGCATATATCCTAGCAGTTGCCGTGTAGAGGAGAAGAGAAAGAGTTCGTCATTTTTGGCGAGATGGCATTAGCTGGGTTGAGAGATCAAGATCGGTTGGACGGTTCAACCAACTATGTGATCTGGAAGGCTAGGACTTCCTGCCTTCTAGATGAATATGATCTCAAGACCTATATCAGTTCAGTGGTAGTTGTATCCACATACCCCAGATCATCTTAAGGCCTACAAAAAGGAGATGGGGAAAGCAAAGAGGCTGATTCTTGATGGAGTTCGAGATCACGTAGTATGTCACATAGTTGGCAAGGATACTGCCAAGGAGATGTGGGATGCCCTTGCTATGCTATACCAGGGATCTTCCGAGCAGCGGAAGATGTATTTGGAGGATAAGATGAGGTGTACTAGGATGCAGAAAGGGTAGCGTATAGACCCCTTCCTTAGTATTTACTAGACTTCAGGAAGTTAGTGATCAACTGTTTGTAGTCGGGTCAGTGCCCCAACGTACAGAGTTTGTACGACTTGCTCTGAATAGCGTTTTCGAGGAGTGGAAAGTATTCGTCCAGAGTATCCTGGGCAGCGAAAACTTTCCAGATTGGGATAGAATGTGGGCATATCTGCAGCAGGAGGAGATGGGTTGAGACTTGGTGAAGAGCACCATCAGTGGTAGCAGCTGTAGTGGGACGAAGGAAGTAAAGGAGGAGGAGAACGCAACCCTTGCATTAAAGGGGTAGCAGGAGAAACACAGAAGGAAGAATGACATATCCAAAGTCAAATGCTTCATATGTGGTGAACTTGGTCAGTGCAACACCCAATATCCTCTCAGGAAGAGGGACAAAGAGGAGAAGCAAGATCAACAGGCTACATCCGCTGAGATAGACAGGTTGTCCTCTTGACTAGAGGAAAAGTTTTCCATGATCGCTGATATACCTCCAGGAGTGAGGTGGGGTGATTTGTTTTGTAGCCCCAAAGAGCTACATTTGGGCAGGATCCTGGAGGAGTCCACCTCTTGGATCAATACCTTGCTACGGGAGCCCATAACAGCAGTAGCAGGATGGACCAGTGGTAGTTGGTGCAGTCAGGTGCCAGAGTGACAGATGCAGTAGCTAGTAGCAGACGGAGACTGAGCAACGCACAACAAGGTTGGCAGTAGTGCAGTTGGCACAGTGCAAAGTCAGTAGCAACGCAGAGGCTTCAGTGACAGCGCAATGTCTAGTAGCAGTCAGGACTCGGGTGATAGATGCATCAGACTGAAAATAGTTGGCTCAGTTTGATGGACAGTTCTCAGCTGCAATAGCAGCAGATGAGAGACAATTGCAGATGTTGCAGTAACAGTAGCAGTAGCAACAGAGTTGCAATGCAGACACAGTAGTTGGCAATAGTTCAGCAGGGTCAACAGCAGCACAGATGCAATGCACATCAGAGTTGCACAGTAGTTGGTGGGCAGCATAGCCAGACATCAGCAGCGTAGCAGGAGATGGTGCAAAGGCAGTGCATTGCAGTTGCAGTACTAAAACACTTTCCTCACTAAGAGGGAGTGTTAGTTTCTTGTAGCATCGAATGTGTTCTAGCCTCAAGATTTTGCAAAGATGTTAGAAAACATGACTACTCTAAAACCCAAAAATCATTTCTAGAAATTCCATCTAAAGATTCTTAATTAAAATAATTAATCATTTTTTAATATTTCTGAAGTCTAAACTTAGGAGATATGATTAATTAAAAGGTATTAATTAAGTCAGATGTGAATCTTCTAGAAAAAGGCATGGATCGAGTCCTAGTTAATCTTAGCCATTGATTAAGTTTTAATCGTGGCCGTTGATGTCTCAACGAGAGATTATAAGGAGGAACTCGATGGGACTTGGAGGACACACTTGCAGAGATTGAATTCAATGGCAGATCGATTTCCTGAGTTGCCAGAGAGAGCTCGTTGCTAGAGAGAGAGCTAGTGAGCTCGTTGCTGTGGGAGAGGGGTAGGGATAGTAAGGTCAAAGGAAGATTTTCCAGATCCGGTAAGTGCACATCAAAGAGACAACAAGTGCCACAGAGAGGCAGCGCAGTGCTTCAGAGGAGATTACGTATTTTTGCCGGGAAGCAGTGAGATTTTCAGAGCTAGAGGCTGAGCAGGATGCTCAGAGGTGAAGAAGATCAGTCTTCCAGACAACAACTGATCAAACAGCGAGAGGGAAAGTTGTTCCCAATTGAGAGGATGCAGTACTAACTAGGCTGATGCAGTGACTATGCAGAGACAACGCAGAGCAACTCATCTTAAGCCCAGATCAATGTCGGATCGCCAGTGGCAGAGTGAGATTTTTCTCGCTACACTTTTTGTCAGTATTTCTCTGTATGGTTTGCTAGATTAGAGCCTCCATATATTTGTACTCAGGTTTACTACTGCTTAATATACAAACCCTCAGCTGCTGCACCTGTTTTCCCACATTGGGTTTTTTCGGGGACTTAGTCCAAAAACAATAGTGTTATTTGTGTGTGTGTGTGTGCTTCTGTCTTTCAACGCTATTTTCTTCCGCAATATCTTTTTTTTGTGAAGGTTGTAGTGTATAGGTTTCGATATTTACTGTAGCATAGAGTAAATAATTTGTTCAGTTAATTAACAAATAGAAGAAACTTAATCAGTTGCTGCAGTAGGATTCCAATTTGTGGAATTTTCACATTTATGATACTGACAAGGAGGATGAGGTTGAGATTGGTTTTCCATCTCTCTGGGGTAATACTTATGATGGCATATCCATCAACACCCTTGGGAATGAGAATTATTATTTTTGCTCGCATGAAGAGGGGCAATTGGAAGTAATCAATTCTCCTTTTAGGAAAGAACCAATCTTTGATATTGATAATGATGAAATTGATGAAGCTCCCACCTATCCTTCTTAGGATTTTATTTTCAAATCACTCGAGCCTTTAAATTATGATTTTGAGGAGGAAAAACCCGTTGAATATGAGACTTCACGCTCCCCTTTTCCTTTTTCTTCAGTTCATCATCTTGTGTCTTCCACGAGTGATTCCCTCATCCCATTTCATATGATGTCCAATGACCATAGGCCGTTTCACCTCCCTAAGGATGATGTTGAGGAAGAAACATCCACTAGATGCAACCCTCCTTCCCCCTCATACCCTCGGGGTTGTGAATACAATCACTCCATTGAGCAACCAATATGTTGTCCTGTGTCCCAAGTTTCCTTTCTCTTCTCATCATGAACTTCTGATATCTACAAAGAATAATATTATGAGCGGTGTTTGTGGGACTTCTTAAGGGTGATCATTCATTCCACCATTGTGCACCTATAGGGAAAGCCCCGAAATTCTGTATTAACTTATTTTCCTTCTCCTACTACTTCCTCTTACCTCACATGGAAATCATATTTTTCCACCTCCCACCCGCTTCATCCTCCATGTGATTGTGTCTGCATTCACGTTGGGATTTTCTACACATGTAATCATATAGGAAGGGATGTGTATATTGATTTGATGATATGCTGGTTGCACTGGCTTTATGATTACACTTAGCATGGGCATTACACTATATGCATGTTAGGGTAGGGTGCATTGCATAATTATTTTCTCATTAGAACTAACATCATATGATATTTCTCATGATAGATTAGTCGCATTTAGATTAAATTTACATTTTACTTTCTTGTTGATTTTTACAACCTATTATTAAGCATGGGTGATCATAAGACACCACGAAAACATGTTGCCCCATGTGCTTGGTCTTTGATATGTGCAAGTAACAGGTCTATGGTACCAAGAGATTGTTGTTGTTTTCATGACCTCCCATTTGAGTAGCTATGTGCACTTTCCTGAGAGCTCATGTCCCAGTTGGAGCCAAATGTTACCCACCCCCTGTGGGCTGTGTATATAGGAGATTTTTTTTCTCCTAGGTGGTCCTTAGCCGGCGGCCAGTAGCCCCTTGTAGCCACCAGATAGCTCAATGTGCCATTATCTCTACCACTTGAGCCAATCATGTGGTCCCTCGTCCACTTATGATTGTTTGTTTGAATGTGGGCCTCTAGACCTCGAAGGTATGAGTTTTCATTGGTATAGTCGAGTAATTTTTCTTCCTTGTCATGGGCACTTTTGGGCATGGATTGGTGGGGGGGATTTGGCGGAAATAGTGGGTTAGGTATGTACTCTTGTCTCCACTGCCCGATTTCATGGTTAACCTTGTATCCTAGTCTTGTGGAATCTCCTTTACTGGCCATTAGCTTTAGGGTGGCACTACATGGGAAACCCTGATTTTGGTTGTGTGGTCCCTCTTCTTGACACCACATATATCGCCCTCTTTCCACTCATTTTAGCCTCATTCATCTCTTACCCCATTCGGGTACACGTGTTCTCTGGGTCCGCATGGGGTTAGCCTCTCCCTCCCCTTGTACACACCTTGGGTTGGGCTTGGTGTGAAAATTTATGAATTCACTTAACAAAAATTCTACTGCAAAAATCTGGTTTACTTCTCCTACTTGTATTTTTAAATTAACAAGTTATTTTCAGAAATATTCAAAAAACATTGAAGTAAACACATTGCAACTTACACATATATACAGATCAAGTACTGAAGAATTAAGCACATTTGACAAAGGACAAGATTTTTCGGACATATGTCCCCGGAAAAACCCAATGCCGGAAAACCGGTGCAACAGCTCTTGAGGGTTTTATTATTATGTATATTTCTGAATACAAACTAGGGTACCAGTAGTGGTTTACCCAACAAAGAAAAACTTGTCAGAAGTACCTCTATCTCCGGAGCCAGATAATATGGCTGATTCAGCTGAGGATGAAGAACCCCACAGGTGGCTAGGCAGTCACTGCGTCACCCTCTTCCGTCTCTGCGTCCCTCTGCGTGAGCCCTTCTGGCTCTGCATCACCCCTACTAGGCTTACGTTGCCTCTGCGTCACCCCTCCTGGGCCTGCGTTGCTCTGTGGTATGGATCTACCTCTCTATGATTGTATTCTTGGCCTTGGACTCAGAAATCCCACTGTCGAACTACCCCTCGTTGCATTGCAAGCTCACTCGAAAATTCTCAGCAAACCGCGCCCCAAAATTTCGACTTAGCTCAAGTGCTGCCACTCTGTGTGTGTTCTCCAACTGACCCCAAGCCTTCCTTTAATACTTTTCCTGTTGAACATTCAATGGTCGTGATCTAATCTCTAATCAACGACTAAGATTAGAAAAGACTTGATCCTCGTCAGTTAGAACATTCTCATCCACATGTCTAAATTAATTCACTTTAAATATTTAATTTCCCTAAGTTAGACTTAGGTTCTCCATTAAAATAATTAATTATTTGAATAACTTAGGCTCCGGGTGGAATTTCTCCAAACGATTTCTGGGTCTTTGTGTTCTAGCCCCTCCACAAAGTTTTAGAGCTAGAGCACATCCGATGCTATCGAAAAATCAACACCTGGAACGATGTCCCAGAGGTTGATGCAACTAAAAAGAAAAGAAAAAACATAATTTGGCCACGCTCAACAGGAAATGTACGACAAAATGCAAAAGATGGCCGAGAGATACAAATTTAGCATGTGGGAAAAAGCCAAACATGAGCTTTACCCCTTATCCATGGTCATCACCATGGTTCCTATGGGCCCTAGATGAGCCCCCTCCATCATTAAGGAATCCATGATTGTCCCAAGCCTTGGTGGGAAATGAATTGCCCCACCTTAAGGGGGCATCCACTGCTATATATTACACATCATGCTCTCATCCCCTGGAGCCCCGAGTTGTTATGAAGAAAAATCAATAAAATGAAAAAGGCATATGAAGAAGGGTGGAAAAACACAGTCCGAGATAACTCATTTACCACGATTTTCTCCCTCCTACACTCATATACCCAGGTGTGGGCTTCCTTCATTATAGCTACCCTTGCACCATGACATGTGGTCTGGATGATTCCCCTGATCCCCACTTCGTTCCATTACTATATCATTTACCACTTACCACTTGAGGGATGTACCATGGACATGTCACCCCCTTTAGAGGTTGAAACCACCTAATAGGGTCCTTGATTAACCCCTATTGAGTTTGGAGACATTTTTACATGCCAAAGCCCACTATGGAAGGGCATGCCACCTTGAAGTGCCCTATTGGTTCCAACTTCCATGACTTGTAAGCTCTTTTACTTGATTATTCTGATCATTTGTTGTAATGGAGGGCATGGGGACACATTGGATCTTATGCATGATTGTAGGTGGGTCTCCATTTGAGCCTTGGTCTCCCTATACGAGCTTTAGACCTCCAGAGGGCCACATTGGCGCTTGCAGGGTGAGCGTTGAGAGCCATGGGCCTCCACCATAGTAGAGAGTACTTCATGGATCTCCAGCACCACTCATTGATTGCTTGTGTTTCGGCTTTTGGATGAGGATGATGCACTTGGTTAACCATGCCCAACCAGATCCACCCTTGCACCATGGCAGATGTTCCAGGTTTCAGAGGATGTCTCCCACTGCAAAGGGAGGGCTTATGTCATCATCCTATCCCTTACAGATGGCCGACAGGCATTTTCGATCCACTTGGAGACCCATGAGGATGTCCTTGTGCCCCCACACCCACTTGGGAGCACCATAGGTTCTTGCTTGGAAAACAAGGGGCCACCCCCTTGTCCACTATGTTTGAGTTCCATGCTCTCATCATGGCACACTTGTGACTTCATTAGGCTTGCTCAAAGGCCCAACAACTCACTTTATTGATCATTTGACCCTCTTGAGAGGCTTATTCTTATGTTATTGAGCTATTTGGTGGGCTTGTCACCAAAAGTTTTGTTATTATGCACATTATTTTATTCTAGGGGCATTATTAGTCCAAATTAGGCCATTTGAATCCCTCAGAGGATTGTACAAATAGAAGTGAGATGATTCATTTTCATCATCATCACTTGGATTGGGTTATTAGCTCTTGTGAGATTTTCGCTGTCCCTTTTGGAGGAACGAGTTTGGATGATATGGATGAATTTTGATTTTTGGATTTCACTCTCTTATCTTGGAGCTTCATTATTGGCATAATTTGATGACTGGATATACGCTTTTCTACATGTAAGTGCTCTTTCATGGTTATTCTTGTTCTCTATTTTTGTCACGTGGATGTTGTTGGGATTTTTGCTATACAAGTGTGAAATTTACTGCTTTTCTATAGGAATTGGTGGAAATTGTCATCTTTTATAGCGTTGCATTATGTCTTGGGCCATGTATGAATTGGGTGAATATTCCTAGAGATAATGTATGTTAAATGCATCTCGATAAGTCATCAATTACTGTAAATCGAAGTATAAAGTCTTTGAAGCAGCTACTCTCATTCCCTAATGCCATGTGAAGTTGTTTGAAGGCCTCCTTGATTGGGTGAACTCTTTCCAAACCATAAATTCTCCTTGACTCCATCTTTCCCAAAGGACAAGGCACTAATCCTCCATAGGTGATCACTTTAAAGTTTATTTCTTTCACCCCTCCTCTTCTTTCTAGGCCTAGCCTTCATAGGTCATCTAGGACATCACTTATCTCACGTTTTAGCCATCAAACACTTCGATTTTTGGTTCACAACTGTGTTGAGGTTTTCTCTATAGGCCTTCCAAATTTGAAGCAAATCCGACGATGGGATCTCGAGATATAGCAAATCCTAGCTCAAGGAACATTTCTCGCGCTAGGTTTCCCTTGGGTAGTGTCCTCATTGGGATCATTGAATTCAAACCTAGAGAAATTTTTTCCTTTAATCCTCTTCTCTTCCCTAATTAGGTCAATCCCCTCATAGGGTGATCAAATCCATACCCTTGACTTAATTTTTGGTCCGCTTGGTCTCATGTGGTCCCACAACCTACTAATGCCAATTTCACAAAGATCACACAAAGTGAAATTCTCCATAGGGATTTCTAGGCCTAGGAATCACCTTTGGAATATATATTCCCAAACCCTAGCCTCGAGAATCCTCTTAGCCCTTCCTACAGAGCATATCACCTTTCTTCCCGAGCAAGAAAGCCATATAATTGAGTCTCTCTTGTGAATAGGCCCTAGGAATCACTCCCTATCCTATCATTGATCATACATTCTTGTGATTCCTCATATATTGGGACTCCTTCGATTTGTGAAAGTTCCTAAAAAGTAGGGAGCCTTAACTGAGGTGACAGTGGGCTATCGCTCCATTGTTGCCGTCGACCTAGTAGTCGCTTTAAAGGATCCCCTCCTAGAACCCCTGCTAGTTTTAGTGGTAATAGTCTTCAAAGGATGGATCATCAAAGATAGTACTCTTGGAAAGGGTAGGGTTAACCTTAACTTCACTCTCTACAAACTCACCCTCCCTATCACACGTGCTTTAAGAATTATCATCATCCCTTTTTTTGTCATGTGGACCCAGGTTGGACCCTTCTTGCTTATCATCTAGATTCCCAAGGTAATGATGATGCTCAATGAAGGCTTCCTATTGAATGTTTAATGCAAGGTATACTTGAAAATGTCTAAGAAAGCCATCAAAGAACTCCTCAATAGATGAGATAATCCTAGGTTAGTGATTATGCAACCATGAGTTATATCCATGGAGAGAGCTCATGAAAAATAGTATAAGGACATCTCGGTGGACCATTTTCGCCTTTGAAGCGTGCACAATAAATCTTTCTACATGATCAATTGCAGAGAGTGGATCACCATTAAACATGGGCACCCCACGTACCATCCTTGTTATGACATGATTAGGGTTCCCAGGGATGTTAGTGATGTCCAAAGCAGGAAAATCATCAAAGAAAGACATCTTATTGAGATATACATGTAAATTTTGTAGGAGTCACTAAGGTGAATTTAAAGATGCCTAGAGAAATGCTTGCTCCACCCTACAAGCATTGACCGTAAAGTTCAATGAAGAACTAGGGCTTTGTTCTTCCAACAGAGTTGCCAAGAATCATATATTAATGATGTCATAAGGGAAACGAGACACACGTCTTGTGTCCCCGACAACGATGCCAAAATGTTACTGCTCCAAGTAGGGGTCCTAGGAGGGGTTCCTATAGAGAAAATACTAGGTCAAGTGGCAACAATGGAGCAATAAAACACTGTCACCTTAGCTAAAGATCCTTGCTCTTTACAGACTTTCACCAATGGGAGGAGTCACAGTATTGGGGAAATCACTAAGAGAAATATATAAATAGTGTGAAGGTAGCAATTCTAGGAGCCTATACAAAGGAGAGTCTCTAATGATAGGTATAGCTTGCTTTAGAAGCAAGATGAATGGCTCTCCAGGAATGGCCTGAAGGAGACCTAGACCCAGGGTTGAGGAGTACTTCTTATTGTGAAGTGCCTTAGACCAAGGAATCTTAGAGGAATAGGGTTTCCAAAAAATCCTTGTAAAATTGGAGTGGCAAGGTTGCGGGACTACAAAGAAGCCCTAGTGGAACAAAACTAGGCCAAGGGTTTGGGGTGAAACTTCAAAAAAATGGACTTGACTAAGTGAAGGGGGAGAAAAAGATCAAAGTGATAGGATTTGACTTAGATTTTCAATGCAATGATCCTTAATGGAGTCACTAACGAAAGGAAACATAGGGAGAAACGATCCTCGAGCTAGGGCTTGGGATAACTTGAGATTCCACTGTTGGAATGGCTTGAAGATTTGAGGACCTCTCAAGGACACATTAACGCAACTCTTGACCAAGTTTCATCAATTTTGGATCGCTACAATTGATTTCGTGTGATGCCCTAGGAAGCCTACAAGGATTAGGGCTTACAAAGAGAAAAAGAGGTGAGAAAGATATTTGTGTTGGTCACGAACTAGGACTAGGTCAATGCTTATCCTATTGGGATAATGGAGTCAATATGATTCAATGTTTAGAGATGCTTATGCCCAATCAAGGAGTTCCCTAACAACTTCATATGGCCATAGAAGTAGCAACTAGGTTACCAGGGAATTTATACTTCTTTGGTGCTGCAATTGATGACTTATCAAGGCAGTTATGAACAATCATATACCCCTAGGACAATCATTAGATTCATTCACTATACTTCACATGAAGATATGAAAAATCCCTTACAAAGACAAGGTAAACAAATTCACATTTCATTTAAGGCAGCTACACCAAATTCATGAGCAAAAAACTTCCATACATTATAGAAGTGCAAGACATGAGAAATAAACCATGAAAAGACACTTACAAGAATAGAAAAATCTTGCAATCATCAATAGAGACAAAAACCGAAGATCCAAGATTAAAGACAAGCTCTTCCAAACATCAAAATGCATCAAGACTCTAATTTGTCTATCAATAACACTAGCGAAATTCTTAAGAAGAGATGCAAGTCCAAATCCAAGTGATGATCAAACGAAATGATTACCACATCAATATATATCCTCCCTAAGGGGTTTGATTTGCCTAGTAAGGCCTAATAATGCCCCAACCTATAAAATAATGTGCCAAAATAACATTCCTTGGTGACAAGCCCACCAAGATAGATCCATAATACTAAAATAAGCCTCCCAAGAGGGAAAAATAATAGATACAATAGGTCAAAGGGTCATTGAGGAGGCATAGTGGAGTCCAATGTGTGCCAAGATGAATGAATGAGCTCCAAACATAGTGATAAAGGGGTTGGCCCCTTGATATTCAAGCATTTGACCTGTGGTGCCCCCAATTGGCTATAGGGGTACAAAACATCCTCATGGGTCTCCAAATGGATCGAACAAGCCTGCATCCCATCTGTAAGGGTTGGAAGAACCATGCAAGCCTTCTCATTGTCTCTCACGGCGAGACACATCCTCATCTGGGCGCTGTATCAACTGCAAAGTGTGTGGTGCAAGAGTAGAGCCGACTAGACAAGGTGGTTCAGGTGCATCATCATTGTCCAATAGGTGGAACTTGAGCAAGGAATAAGTTGAATTGAAGGGTCCCATGAAGTGGCAATTTGCTCTTTGCTATGGTGGAGACCCGTTACTCTCAACGCTCACCCCACAAATGCCAATATGTCCGTCTGGAGGGCTTGGACTCCGTATAGGGAGACCAAACCCCAGACAAAGACCTACCTACAATCCTATATAGGATTCAATTTGTCCCCTCACCTTCTAGTATAACCAAACATTAGTGCAATTGAGTAAATGATCTTACAAATCATGGAAGCAAGTGGAAACTTCATAGTGGCATGCCCTTCCTTAGTGGGCTTTAGAATGTACAAGTGTCTCCAAGTTCAAGAAGAAGGTTAACCAAGGATCCTACTACATGGTTTCAGTCTCTAAGGGGGTGACATGTCCATGGTACATTCATGAAATGCTAGGTGGTATGTGAAATAATGATGTAATGGAGTGGGGCATTGGGGGAAGGCTCCAAGGCACTTTCCACAGTACAAGGGTAGCTAAAATAAGGGGAGCCCACACTTGGGTATATGAACGTAGGAGGGAGCAATCGTGGTACATGAGTTACCCCGGCCATTGTTTTTCCACCCTTCTTCATATGCCTTTTCCACCCCTGTTACGTGGATTAATCCCTCTTGCGGACAAGAGCGATCTCCCTAGTACTCCAGCGAGTAACTAGAAACAAAGATCCATTTGGAAACCTTTTCCTCTAGATTAATTGCATTTCAAAATTATTATAATAAAGTAGAGAGGACATGCCCCTACCTTGAAATCCAAACGTTTGATGTAGTCTTTTGTCCTGTCGCTCCAAAGTGATTTCTCCAAAGAGTAGAACCTGCAATCAAAGACAAGACAAAGAATCAAAGCATCTGCAACATATAATAATTGGAAAATTCTAATCCAACTTAGTGATCAAGGAGTCTAAGTATTACCGTTATTCCAATAAGCATAGAAACAAATCAATGAGAAAAAGAGATCCATATGTATTATCTTGAATATAAAGAGTAATCTTACAACCTGATGCCTTGATGTCGTACAGATTTCTCCTGGGGTCCTGAAAAATCGTTTCTCCTTCAGTCTGATAAGCCTTCCTCTCTGAATACCAGCATAGAGTTATAGACACGAGAGTGTGATCATTCTCATGCCAACAACAATTCACTAGTGTAGAAAGTATGCACTCTTATGAACTCTCTTCAGCTTAGAAATTGTACAAGTCAGCTTCTATCATTCACAATCTATGTGTGTCTACAGTGTACTTTAGTATCTACGCTTCAACCTGAAACTTTAGCTCAATTTATAGGGAAATGGAGGTAGTTTCAGTTCCATGGATGGATTCCTCTCATGAAGGGATTTGAACTCCATGGACCAAGGGATAAGCCCCATGAGTGGAGGGATAAAGCTCGAACTGATCACGACTCTAGAAGCTTCCAGTTGGGAGAATATTCAACCAACTAGGCTTCTAGAATTTACTTTTTTCTTTTATTTTCTTTTCATGGGGGTGCGCAGGTAATAATGGCAAAAAGTGCGGGAGCTGCCGCAGTTTATGGACACAATAGCAGCGCATGCACAGGAAAGGCTAGAAAAACCGCGCAGGTAGAATTTTAAGGGTTTACAGAGCTTTTCTCCAATTCCAAGACTTGATTTAGGAACATTGGTGTTTTTGACCTCTAATGGAACATGATATGGATGGTGATAGACCCATATGAACAGTCAAATGTCATGGTGACAAATTTTAGTGTAACAACCTTTATCTTTTATAACTGCTCGGGGCTCCAAGGGATGAGAGCATGATGTGTAAGATATAGCAGCGGATACTGCTTTAAGGTGGGGCAGTTCATCGCCCACCAAGGATTGGGAAAATCATGGGTTCCTTAATGATGAAAGGGGTCGATATGAGGGACCTTAGGAGCCAGGATGATAGCCATAATGATAAGGGTAGAGCTCATGTTTACTTTTTTCCCATGTGCTAAATTTGTATGTTTTGTCCATCTTTGGCATTTTATGATACATTTCCTGTAGAGAGTGGCCAAATTCTGCCTTTTCCTTTTCTTTTAGCTGCATCAACCTCCGGGGCATCGTTTCAGGCCCGACCCAAAGTGTGGACAAGGGGAAGGGGAGGCTAACTCCTTGTGGACCCAATGAACAAATGTAGATCCAGATGGGAAATATGGTGAATGAGGTTATGAAGAGCAGAGGGGGGTGATCTATATGGTGTCGGGAAGTAGGACCATGCAACGAAAATCGGGGTTTCCGTTGTAGTGCCACCCCTAAAGCCAGTAGTCCATAAAGGGGATCCCACAAGACTAGGATACAAGCTTAATCATCAAATTGGACAGAGGAGACAAGAGTACAAACCAAGCCCACTCTTTCCGCAGAATCATCCCACAAATCAATGCCCAAAATTGTCCATGATAAGTAAATAAAAATACTCAACTACACAATGAAAAGCCGTACCTTCAAGGTTGGAAGGCCCACCTTCAAACATACGATCATAACAGGTGGGCGAGGGAGCTTATGGCTACCTCAGGTGGCAGAGATAGTGGCACATCGAGCTACTTGGTGGTTGTAAGGGGTTGCTGGCTGCTGATTGAGAACCATCTAGGGAAAAAAATTATCATATGGAAAAAAATTATTATCACTTTGGAGCCAAATATTCAAAATTTTTTCTCTTGAAATCAATATGAAGAACATGTCTTATATTCATTATTACATATATTTCAAGGGCTAAAATATTAATTATGAAGACTGACCATAACTAGAAAAATTCAACATTGTATTGGGTTGATTTTTCTATGCTTTCTTTACTTAGCTTTGGCCTATAATTTATGTTTAACAGAATAACTTGTAGGTATTGTTTGGTTACTACAAAGTTGCTATAATGATTTAGTGAGGGACAATAGTCACATGGAAGGGGACCTTTACGCCCAAAGCCTTGACCTCACCCTTAACTATCATCAAGAAGACACATCGTGTTGGACAAGCCCTCTATCGGGCATCTTCAACCAGGGTGTGGGATATTGATGCTACTATTGGCATAGCAACTGGGCTATCTGAAATGAGTAGATCATCCAAATGGGATCTAATTTCTTGTGGGTATTCTAGACTTGTTTGAGTGGGATAGTCCCACCCCCAAATCCAAATTCATTCCTAGTCCTTGTTACCACTCAAACTAGCACGGGCTCTAAAAGGGGGTCCTTGGAGGGCTACTACTACATCAAGGGCAACAAATGGAGCAATAGCCCACTGTTAGTTCGGCTAAGGCTCCTTACTCTTTACGGACTTTCACCGATGGGAGAAGACTCGATATGATAAGGAGCACAAAATAAGTAGACATTGATAGTGCGAGGGTTGATCCTAGGGGCCTATTTAGGAGAGAGGCTAAGATATATAGCTTTCTTGATTTGGAAGGTGAGGTTGAAGGCTCTTAAGGAAGGGCTTAGGGTAAATTTCAAGGTTAAGGTTTAGGGGATGTATCTTATAATGGAGGCCCTTAAACCCTAAAATCCTTGTGGAGGCTTGGATTCTAAGTGGTCTTGGAAGAGCTACTCTTAATGGCTTGTGGGACCACACGTGACCAAGTGGACCTAGAGGGTAGTGTTAGCCCTCTGTAATTTGTAAGATTGTCAAGAACAAACGACAGAGGACAACATCAAACCACTTTGGAGTCTAGGACCTAGCCTTCCTAGACTTAGAGAAGGCTCTCTCTGTTTTACGATTTATGATTTAGCTTGATGATTATTATTGTAGATATTAGGCTAGTTATAATGATGGGGGTTGTTTGTTTGATTAATTGTGTGGTTGGACAGATAGGGCTACAGAGGCTATTCCATGGGCGATGGAGTCAAAGGCTAGAATGACACATCAAAATCAAGAGCAAATCACAGGGCAAGCTAATTGTGCTAAATGGATCTTAAGAGCTATATGAATTATGAGGTGAAAGAAACAGTAAGGTTCAGTAGTGACTAAAGAATAGTTAAGAATTCTTTACTCAGACTTCAGCAGAAAACATTCAGATTGTAAATGTAGACAGAATTAAGGCGCTCCGACAGCGAATCTTAATCTAAAATTTTTGATTTACAATTAGATGAGCGGATACACAATAGAGAAAACAATGGAAACATTTAAACAGAGAAGAAACACATCACCATTTTAACACAGCTCAAGAATCCTGTAAACGGTCTTTGATTATTGATGTCTAGCTCCAAAATTACAATGCTCCTATAGTAGTTCTTACAGTACAGGTGCTAAAATATCCAACCCTTGATACTGCTAAGGTATGCAGTATTTATCTAAAAACTAAGTCGGTTACCCTACCTTAGTCGGCAACCTTTCATTGATTACAATTAAGCAGAAAGTGACAAGTGTGGCCATGCAATGCTTGATTAAGACATCACTGACAACAACTGCCTCTGGAATTAATTCTTGACAACTCTTCGTAGATCCAAACGCTTCAATGTCTCCTCAGAAGATCAATCAGTAGGCTCTGAAGGTGGTTGTGATGGTTTCAAAGAGGCAACTAATGGAGGCTTTGACATCTGGCTTTGTTTTACAGAAAAACATGCGTTAGGTAATCAAATCTGTGTAGTGTTGGCCACTTACATTTATTGATGCTGGTGCTGATGTGTTTTGCTGCCCCTTCAGTTTCTGTTGTTATAATCATAACAAGTCTGCATGAAATGCCCTTTGCTGCCCGACTTGACCTGTGGTGTCTTTTTTCTACCCGAGCCCTTTTGGCCGTGTTTCACCTTATTTCTCCGTAGAATGAGTTTCAAACCCAATATGCCCAGTCGTGGAGGGATGGCGGTTGGTGGACGGGGATGCATGATGGAGGATGTGGCGTGGTGGCATTGGCAACAGTCATATAGCGGCACCGGTTTGGGAGGATGGTGGAAACAATTTTTAGGAGGGGGATGAGGGCGGTAAGTGGTATTGGACAAGGGGGGTGTGGAGTAATCTTGAGCGTGACACGTAGCCGGATGGGCAGTATGAGATACTGCCCATTTCGGACCCCCCCCCTCATGATAAAGTTCGAATGGTGCGGGGAGGCCGAAACTGGATAAGGGCCGTCGGATGTAGGGAGAGGAGTGAAGAGGGAGGAAAGGTGAAGGGGGATTAAAGGTTGAATGTTGTAAGTGGTGGGGCCCAACACGAGCCCTTTGCTACTCGGGTCCTTCCCTTTGTGTTTTAATTCTTTTTCTAACTAAACAATGCAAAAACACATTTACCCGGACTTTAAATCTCATAGAATTTATTTCTGAAGCCGCATCGCATTCGCGCTAATCACCGCACTTCGCATTTCGCAGTGTCTAACCTTTACCTTTGCACTTATTCATTTAAACTTGCGATTTGCGATTGGGTCCCACCGCATTGCACATCACACTTTGCCAATTATAACACTTATCTCTGTGCTTATTCATTAAAACATTGCGATGTGCGGTATGCGGGTTAGGGTCACGTCATTTGCTACGTCATCTGCCACGTCATCATGCCACGTCACTTGCCCTGTCACCTGCCACGTCACTTCATCTCGCAAATCGGTGAATTTAACATTTTGCCTTCACACTTGTTTTATAAAATTTGCGATTTGCGATCTGCTTTTGGGTCCCACCGCATCGCATATCGCACGTCGGTGATTTTAACTTTTACCCTTTCAAGACAATCTTTTGACACTTGCGATGTGCGACTGCGATCGCATCGCATTGCGAAAAATTTAACATTGCGGGCACTTATAAGTAAGTTGTAAATTGTGCGAAGTGCGCCATGCGACGCTCTAACTGTTGACAAGTGCGAAAAGGCGAAGGGTAAGGAAACTATGGAGTTTCAAAGGTTTATATGCTGGTTTTGGTAATGTACGAAGGTTTGATGGGTCCTACCAAATCGCATCAGTGGCGTTTTATGTTTTGGTGATGTATTAAGAGGAGACGGTTGAAACTTGCGGGTTGCGAAGTGCGGGCAAGGGGTAAAGTTTATTGGTATGCGGTTGTTCGAAGTGCGGGCGGAGCTTATAATCATAGAATTTAGGACTTTAGTATAAGTGGGTTCTATAAGGTAGTGAGTCCAAAAAAAGGTCTTGGGTTTTAAATGAGATTTCAGAGCTTTGAAGTTCAGAATTTGGGAAAATGGAGGACAAGGAGGGTGAATGAAATGAAATGAGGGTAGGAATGAAGTTTTGATTACCATTACCTTATCAGCAACAATTTTTCTCCTTTCCACTGAACTATAAGGTGAATTGATTCATTTGATGCTCTTTGACAGTCAGGGTCTGCCTTTCTTCTCTGAAAATAAATGGTAGCCATAGAATATTATTTTCAGCATATAAAAATCTAATCAGTGATCAGTCACCTTGTGATACTGTAAAATACAGGAGTCTAGCAGTTGCTCCAACTGGGGATGGCAGCTCCTTCAGGAGATGTTAAGAACACCATAGACTAGTGGCTCGATCCATTGGGCTGATCCCAACCCTGCAACCTGATTTGCTGCAACTTCTGTGGCTGAAAACCTACACGCTGAGGTCAATACTCTCTACAATCTATAGTCTA
The DNA here is from genome assembly GCA_034641835.2 of Pinus albicaulis. Classification (NCBI taxonomy): domain Eukaryota; kingdom Viridiplantae; phylum Streptophyta; class Pinopsida; order Pinales; family Pinaceae; genus Pinus; species Pinus albicaulis. Next base: position 602,419,189 of record CM076583.1, read on the forward strand.
GGACACACTTGAACTGAAACTAAAACTGGAAATATGCTCAGAGTGCTGAGCTTATTTGCATACCTACCTACCCTAATCTACTGAAATGGCTGCCCTTCTAAACGATACAATGATGCTAGTGCAGCCAATTAACCAATTGTTCTAATATCTTTGTTCTTTCATTTCTCTTTACCATGTTCAGAGACAAGCCTGACAATGGTGTTTGATAGAAATTCCCGGCCTGATCTTATTTACCTGGATGTTGGTACCTTTGAAAAACCACTGACATGCCAGAAATGTATGTTGGCTTTGTGAAGAACAACTCCTCCATATAGGCAGCCACTGGATCGAGGTACTCTTGACTTATTTCTGGGTATTCTGACTCAACCAACTCAGCTTCATATCTTGGTACTGCAGAGGTGTTGTCCTGGTCTACAAGCAACTCGGAACATGTTTGCATGCTACCTGATGAGTGTTGTGCCACTACTTCTGAATCAGACAATGGGGAACACTGTATGGTCATATCCATATCATAGCAACTTTTGAGAGCATTATGAACATAGGAAGATTGACTTTGAAAGCAGAGACCCTCCAACGCATCTGCTACTGGGTCATGTGGTGCCTTAGGTTGTAGAATTGGTTCCTCTGAGACCTCATGTGTCTTCTTATTATATTATAAGCCAAAATGTGATCCCAATTCCCTATCATAATCTAAAATGCATTAAAGCATAAGGGCAAAGAATCAATCTTGGTCAATTCATCATCTGTTTCAGGCTCTGAGATTTCATCTGCTACTTGACATTTAAAAGAACTCAAGGCCTGAACCCCTGGATCTAAAACAGATATTCTATCATCCCTGATTTCCTCATCTGATTGGTGAGAGAGATATCTTCTCCTGTGATTATCATCTAGAAGGTGATCCAGATTGCCTTTTATAATCTGAAATGAATTGAAACATAAGGGTAAAGACTCAAGATGTATTGGTTCTTCCTTTATTTCAGATTATGTGATTTCAAGAAGACTCGGTGGGAGAACTTCTGGATCTGAAAAAGGTTCAAGATCATCCCTCTTTTCCACAACTAACTCATTAGAGCATTCCTTCTCCTTCCTATTTGCAACCTGCTTGTAATGCTCTCTTAAGAGTGAGGCAAAAGGTAGAGGAATGCATTTTGTACTTGACAGCTTTCTGCATTTTCTTTCTTACAATCTTGCTCAACATGCAGAGTTTGGTTGTCATCTTTGCATTGTGACAACTGAGTTTTTTCCTCCCAAGAACATAGTGCTGGCTGCTTTGAATAATCAGCCTCAACCTTGACCTTATAGTCTTCCTCTTGATAATCATATTCGAGATGGGTACCTCTGATTGCAAGGTCATCTATCATGTACATTGTTGCTGAGGATTTCCCTGCCTCCTTCTGATTTTGGACTTCATCTTTGGCTGTGTTGTGGATAGAGTACATGAAACAATCATTTTTTGTTTTAGGGTGTCTAGGATGCTTGCAAACTGCTTGGGTACATTGATGTTTGTCTTCTCCGAAACTAATGGAACCGGAGGTATCTGAACATCAAGTTCCTCTTTCCTGCTAATCATATGCATCATTTCTTTGAATGTTTTTGTCAACATATATAGCTTTATCTCTGCAGATATCAATCACTCTCTTTCTATTTTTCCCTTCTTTATTGCCTTTAACTTGGCTTCTCTGTGCAGCAGGTTGGCTTCCACATCAACTGCCACATTTTGCATTTCTTCCAGGGTTGTAGGGTCCCTTTCTCTTAAATGGAACGCCATCTTTGGATCAAAGGCGTCTGGGTAGTGCAAGAGAGCCCATCCTGGGGGTGGCTTTATCTTAGCAGGTATTGCATGGTATACCTTGTTGAATCTGGCTGAAAAATGCTATATTGTATCCCCAGGCTGTCTTTTTAAATGGTTGTACTCTTCTATGATGAGAAAAACATTTCCCGAGACCACCCATCTATCTAGGAAAACTTGAGTGAATTGATGAAAGTTGCTAATGCTTGTAGCTGGAAGATCTTTAAACCAACTTTTAACTTTTCCTTGCAATGATAGGGAAAACATTCTGATACGCACATCATCTTCTCCCACCTCAAACAGATCAAGGAAATCCTCAAGATTTTGAATGTGCTTTTCAGCAGTGATCTTTGCATTTTCTCCGTCAAATCTGGGTAGATTATTGATAAAATTTGCAGGGCGGTCATGTAGGATAGGAGGAAAAACTAGAGGCTTGTATCTCTCTGGGACTTTTACAGGTATAGGCAGCAAAGCAGGAGGCTTATAACCATTTGGAGCTTTTGCAAGAGTAGGAGATGAAGTACAAGGCTCATGTGCCACTGGGTTTTCTACAAGTGCATCAGGGATATGCACGAGTGTAAAAGAATATACATGGTCTGCAATTTGGGGCTTAGCTTCTTGAGGCTCATCAAACTGCCAATGATCAATGTAAACCTCAGCAGTGTACTCTTGATTAGGCTTAAAGTAGGATATAATATAGTTACAGATAAAGACAACAATTTCTTGAATCCAATTTGGGCTTGAATACTTTCTCCTTCTAGGCTGATTGGTCATGTTTCAGGTCCTTCCTCCGGTGGAGTCTTTGAATGGAACTGGTTTGAATTGGATTCGCCAGGTGGATGATTTCAACTTTCTTGCGGCTGTCTGTTGTCCACCATCAACAACTAGATACCAATCTTGGAAAATACTTGAATCATCTAATTTTGAGTGGGGTTTCTGAGTTCTGAAGAAAAACTAAGCGTTTTCAATAACTCAGTCCCCAGACGAGTCGCCATTATGTTAGCCCTCCGTAATTTGTAAGATTGGCAAGAACAAATGGCAGAGGACAACATCAAACCACTTTGGAGTCCAGGACCTAGCCTTCCTAGACTCAGAGAGGGCTCTCTCTGTTTTACGATTTATGATTTAGCTTGATGATTATAATTGCAGATATTAGGCTAGTTATAGTGATGAGGGTTGTTTGTTTGATTGATTGTGTGGTTGGACAAATAGGGCTGTAGAGGCTATTCCATTGGGCGATGGAGTCAAAGACTGGAACGACACATCAAAATCGAGAGAAAATCACAGGGCAAGCTAACTGTGCTAAATGGATCTTAAGAGCTGTATGAATTATGAGGTGAAAGAAACATTAAGGTTTAGTAGTGACTAAAGAGCAGTTAAGAATTCTTTAATCAGACTTCAGCAGAAAACATTCAGATTGTAAATGCAGACAAAATTAAGGCGCTCTGACAGTGAATCTTAATCTAAAATTTCTGATTTACAATTAGATGAGTAGATACACAGTAGAGAAAACAGCAGAAACATTTAAATAGAGAAGAAACACATCACCATTTTAACACAGCTCAAGAATCCTCTAAACGGTCTTTGATTATTGATGTCCAACTCCAAAATTACAGTGCTCCAATAGTAGTTCTTACAGTACAAGTGCTAAAATATCCAACCCTTGATACTGCTAAGGTATGCTTTATTTATCTAAAACTAAGTTGGTTGCCCTACCTTAGTCAGCAACCTTTCATTGATTACAATTAAGCAGAAAGTGACAAGTGTGGCCATGCAATGCCTGATTCAGACATCACTGACAACAACCGCCTCTGGAATTAATTCTGGACAACTCTTTTTAGATCCAAATGCTTCAATGTCTCCTCGGAAGATCAAACAATAGGCTCTGAAGGTGGCTGTGATGGTTTCAAAGAGGCAACCAATGGAGGCTCTGACATTTGGCTTTGTTTTACAGAAAAACATGTGTTAGGTAATCAAATCTGTGTAGTGCTGGCCACTTACATTTATTGATGCTGGTGCTGATGTGTTTTGCTACCCCTTCAGTCTCTGCTGTTATAACCATAACAAGTCTGCATGAAACACCCTTTGCTGCCCGACTCGACCTGTGGTGTCTTTTTGCTACCCGAGCCCTTCTGGCCGTGTTTCACCTTATTTTTCCGTAGAATGAGTTTCAAACCCAATATGCCCGGTCGTGGAGGGATGGCGGTTGGCGGACGGGGATGCTTGATGGAGGATGTAGCGTGGTGGCATTAGCAACAGTCATACATCGGCAGCGGTTTGGGAGGATGGTGGAAACAATTTTTAGGAGGGGGGTGAGGGCGGTAAGCGGTATTGGACAAGGGGGGTGCGGAGTAATCTTGAGCGTGACATGTAGCTGGATGGCGGTATGGGATACTGCCCATTCCGGACCCCCCGCTCATGATAAAGTTCGAATGGTGCGGGGAGGCCGAAACTGGATAAGGGTCGTCGGATGTAGTGAGAGGAGTGAAGAGGGAGGAAAGGTGGAGGGCGATTAAAGGTTGAATGTTGTAACACACGGGTGGGGCCCAACACGATCCCTTTGCTACCCGGGTCCTTCCCTTTGTGTTTTAATTCTTTTTCTAACTAAACAACGCAAAAACACATTTACTCGGACTTGAAATCTCATAGAATTTATTTCTGAAGCCGCATCGCATCCGCGCTAATCACCACAGTTCGCATGTCACAGTTTCTAACCTTTACCTTTGCACTTATTCATTTAAACTTGCGATTTGCGATTGGGTCCCACTGCATCGCACATCGCACATAGCCAATTATAACACTTACCTTTGTGCTTTTTCATTAAAACATTGCGATGTGCGGTATGCGGGCCAGGGCCACGTCATTTGCTACATCATCTGCCACGTCATCATGCCACGTCACCTGCCACGTCATCATGCCATGTCACCTGCCTTGTCACCTACCACATCACTTCATCTCGCAGATCGCTGAATTTAACATTTTGCCTTCGCACTTGTTTTATAAAATTTGTGATTTGCGATCTACGCTTGGGTCCCACCACATCGCATATCGCACGTCGGTGATTTTAACTTTTACCCTTCTGCGACAATCTTTTGACACTTGCGATGTGCGACTGCGATTGCATCGCATCACGAAAAATATAATATTGCAGGCGCTTCTAAGTAAGTTGTAAATGGTGCGAAGTGCGCCATGCGACACACTAACTGTTGACAAGTGCGAAAAGGCGAAGGGTAAGGAAACTATGAAGTTTCAAAGGTTTATATGTGGGTTTTGGTAATGTATGAAGGTTGGATGGGTTCTACCAAAATTGCATCGGCGACGTTTTATGTTTTGGTGTCAATTAAGAGGAGATGGTTGAAACTTGCGGGCTGCGAAGTACGAGCAAGGGGTAAAGTTAAGTGGTATGCGGCTGTTTGAAGGGCGGGCAGAGCTTATAACCATAGAATTTAGGACTTTAGTATAAGTGGGGTTTATAAGGTAGTGAGTCCAAAAAAAGGTCTTGCGTTCTAAATGAGATTTTAGAGCTTTGAAGTTTAGAATTTGGGAAAATGGGGGACAAGGAGGGTGAATGAAATGAAATGAGGGCAGGAATGAGGTTTTGATCACCATTACCTTATCAGCAACAATTTTTCTCCTTTCCACCGAACTATAAGGCAAATTGATTCATTTGATGCTTTTTGTTAGTCAGGGTCTCCCTTTCTTCTCTGAAAATAAATGATAGCCACAGGATATTATTTTCATCATATAAAAATCTAATCAGTGATCAGTCACCTTGTGATACTGTAAAATATAGGAGTCTAACAGGTAGGTCAAGGGGGGAGGGTCTAGCAACCAAAAATGTACTTGACCTATTCCAGAGGGGAAAGGGACCAAAAATGAATTTCCAACACAAGACAAGGTAAGGATCCTAATGAGGTATTTAGCGTAAGGAAATCAAGGGTAAGATTGATCTTGTGTCTAGAGCTTGAGGTATATCACAATCCCACCGTCAGAATTGCTTCAAACTTGGAGGGTGCTTAGGAGAAACCCCAACACAGATGATGCCAAGAGATTAAACTTTTCCTGCGGATGGTTTGTAAGATAAATGGTGCCCTAGGAGACCTATGGGGCTAGACCTAGAAAATTGAAGGTGAGAGAAGAGAATAATTTGGAATGATCACCTTTATGGTGGACCAGTGCCTAGTCCTTTGGAGAGATTTTGGAGTCAAGAGTAATAATGACTATGGACATTCAATTTTCTATGTCAAAGAGGCCTCAAAGACAACTTTTTATGGCACTAGGACAACAACAAAAGCAACTTCAAGAACTTTATACTTCGTTTCGCAAGATTGATGGATTATCAAGATGAAATTCAGTGAAGAACCATCTCTAGGAATATTCTTTCATTAATACATGGCCCATACATGATGCATCACTGTCTAGAAATCCAATTTCCACAACTTCGGATAAATGGATGTAGAAAATTAGCCCTAGTATAGCGAAAATCCAACATCAATGTATGTGACAAAATAAAGAAGAAAAATAGCATTAAATGTACTTACATGTATTAAGAGTATATACAACTGTCAACAATTTGCCAATCAAGAAGCTCTAAGACAAATGAAAATAATCCAAACATCAAAATTCATTTCATGCTCCAAAATTTCATCCTCCAAGAAGGATAGCAAAGTTCTCCAAAGAGATACAAATCCAACCAAGTGATGATGCGAAAATGAATTCACATCACTTGTATTTATACACTTCTAATGAGTTCGATTTAGCGAATTAGGCCTACATTAGCCACTAAAATAAAATAATGTGCAAAATAACTAACTTTTGGTGACAAACTCACTAAACTAGCTCATAAACAAAAGAATAAGCCTCTCAAGAGGTCGAATGATGAATAATACAGGTCGTTGAGCCTTCTAAGAAGCTTGATGAAGTCCATAGGTGCCATAATGATGAATAGGACTTCCAAAAGTAGTGGTGCTCTCAATGGGTGTGGGGGCACACAAATAACCTCATGGGTCTCCAAGTAGATTGAAGATGCATGTAAGCCATCTATAAGGGATCAGATGATGGTGTAAGTGATGACACATCAACGTACAAATCCTTGGTCATTTGTCAAGAGCATGGTACAATTGTGGGGCCGACTGGGCATGGCGAACTAGGCGCGTCTTCCTTGTCCAATAGTTGAATCTCAGGAAATCTCTGAACATCTTTGGGGATCCATGGAATGTTGTCTACAGCTGTGGAGGCCCATGGCTCTCTACACACACCCTACATGTGCCAATGTAGCCCTTTGGACGGTTATGACCCCATATAGGGAGGCCAAACCCAAATTGAAGATCATCTGTAATCTTGCATAAGATCCAATGCGTCCCCTAGCCTTCCAGTACAATAATTCATTTAAGGAAATCGAGTTAAAGAGATTACAAACCATGGATAATAGGTGGGCACTTCATAATGGCATGCCCTTCCATAGTGGGCTTTGGAATGTGCTAATGTCTCCAAGCGCCAAAGGGGGTTAACCAAGTACCCTATTAAGTGGTTTCTACCTTTAAAGGGGATAGTATGTCGAAGGTACATCCTTCAAATGTTAGTGGCATGTGATAAAGAGGAGAATGGAGTAGGAAGTGAAGGGGGCAAACCTGGGCCACATGTCGGGGTACAAGGGTAGCTAGTAAAAGGGAAGCCTATACTTGGGTATATAATGTATAGGAGGAAGAAAGCGTGGTGCATGAGATACCTCGACCTTGATTTTTCTACCCTTCTTTATATGCCTCTTGTCGTTTATGATTTTTCTCTGATTAACTGCTCGGGGCTCAAGGATAAGAGCATGATGTGTAAGGTATAGCATTGGATACCCCATTTAAGATAGGGCGGTTGATTGCCCACCAGGGTTTGGGACAATTATGGGTTTCAGAATGATAGAGGAGCCTCATCTAGGTCCTATGAGACCCGGGTGATGGCCATGGGTATGGGATAGAGCTCATGATAAATTTAGATAACCATGGTGTTCTATGCTTGATGCACTTTTACATCAATCTTTTTTAGGCCCAATACAAAATAGCAATCACATAAACTTGAAAGTAAAATGCTGATAGAACACAATAATAGATCAATAGAAGACAAGACAAATATAGATCAAATTTACAATTCCTTTGTCCAGCAAAGATATGAGATATTGTGGCATTACGACGATTAGTAGGATGCTTCAACCAACAAAGTCTTTCTCGGTCAGCCAACATCCCTCAAAGTCAGCTCATCATAAGTCAACGCAAGTCAAACTAGGGACAACACAGAAAAGTCAACGCAAGCAACTTCAAAAAAGTCAACGCAGCAAACTAGGGCTTCGGTCAAATAACTTGGAATTCCTCGATTTTAGTGCCCAATTGTACGACCTCCTAAAATTGGAATTTATGCAAAATATTGAGGTCAAACGACCAAGGGTTGACCACAGTCAATGCTGGTCAACGCTGCAGCAGAAAAGCCCAAAACAGATCAGTGCAGAAAACAGAAAGCCCTAAACAGATTAGCGCAGAAAACAACAGCTTCGATCCACTCGTGTGAGGGAAAAAGGCCTCCAAAGGCTATCGAACCAATCAGATCACAATGAGAGAATGTGTGATGAGATGATGAGAAAATGACCTCCAATTCTCTCCAATTTATATTCATCAATGAGGGTGTGTGACACATCTCTTAGGCATGTGGGATAAATCTGGCCGACCTTGCACATGTGGAAAATAAATTCAAAATCAATGTTCTGCTCATTCGATCAAGATGACCTTTAGATCAATCTTGCACCTCTACAAAAGAGGAATCCAACAAAAATATGACCATCGTCATATGTGCAGTGCAACATGGAGTTTCGACCTAGTTGTCCAAAATTAACACTCCCTCTCAAGTAGGGAGAACTCCATCTGTCCACAAGTGCCATCCATCATGTACCAAACCAAACATCGTGCGTCATCCAGCCATAACTTGCTTTGTTGGCTCTTTATTTCAGAACAAAAGGTGAGTCACAAAGAATCACACATAGCTGACCCGAAGTCAGCTTAGAAGGAAAAACCTCTCTCGGACACAAAATAGTCTCATACTAACCCAAAGTTAGTTTACTGACCCGAAGTCAGTTTAGAGGATAAAACCTCATCATACTTGATCCCAAATCAAGGTGTTGGATACGTGCCATCCTAGACATGTAGAAATTTCTGAATCTTAATTCTTATGCAGAAATTATTACTGTTAATCCGGTTAAGCTCCTCCTACTTATACAAGTTATCATCTGAATAAATTCAAGTTAACATCGAAGCAAAACACATAACAAATCTCTACCAATTCAGATCTAGAATAAGCACATGCACACATAGACAAAGTGACACAGTTATTTCTGGATAAATTGTCCCCGAAAAAACCCAATGTGGGAAAACCGGTCTCTGGCTACTGGAGGGTTCTATTATTAAGAATATTTCTGAATACACAACACTGGTTTGCAGATCTGGAAAAACTTACAGAGAAAACTCTAGATTTGTAGCTCCTGGCTGATCTAAGACCAAAAACACTGACTGTTCCACACCCTCAAAACGCATTTACAGAACTCAGCCAGATCTAGGCCTAGAAACCCCAGTGCTGCCCCTGAAAGACACTGCTGCTGCCGCTGTCGTCTGCTGCCTTTCTCTGTGCTGTCCTTGCTGATCTCTTTTCTGCTTCTTGTGTATTCTAGACCCCGGGATCAGTTTATCCCCTTGGTCTAAATTCCCCTCTCTGCAACTGAAACACTTCTGAGAATTCTTAGCAACCCCGCCCTAGAATCTCAGCTTAGCTTCAGTGCTCTGCCTCTGTGTATGTTACAAATGACCCCAAGTCTTTCCTTTATACTTTTCTCGTTGACAATCAACGACCAAGATTAAATCTTTAATCAATGGCTAAGATTAAAAGAAAGCTTGATCCGTGTGACTTAAGACAATTTCGTCACATGTTTAATTAAATTCACTTTAATTATTTTATTTTCCTAAGTTTTAACTTAGGAAATACATTAAAATAATTACTTAATTTAATATCTCCTAAACCAGATGAAATTTCCCGAAACCATTTTTGGGTCTTGTAGATCAGGTGAACTCTAGTCCTTCCTCAAAATTTGGGACCTAGTGCACAACTGATGCTACGTCAAATACACAAAATCTCAACAAGACATAGGGAGTACGACAATCTATGATGCGTCCATCAGTCTTGCTATGGTCTCTATCCACATTTCCCACCAAATTGGCCAAATGAGAGGTACTTCCCATGAGTCCGAAACTCCATGGGTAGGATGCGTGTGTGGCATAGATTAGAGAGAGGCGAACCAACTCAATATCATAACGGTGGGGCAGAAGCACCAAAAGGTTCGGCAAGCCTAGCCCCATGAGTGGCTCCAAGAAGCTATCCCCAAGCCCCTTGGAGCTCCCAGAGCTCATAGTCTAACTCAAGTAGGACCCTTAGAATAGGGTCTTTCCAGGATTCTAAGCTTCTCACGGAAGGTTAGGAACTTGACCTTCCCCAACGGCTTCATGAAAATATCCGCGACCTGCTCACCAATTCCTATATGATCGAGCCTTACGACGCTTCGCTGTACCATATCCTGGATAAAGTGGTACCTGATATCAATATGCTTGGATCGATTGTGGAACACGAGATTCTTAGAAAGACGATTCCCACTCTGGTTATCACAAAGGATAACAGTGGTATCTAGCACATACTTGAATAGTTCACTGAAGAGATTTTGCAACCAAACAACTTCACAATAGACCATACTCGCTGCAATGTATTCGGCCTCAGTTGTGCTCAAAGCCACCGAATTCTACTTCCTGCTCATCCAAGATATCGAAGCAGAACCCAAGGTGAAGCAACATCCAGATGTGCTTTTGCAATCCACCACATTGCTAGCCCAATCGGCATCAGTATGTCCATGGAGTCTCAAACTCCCGACAGTGTATCTCAGCGTAAGGTTTATTGTGCCCTGAAGATATCTCAACAGATTCTTGGCACCAATCCAGTGAATGTGATGAGGTTCAACCATATGTTGACTCAAAGTGTTCACTGCAAAACATACGTCCGCACGGGAGTTCACTAAGAGCATTAGGGCCCCTATGAGTTGTCGATACTCGGTAGGATTTGCTAGCACGGGCCCAACAACGTTTCTGCTCAACTTCTTAAAGTTGAGTTCCATCGGTGTCGACACAGACTTACAGTCCACCATACCAAATCTCTCCAGCAACTTCACGACATATTTTCCTTGAGAAAGGAAAATCTCGCCTGGCCTCTGCCAGACCTCCAAGCCTAGGAAGTAGTACATCAGTCCTAGGTCTTGCATCTCAGACTCGGAAGCTAGCTCCCTCTTACACTGATGAATGAGAGGGTCAACACCTAACAAGAAGAGATCGTCCATACAGAGAACCAAAATGAAAGGCCTTTCTCTATCAACGTTAAAATAAAGGTTCAGATCAACATTACTTCCAGTGAAGGCCAACTTCATCAAGTAGATATCTATCCTCTCGTACCAAGCCCTTGGGGCTTGCTTCAACCCATAGAGGGCTTTCTTCAACCTGCATACATGGGTGTCTCTATCTTGGACTTCGAACCCCAAAGGTTCCTCCATATACACATATTCCTTTATAGATCCATGCAGAAAAGAAGTCTTCACATCCATCTGATGTAGATTCCATCCTTGCGTAGCAACAAGGAAAATATTAGATCGGATTATGGTAGAGCGGGCCACAGGTGCAAATATATCATCATAATATATGCCTTCTTTTTGTGAGAAGCCTCGGGCAATGAATCTTGCATTTTACTTTTCAACACTTCCATCAGATCCATGATTGATCTTATAGAGCCATTTCGAGGTGACAACAGATTTGTCCTTCGGTCTTGGGACCACTTCCCAGACATCATTCTTCATAATGGACTCATATTCTTCGTGCATAACATCCTTCCAAACTTGATGCTTTACGACTTCTTCAAATGTTCCAGGCTCAGATTGTACTATCGTACTCATGTCTGCTAGATACCCTTGGTATCTCTTCGGCTTCTTGCTTTCATGGAATGTCCCCCTTGGGGAAATGTCTCTTGGCATCTTTAAGAATATCCTAAGCCATGATGGTCTTCTCTTATTTGAAGGAGGTGGATCAATGGGATCCATAGGTCCTTCAACATCGGGCATCAGGTTATCCTTCGGCTCTTGTAACTTCCCTGCTTCTTCATCTTCTTTGTCTTCCTTGGAGCTAGGAAGATTTCTTACTTTCTTGAGGGTAGCATCTTCATCGAAGGTGACATTGTGGCATATCTCCACTTCTCTTTGACTAGGCACATAGATTCTATATGCCTTCGAAGTTTCACCGTAGCCCACAAACATTCCCTTCTTTCCAGAAGCATCCAGCTTGCTTCTCTTTTCTTTCGGCACATGAAAGTAAACAGGACAACCAAAAACTCTAAAATGAGAAACATCAGGTTTCTTACCAAAGAAGACTTCTTCGGGAGTTTTGAAGTCTAGAGCGAAATGTGGGCATCTGTTTTGAACATACACAACAGTGTTCGTAGCTTCTCCCCATAGAAACTTTGGAAGACCTTGGTCACATAGCATGGCGCAGGCAACTTCCACAATGATCTTGTTCTTTCTTTCAGCAACACCGTTTTGCTCAGAGTGTACGCAGTTGTGGTCTCCCTCTTAATGCCAGCTTCTCTACAAAAGTCATTAAACTCATTTGACTCATACTCGGTCCCATTGTCGGTCCTCAAAACTTTGATTTTCTTCTCGGTTTGATTTTCCACCAAGGCCTTGAAGGTACGGAACCATTTGAATGCTTCGTCCTTCTTCTTCAAAAAATATATCCAGGTCTTGCGGGAAAAGTCCTCTGTAAAAGTCATGTAATAGGAACATCCTTCCGAGGATGTCACAAGTAGCATACCAGAAAAGTCAGAATGTATCAATTGCAAGATATCAGTTGTCTTTGTGACACTTGAGGGGAACGGTCCCCTTGTGCGCTTCCCTTCGGCACAACTCTGACATATACCTTCATGATCATCTCTCAATTCGGGCATCCCTGTCACCACTTTCCTTGCTTCGGGAAGGGCTTTGTAATGAAGGTGTGCAATCCTTCGGTGCCATAACTCTGTTTGAAGAGTTGTATCACATTTCATAGCCTCCAATGGACTTCCTCCAACCTGGTAGAGCGTATCAACTCTAAAACCAATAAAAAGAGCTTCCTTGAAGTTCTTTTTCCAGATAAGTACCTTTCCATCAATGAATGCCACCTTGAGCCCTTTGTCTTCCATTGCCGAAATGGACACAAGGTTCTTCTTCAAATTAGGTACATACAACACATCTTGTAATCGGATGACTTGACCTTGAGATAAATGGAGGGTCACAGTCCCTGTCCCTTTCACGGGATAGGTGGCATTATCTCCAACGATAATTTCCAGATTAGTATCCTTCTCAACCAAATCAGAAAGGGCTTCTTTATAACCAATGAGGTGCCTTGAAGCACCACTATCAATTAACCAAACATCTAGGGTGTTGGGTGGAGATGCAGCAGAGAGGACAGATACAAGAATAAAATCATTTCTCTTATTATCAACAACATTAGACTCATCGTACCTGGAATTTCTTGACCTCTTGAGAGGTTGCCCATTTCCATTACGATCAGAGGGAGCCTTCCTTTTTCCTTGGAACTTGTTGTTCCTGCCATTCCTTCTCGAGTTGTTGTTGTCATCATCCCTGGGAGAGTCCATTCTATTAGGGCATTCTCTTGCATAGTCACCAGTCTTGTTACAAGTGTAACATCTTCACTTCCTTCCTTTGGGCCTCGCTCTACCATGGTTTTGATTTCTCGGGCCACCATGGTTCTTCTTCTTTGCATGAGCGACGAAGGCAGTAGGGTCACTTCCATTACCATTAGAGACATACTCCATCATTCTTGTTTCCTTTTGAGTGCATCTCGTCAATATTTCATCAAATTCAGGAATCACATTATTATTGAGAATAGTGGTATTGAATACATGCCAATCACGGGGGAGACCTCCAAGTGCAATAAGAACCATCTCTCGATCAGATATTGCTTCCCCAATAGCTAGGAGGTTATTCCTGATTTCATTGAGCCTCATAAAATAGCATTGAATAGATTCATCCTTACCCTTCTTGATATTCTTCAATTGGTTTTTGAAGAAGAGGATTTGATTAGCATTGCTAGCCCTGAACATGCTCACCAATGTATCATACATCTCCTTAGATGTCTTTAGCTCAGAAATGTAAGCAACCAAGTGCTTATGAATAGAATTCCGGATAATCATCTTTGCTTTGATTTCCCCTTTTCTATACTTCGTCGTCGTGGCAGCAACTGCATTTGATGGAGGCTCTTGAATATTCCCCTGTACATAGTCCATGACATCTTGATCTTCTAGCGCCAAATCCAAGGACATCTTCCATGCATGATAATCAGACTTATCAGTCAATTTATCATTAGCCTTGAAACCCTTGTAGGTTGAGGAGGCCATTTGTCCTTGATAGGATTTCTTCCTTCAGAGATAGCTTCTAACACGTTTCTTGGACTTTGTCTTCACCTTAGCTCTGGTACCATGATAAATTTAGATAACCATGGTGTTCTATGCTTGATGCACTCTTACTTCAATCTTTCTTAGGCCCAATACAAAATAGCAATCACATAAACTTGAAAGTAAAATGCTGATAGAACACAATAATAGATGGATAGAAGACAAGCCAAATATAGATCATATTTACAATTCCTTTTGTCTAGCAAAGATACGAGATATTGTGGCGTTATGGTGGTCAGCAGGATGCTTCAACCAGCAAAGTCTTTCTTGATCAGCCAACACTTTCATGTGTCACACCCACAACTTTCAAAGACAACTCATCACAAGTCAATGCAAGTCAAACCAGGGACATCGCAGAAAAGTCAACGCAACAAACTATGGCTTCGGTCAAATAGCCTTGAATTCCTCGATTTTAGTGCCCAGCTATACGACCTCCTAAAATCGAAATTTCTGCAGAAGATTGAGGTCAAACGATGAAGGGTTGACCACGGTCAACACTGCAGCAGAAAAGCCCTGTTGTCGCACAAAATGTCAAGGCACTGTGATAACGGCTTAGATCGGGGGCTATCACTCTGATCCCCAATCTCTCTATCTAAGCTGTCTCCTTGCTAGCCAAGGAAGGTAGACCCTAACAAAAATGAAGGAAAATAACTGGCTGAGAATCAACCAATTCAGGAGACACAGCTAGATAATCAAATACTTGTTGAGATTTACGAGATTTTATAGATCCAATTAGATTCAAAACTTTAAAACTAGTGCCTTATGGAGTCAAAATATCCCGTTATAAAATAAAGTCAAGTATCTGATATGCAACTGCTGCTATGAAAAAAATATTCACCACAATGATATTCGATAAAACGCACCAAACCTATGCATTAAAATACTTTGAACCCACAGCATTGTTATCATGAGATGACCGGCAATATTTCCGAATTTATAATGTTCTAAGTAACCCAATCCAGAAATTAAAAAATTTCATATAGTCAATCTTTAGATAAAAATTTTAAAAGCTCACTTTGACTATGAAATAAGATATTTTTGAGAATTTCTAAAGTTGAAAATTTAGAAACTTTTTGGACATTTTAAAAATTTTTATTCCCTTTTTATTTTTTATCTCTAAAATAAAACAAAATTATATATACAAATAAAACTAAAACTATGGATTAAAATCTAAAGATTGAAACTAAAAAAGAAACTAAAATTAAAAAATCTAAAAGCAAAACTAAAGAAGTTCTAAAAGCTGTTATCAAAACTAAGAATCAAAACTAAAAGTTAAACAAAACTAAACTAAAATAGTAATTTTTTTATTTTTTTTTATTTTTTATTTTTCTTAAAAAATTAAATTCTAAAGCAAATTAAAATTAAACTAAAACTAACGTTAATTCAAAACTAAAATCCTAAATCTAAAAGCTAAGAATTAAAAAAAATGAAACTTCTAAAGAAAAAATCAACGCTAACCAAAATAATCTAAAACCTAAAGTTTAAAATTTGATTGAATCTAAAACTAAAACTAATGCTATCTAACACAAAAATGAGACTGAACTAAACAAAAAAAGTTAAACGCATGGATGCGAAGTTTCATGGCTTATTGTGTGCGTTTCTTTTGTTTTGCAGGTCAAGGAGCTGGTCGGCGGAGAAGAGGGACGGCAAGGGATGTCGAGGGGGGAACACGAGGAGGACAGAAAAGGATATGTGAAGAAGTCGGACGGGCAAGGGAGAGGCAGGTAATGGAGGGGTCGAGGGTGCGAATGATGCAACGTATGAGGTGATTGAGGGAGCGTATGCAGAAACAAGGGCAGCGTATGGTTTGATGTGGAAGGGCGGCCGCAAGAAGAAAGGGACAGGCAGCAAGGTAGCCGCAGGAAGGAGAAATGAGGGGCAACGTTTATGCAGGCAGGACACAAAGAATACCCAGTACACTTAAAATTCGTCCAACAGATTTAAATTTTTCCCACGTAACCCAGATTTAAAAAAAAAATTATTTAGATGCACCTGATATTAACAAAATAACATTCAGATCTACCAGTAGAAACGATCCTGAGGCAAGATCTTACCCTCTGGGGTTAGATCTGACTCAGATCTAAAATTATGAGAATCCCCCTGCAAACCTGCAAAAAACCAGAACTGATCCAAAACTATGCACTAAAAAATTAATAAACCCTTACACCCTAGAGAAAATATACAAATTTACAATGCTAATCTACAGATCGGAGGCCCTCATGGCCAGGTTTAAACCCATTTCAGCACGATTTAGAAGATAGAAAATTTTAAGAGAGGCACAAGCTCTAAAAGACTCTGTAAAAACACAATTTAGTAAGATAGCTTTGAGAATTTAGAAACAATGAGCTTTTTCAGATTTACGAAATCTGAGAGTCGGTTGGTCTAACTGAAGACTTCTCCAAACATTCAAACCTTAAAAAAAAAATTTCCCTGCACACTTAGATCTGAAATTTAGATTGATAGAGATTTAAGAAAATAAACTTGAGACCTTTCAGAAAAATAGATAACTAGTCTTTTTGTCAAATCAAAACTATCATTTTATGAACCCAGAAGACTGCACAAGATACCTGTATGCAGATTAATCCATGAAGGCCATCAACCATAAAAATGCCAAATAAAGTAGTAGAGCTTAAAGACAAATCACCACATAGATCTGGAAAAGGAACACCAAAGTTTGTAACCCGAAAGTCTTTATGCTTTATTCATAAAAAAAAATCACAAGAGCTTCCAAGAACAAGTGTACGATTCAAAGATTGGATGCAAATGTCACATCAAAACCTCTAATCGATAAGACAAAATCTCCAACGGCTAGTTTGGTTGATGCATATCAAACTAATCTTGATTGTTGAAAAGATTTGATCATCTTTTAATCTGGACCATCGAAATTATAAATTTGAGGAAAAAACGAATTTATCATTTAATTCCATTTTAATTAACTCAAAAATAATATTTTGAGTTAATTACCTCAAAATTTTGACTTTGACTTAACCACCTAGGCCCAAGGGTCCAAAATTTCTTGAAATTTTCAATATTCCCTTGGCCTGGGGCCTTTAAAAATTCATTTTTTAAGGACCAACGAATTTTGCCTTTGAAAAATTTTATACTCACCTAGGACTTAAAATTAATTAAATTTCTGGCTTAGGATTTTTTAATTAATTTGGTCAGAAAATTTAATTAATTGACTGAAAGGGGATTTAATTATTTTTTCCAACCCTCTTTACATAAGATAAATACATTTAGACACATGAAGGGGGAATACCCATTCGTATAGACCCTAAAAAAGGTACCCAATTTTGCGACTCAAAACATGATCTAGTAGACCAAGTAGCTTGTAATAAAATAATCTAGCCAACTAGCTAGGATCATTCCGAAACTACTTTTACAAAGACTCGATAGAAAACACTAGGACTCACTTAGCATCTTGATGACAAAATCCACCCTAGCTTTGGGGTGGGGCTGGAGGGGAAAACTCTACCAATCACTTGTGTCGAAAAACACAAGTAAATCAGTGAGACAAAAAACCTCCTAGGATAGAAATCGTCACCAACATACTAGGCTTACCTAGGTTGTTACATACATGATGGTCTTACTTAGATCATTTACATCATAAACATGCAGAACGGGTTTACATCATTTATAAAAATGTTGGCTGTCGATGAAATCTGAATGGTGTGAACCTCGAATATGATGAGTCCCATTTGAAAAAATGGGGGTGTACTGCTATGGAGTCGTTGACAAAGTGTGGTCAACATCTGGCTCTACTTGGGGACACGTTGCTTTATTGAAGGAATGTGAGAATCCAGAATCTGCATCCAAGAAACACACAAAATTACATAAGTAGTGTCCATCCAAATATCATCATATAACATTAAGCACATGAAAAATAGAAGCTCTTCTAACATTTATTATTCTACTTGACATGAAAAGTAAATCTAATCTAACTACAAAATGAAATGTTGAAAGGACAAGGAGTAGGGTTAGAAATACAATACAAAGGATGCCCAATGGCATCTGATGTCATCTTTGAAGAACAACTTGAGCAGTTGGCCATTCGCAGGTAGCTGTAGTGGTTCGCCTTCCAACGTGCTCAAGTGGAATGAGTTTGTTCCAGCAATGCCTCTGATAATATAAGGTCCTAGCCACAAACTGTCAAATTTTTTGTGTTTTCTGGGCTTTTCATTTTTTCGATCCCAAAGTAATACCATGTCTCCAACCTGCAAAGATCTAGATCAAGATGATTTATCAAAGCTTTTCTTAATGTTAGATTGATTCTTACACATATTATCTAAAGCTTTCCTACGAGTTTCATCCAACTCCACAATCTGATCAATTCTATCTTGAACAACATCTTTATCAGTGGAAAAATGTTGAAGGAGTTGGTAAGCTTGCAATTTAAGGTGAACAAACAAAGTTACATCCAAGCCATAAATTAATTCAAAAGGACTTTTACCAGTAGCTTTCTTTTTAGTAATTCTATCTGCCCGTAAAACATACTTGATTTTGCTATCCCAAGATCGCTTATTATCTCCTACTATCTTCTTGATAATGGTTATAAGATTTTTATTACTTGATTCAGCTAAGCCATTACCCTGAGGATAGTAGTTAGATGAATGAGATAAGTTAATGCCATACTTAAAACATAAAGATGAAAATTCAAAAGAACTAAAAGCCTTGGCATTATCAGTAGTAATCTTGGAAGGGACGCCAAATCTAGTAATGATTTGATTTTCAATAAAGTCCATAATGACCTTTTCATTGGCATTCTTAGCACGAATGGCTTCAACCCATTTTGTAAAATAATCAGTCGCAGTTAAGATCCAGGAGTAGCCATTGCTAGAATTTTCATGGAATTTCCCGATGAAATCCAAACCCCAATGCTGAAAAGGTGCCTCAACAACCACAGGTTGTAGGGGCAGGGCAACTAGCTTCTGCTTCCCAGTGAATGGTTGACAGGCTTGGCAACTTCTGACAAATTTATGCACATCTGGAAAAATCGAAGGCCAAAAATAACCAGCGCTCAGAATTTTGTGGGCGGTAGTTCTAGCAGCGTAATGACCACCACAAAATCCTGAATGAAACTCAGAAATCAACTTTTTAGACTCAATCTCATCAACACACCTAAGTATTATCCCCTCGGGATTTCTCCATCCAAGGCCATCCTTCATGAGACAATACTTAGTGGCTTTTAATCTAAGAGCCCTTTTCCTATGAGCAACTAAATGGTTAGGACATGTAAGATTTAACAAATTATAAATAATGTCTTTATACCATTCATGCTCTCCTAACCTTTGCAGCTCAGTCGAAGATGCATCATTAAGACAGATCAAACCAAACGCTTTCTCATTACCTTCGGTCATCATTTCAGCCAAGCCTTGACCTTTGACTAACTTAGTGGGTCTAATCTCTAGATCATACTCTTGAATTTTAGTAACCCACCTAGCATGAGTCTCTAAGCAATCAGTTTGAGTTAAGATATCTTTAATCGCGGAATGCGGGACGAAAGCAATGATTTTAGAATAATCCACATAAGTCCTAAAATGCTTAAGAGACTTAACCAAAGCATAGGCTTGCTTTTCCATAGTAGTATACTTTAATTCAGAATTTTGAAGCGCTCTACTCATGAAAGCATTAGGCTGTTCGTGACCTTCCTTATTCTTTTGTAACAAGACACCAACAATAATATCTTCATAAGCGAAAGAGAAAAACATAAAATCCTTTGAATAATCAGGACTCGCCAAAACAGGAGCTTGAGCAATAGCACCCTTAATCCCTTGAAAAGCCTTTTTACCATTTTCTTTCCACAAAAATTTTACATCTTTTTTCAGAAGACTTTGAATGGGCTTAGCTATTTCTGCGTAATTTGGAATAAATCTTCTAAGAAAATTAGTTTTTCGAAGAAAAGACTGAAGGGATTTAAGATTATGAGGTAGAGGAATCTTTTGGATTGCCTCAACTCTTTCAAGATCAATCTTGATCCCATCTTTGGAGATGATGTGACCAAGTAATTTCCCTTCAGTTACTCCACAAACAGATTTAGCAGGATTCAAGGAAATCCCGAATTCTCTACATCTATCAAAGACCTGCTTAAGATGACTTATGTGAGTAGTACTATCTTTAGAAAAAACAGTAAGATCATCCTGATAAATTTCAATAATTTTTCCAATTAAACCTTTAAAAGCATAATCGATAGCCCTTTGAAAAGTAGCCCCAGCATTAGTCAACCCAAAAGGCATTCTAATGTATTCGAAAGTACCCCATGGTGTGGTGAATGTAGTTTTGTGACGATCTTCTCTTTTAACCCAAACTTGATTGTATCCAGAAAAACCATCTAGCAATGAAATCATTCTTGAACCTGTTACTCTTTGCAACATAGTCTCCATGTTGGGCAAAGGGTAATTATCCTTTTTACATGTTAGATTAAGGTTTCTAAAATCGACACAAAGTCTAATGGTACCATTCTTCTTCCTGATAATCACCAAGTTGGAACACCATGTTGAATGTCTAGTTTGAACAATGATTCCAGCTGTGAGCATTTTTGAAAGCTCTTTCTGAACCAAAGGGGCTAACTTAGGATTTATTTGCCTAAGCTTTTGATGAAAAGGTTTAGCATTCTCATCTTTCAAAGGGATAATGTGTTGCATGACATCTTCCCTATATCCTTTAACTCATCATATGAAAATGCTAAAACATCCCTATATTCCTGAAGTAAGTTGGTCAACTTTTTCCTTTCTTCTTCATTAGTACCTTTACCAATTTTGACAATCTTAGGGTCCTTATAAGTACCAAGATTTAATTCAATGAATTCACCCAGATCCATTTTATTCTCCTCTTTCAGTTTTGTGGCATCATGCCGATCAAAGTGTTGCTCTAAAGCAACAATATTCCCAGGAGTAGGATTTATAATATCATCATGATCCTTAGATCCATCCTCCTTAGAACTTATCTGAAAATTTTCAAACTCATCCAAATTATTAAGAAAACGAATGTCCTGCTTTTCATCATTAAAAACTTGCCAATGCTCTGAATTATCCGGGATTGAAGGTCTGAAAATAATTTCTATTTTTATCTTTTCCTTAATTAATTCATCAGATAATTGTAAAGTAGAAGTGGCCACTGCGAGCTCATCTACTAAGGCATTATTTTCTCTTGGGATAGCTTCAAGGTTAATGGCGTCAAAGTGTTCCATAACATCCCACACAGCATTTCGATAATTCCTTGACCTTTGATTTTTACATGTAAATTTGTTCTTAACTTGCATGATAACCAGATCAGAGTCTCCCTTGATACTAAGCAACTTAATTCTCAAAGCTTTTGCCAACTCAAAACCCAACAACAAGGCTTCATATTCAACCACATTATTGGTTGCATCGAACTCAAGTCTATAGGCAAACTTTAAAACACAACCAAGGGGAGACTTCAAAACAATTCCAGCACCCTTACCATACCTAGATGCTGCACCATCAAAATGCATGTACCAAACCTGATCCTTTAGGTCCTCAAATTTCTCATCAACCTTGTCATCTAAGGGAACCGTGAAATTAGACATAATAGCATAATTCCCCATGTCAGGTTGTTCCTTAATTATTTCATTATGAGGTCTTTTAGGATCTTCTACATGGAATCTTCTTTCAGGTTCTCTATTAAGCTTCACAAACCCTTCACCTCTGGGGGAAGGAATCATAGCATAAGACCAGTTCATCTGAATACTTCCTCCTAGATCAGAGGCCCACTTTCTTGATAACAACATACCCCAAGCATCCGAAACATCAACTACAACTATGTCCATAACAATCATTATGTCAGGGTAAACCGATAAATGAACTTGTAAATCCTTGATTAACCCATGAACTTCAATTTTCTTAGAATCCATGGCACAAATGTTGTAGTATGGTCTAGAAACTCTTAAATTAAGTTGTTCCATGACCCTCTTGGTCATGACACAAGCTGAAGCACCAGAATCCAGCATACAATTATTCAATTTATAACCATTAACCATCAAAGTAACAAAAAATGGCTGATGATCTTTGTTATCCGACTCCATTTTTTGCAGATATATAGAGGCATCTTGATAAGAAACTTCAGGAGTCTTATCTTGAGCGACATTGACATGCGAAACTCCAAGAACATCTAACACTTTAGCTCTCTGAGTAGGAAGCTTTAAAATCTCAGTAACAGGCACCAAGATCTTAGCATTATTCAACCATGCACTCAAATCAATATCCAAAAAGGACTAGGATTAAAAATTCGAGGGGGAGTTTGATTATGACCTTGCTCTTTATACCTTCTTTGATAAGTTAATCCTTTGTCCTTAGCAATTTCCAAAACTTGATCAGGAGAAGGCTTTTCACCAAATAATTCAATCATCAAATCCCTCTCATGATCAAAATTATTGATACTATGCGAAGATGTGGAAGGCCTAACATCTTGACTATTTTCCTTAACTTCCATCCAATTTTCCATAGACAAAGAGAATTCCTTACCAACAACATTTATCTGATTACTTGCCCCAAACATTCCACTATTCATGATTCTTTTAACAGTGGGACAAGTAACCTCTTCATGAAAAGCATCGCAAGCTCTGTAATAAGGTGGAGCTTCATCGACCATATTAGTAGATTCAAACGGATTAGGAGGTCTCTGCTCACTTGACTGGCCTTTTTTCTGCCAAGTATTATTTCCTCGATTATTATTATTATGATTCCTAGGTTGGGAATTTTGCGTTTGAGTCCTTTCCATTTGAACCAACCTAGACTGTAAAGTGCTTATTTCCTTAGCATGGTCAGAGATTAATTTCGCTTGGTTAAGTTCCATGCTTTCAAGTTTTTGCATTAACTTTTTCATAGGGTCGTCATCATCTTCTAGAGGTTCTTTACCTTTAGGCCCTTTTAATTTAGTCGCAACCCTATCAAAACTAGGAATTTCAGACTTCCCTGATGCCCTTTTATCCTTTTCAAGTTCTTCAGCTAAAGATTGGCAAGCCTTATAATTTGCAGTTAACTCATATGAAGTATCAGAATTAAAAGCATCAATGTAAAAATTCAGAAGAGATCCATCAGGAGGCTTATGAGTTTGAGATATTTCTCTAAGGATATCATTAAATCTCCTGTTAAAATCTTCAATCGTTTCATTTTCTTTCTTTTTTATGGTACTGATCTCTTTCACCAAATGCCTATCTTCCCTTTTATCACCATACTTGTCCTTAAAGGCAACTAGAATTGATTCAAAGGTATCGAATGAATTATCAGGTTTTTCAGTAAACCATTCCGCAACATCTTGCTCAAAATTAAGAACAAAGAGCCTCATCTTTACATCATCGAAATTGTTATGTGCAACCGCAAATCTATTCCACCAATTAGCGAAAGCAAACAAATGAGATTTGACACTAACCACATTATTTCCTTGAAAAGAAGGTAATTTATCCATTCCAGTTTGAGGGAAAGCATGGTGATAACCCTGAATATTAGCAAAATTACACGGGGTAAATAACTCCATGATATCATGTTTAGGTGGATCACAAAAAAGAGAATGGATATTAGAGAGAGTTTCTTGGCCGAGATTAGCAAGAAGTGTACGAGAAGAGAGCTTGTGCAATCGAACTCTCAGAACCCTTTCAGGATCTGGAGTAGGATTAATCAAGCTACTTGGATGTCTTCTAGTACAAATTCTTGTGGAAGATAAAGCCAATGGAGTCGCCACTAGGACAGGAAGCTAACCCAAATACCTAAGATGAAAAATGAATAAAGATATGAAAAGTCGTAAAGCCAAAGTCCAATAAATTGGTCCTCGGCAATGGCGCCAAAAAATGTTGTCGCACAAAATGTCAAGGCACCGCGACAACGGCTCAGATCGGGGGCTGTCACCCTGATCCCCAATCTCTCTATCTAAGTTGTCTCCTTGCAAGCTAAGGGAGGTAGACCCTAACAAAAATGAAGGAAAAGAACTAGCTGAGAATCAACCAATTTAGGAGACACAGCTAGATAATCAAATACTTGTTGAGATTTACGAGATTTTATAGATCCAATTAGATTCAAAACTTTAAAACCAGTGCCTTATGGAGTCGAAATATCCCGTTGTAAAATTAAAGTCAAGTATCTGATATGCAACTGCTACTATGAAAAAAATATTCACCACAATGATATTCGATAAAGCGCACCAAAACTATGCATTAAAATACTTTGAACTCACACCAATGTTATCATGAGATGACTAGCAATATTTCCGAATTTATAATGTTCTAAGTAACCCAATCCAGAAATTAAAAAATTTCATATAGTCAATCTTTAGATACAAATTTTAAAAGCTCACTTTGACTATGAAATAAAATATTTTTGAGAATTTCTAAAGTTGAAAATTTAGAAACTTTTTGGACATTTTTTTAATTTTTATTCCCTTTTTATTTTTTATCTCTAAAATAAAACAAAATTATGTATACAAATAAAACCAAAACTATGGATTAAAATCTAAAGATTTAAACTAAAAAAGAAACTAAAATTAAAAAATCTAAAAGCAAAACTAAATAAGATCTAAAGAAGTTCTAAAAGCTATTATCAAAACTAAGAATCAAAACTAAAAGTTAAAGAAAACTAAACTAAAATAGTCAATTTTTCAATTTTTTTTTTTAATTTTTCTTAAAAAATTAAATTAAAAAAATTTAAATTCTAAAACAAATTAAAATTAAACTAAAACTAACGTTAATTCAAAACTAAAATCCTAAATCTAAAAGCTCAGACTTGAAAAAATGAAACTTCTAAAGAAAAAATCAATGCTAACCAAAATAATCTAAAACCTAAAGTTTAAAATTTGATTGAATCTAAAACTAAAACTAATGCTATCTAACACAAAACGAAACCGAACTAAACAAAAAAAGTTAAACGCATGGACGCGAAGTTTCGTGGCTTATTGTGTGCATTTGTTTTGTTTTGCAGGTCGAGGAGCTGGTCGACGGAGAAGAGGGACGACAAGGGATGTCGAGGGGGGAACACGAGGAGGACGACAAAGGATATGTGAAGACGTCGGACGGGCAAGGGAGAGGCGGGTAATGGAGGGGTCGAGGGTGCGAATGATGCAGCGTATGAGGTGATTGAGGGAGCATATGCAAAAACAAGGGCAACGTATGGTTTGATGTGGAAGGGTGGCCGCAAGAAGAAAGGGACAGGCAACAAGGTAGCCGCAGGAAGGAGAAATGAGGGGCAACGTTTATGCAGGTAGGACACAAAGAAAAACCAGCACACTTAAAATTCATCCAGCAGATTTAAATTTTTCCCATGTAACCGAGATTTAAAAAAAAATTGATTTAGATGCACCTGAGATAAACAAAATAACATTCAGATCTGCCAGTAGAAACGATCCTGAGGCCAGATCTTACCCTCTAGGGTTAGATCTGGCTCAGATTTAAAATTTTGAGAATCCCCCTGCAAACCTGCAAAAAACCAGAACTGATCCAAAACTCTGCACTAAAAAATTAATAAACCCTTACACCCTAGAGAAAATATACAAATTTACAATGCTAATCTACAAATCGGAGGCCCTCATGGCTAGGTTTAAACCCATTTCAGCACGATTTAGAAGATAGAAAATTTTAAGAGAGGCACAAGCTCTAGAAGACCCTGTAAAAACACAATTTCGTAAGATAGCTTTGAGAATTTAGAAACAATGAGCTTTTTCAGATTTACGAAATCTGAGAGTTGGCTGGTCTAACTGAAGACTTTCCCAAACGCTCAAACCCTAAAAAATAATTTCTCTGCACACTTAGATCTGAAATTTAGATTGTTAGAGATTTAAGAAAATAAACTTGAGACCTTTCAGAAAAATAGATAACTAGTCTTTCCGTCAAATAAAAAATGTCATTTTATGAACCCAGAAAACTGCACAAGATACCTGTATGCAGAGTAATCCATGAAGGACATCAACCATAAAAATTGCCAAAGAAAGTAGCAGAGCTTAAAGACAAATCACCACATAGATCTCGAAAAGGAACACCAAAGTCTTTATGCTTTATTCATCAAAAAAAATCACAAGAGCTTCCAAGCACAAGTGCACGATTCAAAGATCGGATGCAAATGTCACATCAAGACCTCTAATTTATAAGACAAAATCTCCAACGGCTAGTTTGGTTGATCCATGTCAAAATAATCTCGATCGTCGAAAATATTTGATTATCTTTTAATCTGGACCGTCGAAATTTTAAATTTGAGGAAAAAACGAATTTATCATTTAATTCCATTTTAATTAACTCAAAAATAATATTTTTGAGTTAATTACCTCAAAATTTTGACTTTGACTTAACCACCTAGGCCCAAGGGTCCAAAATTTCTTGAAATTCTCAATATTCCCTTGGCCTGGGGCTTTTAAAAATTCATTTTTTAAGGACCAACGAATTTTGCCTTTGAAGAATTTTATACTCACCTAGGACCTAAAATTAATTAAATTTCTGGCTTAGGATTTTTTAATTAATTTGGCCAGAAAATTTAATTAATTGACTGAGAGGGGATTTAATTATTTTTTCCAACCCTCTTTACATAAGATAAATACATTTAGGGACTTGAAGGGGGAATATCCATTCCGATATACCCTAAAAAAGGTACCCAATTCTGCGACTCAAAACATGATCTAGTAGACCAAATAGCTTGCAATAAAATAATCTAGCTAACTAGCTAGGATCATTCCCAAACTACTTTTACAAAGGCTCGATAGAAAACACTAGGACTCACTTAGCATCTTGATGACAAAATCCACCCTAGCTTTGGGGTGAGGCTGGAGGGGAAAACTCTGCTGAACACTTATGTCGAAAAACACAAGTAAATTAGTGAGACAAAAAAACTCCTACGATAGAAATCGTCACCAACATACTAGGCTTACATAGGTTGTTACATACATGATGCTCTTATTTAGATCATTTACATCATAAACATGCAGAATGGGTTTACATCATTTATAAAATTGTTGCCTGTCGATGAAATCTGAATGGCGTGAACCTCGAACATGATGAGTCCCATTTGAAAAAATGGGGGTGTATTGCTATGGGGTCGTTGACAAAGTGTGGTCAACAAGCCCTAAACAGATCAGCGCAGAAAACAGAAAGCCCTAAAGAGATCAACGCAAAAAACAACATCTTCGCTACAAATGTGTGAGGGTAAAAGGCCTCCAAAGGCTATCGAACCAATCAGATCACAATGAGAGAATGTGTGATGAGATGATGAGAAAATGACCTCCAAGTCTCTCCAATTTATATTCATTAATGAGGGTGTGTGACACATCTCTTAGGCATGTGGGATAAATCTGGCTGACCTTGCACATGTGGAAAATATATTCAAAATCAATGTTCCGCTCATCCGATCAAGATGGTCTTTAGATCAATCTTGCACCTCTCCGAAAGAGGAATCCAACAAAAATATGACCATCGTCATATGAGCAATGCAACATGGAGTTTGGATCTAGTTGCCCAAAATTAACAGCTCATGCATTGGCTTTTTCCCACGTGCTAAATATGTTTGCCCCAACCATCTTGTGCAACTTATGGTACATTTTCTTGTTGATGTGGCCAATTATGCTTTTACTTTTTGTTTTCAGCTGCATCAAACTCTGGGGCATCGTTCCAAGCCAGACCCAAGATGTGGGCAAGGGGAAGGAGACGCTAACCTTGTGTGGACCCAATGGAGAATTGTGGACCCAGGTGGGAAATTTGATGAATGGTGTTATAATGAACAGAAGGGGAGTGATGTATGTGGATGGGGAAGCAGGACCACACAACCAAAATAAGGGTTTCACATGTAGTACCATCCCTAAAGCCCAAAGGTCAATAAAAGAGATCCCATGGGACTAGGATCCAAGGGTAACAACCAAAAGAGGTCTACAGGACAAGAGCACAAAGCTAGCCCACTCTTTCCGCTGAATCCCCCCATTAATCCATGTCCAGAAGTGTCCATGATAAGCAAACTACAATACTCAATTACCAAATGACAATGCATGCCTTTAGCTTTGGGAAGCCCACCTTCAAATAGGCGATCGTGACTAGGGATATCACTGACAAAATGGAGGGTAACAGTCCTCAAGGAAATGTTGAAAAAAATGGTTGTTATCGCAACCCTAGAATGTGGTAAGTAAAAAGGGCAGGTTAAGCCCCACTCTTCAACCATATCATTTATGAAAATCTAAAAATCTTTTTATTTTTATTTTTAGCAGGCTTGCTGCAAATTTTTCTATCATTCATAGCTATTGAGTGCTTGGAAGAAAGAGTAATAATTTTCATATCTACACCAAGGAAATAATACATCTGTTTTTAGCATAATTCCACATATTTCACAAGTGTGTTAAGTATTTTTTGCAAATCTGCAGTAAATCATAGCTATAGCTTACAATTTTCTGCAAATTTTTTCATACTACAAGGTGTTGTTTTTTCAAGTATCTTAAATTCATCTTGTTTTAGCTCAAATCTGATTTACAATTTTTTTATTTTTCATTTGAAGCTAAATTTGGTTATTTCCAGCCGATTAAACTTTTTGTCACTGGAATAAATTTATGGGTTTTGCACCTAGGGGGTTTGACCCCAAAATATCATCAAGTGAATTTCAATTTTTGGCAGGTTGAAGTCTTATAAGTGGTTTAAACTAACCTATATTCTACCTTCTATCCTCAACACCCTTAGATCTTCGATCTAGAAGTGTTTAGGCACTTTTGGGTGATCTTTAAAGAGGATTATCTTGCCATTTCTGCAATTTTTTGCACAATTTGCAGAGTTGTTATAACATGACAGCAAGCTGATTTACATAGTAACCCTTCTAATCAAAGATCTATTTATAGAAATACGTGCATATTTGGTTAGTATATTTTATGTACACTCAAATTGACTACTTACACATTATATTTGGTTGGTTTTGAGTGTCTTTCTTATTGGTTTAGAATAGTTTTCTACAAATTTTACATTGTAGGCTAGCAAGGCAAGAAAAGGCTTGTGTTGCTTCACTAGAGTCATCCAAGGGAAGCCTCCCATACCCATTTTGATAGAAGTTGGGCTTAAAAATTGGGGATTTGGGCTGATGTGATAGTGGCCCTTGTCTTTTGTGTGTTGGTTCAGTGGATGGTAAAGGATATTTGACAACCTTGCTAATTGAACCGGTAAGAATTTTTGGCATTGTTGCTGGAGAGGACGATCTTTAAACCTTGGTTTCATAGCAACAACATTTTGATAAGCTTTTATTGAAGTGTATTTGTACTTTGTTGAGATTATTGCATGTAGTACTAAGTTCTAACATGTAGGATGTCATTTGGAAACTCCATCGGAAATGTCAACTTCAAAATGGTATAGTGCATGATAATCATCCCAAGGTATGCTTATATATCATCTCTAGCCTGAGTTAATTTATTAAAGAACAATTTGTAGCCTAAAGGCTAGGGAAGAAAGTCATCATGCTTATTTTGATTCTTTACTTGCTATGCGAAACCTCTTTGTTTCATCTACTGCAATCACATTGGCTGCTCCATGGTTGATCAATATTTAAAATCCTTTTGATTTCACTAATATCATTGGTTCATCGGGATTTGGCACCCAAATGTCCACACTCCTTGAGTAGGGCTGGAAAACTATTGCCCTGGAGGTTGATGCAGTTAAAAGAATGAAAAAATATATCATGGCCATAATGAGAGAAAAAGAAAAAGAAATCAAAATGCAAAATATGGTCGAGACTTAAATTAGCGCGTGGGAAAAAGCCTAGCATAGTCTCTACCCTTCTCATGTGGCCATCACCCAGTTTCTGAGCACATGATGCTCCTGCACATCAAAAGGAACCTTGCATGTCCCAACCTTGATGAGCGATGAACTAACACATCTTGAGGGGTAATAAAATTCTACATCATAAAGAGCAAGCTCTAACTCTTGAGTTATATGCAGTAATACAAAAAATTATCAAGAATAAGTAAAAGGCACACAAGAGGGGTGGAAAAAGCAGGTTAAGCAAGGTAACTGATGCCTCCACGATTGCTCCCTCCTTTACTTTCATACACCCAAGATGTGGACACCCCATCATTTGGTCCCTTTGACCATGGCACTTGGCCATGGAGCCTTTTCTCCTCCATTGTCATACATATTTACACTAGCACCTATTGATTGAGGTATTGACCTTCAAACTGTCACTTTCCCTTAAAGGTCGAAAGCACCTAATAGAGTTGACCATTAGCCACCTCTATAAAGGTAGGGAACACCTTTATAAGACTTGGTCTACTTAGATATCTAAAGGTGCTCGTTGTTTGAAGTATTAACATGCCCTCAACATTCAATTTTGGTCCACTTAAATAAATATATGATCTTAGTCTCTGATGGATGGTTGCTTTCACTTGAGTTCATGTTGTTTTCTTAGGTGGTCAACAACAACCCAAGTTTGTAGGGCACCCACTCCACAGGTACACAGGCCTTTTTAGAGAGATATATGGCTTAACAAATGCGACATAGAGAGAGTTGAGATTCCTGACAACATGAACAGATGTCACATGTCCCAGAGAAATTTCAGGACCCAGGATGTTGGTCTACTTTGACCTAGATTAGAGGATTCTTCATGATGACACCACTGGACCTGGCATTCTCCTCAGCTAGCATTAACACAACTTGATGGGTAGGACTTGATTTAGAACCCAGATAAGGATGGTCTCCCATTGAGAGACTTGGGAGGGCTTGTTGTTGCTGGAGAAGCCTTAATGCTGAACAAAGGAGGCCTCATTTTGATATTTGGAGACCCATGGAGACCACATGATGGAACCCCAACTAGACTTGGTACCCCAGAGGAGGATTTGAGGGCATTTCCTCAAATTTTCGATGTTCCAGGCACTTTGACACCTTTTTACACCTCAAAACCTCTTGGTATGGCATTCTAAGCCCACAAAGGGCATGATGTCAACATTACGGAGGCTATGGCTCACATATGTTGGAATTTATGGTCTACTTTGTCATTTAGCTATTGGGTTGCCTTGTAACCCAAGACTATCTTATGTTAAACTTGTTATAGGGGTTTCATTAGTCCAAAATTAATTGAGGTGGACCTCATATAAATAGAGGTCACCTCATTTTCATTTTCATCATCAATTGTGGATCAATTCGACCTCCATAGAGGATTTCAATCTAGCTGAAATATACTTGTTTCTTGTGGAGATGTGATCATTTGTGGAGTATTTGCTTATGGAGTCTTTCTCTTGTTTTGGAAACGTCATTTTGGAAGAATAAAGGATTGGTTCATGCATTTTCATGTAAGTATTCTATGGACTTGAATATCTTTATGGCTATTGCATGGAATTAATATTGTTAGGGTTTCTACGTGCTACTTATTATTGAATATTTTTCTATGAAATCTTGGCAATGGTATTGTGTGCATTACCCTTTTAATATTTGCATGACAATCCTTTGAGTGATCCTTCATTTTAAGCTCTCCTCAATGACACTGTTCCCACATAAAATGAGAGCTAGGGTATGAAACTAGGGACTCCCTTACTCCATTCTAGGGTTTGTTTTTTCCTAATTTGATCTCCCTCTAGACTCTATCACCGAAGATCAAGCACTTGACTTCCCAGATTGGTGATTACACCACCATAAATTTTCCATAAAACTAATTTGTCTCTCTCAAATTTTTGGCCCTTTAAGGAAAGCCACTAGGCTAGGGTTAGGGCCGAAATTCAACTAGGGTGCATGTGTTGTCTTGCGGGAGGATTCAACATGTGGTTAGTAAGACATTTCCTCAAAATCATCTTTGTCTCGTGGCTAATTCTTCCATTTTAGGGCTAACGTTGCTAGCTCTAGGTAATCTTTGGCCTAGGCAAACCTAGGGCCTAATCTAGCCCTAGGTTTCCACTTGGGGCTTGTTGCTCATAAAATCGATCATATTCATTTATTCAAGCTTTTTCTTTAGCCTTGTGTACCTAGGTATGCCTGTTAACCTTGCCTATTCATAAACCCTAGGTCACGTGTGCCCTATATAGGCCTTATGGAGGGCACGCTTTGCCTTATCTATGCTAATTTGAGCCTTGTTCTTAAGTTGAGTACCTATCCTTGTCACCTCCAAGCCTTAGACTTGATATATCCATTACGTGACCTACATAGGGAAGCCTCCCCTGTGGTGAGAATCCACTAAAGAGCAAGAGGTGGTGGTTGTTGTGACAATTGGCTACACCTCATAGTGTTGTCACTTGCTCTATCTATTTCCTTGTGATCTTCCGTTGCAAGACCTACTAGATTTTGAGGCAACATCTTCTGGGGCCGTTGGCAGGAGGATTTGAGTCGACCTCCTCATTATTTGAAGTCTAAGCTTCATTTCCTTGATTGAGCTCATCCCATAGACAAGGATAAATCTTCTCATCTGGTGACTCCATTGGAAGAACGAAGACCTAGTTCTTCATTGAACTTCAAAGTTTCAATGTTTGTAAGGTGAAGCAAGCATCTCTTAAAGGGATATTTGAATTCACCCTAGCAACTTCCCATTTGGGTGTTATGCAAGAATCAAGGTGATGGCTCATTGGGGTTTGGATGATATGTTTGCTGCTTTGGATGTCAAGGATATTCCTAGATATCCGAATCATTGGGACAAAGATGCTATGATAAATGTCTTGAAGTTTCATGGTGATCCATCTTCAGCAATTGGTCACATAACGAGATTTTCCAAATATGCTTCAGAGGTCAATATTGTTCATTAGGATACCCTCATGAGGTTATTCATTAACTCTCTTGGAATTGATCAGCGTGAATGGGTTAAGTTTTCTTATGAACCTAGAAGCATCCCTTTTATGAAGGTTTTTATTGAAAAGCTTATTGTGGATTGGGGGTCAGTGTTTCAAAGTGATGAAGATTTTTGATGATGTTTGGCCATAACTCTCCAAAGGGATTTTCACCTCTCTGAAAATGTAGGAGCTGAAGAAGAAGATCATTGTCATCCAACAAAATACATCCCCCTTGATCATCAAGTTGATCATATTTAAGAGAATCCTAATCATTCATGACGAAAGAAGCCAGGGCTATGATAAAAAGGAATTCCATGAGCAAGAGGGGGAATCCCCCTTGGATCATTGAGATATGTCGAAAGTGATCTTGAGGATGACTTAGGAATGGAGCATGGTGGGGATCTTGTTGAAAATGATACATTGGCAAGTAGAGTTGAAGCAAACTCCACATTTTTCATGGATGTTTAGTTCGATGATGCATTTTCTAAAGACCTTGAAAAGGGGGTAATCCCATGAATTCCCTAGAGATTGACATTTGTGATATTTTTGCATATTGAAGACGCGGAGTGGGATATTATTTGCCATCATTTTGACAAGAATCTGATTTATGATACTAAGGATGATGTTAATAATGATCTTGTCCTCCACTGCACTTCATATAATCGGGAAGATACAATTGTTGATGTATTTAAGTCATCCCTAGACATTCTTGTTGTCGTCCCTCAGTCGCATTTAGGTCGCATAAATTTTGAACATGATGAGCTAGTATTGGTTGACCCTTTTGAATTTGATTGTTGTGACGAGCAACTTAGGTGTCAAGATCTTGTCCTCTAGCCATCTTCTTCATCATATTGCTTCTAGCGGGACCTTGAGGACATAAATGAGAGTTGTATGTCTGAGATAGCTATTGGGCAAGAGTTCATGAAATTGATCATTAATTACTCCATATTCAGGTTGTATGAAAGGATTAGTAGGGGTAAGGAAAATTTGGATTACCCTTTTTCATCCCCTACCATTTGTCATGGTGGAAAAACTGATCCACAAATGTTTTACTACCTCCCACTCGTATGATTCAATATGTGAGTGCTATAATATAGATGAGTGTGAATAAACCCTAGCTCTCGCAAGGAAGGAATGACATCATGCTGATGATGCAGACGAAGTTGATATATTTGCAAGTTGGATGCAAGAAGGCTAAGATCAAGAGGGAGCTAAAATTTCCAAGAGATAAGTATTCTATATCTCTCTTATTTGATTATTACTATTGTTGTTGTTTTACTGTTTGTTAGTCTCTTATCTTTGTATCCTTTGCTTGGTTGTAGTTGTTCTTCCATGGCCTCCTAGTGAGGATTGCAGGTACATAGAAAAGGTTTCCAAGGCTCTGGTAGTAGATGGAAGTAATGGAAGAACGAAGTAAAGCTTGTGAGAAGAAAAATTTCCTAGAATCGATGATTCATGTTGAGAAATATTGTATTAGATGAGATTTGAGCTTAGAGGGAGCGAGCAAATCAACAAGTCTGAAGTATATCTTGATTGTGCCAAAGAAAAGTTAATGGTGGTGACTTCCAAATGGATCTACAAGATCTAGCGTGCAATAGAGGGCAACATAGACAATTACAAAGAGAGAGTTGAGAATAGAAGGTTCTCCCAAAAAGAGTGAGAGGATCATGACAAGATGTTTGCTCTAGTTGTGAGGTACACTTTTGTTAGAAATTATCATTGCTTTGAAAAATTGCACCAAGTGGATACAAAGATCTTTTTTCTCAATGAAGTAATTGAGAAAGAAGTGTACATAGAGCTACCTCAAGGCCTTGAGGTACATGAGAAGTCTCATGATTGAAGAAGGCTGTGTACGATCGCAAGTAGACACGTTGGGCTTGGTATTTTTGGATTGATGAATATCTTGAGTCTTGGTTGATCTTATTATTATATGATTTGTTTTTGATGGAAGTAGAAAGACTCGTGTCTGAGGGAGCAGTTGTGGCAGAAAGATTTCATTCTGTAACAGAGGGAGCAGTCAAGGAGCCCTTTTGTAGCTTAAGAGGGAGTTGACCTCTGAGCTCGAAATGATCAACTATTAGGCTACGAGAGAAACCATTATTGCCACAACAGAATCTATTCCAAAAAGTACCATGATGATGGATCCAGTGAAGGAAGTCGATTGGTTTATGGTTGAACCAAGGCATGTGTCTCAATATGTGTTGAAGTACTAGCATGGTACAAGTTGGTCATGGCATAGTGAATTATGGTTTGAGATATGCCTCAAACAATGAAGTATAGTTGCAGGGATTCACAGATTCAGAGCAGACAGAGAGTGCAGAAAACAAAAAGAGTTCATCAGGATATTGCTTCAGTTTGGGCTCCTTGATGATTTCTTGGATGAGTAGGAAGTAGACATCTGTTGCACTCAGTACTGCAGAAACTGAGTATATTGCAGTTTGGTTGGAAATTTGTGAAGCAGTATGGCTTCAAAGGCTATTTGCAAGATTGTCTTGATCAAGTGCAAGAGACGATCATGATGATAGGTCAAAGCACAATGAGATCTAGTACCGAGACATGGTACAAAAGAAAGCAATATGGCTCCAGTTGTATAGTCAAGAAAATTGTCCCATGACGAAGTTTGTATACTTTAAAGTTTAAGGACAAGCTTGGAAAGATTGAGCATGTCTCTCTCAACAGGAGGGAGTGATGAAATTGTAGCATCAAGGGAAGTCATTCTCCCTAGGTCAGGTTGACTAGGATTAGGGAAAATGGTCCAGAATATTGATAGCATCATTGACAGACATTATCCCTGTGTCAAGTATGTTGACCAGAATTAGGGAGAATGGTCCAACAAAGGATAGTCATTTGACAGATGTTCTCCCAGTGTCAAGTATGTTGACCAGAATTAGGGAGAATGGTCCAGCAAAGGATAGTCATTCTTCCTGTGTCAAGTATGTTGACCAGAATTAGGAAGAATGGTCCTAGAGGCCCAAAATGTAATATACCCAGCTAATTGCAAATAAATTGACATAATTATTTCAAATAATTACACCCATATGTTTCCAAAAATATTTAGAATTTCTTGTTGCACCTTTCCTCAAATATTTAATGTGCATGCCCTGAGAATTTTTGTCAATAGAAAACACAGAACTTGTGACAAATAGTTTGTGCACAAACTGGAAAGACAATAATTGAGGAAAAATATTGATTTCCAAATTCCCATCGAGAGCAAAATCACTTTCTACGATGCCATTGTGAAACAACACCTGGGATAAGCTTCAACTGATAATAAAATTTGAGTCAAGGATTTTTTGTTACTCTGGACTACAATATGATCCTTTCTACAAAGCTGCTACAAGAATAGGAGAATGACTAGCAATACAACCTCCTTTTTGCCAAGCTACTACAGGAATATAATTCTTGGATATACATATACTAGAACTCTTGCACAGCTGCTACAGGACAGGAAGACCTCGACCCAACTTGGGACTCAATTCTAAAGCTATCAAATGATTCCTTCTTTAAGTCTGATCACAGGGTCTCAATGAGAATTCGACGCTTCCTTCTTTGACATAGGTCTCCGAATTTTATACTAGATTCTATGAAATTTTCAAGAGGAAAATATTTCTGCAATACTTGGTTTATTTCTCCTACTTTTGAGATAAGTTATTTATAGATGCTTCAATAAATTTTGAAATAAACAAATTTGTAGATCTTCACTATCATTAAGAGCATAAGAACAGAAAGATAATTTGCACTAATAGCACAATAGAAATAGCCACATGAACACAGATGTTTTTGGACAATTGTCCTCGGAAAAACCCAATGTGGGAAAACCGGTGCAACAGATGAGGGTTTTATATTTATCTTCAGAAATGGAAAGTACATTTACAGGAGTCTGATGAGCAGAGAAAAATTAGCAAACACCTGGCTGAATTTTCTAGACCTTCCAAACAATTTTCGGACCCTCGGGGTGACCTCCTTCACCCTCAGCGGCATCCATCGTGAATGCTCTGCGCAGTCCCTCTCTGGACTGCGTGATTCTGCGTGGAGGGGTTCTTGCTGCTGATCAACTCACCCTTCCCTTCACCCTCCCGAGATCTGCTTCCCGATAACTGACTTCTCCCTCCTCCTTCTGCCTCTGCAACCCAGCCTCGACAAACTCACCCACTGAAATCGATTTCACTTGCTTCCGAATCGATTTCCTTCGAGTACTGAGAGTGTCCC
This sequence comes from Pinus albicaulis, assembly GCA_034641835.2. NCBI lineage: Eukaryota > Viridiplantae > Streptophyta > Pinopsida > Pinales > Pinaceae > Pinus > Pinus albicaulis. The sequence goes on from CM076583.1 coordinate 602,456,444, forward strand.
TAGCTTGATTTCCAAATGGCCCTCACGTCTCTTCTTATAGTCTTCTCGCTGATGAATCAACGACCAAGATTATATCTTTAATCAATGGCTGAGATTAAAAGATGACTTGATCTTCGTCTTCTAGAAGATTCACACTCTGCTCTATTAATACTCTTTAATTATTGAAGTTCCCTAAGTTTATACTTAGGGTCTGCATTAAAATAATTAATTATTTTAATAAAGCCATATCCGAGTGGAATTTCCACAAACGATTTCTGGGTTCTCTGGATAACTGATGTCTAAGCCTCTCTACCAAAAATGAGACTTAGAACACTTTCCGATGCTATAGAAATCAACACTCCCTCTTAGTGAGGAAAGTGTTTAAGCAAGATACTGCTGTACTACTCTGACTCTACATCATCTACTACGCTGATGGTGTCCTGGCTGCTACCCCTCATCTCTGCGTTGCTGCTTCCTGTACTGCTGCCCTATCACTGCAACATCCGTATTGCAGCTCCCTCTTTTTCTGAAGACCACCCTTTGCTCTAGTGGAAGGGGTTCTCGACCATCCCCATCTTCTCTCTGAAGTAAGTGAACTTGATCTTACTTAGAGCCTTTGTGAGGATGTCTACTACTTGTTCACCTGTAGGAGTGTATCAGAACTGTACTGCTCCCCTCTGGACATAGTCCCTGATAAAGTGACACCAAATGTCAATGTGCTTCGACTGGTCATGAAACACAGGATTTTCAGAGAGCTTAATGCAACTCTGATTATCGCACAAAATCCTGGTCGGTTCTATCCGCTTCTTGAGTAAGTTCAAGAGCAATTTGCGGAGCCATATGGCCTCGCACGACGCTGTGCTTGCTGCATTGTACTCTACCTCGGCTGAGCTTAGTGCTACGGACTTCTGTTTCTTGCTGCACCAAGAGGTCATTCCTGATCCGAGACTAAAACAATACCCACTGGTACTTTTCCGATCTACTGTGCTTCCAGCCCAATCTGCATCTGTGAACCCACTCAATTGGATCTCATTTCCCATGGTGTACCTTAGCCTATACTCGACTGTCCCTCTTAGGTATCTGAGAATATGTTTGGCTGTTGCCCAGTGAGCCATCCTTGGTTCCACCATGAACTGATTGAGGGTATTCACTGCATAACAAATGTTTGGTCTCGTGTTGACCAAATACATCAATGACCCGATGAGTTGTCTATACAATGTGGAATCAGCCTCATCATCCTCTGATGTGTCTATCTTCTTCCAGTTAGTAATCATTGTCGTGGCCATGGGTCTACAGTCTTTCATCTGAAATCTCTTCAGAATTTCTGCTGTGTATCTTCCTTGACCTAGGAAGATTTCCCCTTCCTACTGCCAGACTTCTAAACCAAGAAAATAGTGCATCTGCCCTAGGTCCTTCATGTCAAATTCTTTGTTGCGAGATTCTCCTTGCAGTCTTTGATGAGCTTGGATGACCCGGTCAAGAACAGGTCATCCACATAGAGAATAAGAATAAGTGGCTCATCTCCTACTCTTAAGTAGTATAAGTTGGGATCTGCGTCACTTTTGACGAACACCATTTTTTGCAAGTAGCCATCAATCCGACCATACCATGCCCTGGGGGATTGTTTTAAGCCATACAAGGCTTTCTTAAGTCTGCAAACATGGGTCTTCTGCTCATGTGTCTCGAAGCCCTCTGGCTGCTCTATATACACTTATTTCTCTATCACACTGTTCAAGAATGCAGTCTTGACATCCATCTGGTGAATCTCCCATCCCATCTGCGCTACCAGAGAGATGATGGATCTGATAGAAGTGTATCGTGCTACTGGAGCAAAGGTTTCTTCATAGTCGATGCCTTCTTTCTAGGCATACCCCTTTGCTACAAATCTTGCCTTGAATTTCTCTATGTTGCCATTTGCAGCATATTTGATCTTGTAGATCCATCTGGATCCTACAACAGATCTGTCCTGTGTTCTGGGGTCTACTTCCCAGACATCATTTGTCATGATGGAGCTATACTCCTCCACCATGGCATCTACCCATACCTAATGCTGAGCTGCTTCCCGAAAGGTAGAAGGTTCTCCAACCTAAGCTACCAGTGCCTGATATCTGTCAGGTTGTTTCCTTATCCTCTTCCCTTCTCTAGGTGCTTCGACAAATCCTTCTACATCTCTAAGAATCTATTGGAGTTCTCTGCTTGGTCCCCCATCAGTGGTGGGCGGACTCACCTGCCCTTCCTCTTGTTCTTCGTCGAAGGAGCTTCCCTCAGAAATATTGTGCCTTGGAGAGGCACTGGACCTCTCCTCCATAGGTCATTGAGGTTGTACCAGTGGATCCTCAATCTGTGTATCTGTGGCCATCTCTCAAGATTTCCTAAAGGCTTTCTCCTCCAGGAATTTTACATCCCTTCTTACTACGACTTTCCTGCTCTCTGGAATATAGACGCGGTATGCCTTTGCATTCTCACTGTAGCCCATCAAAAAACCCTTTTCTGCAGTTTGATCCAGCTTCTTCCTCTTTTCCTCTGGAACGTGGCAGTATGCTATGCTGCCGAATATCCTGATGTGGCTCACTTCTGGCTTACTTCCTGTTCACACACTTTCGGGAGTAACCTTCCCCAAAGCTCTATTGGGAACTCTGTTCTGAATATAAACTGCTGTGTTGCAGGCCTCTGCCCATAAGAATTTGGGCATCTCCTTGTCGTACAACATTGCCCTTGCAGCTTCTATTATAGTCTGGTTCTTCCATTTTGCAACTCCATTTTGTTCTGGATTGTAAGGAGCTGTCCATTCTCTCTTGATGCCTTCTTGTGCACAAAAATTGGTGAAGTCTTTATCGATATATTCTCCATCGTTATCTGACCTCAACTTCTTGATCTTCTTTCCTGTAGAGTTCTCCACCAATGCTTTGAAATCTTTAAACTGACTAAAGACTTCATCTTTGGTCTTTAGAAAATCGATCCAAGTTTTCCTGCAATAATCATCAATGAAGGTGGCAAAATAATTTGCCCCACTGAGAGTTGTTGTGGACATCGGACCGCAAATGTCACAGTGTATTAACTCTAATACACCTTTGGCTCTGCTGCTGCTTCTTGGAAATGCTACCTTAGTGTACTTCCCTAGTACGCATCCCCTGCAAACTTCATCTTTCTTTGTGCTGAGTTCAGGAGCTCCTATGACAGTATTTTTGAGAATCCCCAAGGCTCCATGATGTAGATGCCCCATTCTTCTGTGCCATAACTCATTCAGATCTCTGTCGTCTGTACTGTCGATCAGGGCCACCGGAGATTCATGCTGGAGCTTATACAGCTTGTGACACCTTACTCCGATTTGTGCCTTTTTGCTGCAGTTAGGGTGTTTGACATACACCTTATCTTGAATAAAGTATACGTCATAGCCCTTGTTCTGAAGTTGAGACACCAAGAGTAAATTCATCCCCAACCCTGGTACATGCAGAACATTCGTGGCTCGAATCTTGTTGCCATCCTCCGTCTAAAATGTTACGGTACCTTTCCCGATGGGGGTACATTTTGCCTTATTTCCCATAGTTATTTGGAAATTCATCTGCTCTTCTTGATAGCTCGAAAAACATTCTCGAACCCCCATCATATGGGCAGATGCTCCACTGTCAATATACCAAACACCTGGAAGAGCTGTGCTTGACACACAGGCAAGATCCTCCTCTAGTCTAGATGCCAGCACCTTCATGTCATGTTCTCTCTGCATTTTTGCATGCTCTGGAGGACTGCGTGAGTCCCTTTGACTGCCTCAACCCTTCCTTTGGTCCATGGCAGATCCTCCCTTCCTGTTTTTAGCCCTTTCCTCTGATACAATGTGAAATTTTCAAGAGGAAAATATTTCTGCAATACTTGGTCTATTTCTCCTACTTATGAGATAAGTTATTTACAGATGCTTCAGTAAATTCTAAAATAAACACATTTGCAGATCTTCACTATGATTAAGAGCATAAGAACAGAAAGATAATTTACACTAATAGAACAATAGAAATAGGCACATGAACACAGATGTTTTCGGACAATTGTCCCCGGAAAAACCCAATGTGGGAAAACCGGTGCAGTAGATGAGGGTTTTATATTTATCTTCAGAAATGGAAAGTACATTTACAGGAGTGTGATGAGCAGAGAAAAATTAACAAACACCTGGCTAAATTTTCTAGACCTTCCAGACAATTTCGGACCCTCGGGGTGACCTCCTTCATCCTCAACATCATCCAGCGTGAATGCTCTGCGCAGTCCCTCTTTGGACTGCGTGATTCTTCATGGAGGGGTTCTTGCTGCTGATCAAGTCACCCTTCCCTTCACCCTCCTGAGATTTGCTTCTCGATAACTGACTTCTCCCTCCTCCTTCTGCCTCTGCAACCAAGCCTCTACAAACTCACCCACTGAAATTAATTTCACTTGCTTCAGAATCGATTTCCTTTGGGTACTGAGAGTGTCCTTGGCTTGATTTCCAGATGGCCCTCAAGTCTCTTCTTATAGTCTTCCCGTTGATGAATCAACGACCAAGATTATATCTTTAATCAATGGCTCAAATTAAAAGATGACTTGATCTTCATCTTCTAGAAGATTCACACTTTGCTCTATTAATACTCTTTAATTATTTAATTTCCCTAAGTTTATACTTAGGGTTTGCATTAAAATAATTAATTATTTTAATAAAGCCATATCCGAGTGGAATTTGCACAAATGATTTCAGGGTTCTTTGGATAACTGATGTCTAAGCCCCTCTACCGAAAATGAGACTTAGAACACTTTTCGATGCTATAGAAATCAATAGATTCTTCATGCAAGATTGTTTCCTTTAATCCACTTGGCCTTTGAAGTGAAGTGTTGGTGATAAATAAACTTCAGCCTCCCGCTTGAACTGATACGACTTAGTTGACAGAAATCGACGTTGGGAGGGTGACTCGAATGATTAGAAATGAGAGGCAACAATGAGTCGGCCCTTTGTCACAAGTGAATTGCTGGAATCCACTAGCACAATTTCCTTCTTTGATCTGGATAGCTCAATTAAATTTGGCCTTAGTCACTGAAGAATTCAGTCTCTGCTGATTCTTTGGCACTGTGTAGCAAAATTTCCTTGGAACTTGACCTGTGGTGGAAAATAACTCAGCCCTCTCGGTGTTAGTGTAAAAATATATCTCGACCCTCCTATAAACTGTCTAAAACTCTTCCCTTTGTACTGTCACAAGAGAAATGCGGATTTGTCTTTGGCAGTTGGTGATCTCTGGGCACAATTAGATCTTGAAATTGCAATGCAAGATCTCCTCCTTAAAACTAAACAACTTGACCTTAAATGGATGTGGCCAATAATTCTGGTCTTAATGCAATTCGCCCTTGGTAGACGCTTCAAAAATTGATCACCCAACTCTTGGTATTCAACCCTATTAAAGGAGAGGAACTCGGCCCTTGGAGATTGTATAATCCTGCAACCAAACTTAAATCATAATACTGGAGCTTCCTGCAAAAGATGACAATTAGATCTTCAAAAATGAACAAGCAAAGTAATCCAACTAGGGTGGCAAATGGTGTGCACCGAAGAAGGAAGAGATCTAGCTAGGGTGGCAAGAGATCCATCGAAGCTGGATTGAGGGTTCCACTTGAAACCCTCAAAGATAAAAACTCTCTCGAGTCTCTCACCAATGACAATAAGATATGATGGAATAGAATGCCCAACCATTGACCTCCACCCTCCTCTTATAATTTTTCGTTCAGCCTGCTGTCTTCCCCAAGCTTCTAGATCTTCTTTTTAATATTATTTTATTGACGAGGTTCATCCAAGTTGTCATTGATGGCAACAGGATGAACGAATGAACACACTTGATGACACTTGATGAAGATTGAAAGACTAGATATCATTTGATTTTGAAGTTCTCCTAACGATGCTGCACAATGACACATTACTGCACTATTATTAAATACACGATGCTATACCTTCATGACTTTGCTGGGTACTATCATGATGACATGAATGTCCTACATGATGACACTATAATCCTATGATTAATAAACCAAACAAAGGAGAAGCCAAGCAGTGGAAAAGGCATGCTGTCCTATTCACCTCTTGAACACAAAAATTAAGGATAGTGACAAAGAAAAATTGTTTTTGCCACATTAGAGGCATCCTATCAACATGGGTCCTATACCATCTTGTAGAGTATATTTTTCCCGTTCTAATGAGCCTTTACTTGCCCCGAAACTCTTAGCGGTTTGTGAGAAAATGAATTTTTAAGTTTACAAATAATATATTTAATTGCTAGCCGACCTACACTCTCATACACATGTCGGCCTCCAAATAGTGATGTGCCTTTTCGGTTTAGCTTGCAAAGACCACTATATATACTACGTTAAACACTTCATTCTTTGAATCTATTCGGTGAAGATCATCACATAGAAATACAACAGTTCACAACTCGTGAACTAAGGACACCGAGAAAGCTTTTTTTGAAGATTTAATTGGTGGGAACCTCGGACCAGTGAGATAGGGTGACTTAGGTCAATGCAAATCACAGGGACAACAACCAAGGAGGTTGAGGAAACAAAGAAGGTCACTGTTTTTGTGATTGGGTTAGGGACCTCTGAAACAACTACTTAACACACCAAGGCAGCTGTGGAATAGGCTCAAGAAGCCTAATTTACCCTCAGACCTGTGAAATTGGAGCAGACTTCGTGTGGCTTGGACACCTACAGGCTGCATTCCTCAGATCTGTTGTACCGTTGAATCTGGTGCTTCTATGACTCAGACCTAACAACTGTCATACTCTCGGATTTGAGACAACATTCTGTGGACAGTAAAAGGCTCAAATCACTGTTTAAGTCTCTTGGAAGCACAAATCTGGAGCTTAGAATAGTGTGATAATTGTACCACGGACCTGTAATAACCAAAGTGTTGTTTCTCAGACCTATGGATAAAAGGAACAGAATTGCAGATTGACTATTAAAGCTCGGATACCATTGTGGCATATAAGGAAACTTAAACCTGAGTTTTTGAAGATTCGGTCCTCCAATTGAAGGGTTGATACATTGGAGATTAGGTGATGAATTAATGCGTTGAGGTCTGGACAGTGGCACTGAAGCAACAATAGTGAACTTGAAAGCATGTACAAGAAGATCTTGGACAGTGGAGCATTTGGTGGTTTGACAGTGAAGTATTAAATAGTGAAGAATTATGACGTTCAAGTAAGTACTATCCACATTCTTTATTAGAAGAAGATAAAACAGGATTGGTGTCCTTGGATTAGGAGCTCCTCAACACAAGGTTGGTGCCTTGAGAAGATAGGGTCGAAGCCTTAGAGGTCGGAGCCTCATCAAAGTCCAAGTTGGTGCTTGGCAACAGGTTGGTGCCTGTTTCATTAAAGGGTTGGTGCCCTCACTCATCTATTGTATAGAATTATTTGAAAAATGATTGAAGTTCTTATTAAATCCTTAATATTATTATTATACACCTCTTTGTCTTTAATTGTGAAGAATCTAACTAGCAAAAATTAACAATTGAAAAGAAATATTGATTCACCCCCCTCTCAGTATTTCCAACAATTGGTTTCAGAGCCAGCTTCTTCATTATCAGCCTAACAGTTGGAAGAAGGATTCTTAAGCACAATGAAGAACATAGAAGCAACAGGGAAACTGTCTATCTTTGATGGAGCAAGTTTTTGGAAAAAGAGGATGTCCTACTATCTAATGTCTCTTGGCCCTGAAGTATGGCACTCTGTTTTGGATGGGTACAAAGCTCCTTCCGGTCTTCCAACTGATCCAGACAAAAGAAAATCCTACATTGCCAATGCCAAAGCTTTAAATTCCATCACTAGTGGAATTACCGATTCCGAATTTACGAAAGTCGTGAATTGTGACTCAGCCAAAGAAGTATGGGATAAGTTGGTTTCCCTATATGATGGGGACTCCAAAGTTAAGAAGGCAAAACTTCAAACCTATAGAAGACAATTCGAGAGTCTGAAAATGGATGATGAAGAAAACATTGCATCATACTTCCTCCGAGTAGCTGAAGTGGTTAACTCTCTTAAAGGACTAGGGGAAAATATTGAAGAAAGCACTATTGTTCAAAAAATCCTAAGATCGCTTCCTGACAGATTTGACTCCAAAGTGCCATAGAAGAAATGAAGGACCTAGATACTCTCAAGATGGATTAACTTCATGGAATTCTCATAGCCTATGAGATGAGGAAAGGGAGTCCATTTCAAAGAAGCAGCTTTCAAAGCCTCAAAGTCAACAAAAGAAGGAAAAGGATGGAATTGCAACAGCGATGAATCTGATACTGAAAACGAATTAGCTCAATTAAGTACCCTCTTATTTGTTTCAATTGTGGAAGAATAGGTCATTATGCTGCGAAATGTCCTCATACACATGATAGTGATGATGAAAAGGACTCTAAAAGAACGATGTACAAAAAGAAAGGGTTTAACAAGAAGAACTTCTTCTCCAAACAAGATGAGTCTGATGAAGATGAATTTGTAGTCATCAAAAAGAAATCAACTAGAAATATGCGTCATCACAAAGAAAGTGATGATGAATCAGATGAGGAAAGTAACTATGTTGGAAGCAAAGAAACGTTATTCATGGCATTTACAAATGATGATGACTCAGAACTGGAAGATGAAAGAAACATGGATAGATTGCTAATGAGTGCCATTGAAGAAAATGAGATTCTACAAAAGAAGATAATTTCTCTGAAAATAGAAAGAGAGGAAGCAAAAAGAATTGAAGACTTCTTGAACAATGAGTTAAAAGAGAAGGATGATATCTGTGAAAAACATGAAGCTGAAATAATATCTCTAAGAAAGGAATTAGAGCAAGTCAAAAGGAGTTGGCAAAGCTCTCTAGCTCTTGATAAGATTCTTAATACTCAAAAACCTCAACATGACAAGTCTGGAATTGGTTTCAAAGGAGAATCATCAAGTACAAAGAATAATGCTAGAAGTTATGCTGATGTACTCTCTTGCCATCCAAAAGAAGAAAAGTCATCTCGTCAGGAACAAAGTCCCATCTGAAAACCAAGAATTGAAGAAAGAGCAACTCCAAGGAAGACTGTTGGTTCAAGCTATGGATACTACAATAGGTATCAAACTATTTTTCTTGGGGATTGTTACAATTGTAAAAACTTTGGGCATCAAGCTAAGCATTGCAAGGCTCATAAGAATGAAGCACCGAGATTGAATGATCAAACAAACCAACTACATGGTCCTAAAGAACAAGGACAAATCAAAACTTACAATTCCTCTGATCCTTTGGCTAAGTTTGATCCGTCTTGTTCATTATGTGATAATTATGATCATAATGAACAAAATTGTCCTCTCAAAAGGGAAAAAGCTAAAAGCGTAAATCTCAAAATTGATAAATGTGGCCTAGCTCTATGTGCTCATAGTGAAGAAAATCATTGGTTCGTGGATAGTGGATGCCCAAGACATATGACAGGTGACCAAAAGAAGTTTATCTCATTGAATAAGAAAAATGGAAATGTATCCTTTGGAAGTGGATCTGCTAAAATCACTGGAAAAGGAACTGCTACCCTTGTCAATGGACAAGGAAAGGCTCAAAATACCCTGCTGGTAGAAGGGCTCAAACACAATCTCTTAAGTGTTAGCCAGATTTGTGACCAAAGACATAATGTTATCTTTAGTACAAAAAATTGTGAAATAAGAGACTCATCCTTAGGAGAACTTGTGGCGAAAGGATTAAGAACGCCAGATAATGTTTACATTCTCAGTAAAATCCAAGAAGATAAATGTTACTTAAGTCAAACAGATGAAAGTTGGTTATGGCACAAGCGATTGGGGCATACAAGTTTTGATAACCTAGTCAACATCAGCAAAATTAATGCAATAAGGGACATTCCAAAAATGTGCAAGCCAAATCAAGTTGTATGTGGCCCATGCCAACATGGAAAGCAAACCAGAACTAGCCACAAAACTAAGGAGTTCTCAACATTAAAACCTCTGGAAATTATTCATGCAGATTTTTGTGGGCCAACTAGAACTCCAGCTCTTCAAGGTGAAAGGTACTTTGCTCTATTTGTTGATGACTATACTAGAATGATGTGGATATATTTCATAAAATATAAATCCGAAGCATTTGAATGTTTTAAGAGTCTTAAGGCTCTCATTGAGAATGAAAAAAATTCTAAGATTAAATGTCTTAGAACGGATAGAGGAGGAGAATTCACCTCAAAAGAATTTGATGAACTCCGTAAAGAGCATGGAATCAAAAGAGAACTCTCTACTACTAGGACACCCCAGCAAAATGGAGTAGTTGAAATAAGGAACCGAACCATTCAATAAATGGCAAGGACAATGCTACTAGCAGCTGATTTGCAACCAAAATTTTGGAGAGGGGCAGTTGGGACCGCAGTTTATACCTTAAATCGAACTCAACTAAGACCAAATAATGAAGACTCTTTATGAATTATGGAAAGAAAGACCTGCTTCAGTAAAATATTTTAGGGTTTTTGGAAGCAAATGCTTCATAAAAATAAATGATGACTCACCAGGAAAATTTGATTCTAGAGTTGACGAAGGAATATTTCTTGGATACTCCACTAGGAGCAAAGCTTACAAATGTTACAACAGTTGTCTACGAAGAATAGTGGAAAGTATTGATGTAAAGATTGATGAAGGTCTTCCAGAAAAGAGAATTGAAGATCATGAAGTTGAGCCTTTCTTTCAACAAAGTAAAGAAGAAGAACCTGAAAAAGAAGAGGAGAATGGAGAACCTCAAAGTGAACCTGAAAGTGAACCTTCACAAACTCTCTCTAAGATCAAGTTTATTCAAAGACATTATCTGGAAGAACAAGTCATTGGAAATATAGATGAAGGATTTCAATCTCGAAGAAGGATGATAAACACCCCAAGAAAAGATGATGTTGCTCTATTATCTTTAATAGAACCTGAAAATTTTTCTCAAGCAAGCAAAGATCCTTATTGGATAAAGGCCATGGAAGAAGAAATGTCTCAAATCGAAAAAAATGAGACTTGGGAACTGGTACCTCACCCAAAGATAAAAATATAATTGGAACAAAATGAATATTCAAAAACAAGATGAATGAAGATGAAAAAATCATCAGAAATAAAGCCAGACTTGTCTGCAAAGGATACTCGCAAATCGAAGGAATTGACTTCAAAGAAACCTTTGCACCAGTAGCTCGAATGGAAGCCATAAGAATGTTTTTAGCATTTACTTGCTCAAAAGGATTCAAGGTTTCTCAAATGGATGTAAAAATGGAGATCTCAAGGAAGAAGTTTACATGGAGCAACCAGAAGGATTTGATCTTGCTGAAGGAAAATACTTTGTATGCAAACTAAAAAAGGCCTTGTATAGATTAAAACAAGCCCCTAAAGCATAGTATGCAAAGTTGGATCACTATCTGCAACAAGAAGGTTTCAAAAAGGGAGTGGTAGGTAGCATTCTCTACATGAAGATGGACAAGGAAAAACTTTTGATCACTCTTGTTTACGTTGATGATCTAATCTTTGCTAGCAATGATGAAGAAATGAGCCATGAATTTGCTCTAAATATGTCCAAAAAATTCGAGATGTCAATGATTGGTGAGTTGTCTTACTTTCTTGGGCAACAAATATCTCAAAACTCTGTGGGCATGTTTATATCTCAAGCAAAATATCTTAAAGACATGCTTAAAAGATATGGGATGGAAGATTGTGCACCTATGAGCACACCAATGACCACAGATTGTAAATTAAGCAAAGATGATGATACCCCTGTCATAGATGCAACTCTTTACAGGTCAATAATTGGAGCTCTCCTATACTTAACTGCTACAAGACCAGATATTATGCAAGCAGTTGGAATGGTAGCAAGATTTCAGTCAAGTCCTAAACAATCCCATCTAGCACCTGTGAAGAGAATTCTTAGATATCTGAAAGGAACGACTGATTTCGGTCTTTGGTATCTTAAGAGTTCAACTCTTATTGTGACAAATTACTCTGATGCTGATTGGGCCGGAAGCGTGGATGATCGAAAAAGTACTAGTGGAAATGCATTCTTTATGGGAGATTGTCTTGTATCTTGGCTCAGCAAAAAGCAATCATCTATATCCCTTTCTACAGGTAAGGCCGAATATATAGCCGCTGCTGATTGTTGTACACAAATTCTATGGATGAAGGAAGTCTTGAAGGATGTCAACATAGAAACTAAGCAACCAATTACTATTTTTTGTGACAATACTAGCGCCATCAGTCTTTAAAAGAATCCGATGACGTACTCAAGGACCAAACATATTCCAATCAAATACCACTTTCTCCGTGAACAAGTTGCTGAACACAATATCAGGTTGGAATACGTCAGTACAAAAGAATAAATTGCGGATATCTTTACAAAGCCCCTTCCACGAGAAGCATTTGAGTATCTTCGCCAAAAGATGGGGGTCATTGCTCTTGCATCACATTAAATCAAGCAACATATCAAGAGTACAGTATGTTAGGGGGAGCACATTGGCACCCCATTGCCATTGATGTCAAAGGGGGAGAGAAGAAAAATATTGCCATCAATGACAAAGGGGGAGATTGTTAATCCAAGTTGTCATTGATGGCAACATGATGAAAAATGAACACACTTGATGACACTTGATGAAGATTGAAAGACTAGATATCATTTGATTTTGAAGTTCTCCTAATGATGCTGCACAATGACACATTACTGCACTATTATTAAATACACGATGCTATACCTTCATGACTTTGTTGGGTACTATCATGATGACATGAATGTCCTACATGATGACACTATAATCCTATGATTAATAAACCAAACAAATGAGAAGCCAAGCAGTGGAAAAGGCATGTTGTCCTATTCACCTCCTGCACACAAAAATTAAGGACAATCAAAAAGAAAAATTGTTTTTACCACATTAGAGGCATCCTATCAACATGGGTCCTATACCATCTTGTAGAGTATATTTTTCTTGTTCTAATGAGCCTTTACTTGCCTCGAAACTCCCAGCGGTTTGTGAGAAAATGAATTTTTAAGTTTACAAATAATATATTTAATTGCTAGCCAACCTACACTCTCATACACATGTCGGCCTCCAAATAATGACGTGCCTTTTTGGTTTAGCTTGCAAAGACCACTATATATACTACGTTAAACACTTCATTCTTTGAATCTATTTGGTAAAAATCATCACACAGAAATACAACAGTTCACAACTCGTGAACTAAGGACACCGATAAAGCTTTTTTTGAAGATTTAACTGTTGGGAACCTCGGACCAGTGAGATAGGGTGGCTCAGATCAGTGCAAATCATAGGGACAACAACCAAGGAGGCCGAGGAAACAAGGAAGATCACTGTTTTTGTGATTGGGTTAGGGACAAATCATTTGATCTCTGAAACAACTACTTAACACACCACAAACATCTATGGAATAGGCTACAGGAAGCCTAATTTACCCTCGGACCTGTGAAATTGGAGCAGACTTTGTGTGGCTTGGACACCTACAGGTTGCATTCCTCAGATCTGTTGTACCCTTGAATCTGGTGCTTCTATGACTCAGACCTAACAACTGTCATACTCTCGGATTTGAGACAGCATTCTGTGGACAGTAAAAGGCTCAAATCACTGTTTAAGTCTCTTGGAAGCACAGATTTGGAGCTTAGAATAGTGTGAGAACTGTACCACGGACCTGTAATAACCAAAGTGTTGTTTCTAAGACCTATGGATGAAAGGAACAAAATTGTAGATTGGCTATTGAAGCTCGGATACCATTGTGGCATATATAAGGAAACTCAAACCTGAGTTTTTTAAGATTCGGTCCTCCAATTGAAGGGTTGATACATTGGAGATTAGGTGATGAAATAATGCGTTGAGGTCTGGACAGTGGCATTGAAGCAACAACATTGAACTTGAAAGCATGTACAAGAAGATCTTGGACAATGGAGCATTTGGTGGTTTGACAGTGAAGTATTAAATAGTGAAGAATTATGATGTTCAAGTAAGTACTATCCTCATTCTTTATTAGAAGAAGATAAAATAGGATTGGTGTCCTTGGAGTAGGAGCTCCTAAACACAAGGTTGGTGCCTTGAGAAGATAGGGTCGAAGCCCTAGAGGTTGGAGCCTCATCAAAGTCCATTTTGGTGCTTGGCAACAAATTGGTGCCTTTTTCATTAAAGGGTTGGTTCCCTCACTCATCTATTGGATACAATTATTTGAAAAAGGATTGAAATTCTTATTAATCCTTAATATTATTATTATACACCTCTTTGTCTTTAATTGTGAAGAATCTAACTGGCAATAATTAACAATTGAAAAAAAACACTGATTCACCCCTCTCTCAGTATTTCCAACACTAGCTAGGGTGGCAAGAGATCCACCGAAGCTGGATTGAGGGTTCCACTTGAAACCCTTAATGATAGAAACTCTCTTGAGTCCCTCACCAATGACAATAAGATATGATGGAATAGAATGCCCAGCCATTGAGCTCCACCCTCCTCTTATAATTTTTCGTTGAGCCTTCCCCAAGCTTCTAGATCTTCTTTTTAATATTATTTTATTGATGGGGTTCATTCTCCACTTAGTGATTTTTTGCTGCCGTTTTTAATAAAAACAATATTTGCTGCCCTTCCCTAATAAAATAATATTCTACCACCATTTGCTAATAAAATAATACTTTCCGTCTTCTATCAAAATTGGTTAAATTCCTTAGTAACTTCTGCATTAAAAAATATACAGGGATATTACAGTCCTCTCCGCCAAAAATATATTCTGCTACTCCACAAGTTGGACCAGCTAATGCCAGGGTCCCAAATGTGCCATTGAGCCACTCTCCACCCATGTTTTCCTCCCGATTTCTTCTTCCAACAGAAGATCTCTCCTTGTTTCATGGTAAACAATATCTTGAACATTAACTGACCCTGGACTAAGCAAAGGAAAAATGGTCATTTGGATTTTCCGAGGTACTACTTATGGCTTCAGATGAAAAGCATAGTCATGGTTCACTCTCTCAACGTACGGATTTTCTGGAAACGCCATTGTATAAAAAGCTGGCGGATATTGTTCACGCTGATGATGCATTTTTGTGATAATCTGGTCTGGAAGAAATTGTACTGCTGCACGATACTTTTCGTTAGGAAAAGCAGATTGTAAATGATCTACATTCATACCTCCTACTCCCTTTGTTGCCAAGTTGCTGTTGACTAATTTTCCCAAATTAGACTTAATAGGATCCCTTCCTTCAATGTTTGATATCTTGTAAGCAATCTGGGCACACTCAGCCCAGGATAAATGAGACTCCTTGGCATCCCATTTTTCATACATTGCCAGATTGATCACAGGGGCAATAATTCTACCAACATTGTGGACAGTGCTCCAAATGCTTTATTTGATATCATATTCATCTTTGAGGCATTCAGAGCTTAAAACTGATCTTGCTAATGTCATCATTAATCCAAGCCAAAGAGGCAATCTCTGAAACAAGTCTTTGGGCATTTCTCCTGTTGCCTTTTCACTGTCGTTACTTCTTACAAAGGAATTTTTAGTGTATTTGGTAATGGCTTGCACCAGAAATTCCAAAGGCATTCTTATTTGGGCCACTCCATAAAGCATGGGATATGCCTCTAAAAGATAAAATCTTGGGTCATGAAATCCTCATCCAGTTAAATGACTTCAAATTTAATGAAATTAATCTTTATTCTAGCTCACTTGCTTTTCAAGATATTTGGCCCAAGACATAACCATATCAGATCTCAAGGATCTGAAGGGAGTGACCCATCATCCAATATCCCTTAGAAGTCACTGAAAGCTGCAATAAAACACTACATCTGCCATGTGTACAAATCGGCCTTTAAAATAAATACAAATTAGCTCATAAAATGACACATGGGACAACATTGAAGGATCTTCCATGTGGCATGCATAGGAGAGGTCCAAGTGTCCACAAACAGCCCCAAGCTTCCTTGGAAAGCATTATAGTATCCAAAAATCAGAGTACAACTAGATCCAAAAGGAGGGTTATTCCTTGCCAAAAACTGCTCATGTTCATCAAAATTTTACTGTGGAATGCCTGCTTGTTGAGAAATCAATTTGGGTAGAAATTAGGGTTTTGATTCCTCTTTTCTTGATAATTACTTGTGATTTTATGTTGGCCTTTAATTGTTTATTATTTCTTCTTTCATCAAGCAATTACCGAATCATAAATGTATGAAGATGACAAGAACAAAAGACACAATATTTAGGCTCTCAGCCAGGAAAAAACCCCTCTCCTAGGGGAAAACCCAGTCAAACTTTTCTTCTTCTTATAGAACCAAGTCAAAATGGGACATCCAAGACCTCTAGACCAAAACCAAGACCTTCTCCAATCACCAAGGCCACCCTCCTAAAGATCCTCCATCAAATGAATCAAAGTCTCCAAAGTCAACGAGAGTCAAACTGCCTTCCTTCGCTGGTCAACTCTGTTTTTTGGCCCCTTGGATCAGACCTGGAATTTGGACCTGTAGTTTCAGCCTCCTGAATTAGGGCAGAAACCCTAGCTTCGCACGTGTGAGAGATAGGAGGCTCAAAAACTCTATTTTCTTATTTTCTTTGACTTTTGCTCTTCTCCTTTGACCTTCACACTTCTTGTCTTTACTTTCTTGTTTCAGATCGAACTTGTGATAGATAGATGCCAAAGAGGCTGAAGTCGTCATTAATATATAGCCTTTTTATGGGGTCGAATAGCCCTCCACAAGGCCAACTTCACACAGGCAGGGCCGACTTCGTGATGGAGGTCTTTTTGACTTTCTTGACACAAAATAAATTTTTCTTTCATGATATAAATGCCCAAGAAGGGTCTTTTACATATGATAAGGACTCTTTTGACTCAAGTAAACCCTAGAAGCATGAAGAACATGCTTGACCTAGTTGACAAATAAAAAGAGCATGAAACCCATGCTTCAAATGTTTTTTTTTCTTCTTCTTCCCTTTAACAATAAATATATAAATGATATAAGTACATCAACAATTATGAAGGCCGAGCATAGTTACATTTTCAGCACTGCTGAAATGAAGGGTAACAGGGCTAAAAACGACATTACAGCCAATTTTTTTGTGAAAAAACTTTTGTAGAAAACAACCAAAATAAATGCTGGATAAATAATAAAAACATGCTACTGAAAATAATAGCATCTGTTTTTTTAAGATAAATTTTATCTTTTTTCTTAATTATTAATCCTTGTTTCTAGTGAGCAGAATCTATTAATCTGATATTAATAATCAGTGAATGTTCAAGATCAACCACCAAAACTGATCCAAAATCCTATCTTTGGAAATGTGTTAGTGTTGTAGGCAAGATTCCACGAAGGGGGTTGTTTATGAACGTTTTACTGAGTGGGAAAAAGGATACAAAGGTTCCTAGTATCCTACACCAGGATGGAATCCCATTTTGCAGCCATAATGAACCGAGTTAAAATATGCTGTAGCCAGCCTAACTCGGATGGATATAAAGGGCAGGGATTCAGCAGAGAAAATAGCAAAGTATAAGAATGAGAGAGGCGAGGCAGGTGCTACAGCGGCATAGGGAAAGCTTTCTCACTTTAAATTCAAAATTCCGTTAAGAGTAGGCACATAAATATCTCCATTGTACCCTCAAATGAATCTTACACTTCAAGGAGGTGCAATTTTGGGATTCCTTGAAAAGATCTTTAATAGCCATGATAAAGATCAGTATAGCCCAATGCATGTATATCAAATTGGCTTCCTTTTAACTTGGTGTGATTTCATTACTGAATGAAAAGATTCTTTAGGAGAAAATCATTATTACACTGCTGACAAATGAAAAGATACTTTTGGAGCATGAATTAGCAACAATCCAGGATTCATGGTGAATTTTAGGTGTATCCATCATTTCTCATGGATGAAAGATCAGAGGAATAGGCCTCTGATTAATGTAATCACAATGTGCCTGGAATGGGCAATGTTTTTTAAAGCAATTGATTGCCAAGGAGAAGAGAGAGATGTGCAATTCATTGCTAACATTCCATCACGAACAAGGCAAAGGTGTGTAGAGCTGCTGTAGAGCTGTAGTGCATATGGTTTTGTCCACCAAATTTATTGAAACCAATTGGACTCAAAGGAGGCTATGGAGCTTGTATTTCTTCATTCCAACCTTCATTTGCCTCACAGGACAGATAAATAGAAAATGAGGCCTAGTAAATTCTGGGGTGTGTGCCCAGAGTTACTTGAGTTGGAGATGTCATATAAGGCCACGACTCACTGAAATTTTCTGAATGATGAGGCATTGCCAAGAGTCTTTTCAAGTGGATACGGCAACTCTGCATCTTCAAGCAACAATCCCAACCCTCAAGAGGATATCAATGATGTGGAATTTTCATGGCATGGATAAAGATACTTTTGATATGTAATTTGAATTTCTAACTTGTAATGAATATGATCTAAAAAATTCAAAATATAGAGTCTAGATAGACTATAGCACTTAGTAGAGTGATGCCACTTATTTTGTACATAATATCTACATATCATTGATTTCTAATATAAAGATTAACTCTCTTTTTAGATTTATTTCCAAATTTGAATTTCATGAGGGATTTCTGAAATTTGTCTCATTCCTAAAAATTTAGCCTAGTTCATTTTGGACATCATATCTGTATCAGTGCAACTTAGAGAAACATTAATATTATTTGATGATTGATATAATATTGTAAACAAAAATTGAGTGGTTGGCAAGCTTATTGGGTTAAGCGCTATTGCTCTCTTGTAGTAGTAGGAACGCTCATTTCATGCTTCAAAAATGTTTTTCATCTTTGCTTCTCATGGTAGAAATTTTGTTGTTTCTCCTAATTGTTGAATGTACTTTACTGTTACGCAAGGATTCCCTACAGTCTACCAAGGTTGTGGGGAGTAACACCTGTTGAATACCAGATACAAATTTTCTGAAATCTATCCAAGATGATCCAAATTATCTTTCGTGAGAAGTAGCTTCTGTTGTGGAGATGTTGCCTCTCTTATGCAATGGACCAGAGCAAAAATCCCTACAAAACAAATAAAATTGTCGTAATATGTATCTGATATTGGTTTGCAATTGTTATTGATTTGTAGGCTCACTCAAATAGTTCCACTTTTGCAACAACAATAGAGCTAAGGGATACGTTTCTATCTTGAATCTTTAATTATGTTCCAGTTATGGGGAGATGATTCTTGCAATGAATCTTTTCTCATTATTTTCACTTTCAGATAAGCTAATTCTAGCATTCTAAAATCAAATGAACTGGAACCAGCTGGTTTGGCCTGTCTGACCCTTGAACTTCTTGAAGCAACCCTTGAACCAGGTCGGCAACTGGTTCTGTACCAAACCAACCAGTTCAGCATGGAACTTGTGAGACCAGTTGGTTCAACCAGCTCTGTACTGAACTGGTTTAAGAGTCGCCACAGCAAAAATCTGAAGCTAAAAACAATAAAAAAAGGAAAAAAAAATCCTAATATCCCTGAGCCCCACCCACCCACCCAAACCCTGAAACATTGTTATATAAGGACTGCGCCTATTTGCCTTGCACCTCTCTCATTCAGCATTTGTGAGCATCTGGAATTTGTGGAGCACCAAGATGCATTGAAAAATTGTGATTCAGGATAAAACTTTCATATTTTATGTATTTTTTAGTAAATCAGTTCATATTCTGGTGTCATCTGATTCCAATCTGAGTCTGTTCTGACCTTCGACCAATCTTGAGGTTGATTCCGAACTTTGAAACAGTGGTTAATCCCATCAAAGATATCCTAGTTGAAACTACTTATCATACAACACTTATTATCAAAATAAATTATAGGATATGTTTTCGATTTTTGAGTGCAGGGAGATGAGACTACAGCATAGATTAAATTGAAGGATAGCAATTTTGGTATTCCTTCACTGTGCTGAATGGGAATTCAAGGATTTTGCATAATATAGATATGGATTAAGATATGTTTTGATAAATATGAAGTTTCACAAATATTTGTAATGAATTGAAATCTTTTCCGTTTTCACTCGACCTGATATCTTTTATATGGATAGATGAAGTTGTGGGATCGCCGCTTAGTTCAGAGAGGACCTGTTCAATCTTATGAAGGACATGTGAATTCCCACACAACTGTGCAAATTGCTGTGGATCCAACTGAAACACTTCTTGCATCAGGTAAGTACTGTATTTTTTCCAAATGGTTTTATTTCCACTCTTAGACACAGAATATGTAAACTAATATGGTAATTCCAATTTCATGTGATTTCAATCAGGGGGTGAGGATTGTGCAATCCGTATTTGGAGTGTCAAGACTGGAGAGCTTTTGCATACAGCAGCTGGGGCCTGTTCACCTGTTAGAACAGTATGCTGGCCAAAATATGGAAGTATGAATCTTACTTGTTGGCATCTGGAAAGACTATTTGTTTTGAATTTAAAGAAGCAACTGTTAAGCTTTTTTCCTTTGATCCAGGGTTGAGAGAATCTTACCACGGAAGGCAGTTTTACGAGGATGCTGTTTTTGAGCAAGACTTTTGTTGGGGCTTGTGGCTTGGATCTTCCGAAGGTTTGCTGTATATGCATGCAGGTGCTTGATATTGGAAAGAATGATTATGCTCGTGCAGCACAAATTTTGTGAATTATTTCCAATTGCAAATAATGGTACATTACTCATATCTTAATACAACTTATGATTCAACTAAATATTTAGTGAAATAGAGTGCTTATTAAGATATTTTGGCAGGCGTGAGTGACCAAAATAAATTGATTCTCTTTTGCATTGCAATATGCCATTCCTACTGCCACTTTTGAGGATTTTGTTTACTGTTTGTTCCAAAAAACTCAAAATGTGCTGAGAATCTCATGAATAGAGCCTTTTTTTTAAGACATTTATTTTAAACAGCACTCTTCATAAAATTCATCAATGGCAAGCCCGCATTTGTAAAATGATCCATTTGTAGTATACAGACATTTCCTAATTAACTGATCCATTAGTTTATGTGTGATTCCAAACAATTAGCATTCTCATGTTGCCTATGTAACAATAGTTGATGTTTTTCTTTGAACACAATTTAAGTGTAGAGAAGCCAAATACAACAGGCCTAGAAGAGGTATACTAGTGTTTCTATTTTTCACTGGATGGTACAAGCAATGTTGAAAAAGTTGGCATCGAAAAATATCGGCAAGGGTCCTGAAAACATCTTTTCCGCAACATCGACGAAAAAATCAGCAAAAAATCGGTAAAAATTGGCAAGCATTAAAAAGAATGCAAAATATATTATTTTTTTCAGTTTTTTAAACATATAAAGCAATAAAAATGCAAAATAAACACATTGGCACATAAATACGAAGAAAGCACTAATATATATGTTGTAGTGGATGTTAAATAAAAAATCAGGCTGTCAACTTGGCTATAAGCTTAGGATTATTTAGGTTCTGCATGAATATGCTTTAAGGCACCATTGGAATCTGTGAGGGAAAAGGAAAAAGACCTAATATATCATGCACTATTTGCACAAATTGATCACTCGAGCTGGTGTGTATAAAATATCCGCTTAGACCTTCACTATGATACATCAAAAGTGATACCAAATGTTGTTGATCCCTAATAATTGTCCAATCAAGGACTCAAATGTGGAGAACCAATACAAAATAACATCACATATATAAATGTATCTCATCATCATGAGTTATATGTAGTAAAACAAACAAAACTAGCAGGTAGCTATCCGAGATCAGTGCCCTCTACCCATTTTACAGGAAAAGATGATGGGCTGTTTGCCAGGCCTGCCCCTAGCAGTAGAAGGCCCTAGCTGTGCACCTAATGTCAAACGATGATTGTTGGGTATGGAACTGTGCTCTCCTATATCTATAGCAGATGGTGCTGATGCTCCCACATTTTCCTCCTCTTGTTGTTGCTCCTCCCCTGAGTTCTCCTCCTCTTGTTGCTCCTGTAGTAATAGTTCCTCGTCTAACCATGTAATTGACTCCTCCATGATGGGAATCTGAGACTCTATCCTCCACGTAGACAATACATCAATAATATCTAAGGAAATGACATCCACATGCAGTGGTTTCTCTATTTGCTTCACCCATAGTCAAATCTTGTAATGGACATATACCAAGTCATTAAGGTGTGAGAACTCCAACTTGCAAGAGTGTCATATAAAAATTAATGAGTCTTGACACTTGAGGGTCATAAATTACAATAAATGTAATTGCTTAGTTGAAGGTTGAAGCTCAAATTTATAACCTATTGTGCTTCTATGAGTGTATTTTCTCAAATACACTCCAATTGCAGTCACACCCCGAAGCACTGCAGCTCTGACAGATGACTCGAATGGCCAATTTCTGCAAACTTTGTTCCCTTGCACCATAGCTTCACCACCAAACGTCTACAACAAAATAAAGAAAAGTTAAAAACTTAAAACATAATTAAACTTTCAAATAAGACATAATTGAATTTGAAAAAATCGAGAGTTCTAAATTGGTAAATTCTAAAGAGTCATGACTTGTCACTTATGTGGCGTGAAGATGGTCCTTTCACGAATAGCATCGTCAAAGCCAAATAATCCAACACCATCCCAATAGATCTGTGTCTCGCGATTGATTTTGTTGCGTAGCTCGGGATCAGGTACCAATCTATGAATATAGGTATGGATCCCTTCCATCACCTTGCAATCAAAATCAAAGTTGCATTCGTAGGAAAATGTCATGTTGAGGAAAAGTGTTGCTTCATGAATGAGTTGATTAAGCATCCCTGTCCATTGATTATCAATCACATCCCATAATATCATCTATCTATTAATCCCAACAGAACCCTTGTTTGCATAATAAGCACGAATGTTGGCCCTATCCATGGCCTTATACAAATAAGCCATTGCAAGCTTATCCCCATCTACCAATCTCAGAACCTTTACTATAAGTTCACTAATTGAACACACTTCTTCTACTCCTTGCCCAAGGGTGTCAGTGTATACCATTTTTGCAATGGCTCTCTCATCATGTCTCCTGCTGTATCTGCAATCACACTGCTCATAAAAAACAAACATTTGCTTCAACTCAAACTGACATTGAAGCAAAGAATAAATATTAATGAAGTTGGTGACAAAACGTGTGATTGTAGGACTCCACAACTCCCTGTTTTCGGTGCATCTCCTCACGAGGCTAAGAACAAAAGCATGGTTATATATGAACTTCGGGATGCTCCTAGACATATCAATCACCTTCTTGATGAAGGAGAGTTTCCCCATATCCTCAAGCATTAAATCGATACAATGTGCTATGCATGGAGTACAATACAATGAGTAGTGACTATCCATAAGCATCCTTCCAACAACCACAGAATTAGCTACATTATTTGTTATGACTTGCACCACATTCGGCACACCAATCTCCTGGACGAAACCATCTAACAAAACTCACATATCAATGTTGCATCTTTTATATGTGATGATGCATCCACTAATTTAAAATTTTAATGCACATGGTACCTTTAGGACAATGTACCAAGAAATTTAGAAGGGGCTTACCCTTCCTTTTTGTCCAACCATCAAACATCACTGTGCATCCAGAGACCTCCCATGACTTCTTCAACTCCGCCAATTTAGAGTTGATGTCCTTTCCTGCTTGAAGGATTGGCCCTCGTAACTTCTCATATGTGTTGAGAAATGTAACTAGTTTCGGTATTCATAATTGTTGTGCTCATTTCAATATGTATCCTATGTAACAAACAAGAAAAGAAGAAATAAATTTATTATTATTAAAGCATGGGTTTCATGTTGATTATTGATGGTCTTCTCGGTAAAAGCATGTTCTTCATGCTTCTAGAGTTTGTTAGGTCTTAGGATTTATTGTCATGAGTCAATGGAGTCAATATCATACTTATAAGACCCTTCTGGGTATTTTGTTATTGTAAAAATAACTATTTTTGAGTCTAGAAAGTCCTGGAATCTCCAAGAGTACAAGTTGGCCTTGGGATCATCAAGTTGGACAAAAGGAGGGAATTCGACCCCTTGAGAAGGCTATATAAAGGAGCCGTTCGACTTCATTTGAGGCACACTCACTCACAAGTTTGATCTACAAGAAAGAGTTCCATCTACAAGAAAGAGTTCAATCTATAGCTAGGTAGGTGCAAGAAGAGCGAAGGTCAAGGAGAAGGAAGAAGGATGGAATTTCTTGGTTTTTGGGCTCTATCTCTCTCACACGTGCGAAATTCTAAGGTTTCTGGGTTGCAGAAAGAGGCCGAAGTTGCAGGACAGAGTTGTAGTAGGACGAAGTGCAACATCTTGTAGCTGGGAGGAAGGAAACTCTGTCTAGACCTCGCTGACCTTAGGAAGAGTTGACTTGCTCTTGGAAGGTCCCAGGAGGAGGTTGATCTAAGGTTTCTTCAAGAGTTGCAAGGTCAAAATTACAGGGTCGAAGTTGCAGATCGAGTAGCAGTATTGTAGCCACGGTGGCGTCACTCAATGAACCTTTAACACATTGCGTGCTATCATAGTATATTAAACAATACTCTTAATTTGAGTACATATTGGAAAATACCTCTAAAAATCACATTATTTAACCCCCACCAATATAAACCCAATACACTTTCCCAATTTAAAAATCCCCTACTTTCACTATATATTGTAGGTATCCATTTTTTCATTAACATTTTGTATTTTTTCATTAACTTTGAGCTCCATTTTTTATACCTACCAATATAAAAACCCTTTACCTCTTATATATCCCCGAATATATCATGCCATTTTTTCCTCATTATATATCCCCCAATATGAACTCACGTGCTATGGTATTGCTCCTGCAGTGAAGCCTCCGTGATTGTAGCTGGTAGGTCGAAGTTGCAGTGTATAGCAATTTGGTGCAGATACAAGGAAAAACTCGAAGAAGGGCTGACTTGGTACTGGGAGAAGAACTTGGTCTAGGGATTGGGTCTTTGTATCTCATTTGAAGAAGATTCTAAGAAGAGAAGAGTTTCTGGGTTTTTCCCCTTGGAGGGGTTTTGCCTTGGCCGAGAGACTATATTTGTGTCGTCTTTTTGTTACTGTTATTGTTCTTGATATTGTTTGATGAAAGATCTAATTGAAGAAGTTAAAGAAGATAACTAAAGATTCACAAGCACTATCAAGGTTAAGGAAAATATGATATAATAGTTGCCGCTTTACATTTTCTAACATGCTATCAGAGCTAAGGTGAATAAGGAAGGCAACTGGAAGGACACCAAAAAGAATTGTAGATCAAGGGATAGGAAGCTCCTAAAGCTTGAAAGAAGAAGACTACATGAAAAATTGTCTCTTGAGGGTATCTAATTAAAGGCTCGCTGGTAGAAAACCCTTCTAATCTAGGGTTCCCGCATTGAAGAAGATCAAAATTGCATCAATCTCGCAAGTAGAGTGTTGATCTCAAAAAAGGGAATTCTATTTGTAAGGCATCAATCTTGGAAGTTGTTGGTGAAGGAATCCCAGGGAACATCTTTCAAGGACATCATCAAGAACTCTCAAAAGGTCTTGAAGACATCAAGAAGGTTGAAGACATTGTCAAGGAAAATCGTGATCTCAAGTAAGTAACATATTATTACACTATGTTTGAATCTTCCAGTCATATGTGTGAAAATTTCATCTATTGCAACAACTAGAAATTATTATTCTAACTGTAAATTTTGATTTTGCAGTTTATTTGTTACTACAAACAATGAATAAAATCACAACTACAATTTTCACCATAGAAATACTGTGGAAAACAAAATACTGGAAACTAAGAAATTTTAGCACACACACAAGACTTTTAACACCATCATTTTGGGACAATTGTCCCCGAAAAAACCCAACTTGGGAAAACCGGTGTAGCAGATGAGGGTTTTATTATTATTCTTCAACACCAAAACTGAATACAATAATTTGGATGCCAAACTAGAAATCCAATCCGAGAGAATCATTGACAAAATTATTTTGAGGATTTTTCCTCACCCCACAGCTGATTTTAGCTCCCGAAACTGGCCCCTCAGCAATTCATATTGCCTTCTACATCAACCTCTGCACAGTGCTTGCACATGCCTTGCTGCTGCTTCCTTTAGAAACTTTTGAAATCTATAGCTCTGCCTCTCTCTAGCTCTAAAACTGATTCACTGGTCCTCCTTATCCAAATCTTGACTACCAACTACTGAATCGACTGCTCCTCCAGCTAGATCGAACTGTTCTATTGCTGTTGCTTGCGCAATCTATGTGGGAAAACTTACACTCCCTCAATCTGACTCTTCCGGCACTGAGAACCTCCACCAGAACATTGTTTCGCTTATCTTCCACTTGCTACTCGATCTCTGGTTTGAATCCTCTTGCTTAATCACTCTGCTACTGGAAAATCGATCTGCCTAGATCACTGAGTGTTTGCACTGGTGTGTTCTCCATCTACCCATCGACCTCTTGTAATCTTCCTTTGGATCTCCAACGGCCAAGATTAAAACTTAATCAAGGGCCTAAATTATTTACTAGTCGATCCATGTGAGTTTCTAGATGATTCACACCTTATCTCAATTAACATTGATTAATTAACGAAATTTCCTAAGTTTAGACTTAGGAAATATTTAAAAATAGGCTAATAATCTAATTGAGACACTTATAGGTGGAATTTCTAGAAACGTTTTTTGAGTTATGGAGATGTCATGTGTTTTAGTCTCTCCCTAAAGTTTCTAGACTAGAACTGCTCCGATGCTACAAAAACTAACACTTCTTAGCAAGGAAGGTGTTCTCTCTATTGTTGCACATACTGCCTCAACAAGTTGTTTGTGTACCACCCTCTCTCACACTATTGATGTCTGGCCACTGCCGACCAACCACTGCGAAACTCTGATGTTGCATTTGTGTTGCTGCTGACACTGCCATGTCGCTGCCAATTCTGCATCTGCACTACAACTCTCTCTCATCCGTTGTTGCTTCAATTGCAATAGTTGCAACTGAGAAACATCCAAAATAAACTGTCCCTGCTATTGAAACGAGTTCGCCACCATACCCATCTGTTCTCTAAAATAGACGAACTTAACTCTACCTAGAGATTTATTATGAGTATATCTACAACTTGCTTATCTGTGGAAACATGCTGTAGCTAGACCGCTCCATGTTGCATACAATCTCTGATGAAATGACACCGAATATCTATGTGTTTCAACTTGTCATGAAACACTGGATTCTTAGAGAGCTTAATGCAACTCTGATTATCGCAGTAGACACTGATCGCCTCCATCCTTTGTTTGAATAAGCTTACTAGCAACTTCTGAAGCCATATAGCTTCACACGTAGCTGTGCTTGTTGCCATATACTCTGCTTCTACAGAGCTCAGTGCTACTGACTTTTGCGTACTGCTACACTAAGAAACCATTCTTGATCCAATGTTGAAGCAGTACCTAGAGGTACTTTTCTTGGCCATTGAAATGCCTGTCCAATGTGGATCTTTGAATCCACATAGTTTGACGTTATCCCCTCGGGTGTATCTCAACCCATACTCGATTGTGCCATGCATATACCTCAAAATATGCCTCGTTGTTGCCCAATGTACCCTCTTCGATTCTACCATAAACTGACTGAGGGTGTTGATTGCGAAGAAGTTATCTGACCTAGTGTTGACCAGATACATGAGAGAATTGATGAGCTATCTATATAAGGTGGGGTCAACATCCTTGTCATCTGACACATCTATCTTCTTCCAGTTGATGAACATGGGCATAAACATGGGTCTACAATCCTACATTTTGAACCTCTCCAGAACATCTGTAGCATATCTTCCTTTCCCAAGGAAGATTTCCCCATCCTTCTGCCACACTTCCAATCCTACGAAATTGGAGTGTAAAAACTCTGGTAAACTTGAATAAGTATATATTATTAATGATGATAGATAAGAGATGCTTTACAATGGGGAATCACCGAGGCTTTAAATATGGCCTCATGGTGTCCCTTGGTGAAGAGGCATGATCTTTGATCATGCCCTTTCACTTAATAAAACCTAATATAACTATATCTAACTAACAATTAATAAAATTTACATAACATTGCCCCTCTCTTAAAGATGCTTTGTCTTCAAAGCATATGTAACGATGGACAATGTTGATGAACGCCTGGGTTTCTTGAGCGGCGGGCTCTTGCTTCCCACATTTTAAAAAGATCGTGGAGCATATTCTCGAGTTCAATCTTTTGTTGATCTGGATAGTGAAAAGATCTGATATCGACAGGGTCGGATCCTGTCTTGACTTCTGGTGACTCTTCGTGGCTCCCTTTTGAAGATAACATTTCTAACTGATGACATTGTACTGTAGATGTTGGTGCTCCTATTTGAATCATCTTCGTCATCAGAGAGGAAGATACGACTTGACCTTCTGGGGCTTGGAATCCATACAACTTGTGTTTCTGCCCTTTCCACTTAAAACTTATAAACTGCTTCTGATGGTTGGCAGAATAAGTACCTAGAGTTTGTAGCCATTAAATTCCTAAGACCACATCTACTCCTCGTAATGGAACTGTGTAGAATGGAGATTCTAAATGAAAGTCTTTAATCTGCAATTTGACTTTATGGCATTTTCCTACTTGTTCAATCTTCTTACCATCGGCCACCATTACCTTCATATTAGGCATGGGGAAAGTAAAGAGGTTGAGTCTTTTGGCCATGGTTGAATCTAGAAAATTGTGCGTGTTGCCTGTGTCTATTAGAACCATTACATTGTTTTTCTTAATATGTCCTCTTAACCTTAGGGTTTGAGGTTGTGATATGCCTGTCATAGCTGATAATGACACTTGCGGAATAGTTTCGCCATCCACTTCTGGAGAGAACTCTAAGTTGTCTTCTAATCCTTCTATACATGAATCAGTACTGTTAGTGTCGTTAGTTGCTTCACAACTGTATAGATTTTTCGCTTTTCCATTAGCACATCTGTGCTTAGGGTCCAAGTTTTCACCGCAACGTTTGCACTTGTCCTCTCGCATTCTTTGTTTTTCCATACTAGATTTTTCTTCTTCACGAAGATGGGCAGGGACATATTTTGTGTCATCTATATTTTCAGATTGAGGAAATCGTCGTCTCGAATATACTTTTTCTGGTTTTGATAATCTTTCAAATTTCTTTTCAACAGCTTTTGCTTTTTGCCTTGCTACTTCTATGGACGTAATTTCATGTAGTTCTAGCTCTTCCTGTATGTGGATTTTAAGTCCTGAGATATAATACTGGATTAGACGAGATTCCGACAATCCTGGTACTCGTGTTGCCAAGTTCTCCCATTCTCGAGTGTACTCATCCACATCTCCTTTTTGGCGTAATTTGATAAATGTTGAAAAGAACTTTTCTTCTTTTATGCCTTGAAACCGTTTGAAGAATGCATCCTTAAATTTCCTCCAACTGATAGCGAGCGTCGTCTTTTTCCACCACATATACCAATTATAGGCTTCTCCTTCCATTTTCATGGAAGCATGTTTAATTTTTTCGTCATCACTAGTAATGTCATAAATCTCAAAATATTCTTCTGCTTTATTAAGCCATGCAACACTATTTTTTTCATTACCATCAAATTTGGGTAGGTCGATCTTGGCTTTGCGCTGATATGCTAATGGTGGAACAAGAAGGGGATATTGATTAGCGAATGCATTCCAGAGCTGCTTATTTTGAAAATCTGCATTACTATCTTCTTGATGATGTGGGGAATCAGTCTTTTCCTGATGCTCTTCTGAGTTCCCTGAATCTGCGGTATTGTTTTGTTGATTTTGTTCCATGTTAGGAGATATTGGGGATTGTGTCTGACTCAACTTATCTATCTTATCATTTAGCTTGTTGAAGAGTTATGTCATATTGTTCATTGCTTCGTTCTGCTTTTCTGTGGCCTCGTGATGATTTAGCCACATTTGTCTTTCTATTCGATTTGTCGTATCATGAATTTTTTTGATGTCGTTGGAGTGCCCTGCAACTGTACCTTCCAGATCGATTAACCTTTTTCCGAATTCTTCGGAATTATTAGTGATCTGTTTCTCGAGATCCACCAATTTTTTCTGGAATTCAGCCATTGACATTGATGATGACATCGAACGCGTATGAGGTGGGGAGTATTTTTCTGCCAGTTTTCTCCTCTTTTTTCTTTAAAATTAATTTATTAATATTTAATTAATTAATTTTTTTATTTTTATTTTTTTAATTAATTAATTAAATAATATTTAATTAATTAATTAAATTAATATTTTTTTATTATAATTAATTAATTAATATTTAATTAATTAATTAAATTATATAATTATATAATTATTATATATATACTTTATTAATTGAAATTATATAATATATAAATAATTATATAATTATAATATATATATATATAATTATCGATTTGAAAACTATATAATATATATATAATTATAATATATATTTATATAATGATCAATTTGAAACTATATAATATATATTCATATCCCTTATATGATTATGAAGGGTCACGAATGAAATGAAACAGCACGTGACTGTATAGTTGACCGCCCAGATATGAAACAGAGAGGACGTGTTTGACCGCCCAGATTCGGATGAGAGCAACGTTTCCACGGCTTACGCAGTCCACGCTACTCGTTTTAAAAAACTCGATTAAAAAACCTGTCACCAATTAAAATGTCACCCGGTTCAACGAATGGTGAAGCAGGGCTCAACAAAAAACGATGATAAGGTTCCGGTGCAATTGGACGGCGGCTGGAAAAACTCGTTGACTTGTTCAAATCGAATTTTTTAAACAAAACGATGCTCAGACTAATTTTTTAAACAGATCGAATTTGTCACTGTCACACCTGTTTCACGATTTATTTTAAAAAACGTAATTTTTTGTTGGACGGAGTGTGCAGGAAACGGCGGCGTAAGGCCTGAGGGAAGGCAGATGGAGAAATTGGGAGGCGGGGAAGGCGTGACGGCGGAGAGACGACTGGGTTAAGGAGTGATGGCGGAGAGACGGCTGGGACAGTGGCGGGGAGTTCAAACGGAGTGACGGCGGAAGAGCAGGGTAAGTGGGTAAGTGCGTGGACCGTGAAGGGTGAGGAGTGTGGAGTGGGGAGTGAGTCGATTTGAGAGGCGAAACTGTGAGGTGAGGTGGGTATGTGCCTGGAGTGCTGGGGAAAGGAACTGTGAACTGAGGCCGTGGAGAAGTGAGGTCGAGATGGGTCATGGTATGGTGGGGGGGAGTGAGTTTTTTTTTTTTTAAATAATAATAATGAGGAGTGAGGCCAGCGTGTAGGAGTGTATGTGAGCGTAGGGATTGAAGTGTACAATTTTGTACTTGTTCTAAAAAAATTTCTGAAATTTCTATCGAAATTTTTTAACCTGATGATCACACAGATCCAGAAGAGCGATGGCTCCGATACCAATGGAGTGTAAAAACTCTGGTAAACTTGAATAAGTATATATTATTAATGATGATAGATAAGAGATGCTTTACAATGGAGAATCACCGAGGCTTTAAATATGGCCTCATGGTGTCCCTTGGTGAAGAGGCATGATCTTTGATCATGCCCTTTCACTTAATAAAACCTAATATAACTATATCTAACTAACAATTAATAAAATTTACATAACAGAAATAGTGCGTCAACCCCATATCCTTCATATCAAACTCTGCTGCCAGGTTCCTCTTGCAGTCCTCTATGAGCCTTGATGATCCTGTTAGGAAGAGATCATCCACATACAATACTAAGATGAGTGGCTCACTCTCTACCGACAAATAGTAAAGGTTGGGATCTGTGTCCTCTTGACGAATCCCATCTGCTGCTAGTAGCTGTCAATCCGACCATACCATGCCCTGGGAGCCTGCTTGAGCCCGTATAGAGCTTTCTTTAGTCTTCACACATGAGTGCGACTCTCATGAGTCTCGAAGCCCTTTGGCTGTTCTATGTACACTTCTTCCTCTATCACCATGTTCAAGAATGTTGTCTTGACGTCCATTTGGTGAATCTGCCATCCCATTTGAGCTAGTAGGGATATAATTGATCGGATATAAGTGTATCTGGACACTGGGATGAAGGTCTCCTCATAATCTATCCCTTCTTTCTATGCATACCCCTTTTTCACGAACCTGGCATTGTACTTCTCGACGCTGCCATCTGCAACATACTTGGTCTTGTAGATCCATTGAAAACCTGCAACTGACCTGTCCTTAGGCCTCGACACCACTTCCCAAACATCATTCATCATGATAGAGTTGTATTCTTCTACCATGGCATCTACCCACACTCGATGTTGTGCAGCTTCCTCAAAGTTGGAAGGTTCTACAACTTGAGCTACCAATGCTTGATATCTGTTAGGTTGTATGCGCTCTCTCTTGTTCATTCTAGGAGCTCCAGTCAACTCCTTTGCATCTCTGAATGTCTGATGGACTTCATTGCTGGTTCGACCACTAGTGGTAGGAGGTTCAAACTGTTGAGAATTAGGTAGGGCAGTGATTAATCCAAATTCTCTTCTTGATAATTACTTGTGAACTTACTTCTTTTACTTATGTCTTCTCTTCTTACCTTATTATGTCTTTCATCAAATTAATTACCAAAACACAAGAGACACAAATTTAGGCTCTTCGAGCCAGGGCCAAAACCTCTCCCTCTTGGAGAGGAAAACCCGCAAGAAATTTTTCTTATAGCCTTTCAGATGACAAGTACCATGACCATGACACATTTCCTTGACCCTTGTATGCCTCCAAGACCTTGTCACTGCTTCTTCATTTACTCCTTGAGCTGATCCTTCTTTCTTGCATCGTCCTGACCGTTCTGCACCAAGACTAGAGAGCTCTGTCTCTACTTGGATCCTTACTAGAGATATCAACATCATGTCATAGACTGTATTACTTTGTACCTTTACTTAATCTTCCTGACTATACACTTGACTTATTTCCTTTCAATGAGCTGTCCACCTATGATGATATCCTTACACAACTTAACATAGCCCTTACTCTAGCACAATCCCTTATTGCACTTATTGCAGTCCTTTCTCATACTATACACAATCATATATCCGCACTTCAATACCGTCCTTCTTTGCACTTCAACGCTCTCCTATTTTCGCACCTTAACACAGTCATATGCAGTCCTTTAACGCAGTCCTATTTCTGCACCTTAACACAGTTATATATTGAAGTTATTCCTGCAATCTTGTCCGCAATTCTTCACACACACACAGATATATATAATTATATTGTCTCTCCTTCTCACTTTTTCCTTGCTGTATAAACCTGTTCCTTATGTCTGTAATCCGCAGTCCTTATCTCCTTGAACCTTCTCTGAAAAACACAGAGAAGACTGAGATTTGGTGTTCACTTTTCTGCGCAGTATATAGGGTATATAGAGTTGACCCTACCTGTAATCTAAGTTGCAGGAAATGCTGTCCCTAGGCCCGTTTCTCCAAGGAAACGAAACGGAAACGGGGAAACCTGTACCGTATGGCCGGGAAACGCGTTTCCGGCCGTACTGATACATTTCCCGTACGGGAAACAGTAACAGTATGGCTGAAAACGTGATTCCCGGTCATACAACGACGTTTCCCCTCCGTACAGTGCAAGTTTTTGACTTTTTTTATTTTATTTTATTTTATTAGTGCAATTTAATATTATTTTATTCTTTTTAATTAGGTATTGGATGCATCTAGAAGGGTTTCTAAAGTTATAAAAAGAGGACTAGCCTCATTCTCTCATCACACGAATTGAGAAAGTCGATTCACTTGGAGAAGAGCAATTTTGGAGAGGAGAGAGGAAGAGAGTAGTGCTTCAGCTTGGGTGTTTTCACCATTGAGCAAAGGAGATTTCAGTAGCAAGAGAAAGAGATTTGAGGAGCAGATTTGGAGTGCAAAGTTTCCAGCTACGGAATTCTTGGTTTTTGGCTTGCTGCAGCCATATTTCTCTTGTTTTTTCTAGCATTTTTTTTTTGTAAGTCAGTAGTTGTATTAAAAGCATCAAAAGTACATGAAATACAAAGGGTTATGCTGGTAGAAGACCACCATAGAACCGTGATCCCCAGACATAACAAGAGTGATCAACTTAGACAGACTAGCCGAGACAGAGCCGAGCTATACAGCAAGAAGAGCTGCTGATAGCTGAAGGCAGCTAGCTAACATAGACAGGCGGAGACATGTTATTTGCCCATAGGCTTGCAGCGATAGCAGAACAAGCTACACGAAGCAGAAAAAGACAGGCAAGATTAATCATTAGAAAAGACTGAAAACTCAACCAGAAGTGGTTGAGTGCATAATGCGAAATTTCTTCCCTTTCTTGTTGACCACTTTGACCCAACCATCGGGGCCGGGGTTGCAGCGATCACTTGCAGATCACTACGGCTCCCAGGAGGAGCGTCTTTGTCCGAATCGGAGGAACTGGAGATGTGCGGGCGTTTCTGAACAGCCGAGGAGACAGGGGGCCTCTCGGGAACATTAGAGGGAGGAGGCTGCTGTTGAGTTGCAATCTCCTCATCCGAATCACTTTCTTCTTCTTCCGAGCTGCTAGAATCAAGGTCCTCCAAGGGGGGGGATTCAAAAGGTTTCCAGCTTTTATTCCTTGGTTTGCGATTACCAGATTTCTGACTGGCTAGAAACTGAGCACATGAGTTCTGAAGATGCCCGGTATGATGACAGTGCCGACAACGGAAAGCTGTGTTCTCATAGTCGAGAGGCTGAGGCCAGGAGAAATCCCCAACTTTGAGAATAATATGGTCTGGAAGTCCTTTGCTGATATCAATTTCTGCATAGATTCTGCCGTAGGTGTAGATACCCTTTAAGCCTCTTGACGGATCTGTGGCAAGGAAATGCCCAAGAGTGTTCCCAATGGCTTCGAAAACTGCACAATGCCAAAGGTGAGCAGGCAGGTTGGGAAGCCGAACCCAGATCGGGAGTTTGGTGATAACTGCCGTGGAGGGATCGAAGTCTGGAAACCAAGGGGTTAAGAAAAGCCCAACCTTACCCCAGAACCAAGGACCACCGGTGAGGGCAGTTTGATAATCCTTGCTATCAGCTAGAATGACAATAAAAAAACCTTTGGAGCACAAAATGATCTTGCAGTGCTTGGTCCAGGTGGAATGAACCCAGCTATAAAGATCTTCTGATCGCGGCCATAGACCATTGAATCTGCAAATGAGGGCCTTTTCCTCATAGAATTGGCGCACCCCAGCCAAATCTGGGTGGGTTATCTCTGCTGAAGGAACTTCTTCCAATTTATCTACCAAGAAAGGCTTGGGAGCCTCTGGGGTTGGGGCTGAGGGTGAAGAAGAGGGAGTTTTGACAGCTTCCTTTTAGGAAAAACCCTTGGGAGCAGAGGACTGCCCTGCTGCGCCTCCCCTTAGTCGATAGGACAGAACCACTGTGGCATTCCGCTCTATATTGTAAAAAGACAGAGGTAAATGATCAGCGAGCTGCTTACCAGCATGAAGGAGCCTGAACCAAGAGGACGAGATCCTCAGTTTCTGTTCGATGGCTTCAGAGAGTAGAAGCCCTATGAAAGAAGACTGTACCCAAAGGAGCAGGGTTTTGCCCGTTGGGAGAGAGACCTGTATTTGAAAAAAGTCAGAATGGATTTGATGAGGATCCAAGCTGTTGATGGTTGAGGAACAGGCTTGATCTGTTCCAAGAGATCTGCAAGGCTGGAAAACCAACCCTTGAGCTGAGTCGCATAACCCCTGCCTTTGGACGCCGCGGCGAGGGCCATCATCGGGAGGAATCTCGCAATAAAGACTGTGGAGGGCACAGTGCCGGCGGCCAAGTGAATAGGCGGCCAGGTATCTCATCCGGGCCGTCGCGCCGCATAACAAAAGTAAGGAATCAGTGATCTGAAGAGCCCCATGCTGCATTAACTTACGCAGAGCTGGCGAGCTCGCGGCCAGGGGGGCTGACGATTTGGCAGTTCCTTGTAAACCTGATCGAACACCGTTAAACCAGTAATGGGTCTGCAATGAGAACTTCCGAGGGAGCAAGGGTCCCGGGGTGAAAGTCGCCGCAGGGCTGGAAGTCACCGCAGGGCTGGATGAGCGCTGAAGAATCAGGGCGGCGGCGTAGGGCATAGAAGCAGACAATCGAGAATCCATCGCCGAAAACCCTTTGCTTTTGGGTAAGAAGCATTCAATTGTTTTTTTTTTTCTGATTGTTTTGTCTATTTTTCAAGGGTTTATGCTACCAAAATTTTAAAAAATGTTTTTTTATTTATAGATTTATTTTGTTTTGTTTTTTCTTTTCTTTTTTTTAGTTTTTTTTTGCTTTTGCAGCAATGGCTTCTTCCATCCAAGGTTCAAGTGCAAACCTAAAGACCAACCCAAGAGCTGAATATTATCCTCTTTGGAGGCATGTTGAGAAGTTGCAAAGATGTGGAGGTGGTGGCTCATGGGAATGGCGGTGTACTCTTTGCAATAATTGTTACAAGGGCTCTTACCCAAGAGTGAAGGCACATCTTTTGCATGGAGGAGGACAGGGGATTGCAGGTTGCATGAAAACATTAGACCCTATGGCAAGGAGGGAATATCAAAGAGAGCAAGATCAGGCTGATGGAATCAAAAGAAAGCATGATGATTTTAGTCAAGCAGCTAAAAATCCAGCAAACAGTGAGCCAAGGATTGTAATTGAAGCAAGGAAGAGGAGAGGCACTCAACAACCAGAACAACCACCATCCATAGGGGCATCTGGTACAGTTCAAGATAGCGGGATTGCTAAACTGGTGAATGTGCAAGGAAGAGAAGAAGCTGATTCCGGAGTGGCTTGGTGCATCTATGCATGTGGTCTCCCATTCAATGTTGTTCGCTCCCCTTACTGGCAAGATATGATAAGGATAGTTAACATAGCTCCTCAAGGGTACAAGGGGCCCAACTATGAGAAAGTTAGAACTCAGCTTCTAAAAGATGAGAAGGATCTTGTGGAGGATGTGCTATCACCAATTCGTTCTTCTTGGAGTAGCTCTGGGGTTACCATAGTCTCAGATGGATGGACAGATACAAGGCGTAGACCATTGATAAACATCATTGCCACTTCACCAAAAGGAGCAATGTTTCTAAAGGCAGAAGACTGCTCGAGAGAGGCTAAAGATGCACAATTCATTGCTGATGTCATTATAAAATCTATTGAAGAAGTTGGTCCTAGCAGGGTGGTGCCTCAAACTTCATAATGTTGTGCCGCCTTGTTGAGGTTAAGCAAGCATTAGTGTCTATGGTGGTGAGTCAGCTTTGGGCTGAGTGGAGACAGACAAATTCAGAATGGGGAACTGCGGTGCGTAGATTGTGCCTTGATGAGGATTGGTGGAGCAAGATAGATTTCTTGCTATTGTTCACAACCCTTGCATTTGAGCTTCTTCGGCATGCTGACACCGACCAACCTTTCTTAGGAGAGGTATATGATGGCATGGATTCCATGGTTGAGAAAACTATGGAAATAATTTCACAGGAGTCACCACATCTTTTGTTTTAGATGGTCAGTTTGCCGAATTAATCAAGGGAATCATTGTTGACAGGTGGAACAATTTCAACACTCCATTGCATACTTTAGCACATGCCTTGAACCCAAAATTTTATGATGAGGAACTTATTGCTCAAAGCAATGGGAAGAGGAAGGTGTTGACTATATTAGCCCCTCCATTCAAGTTTCTGGCTTACAGTCCGTTTGAATCTGTTTAAAACCTCTTTTGTGGCCTAAGACCTTTATATCCTACCTATCGTTACCCTTCCCGCCCACGAAACACATTAGACAAAGGCTAAAATCTGCACTTAAAGATATATCGGGCCTAGCCCCTTCAGTGTCAGCCCCCTTTATTTTATTCCCCATACGACTCGGGTGCTAGACCAAGTGCCAAACTGAAAGGCGCTTAGCATGAGAGGCTATCGGGCACACCCCTAGCCGTCCGATCAAAAGTAAATCAACGGTCCGCAAACAGCTTGCCATGGTGGTCCCCGCGCCCGTGTTCATTGCTCAAAACCGGCCTGTTTCCATCGCACAGCTTTTCAGCAACAGGTGGTATTCTCCAAATCCCAGCGATTCCATTCAGTAGATGCCACGCGTCCCAGGTCACTGTTTGAATACCACCGCTCATTGCGCATTATCATCTGGATAAAGACGTGCAGTGAAATCTACGTGAGCCGTTTGATCTGAAAG
Organism: Pinus albicaulis; assembly: GCA_034641835.2. Classification (NCBI taxonomy): domain Eukaryota; kingdom Viridiplantae; phylum Streptophyta; class Pinopsida; order Pinales; family Pinaceae; genus Pinus; species Pinus albicaulis. The sequence continues at coordinate 602,494,485 of CM076583.1, forward strand.
GCATCATCCGACGGTCGTCGCGCTGTGAAGATGTGCATGTGTTAAGCCCAGTGTACAATGTCCCGGGCCCGCCTTTCCATCGGTCTCCAATACATTGTTAACCGTTGATCCTGTTTGCGGATCGTATGGTCCAGAATCATTTACAAGCTCCGCTGGTTGACCAAGTCCACCTTCACGTCATCCTTTCCATACAATCTGTCGTACGTTCACCCACCAATAATCTACGTGTCTATCGTATTCTCCTCGGCCCTTTATGTGCTCTATTTTTGAGTCAGATTATAATGTTCACGTTAAAAACCCTCACTCTTCGACCCAACATTGTTGCGCTGAGTTTTTCACCACCACCCTGTTTTGTTCCGCCATTCCACTCGCCTACACAATCATCTCCATTCAACCCTGCCACGTCCATCATCTCTGTGTCTGTTTTTCTTTAACAAGTTTGTGAGTTTTGCAGGTTTATGGCGTTGGAGAACGACCATAATTCGCAGCCTCCATTACAGAAGCCGATGCTGCTTCGAAGGACAATTCTTCAGAGGCAAATTTAGGAAGAAAAGCTTGGGAGGCTGTTGCGACATGACATCTATTTAAGAAGTAGGGGTCAAGATCTATCAAACCCTCTGGGGCCATCCGAAACACGAATTGAGTAGATGGAGATATTAATGGAGCAGCGAAGAAATACCAATGAAAAATCAAGGAATTCGGGGCCAGACATTGAAGATTTTAAATTCAAATTCAAAGTTAGAAGACAGAGGGTACCATGCACAAGAGAACTAAACCCTCCAGGTTTTATTGCAGTAAATTTATCTTTCAGGAAAGGACAGAATGTTGGTGTGATTTTGCTTTTTGCCGTGCTCCTGAATAGATTTTCCGCTCAGTGCATTTACTTCATGGAGCTGGCCGCAGAGTACATGTAATATTTCATGGTCGTCAATAGTATGGGCACGAAATGTTTCCGCCATTTTGTTTTAATGAAACAATTAATTGTTTTCACCTACTTCTTTTATGAGTTTTTCTTCTTCTACCTCTATAAAATCGGGAAGAAAGACATTGTAAGGGTTCCAGATTTTTATCAGAGAATTGTGCAGTGAAAGGCATTTTGTATACATTTTGTATAAGCTCTGGTATGAAGGCTCAGAGCCCGTAGGGTCTCAGTGAGGAGGAGTTCTATCTGTATTAGAGGATTCTGGTCTTTGGTATCCCACAGTATGTAACTTCCTCTTATGTGTTTAATACAACATTTCATTTTATCCATCTTCTTGTATCATGTACTGGAATGCGAGTGGCTCACTGATTTTAGGTAAGGATTTATCCTAGTTGATACCCATACTTGGATCAGTCAAGCGCTTTAAATATGGCTCAGGCATGATATATTGTTTCATGTTCATTTCATCCATCTTTCTACTATATTAGTTGCTTTGGGAGGGTGCTTTTAAAACGCCATTGTCATGTATGGATTCTTAAAATGATAAGCCCATATATGGTTCTGTTGTGTATCTGGGTATCAGACCAAAGTTAACTAATATCTTCTTATATTTCTTTCACTGCATACACCTTCTGATATTTGATTTCTGTGGCATATTACTTGAATCGGCCCTCTTTACATTAAATTGTCTCTTAACTGTCTGATGCTTTTGTGTTGGAGCTTCGCATCTTGTCTCTGCAACATTACTTTCCCTGTGACAGTTTCTGTAGGTTCTGGTCCCCTTTAAATCATTTTCCTTGTTTCATAAGAGATAGCAGGAGAGCTTTTGGTTGACACCCAAGTTATATATTACATGCTCCTTGCTATGATAAGATGTCCTAGGCACTGGTGTATGGCAACTCTAGGCTGTCTCTAGGAGTGACAATCTCTATCGACAACATCTTTTTGGCGTCGTTGCCGGGGACGAATTTAAGAAAATCAGTTTCCCTGGGCCTCGACAAATCATATTCACTCTCTAATCAGGTGAGCACGGAGAGTTGAAGAGTTGCATATCTCTCACCTTGGCAACTCCACTGTTGTTTATTTGATAAATCTATTTGTAGTCCTGGCTCCTCGTAAGCCACATCTGAGGTCAGATACATCACAGTCAAAGATACCTTTAGTGTCTGACCCAGAAAAGATCATACATAGAAGAATTTGGAAAGAAAGGAAATCATTCTGTGCTGAAATCCCTGAATATTTTGTAGAAGATTATCCATCCTCTTCTTCTCAAGAAGTTCTAATAGAAAATCCCGACTCCACTGAGGAAAATCTTGAATATTACTCAGATATCCCACCCAGGGGAAGTGCTAGAACTAAAGAGAACTTTTGTCCTAACCCTGAGGCCGAAGAAGTTAAATAAGTTACAGAGGTAGCCTCTGTTAATCGTGAATTGTTTCCATCTACACCTCAGGCTATTGTACAGTATATTACTATTGTTATTCATACTCCACTTCTGCCTCCTCCTCTTCCTCCATTCGTACATCAGATTGTTACACAACCTCCACCTCCTCCAATGGCTAATGTCCCAGCCTTTTTGTTGAACCAATACGCTCCCCTAGCACTGCCTCAAGTGTTAAATGATATGCCACAGGATTATTTGTAGATCTTGCCTAGATTCACTGGGGAAAATGAGATTGATGCACAGAAACATCTTGAGACTTTCTTCTCTTTTGCAGAGAACTTTAATGTTGAACATCTAGATGTGGTCTTAAGACTGTTTGTGCAATCTCTGGACAGTGAAGCTAGAAAATGGTTCAAGACGTTGGGAAACCGTTCCATAACCACTTGGGATGATATGGAAAATAATTTTCTCAGAAAATGGGGAGAAAAGAAAGATCATGGACAGTGTATTACTGAGTTCAATACACTCAAGAAGAAATATAATGAAGAGGTGTCAGAATTTATCAAGAGATTTAATAAGTTATATCTAAACCTCCCTGCAGATATGAAGCCTCATCGGAATGCTGCCAAAGTTGTTTTCATAGCAGCCTTTGACTCAAACTTTGGTTTCTCTCTCAGGGAAAGAAATCCTGCCACCCTATATGATGCTCAGTCAGATGATCTTGAGTTGGAAGCAAATTTCGCTTCCACGGGAAAATTAAGAGGAAAATCTGAACAAGATACCAGAAGAAGAGGCAAAGAGGAAGTATCTACTTCTAATCAAGATAAGGATTCAGATAAAATTGAATAAATGAGAAAAATTATTAAGAATCTTTCTAATAAACTGGTTAAGCTTGAATTGGAGACCAAGAACTCAGCTTCCAAGAACTTTCAGAATGTTCCAAACAGGGGTTACAATCCTCAGTATAGAAAGCCACCCCTGCAAATACTGCCAAGGGAAGCTAAGGAGCAACAGGACCAAGCACCACACCCATTGTACCTGAAAGGCCCAGTAGATGACTCCACTGAAGATGCTGCCTATGAACTGCAAGATGCAAATCTTGCCTTTTCAAACAATGATGAAATAGAATGCCCATTGCAAGAAGAAGAAGAAGAGATCATAGACATAGAAGATGCAGAAATTGATCACTATTGTAAACAGTTTAATGATTTCATGCAAGCACATTTCAATAGAAAATATGACCTCAGATCTTCCAGGAAGAGGACTCGAACTCAAGATCAAGAAGAAGAGCCTCCCCAGAAGGAAACACCTGCTCAAAAGGAGTCAATAGTGCAGAAAGTCGCTGTCAAAGGTAAGAGTCCTATGAACAAACCTCCGTAGTCTAATGATCAAGCTCCTTCTTCTTCAAAAATAGTCACTCCTAATGTTGAGTCTGTATCAAAAGAAGTTAAACTTTCAGCTGAAAATAAAGAGTCAAAAGAAGTCGCAATAGAAAAGTCCCCTCCTGCTTTTAATTTGCAAAAAGAAGTTGAGAAAGTCAAAATCCCAGTCCCTCTGACTGAACTGTTGAAACAACCAGCATATCAATCTCAAGTCACTTCTTTATTGTTCCCTCCTGAAGCACCAATAATCCCAGACAGTCTTAATCTTCAAGAAGAAATACCCATGGTAGTTTTTGGCCCACATGTTGAGGAGATAGACCCCTCTACTCCTTTCTATGTGTCTCTAGTTATTCATGACTTGTTGTTACACAATTGTATGTTAGATTCTGGGGCTTCCCATAATCTTATGCCTTTGTCTGTCATGGAGCAACTAGGTTTACAAATCACACGTCCATATAAATATCTATATTCATTTGATTCCAAAAGAGTTAAATGTTAGGGATGATTAAATATTTAGTGGTCAATTTGGCCCAAATCCCAGCAAAAAGTGTAGTAATGGACATCGTGGTAGTTGACATCCCAGCTCGCTTTGGCATGCTATTGTCAAGGTCCTGGGGAATGAAAATTGGTGGGTCACTCAAGTTAGATTTAACATATGCCACTATCCCAATTTTTGGTGGCCAGGAGAGGAGGTTATACGGAGAAACAAGATTTGTCAAGATGGTTACTAAGGCTGACAGCTCAGAGAATTCACCAGTCTACAGCAAAGAAGGAGATTTCTCATGTTTAATGTTAGAAGAAGATCAAAATTTTGCTCATGAACCTTCCTTCTGTCAAATCAAGACTGAGAAGCCTTTAGAAAACTGTGAAGCGGGAGTATGGACCCTACATTTCGATGGAGAAAATTCAAGAGAAGGTAATGGGGCTGGAGTATTATTAATCTCTCCTACAGGAAAATGGGTGCCATTGTCTTTTAAATTGGAATATGAAGCTACTAATAATGTGGCTGAATATGAAGCATTGTTGCTAGGACTGCAGATAGCCAAGAGCATGGGTCTACAGAGTTTAAAGGTTCTGGGAGATTCTGAGCTGGTAGTCAGACAAGTCAGAAATCAGTGTCAAACCAAACATCCTTGGCTGAGAGCTTATATAAATGAAGTATGGGACATGGTGGAGAATTTCTTCTCAGCATTCAATATACAGTTCATGCCCCGAGAACAGAATAGAATGGCAAATTCTCTTGATGTAGCTGCCAGCACATTTCGTCCTCCTCATAATCCGCTCCTGAGGTATGAAGTCGAGGTACGTTATAGGCCATCTATCCCAGATAATATCAAGCACTGGCATGTATTTGAAGATGAGGAACAAATGAAGAGATTCCTAGAAACAGTGGGGGAATTCTCCAATATGGAGATTGATGATTGTAAAGAAGATGAGGCTGAAGATATTTCAGAAAATAAATGGGAGGAGAAAATGGCAGGAAGTAAAGTGTTGCAGTTGAAAGGAAATGTTATCCCTAGAGGGCTGGTCCCCCTAGAAAGGTTGTTCGACAAGAATGATGTCTCATTGCAACCTAGTAAAGTGGTAGAGGAAGATCAAGTGGAAGATCTGAATGCGGAGTGCGGTGATCCTAAAATTACAAGAGTATCCAAGAGGGTCCCGGAGAATTATGAAAAAATACTGCAAATTATTTCAATCTTATAAAGATGTATTTACATGGTCCTATAGGGACCTTAAAACTTTGATATCGTATTATGCAGCACAAAATTCCTCTGAAGGAAGATGCAAAACCTTATAAGCAGAAGCTCAGACAGATAAACCCTCTGCTGCTTCCTTCTATTGAAAAAGAAATCAAGAAGCTGCTAAAGGCCAAAATATTTGTGCCACTGAGGTACTCTGAATGGGTGGAAAATCTGGTCCCTGTTCGAAAGAAGAACGAAGAAATAAGGCTATGTGTGGATTTCAGAAATTTAAATAGAGCATCCTTAAAGGACAACTATCCACTGCCCAAGATGGATCATATCCTGCAGAAAGTGGTTGGAGCTTCCAGGATGTCAATGATGGATGGATTCTCTAGTTATAATCAGGTGGTTGTATTTCCAGAAGATCAGAAGAAGACTGCATTCACCACACCAAGGGGAACATTCATGTATGCCAGGATGCCTTTTGGGCTGATTAACGCAGGGGCCACCTTTCAAAGGGCTATGGATATTTCTTTTGTTGGGGAGCAGGATAAATTTCTGGTGGTGTACCTCGATGATATAACAGTGTTTTCAAAAAATGACAATGAGCACATTGAGCATTTATGAAGAACTTTTGAAAAATGTAGAAGGTATGGCCTTTCTCTCAATCCACAAAAGTCTCTATTTGCATTAGAGGAAGGCAAGCTTTTAGGGCACATTGTGACTAAAGATGGTGTGAAAATAGACCCTAAAAGAGTAGAAGTCATAAATGGTATTCCTCTCCCTAGGAATAAGAAAGAGGTGCAGGTGTTTCTAGGCCGAATCAATTTCCTGAGAAGATTTAATCCTAACTATGCTGAGATAGTTAGGCATATAACAGACATGTTGAAAAATAATAATGAAGTTAAATGGTCTCAGGAATCTAGAGAAGCATTCACGAGGATAAAACATGCTTTTGCTGAAGCCCCTGTACTAGTTGGACCTGATTATTCCAAGCCATTTATGATTTTTTCCTTTGCATCACCACATACAATAGCTGGAGTTTTGTTGCAGAAAAACGAAGATGGATATGAGCAGCCTATTGAATTTTTTAGCCAAGTGCTCCATGATGCAGAACTGAAATACAATATATTAGAAAAGTAGGCATATGCCCTGGTGAAGTCCCTCAAAGCCTTTAGAACGTATGTTTTGCAGTCTCACATTACTGCATATGTCCCTACAGCAGCTATCAAAGACATTCTCATTCAGGGAGATAGTGAAGGAAAAAGAGGGAGGTGGATTGCAAAGATACAAGAATATTATTTGGAAATCCGTCCTACTAAGCTGATCAAAGGACAGGGGCTTGCAAAAATTTTATCTGAATCGAACTATCAAGCTCTGGACATAAATTTGTCCATGATAGCAAATGAAGAGTCTGGGAAAGAAAAAGAGCAGCAAGGACTAGAGCTGACTACTCAGAAAGTACACATAAGGTATCTCACTAGTCCATGGTATAAAGAAACAGTAGAATATCTTCTGACACTCAGTTGTCCTCTCAGCTGTGATAAATCAAAATACAGGGCACTAAGATTGAAGTCATAAAAGTATATAGTTGCCAGTGGCCAATTATATTGGAGAGATCCTTCAGGCATACTACTATTGTGCCTCACAGAGGATGAAGTAGAAATTATAATGATGGAATTTCATGAAGGAATCTGTGGAGGACATTATAGCTGGAGGGCTACAACTCAAAAATCCTAAAGGCCGGTTTCTACTGGCCAAAATTATTTGGAGATGTTTTTACTTGGGTTAGAGCATGTGATAAGTGTCAAAAATTTGCTGAAAAGCAAAAGTTGGCAGCTCTGCCTCTGATTCTTGTTCATGTTAATGAACCATTTCAACAATGGGGAATAGATTTTATAGGTGAAATTCACCCACCCTCAAGAAGACAACATAAATAGATATTGACAGCCACATATTACTTTACAAAATGGGTGGAAGCCATACCTGCAAGGAATGCTACAGATACTGTGATAATCAAGTTCATGGAGGAAAATATCATATCTAGGTTTGGCTGTCCTACTAAAATAGTGACTGATAATGCACAGGCCTTCAAGTCTGAAAAAATTGTGAATTTCTGCCAGCAGTATAATATTACATTGAATCACTCCACAGCTTACTACCCACAGGGGAATGGCTTGGCAGAGTCTTCAAACAAAACTTTGGTGAGGGCCTTGAAGAAAACTATAAATGAGAATCAGAAGAATTGGGATTCCCAATTGAAATTTTCTCTATGGGCTAATAGAATCACCAGCAATAGAGTGACTGGGAAATCTCCATATGAATTGGTATACGAATGAGTAGCAGTGTTTCCTGTGCAGCTGGCCTTACCAGTGGCACGCTTTATGAAAGAAAGTCAAGAAGAACTGGATGATATGGTCAGGAGAATCAATCAATTGGTAGAATTAGAGGAAACACGGGATCAAGTGAATCAGAGGTTAACAAAATATCAGGAGAAAATGAAACATATATTTGATCAGCATGCAAAATACAGGAAATTGCAGATTGGAGATCTAGTGCTTAGATGGGATATCCGGAGGGCTGAAAAAGGAAAGCATGGAAAATTCGACCCCCTCTGGTTTGGTCCCTTCAAAATTGTGGAACAGGGAAATAATAACACCTTTATGTTGGAGAATTTACGGGGTGATTGGTTAAATGCCCCTGTAAATGGTCAATTTCTTAAACCATACTTCCAATTCTGATTCAAGCATGGATTTCTTGATGTACCATATTGTAGATAAGTTTTGTTCCAGTTTTGGTTTAATCCAAGTGGACGTGCTGATAAATTATGGAGTGAAGTACTGAGGGGCTGAAGAACAGGATTTACAAAAATGATAAACAGGAGGTCTGCGAAGTTCTCGACACGTCCAGGAACGAACGTGTCGTCCCTAGATGGAGCCGATGTTGACTATATTAGCCCCTCCATTCAAGTTTCTAGCTTACAGTCCCGTTTGAATCTGTTTAAAACCTCTTTTGTGGCCTAAGACCTTCATATCCTACCTATCGTTACCCTTCCCGCCCACGAAACACATTAGACAAAGGCTAACATCTGCACTTAAATATATATCGGGCCTAGCCCCTTCAGTCTCAGCCCCCTTTATTTTATTCCCCATACGACTTGGGTGCTAGACCAAGTGCCAGACTGAAAGGCGCTTAACATGAGCGGCTATCGGGCACACCCCTAGCCGTCTGATCAAAAGTAAATCAACGGTCCGCAAACAGCTTGCCATGGTGGTTCCCGCGCCCGCGTTCATTGCTCAAAACCGGCCTGTTTCCGTCGCACAACTTTTCAGTAGTAGGTGGTATTCTCCAAATCCCAGCGATTCCATTCAGCAGATGCCATGCGTCCCAGGTCACTGTTTGAATACCACCGCTCATCATGCATTATCATCCGGATAAAGATGTGCACCAAAATCTACGTGAGCCGTTCGATCTGAAAGGCATCATCCGACAGTCGTCGCGCTGTGAAGATGTGCATGTGTTAAGCCCAGTGTACAATGTCCCGGGCCCGCCTTTCCATCGGTCTCCAATACATTGTTAACCGTTGATCCTGTTTGCGGATCGTATGGTCCAGAATCATTTACAAGCTCTGCTGGTTGACCAAGTCCACCTCCACGTCATCCTTTCCATACAATCTGTCGTACGTTCACCCACCAATAATCTACGTGTCTGTCGTATTCTCCTCGGCCCTTTATGTGCTCTATTTTTGAGTCAGATTATAATGTTCACGTTAAAAACCCTCACTCTTTGACCCAACATTGTTGCGCTGAGTTTTTCATCACCACCCTGTTTTGTTCCGCCATTCCACTCACCTGCACAACCATCTCCATTAAACCCTACCACGTCCATCATCTCTGTGTCTGTTTTTCTTTAACAAGTTTGTGAGTTTTGCAGGTTTATGGCGGTGGAGAACGACCATAATTCGTAGCCTCCATTACAGAAGCCGATGCTGCTTCGAAGGACAATTCTTCAGAGGCAAATTTAGGAATAAAATCTTGGGAGGCTGTTGCGACATGACAGCTATTTAAGAAGCAAGGGTCAAGATATATCAAACCCTCTGGGGCCATCCGAAACACGAATTGAGTAGATGGAGATATTAATGGAGCAGCGAAGAAATACCAATGAAAAATCAAGGAATTCGGGGCCAGACATTGAAGATTTTAAATTCAAATTCAAAGTTAGAAGACAGAGGGTACCATGCACAAGAGAACTAAACCCTCCAGGTTTTATTGCATTAAATTTATCTTTCAGGAAAGGACAGAATGTTGGTGTGATTTTGCTTTTTTCCGTGCTCCTGAATAGATTTTCCGCCCAGTGCATTTACTTCATGGAGCTGGCCGCAGAGTACATGTAATATTTCATGGCCGTCAAATAGTATGGGCACGAAATGTTTCCGCCATTTTGTTTTAATGAAACAATTAATTTTTTTCACCTACTTCTTTTATGAGTTTTTCTTCTTCTTCCTCTATAAAAACCTAGAAGAAAGACATTTTAAGGGTTCCATATTTCTATCAGAGAATTTTGTAGTGAAAGGAATTTTTGTAAACATTTTGTAAAAGATCTTGTATGAAGGCTCAGAGCCCGTAGGGTCTCAGTGAGGAGGAGTTCTATTTGTATTAGAGGATTCTAGTCTTTGGTATCCCACAGTATGTAACTTCCTTTTATGTTCTTAATATAACATTTCATTTTATCCATCTTCTTGTATCATGTACTCGAATGTGAGTGGCTCACTAATTTTAGGTAAGTATTTATCCTATTTGATACCCATACTTGGATCAGTCAAGTGCTTTAAATATGGCTCAGGCGTGATATACTATTTCATGTTCATTTCATCCATCTTTCTGCTATATTAGTTGCTTTGGGAGGGTGCTTTTAAAACGCCATTGTCATGTATGGATTCTTAGAATGATAAGCCCATATATGGTTCTGTTGTGTATCTGGGTATCAGACCAAAGTTAACTAATATCTTCTTATATTTCTTTCACTGCATACACCTTCTGATATTTGATTTCTGTGGCATATTACTTGAATCGGCCCTCTTTACAGTAAATTGTCTCTTAACTGTCTGATGCTTTTGTGTTGGAGCTTCGCATCTTGTCTCTGCAACATTACTTTCCCTGTGACAGTTTCTGTAGGTTCTGGTCCCGTTTAAATCATTTTCCTTGTTTCATAAGAGATAGCAGGAGAGCTTTTGGTTGACACCCAAGTTATATATTACATGCTCCTTGCTATGATAAGATGTCCTAGGCACTGGTCTATGGCAACCTCTAGGCTGTCTCTAGGAGTGACAATCTCTGTCGACAACAGAAGGCATCCCATAAGGATAGAGAGTTGGCTAATGGGGTGAAAAAAGCCCTTATGAGAATTTTTCCAACTCATCTACACAGGGAGGTGAAGGAAGAATTTGCCAGTTTTGCTGCAGGTATAGATGATTATTCAGATATATCATCTTTGGAGGAGAGAAGCACCATGGATCCAGTTAGGTGGTGGATTTGTCATGGAGCAAATGGTGTACATTTGCAAAACATTGCCATTCGCATCCTTTCACAAGTGGCAAGCTCTTCATCAGAAGAAAGGAATTGGAGCGCCTATGGTTTTATTCATTCTGTGAAGCGCAACAAGTTGGGCTCACAGAAGGCAGAGAATCTTGTTTATGTGCACTCCAACCTTCGGCTTACATCTCGTAGGGGTCCAGAATATGGCAATGGTCCTTCTAAGGAGTGGGATGTGGAACCAGAAAATCCTGATTTGGATCTCTCTCTTGCTACCCTGAATATTGAGGACCAGGATCATAGAAGTGGAATTGGCCAAACATCTTCTTCAACTACACCATCCACTGCTGAGCATGCTTCTGCTGCTATATTTGATGAGGATTCTGATAATGACTATTAGTCTTTTGACTTTGTTGTACTTGCAGCCTCATATATATAATAAAGGCTGATTTTGAGATTTTGATATATAATAAAGGTTGGTTTTGGAGGTTTCGATATTGCTATTTTCATTATGTGTTTGTTATCAATGATCATTCATGAGTAAATGTGTTGTAACTTGTAAATTTGTAATAGTTTATGCTTTGAATTTATGATTTATCATGTATGTTTTAAACTTGTATGATTTCATATAACATTTCTTAAATGTCCTAAATTATAATATAAATTTAAATTATATATATATATAAACTGCGTTTCCCCATTTCCAAAATTTGGGGAGGTTGCATTTCGCTTCGCTTCCCGTTTCAGAAACTCGTTTCCGTTTCCCTGTTTCGTGCAACTTAGCCTATAATTGAGCTGACCTGCCCATGTGAAGTGAGGCCGACATGTAGAGCTTATTGAAGGCTGACTTGAAGGGTATTCCAACACTGATTTGGAGCATCATTTGCGTCATGTCTTCAAGCTTCATTTGGTAAGGTCTTGAGGGATACAAGTGTGACTTGACTCTTCATAAACATGACTGTTTAATTTGAACATTTATGACCAGAAGACAAATCGCTAATAGACATCAAGAAGAAGCCTTTTGAACTATAATAAAACCTTGCTCATGAAACCAATGAAGCAGGCATACCAAAAATGTATGTTTTATTATCTTTGTCTTCTTCATTACATAAACACATAATTACATAGTCAATAGGAAGACCGATCCTAGTTACACTTTCCAACACAACCAACTCCTCAAGCTGCCTCTGCTGCTTCGTCACCTGAGATCCCACTGGATACCTTGATCCTGAGGAAATGCTACTATTGGTCACTATATTGGATCCCTGTTACTGTCCCACTAGTGGTCCCACTGGCTGCCCCTATGGCTTCCCCTGTTGCTTGACCAATGGAGCTTCAGCTGACGGATTCTGATCACCTGCAGGCATCTCACGAGACCTCTTGAAAGCTCGATCTTCCATGAACTTTACATCCCATCTCACTACAATCTTTCTATTGCTAGGAATGTAGATCATGTATGCTTTGGAGGTTTCATTATACGTAATGAGAATCCCCTTCTCTGTAGTCTGATCCAATTTGGTGTGCTTTTCATGTGACACGTGGGAATAAGCAATGCTGCCAAAGATCATGAAGTGACTAACTTTAGGTTTCTTCCTTATGTAGGCCCCTTCTGGCGTTTTCTTCCCCAATTCTCTATGAGGAGTCCTGTTCTGAATATACACTGTTGTGTTACATGCTTCTGCCCATAGAAACCTAGGCAAATCCTGGTCATATAACATTGCTTTTGCAGCTGCAACTATAGTTTTGTTTTTCCACTCCACTAACCCATTATGTTGTCGATTGTAAGGAGTTGTCCATTCTCTTTTGATTCCTTCCTTTGCACAAAAATCTGTGAAATCTTTATCAATGTACTCCCCACCATTATCAGAGCGAAGCACCTTGATCTTCTTCCCTGTTGCATTCTCCATGAGAGCCTCAAAATCCCTGAAACAATCGAAGACCTCGTCCTTGTCTTTCAAGAAGTAGATCCAGGTTTTCCTGGAATGGTCATCAATAAAGGTGACGAAGTATTCAACACCACTGACAACTTTAGTGGACATCGGACCACAAATATTTGCATGTATAAGTCCTAACACGCCATCTTCTCTGTTGTCACTCCTTGGGAATGTTGCCTTAGCATACTTCCCAAGCATGTATCCTTTGCACACATCATCATGATCTGTGCCAAGTTCTGGAACCCCTGTTACTGTCTCCCTGAGCATCTTGAGTACTCCATGTTGTAGATGTCCCATTCTTCTATGCCATAACTCATTCAATTCCTTCCCACTGCTACTATCACTGCCTATTAGTGCCATTGGAGAGTGGAGCTGCAACCTGTACAATTTGTTGCTTCGAACTCCAATCTGTCTCACCCTCTTCCAGCTTGAGTGTTTAACAAACACTTTCTTCCCTACGAAGTGGATATTATATCCCTTATCCTGTAATTGGGATAGAGAAATCAGGTTCATATGCAATCTTGGCACATGCAGTACATCTGTAGTGTTGGTACTTGCTCCTGACTCCCTCTGAAAATTGATGGTACCTCTCCCTATTAGAGTACGCTTCATTCTATTTCTCATCGTAATCTGGAAGTCCATCGACTCCTTGTAGCTAGAGAAATATTCTCTAATCCTTGTCGCATGAGCTGACACTCCACTATCTATATACCAAACACCCTGTGAAGGTGAGCCTGATAAGCAAGCAAATTTGTCCTTTAACCTGGAAGACAAATCTAAAGCCCCCTGAATGTCAATTATGTCCATGGTCATACTGAAGAATTTACTGGAGATAATTATGTGTGCTATTCCTCTTCCACCTGATACTGATTTTTCTCTAGCAATTGCTGCAAAACCTTTTGCGCCCAATCAAGGAATCTGTTCAGTGAAAAATCTGAGCTACTACTACTCCCTCCGACAGCTAGAATCACTATTCTGGGCAATCCGAATTTTCTGCAACCCTTCAACTGAAAGTCAAACCCTTTTCCCAAAAATTCGATCTGTCTATCTAGGTACTGTGCAACCTCTAAGAATTTCGGCCTGCTGGTCCCTCTAAACATGAAATTCTCTCCGCTTTTGAGCTTCCCAACTAATCAAACATGCTCTGATACCATGTGTAAATTTCATTTAATACAACAACTAGAAATTATTTTCCTAACTATAAATTTAACTATGCAATTTATTTGCTACGACAAACAATGAATAAAATCACAACTGGAATTTTCATCATAAAACTATTGCAGAAAACAAAATACTGGAAACAGAGAAATTCTAGCACACACAAGAATTTTAACACTGTTATTTTTGGACAATTTGTGAAAATTTCTTAGACTTAAGAAACCCTACTATTAAATCTTGATTTACTTCTACTACTTACATAAGTTATTAGTCTGAATATTCAACATTAACATCGAAGTAAATACAGTTAACAACCTACACATACAGATAAAATACTGAATAACATGCTCATAGACAAAGTGACAAACAACGATTTTCTGGACAAATGTCCCTGGAAAAACCCAATGTAGGGAAACCAGTGCTGCTAGCTTCTGGAGGGTTTTTATTATTATGCAGATTCTAAGTACAACAATCCTGGGCACAAAAACTGGTTAACCCGACAAAGAAATATAAATGGCAGCAATACCACCATCCCGGAGACAGAAAAACATGACTGATTCACACCCTCAAATGGGATTTACAAAACTCAGCCCCTTTTTGGCCTCTGGAAACCCAAGTGATGCTCTGAATCCCTCTGCGTCAGCCTGACTGACCTGCGTCAGCCTCTGTGCTGCTTAGGAAGGTCCTGCGTCAGCCTCTGTGCTGCTCAGGAAGGGCCTGTGTCACCCTAGAAGGGGTTACGTTGCCCCTACGCTACACTAACTAGGCCTACGTCAGCCTTGCTAGGCTCCTGCTGCCTCTGCGCTGCCCTTGCTGGGCTCTTGGTTGGATTGCGTAGTTGCTGCCTTTGCGCTGCTCTGGAGTGCTCCTTCTCTGCCCTCGTTGCACTCTTGGCCTGGGATCAAACCATCCCGCTTGCGAATACTGCCCCACGCTACAGCTGAAACACTTCTGAAATTCTTAGCAAATGACGCCCTAGAATCTCAGCGTATCTTCAGTGCTCAGCCAATGTGTGTGTTCTCTAACTGACCCCAAGTCCTTCTCTTATACTTTTCTTGGTGAAACATCAACGATTGTGATCTAATCTCTAATCGACGACTAATATTATACGCTGCTTGATCTGCGCCACTTAAGTCATTCTCATCACATGTTTAATTTAATTCACTTTAATCTTTTAATTTTCTTAAGTTAGACTTAGGGTCCTTAATTAAAAATATTAATTATTTGAATAAAACTTAAACCTGATGGAATTCTTCTAAACGCTTTCTGGGTCTTGGAGATCTCATGTACTCCAGCTGCTCCACAAATTTTGAGAGCTAGAGCACATCCGTTGCTAGCCCAACTCCCCAAAATCTCAACACTCCCTCTTAGCGAGAAATGTGCTCTAGCAATACACTTCACCCCGAATTACTGCTCTGATCTCTGGTATTAGTCTCTGCGCTGATGCTTGGCCTGCTGCCCTGCATCACTGCGTTGCTGCTGCTCTCTGTACTGCTAGACATGACTCTGCCACCGTCACTGCTACATCTGTACTGCACCTCCCTCTCAAATTGCTGCATTGTGCTACCAACTGCTGCACTGCAACTCAGTTACTGAGAGTAAGCAACTGAAGGACCCCTGCCCAATGACAGAGAAGTCAGTCGGGCTACATCTCATCACTGAAGCTCCATAGGCTGATGCTCTGCACTTTCCTCCTGAAGCTACTGCGCTGCTACAGCTCTGCACTGCTTAAGTATGCCTCCTCTGCGTTGCTGCATCTGCACTACATTGTTCCCACTTCAGCGTCTCAGCCTCTGCCTTTGCTTCATCCATGATCTCTGCACCCATTCCTCTAGTCATTCCTCGCTACTGTCTTAAGGCTTTCGTAGCACAAATGTGATCCAAAAGTTGGGCTACTCAAGGATCCCACCACACCTCTATAGCTGCTCTACAAATCAATATCGCCCCAACTCCGTGGTTCATGAGTGCTCATGGCTATGTCATTGTCAGAGCCATCATCTGCTACAACAGCCTTGGAACTAGAAGCTTCGTTGCCCTTCTTCCTTTGAGGACAATTACTGGAGAAGTGTCCAAGTTTACCGCATTGGAAACATTTGATCTTTGACAGATCACGCTTCTTTTTCCCTTGCTGCTTCTTTGATGCCAAGGCTGCATCTTCCTCTTCCTCCTTCTTCACCTTGCCCGCTCCGGTGCTAGTCTACCTCTTGGTCATTCGGAAAATCTCCTCTTGTCGGAGGATAGCCCACATATCGTCCCAGTTAGGAAGGTCCACTCTACGGAAAATGCTTTGGACAAATGTTTCCCAGTCCTCTGTGACTGCATTTAGAGTAGTCCTCTCCATGACATCATCCTCCACCTTGAACCCCATGCTAGTTAGCTGATCCCGGATCGCCTGCAGTCTGAATAGGAAAGGATCGATTTCCTCTCCCTTCGTCATCATAAATAACCTCAGCTGGTTCTCCATAAGCATCTTCCTCTCAACGGACTTCCCTTGATACATTGTGGTTAAAGTTTTCCACATCTCATGAGTCGTCTTCTTCTCGGCTATGTGTGGCACCACATGATCTTTAACCCCATCCATGATGAAGCGCATGGCATGTGCCGTTGCTTCATTATGCTTCGCCAGGAGAGTCGCATCGGTTGGTGTAGACAAGGCGCTTTCTGCGTGCTCCCATAAATCTTATGCCTCCAAGATTGTCAGGATTCCGGCTTTCCAGATAGCAAATTTGGACAAGACGTCCAACCTATCCTGATCACACAGTCTGTGTGGCGCCATCTGCTTAGAAATATGTCAGAACAGATTTTCCTTTCCCCGCTTTTGCTTCTAGAAGCTCGGATCTAGGGTCCTTGGCGAAAAGGCACCCTTTGCTTCCTCTGACAATTGATTTCCTCCTTGGAAATCTGCCAAACACTACGAATTAGCTCTCTTCGATCACCCTACGATCGATCCTCAAATTTCTTTTGGCAATGAAATCTGTTGAGCAGTTCTTCTCCTCCCGCTCTTTGTCAACTTAGCTTAGGCTTAATTTTGCACCAACAAAATCTTCACCCTAGCAACAACTGTTGAAGATCTGCAGCTCAGCTTCCGGTTCACGGCATTCTACACAACAATCAGTTACTGAACTGTGTTACCCTGATTGGCCACTGCGTGAGTAGACTTGCTCAGCGCAGCCTCTTTGCAGCGCAACCTGCTCCCGCGTCCCTCTGGAAGGCAGTGCGCTGTTTCTGCGTCACCCAGCTGGGACTGCATCAGCCCCTACGTGGCTCTTGCTGCCTCTGTGTCCTTTTGGTGTTGCACTACCCTCTCTGGTTTCTCTGCTGCTGCTTTCTGCAACATAGATTTCTTCAGTCGTCTTGCTAGAGATCCAGCTTGATTTGCAAACGCTCTGATACCATGTGAAAATTTCTTAAACTTAAAAAACCCTACTGTTAAATCTTGATTTACTTTTCCTATTTACATAAGTTATTAATCTGAATATTCAGCATTAACATCGAAGTAAATACAGTTAACAACCTACACATATAGATCAAATACTGACTAACATGCTCATAAACAAAGTGACACACAAGGATTTTCTGGACAAATGTCCTCGGAAAAACCCAATGGACCCAAACTTCCACAAGAAATTTAGGGTTTTGGGATCTCCTTTATAAGACACATACTCAAAACCCAACCCTTGAAATTCTCATTTGGTTTAGGAGATATTAAATTAATTAATTATTTTAATGTATTTCTTATTTTAATGTATTTCCTAAGTTAAAACTTAGGAAAATAAAATAATTAAAGTGAATTTAATTAAACATGTGATGAAATTATCTTAAGTCACATGGATCAAGCTTTCTTCTAATCTTATCCATTGATTAAAGATTTAATCTTGGCCGTTGATTTAAGGTTAAATCTTCAAGGATCTCTTTGGACTCAAACTTCCACAAGAAATTTAGGGTTTTGGGATCTCCATTATAAAACACATACTCAAAACCCAACCGTTGAAATTCTCCTTAAGCCCTTCCTTGAGAGCTTTCCATCTTGCTTGCTAAAGCAATCAAGCCATATATCTGAGCCTCTCTTGTGAATAGGCTTCTAGGGTCACGTCTCACCCTATCATTGATCCACTCATCTTGTGATCGTTATTATAACAGGTCTCCTCCCATTGGTGAAAGTCCGTAAAGAGTAGGGAACCTTAGTTGAGGTGACAGTGGGATATTGCTCCATTGTTGCCCTTCATCTGGTAGTAGCCCTTCAAGGATCCACTTTTAGGACCCCTGGAAGTGTGAGCGGTAACAGGCTCAACTGTCTCCTAAAATCATGTAAAATCATGTCAGCAAATGATAATGCATCATAACCATAAAGGGCATGAAAAGGTGACATACCGATGGACATATGGTGAGTGGTGTTGTAGTAGTACTCTCCCATGTGAAGCCACTTCACCCATGCACGTTGCTGCCCCGTCACATAATTCCGAAAATACCCCTCCAACCATTTTTTCACAATCTTTGTTTGCCCATCTGTATGGGGTTGGTAGCTAGTGCTAGGAGTGAGCTCAATGCCCATGATTCTGAATAACTCCTACCAAAACGCCGCATAAATCTAGGATCCCAGACACTGATGACGGTCTTGGGAAGACCTTGCAACCTGAATACCTCCATGAAGAAGAGCTTTACTATCTATGAGGTTGAAGATCTGGATGGAATGGAAGAAGTGAGAAAATTTGGTTAGTCTATCCACTACCATATATATGCAATCACGCCCTTGAACAACTAGAAGTACCATGATAAAATCCATAGATATGCTCTCCCACTTCCTCTCTGGAATAGGAAGAGGCTGAAATAAATCGACCGGATATGTCTGCTCCCCCTTATTCCTCTAGCAAACATAACACTCTGGTACATGCCTCAGAACATCCTCCTTGAGGCCTCTCCAAGTAAAACCCTTCTTGATGGTCTGACAGGTTTTGAAAAACCCGTGATGGCTTGGTATAGGTGAGTCATGTGCCACATGCAAAATCTTCTCCCTCAATTGTGAGCATGCCACCAAATATATTGTATCCTTATAATATATGACCTCATCCATCACTCGATATCTGTCATCCCCAAAAGTACCATCAAATATCTTGCATGTCTGTCGATCCTTGGAGTACTCTACTAGCAACTACGCCCTCCAATCTTGGGTGATGTCCATAAATGAGAGTGTCGTGGGCCTCCTAGATAGTGCATTTATTACCACATTATGCTTTCCCTTGACATACTCAATCTCAATGTCAAAGGCTTGTGTTTTACTCATCCACTTCTGTTGCCTCTCTTGAAGCTCCTTCTGCTCCGAAAAGAATCGGAGACTGTTGTGATCAATCTTCATTTTGAACCTGTTACCCACCAGTTACTATCGGAACTTGGCCAACACATGCAATATGGCCAACATCTCCTTATCGTAGATGGAATACAATCTCTGATACGACTATAGCTTCCGGCGCTCAAATGCAATCGAGTGACCTCTGTGCGTTAGAACTGATCCAATACCTTTTCCAAATGCATCACACTCCAATACAAAGGGCCATGAAAAATCAGATAAAACCAAAACTGGACAACTGCTCATCAAGGGCTTGAGGTGCTCAAAAGCCTCATGTGCCACGTTTGTCCACTCAAACGCTCCCTTCTTCTAAAAGTCTTTGAGGGGTGTTGCCAACTTTGAAAGCCCATTCACAAACCGCTTGTAGTAAGTGCATATGCCTAGGAAACCCCACAACTTCGTCACATTCTTGGGCCAATCCAAAATAGCCGTGATCTTCTCCTGATGGATCCTGACTCCATCCTCACCAATCACATGCCCCAGATACAACATCTCTGTCAAACCAAATTTCGCTCCTGGACATATTGGCGTAGAACTGTTGCTCCTCCAAAATGCGCAAGACCTACTCCAAGTGATGCAAATGCTCCTCCCATGTCCTGTTGTAAATCAAAATATCATCGAAGAATACCAACACAAATTTGCGCAACTTTTTGCGGAACACACGGTTCATGCAAGACTAAAAAGTAGTTGGTGCATTGGTTATCCCAAAGGGCATCACCAAGAACTCAAAATGTCCATAGTGGCATCTGAACCTAGTCTTCAAAATGTCCTGCTCTCGCACACGAATCTGATGGTACCCTGAACGCTAATATATCTTAGATAAGTATTTAGCTTCTCTAAGCTCATCCATCAACTCATCAATGTGTGGGATCGAGTACCTTTTCTTCAGTGTCTTTTTGTTTAGGCCCTGTATTCAATGCACTTGCATAGTGTCCCATCCTTCTTCTTCACCAACATAACTGAAGAAGCAAAGGGACTAGAATTGGGTTTGATGTGTCCTAAGGCTAGTAACTCCTCTATAGCTCTCTCGATCTCATCCCGGTATGCCTTGGGATGCCTATATGGAGTAGTGATGACTACATGCACACCCTCCTCCAACTCTATAGGTGGTCAAACCCTCTATCTGGTGGACGACTTGGAGGAATGTCCCGAAATACTGCCTGATGCTTCTCTAGTAATGCCAAAATATCTGGATGTTGGTTGTTGTTGCCTCCCTGTCTCAGAAATGTGCTACTCTACTGCCCATGTTATATCTCCATGTCTCAAATCGGCCTCCATCCTATGGCCGGATATAGTCTGTGGAAGGTACGAGTGCATACCCCTCAATACTACTAGCTCTCCATCCAGTCCTATGAACTCCATCTCTAGCTTCTTCCAGTCAGTAGTAACACGCCCCAAGAAATATAATCACTGGACACACATCATCACATTGGTATCCGACACATTAACCACAAAGAAGTGATCCATCACCGAATGATTCCCCACGGTTAGGGTCATGCTAGGAACATATCGCGTGCATTGCATGGTTTTATCTCTCGGTACAAGCACTGAAAACCCCTCAATTGTCTCTGTGTGAATCCTCTTCGCTCCACCATCTGAGCATCAATAAAATTGTGGGTGGGCCCACTATCAACCATAATATTAAAAACCGGCCTGTTTGAACCGATAACCAGTCAAACCGGCCGGTCAAGAGCCTAGCCGGTCAAAACCGGTCAAAACCGGTCAAAAAACCCTGTCAGGCACCCCATTTCGCTTTTTTTTCCGGTCAAACTGGTCTAACCAGTCGGTTTATTGATTAATCGGCCGGTTTATCAATAAACCGACCGGTTAGCTGCCACAGCCACAAAAAGGACCCACATAAGTTGATTTGGCCAGTAATGGGTGGTTTTGGAGGGAAAAGGGGGGTTTTTGCCCTCCAAAAACACCCTCCCCAATCCTTTGAAGGCAGGGGTACCCTCTCATTTGTCTCACACATCTCATTTTGAGCTTTTGTGAGTTTGATTGAGAGCTTGGAGAGTTGAGTTTTTGCTGGAGTAGTGGAACAACATAGAGTTTGAGCTAAGTAGTAGCCATCATGCCTCCAAAAGGCAAGGATACTGCATGGGCTGATTTTGATATGATTGATGGCAAAATGATTTGCAAATATTGCCAAAAATCTATTGCAGGAGGGGGTATTTACAGGTTCCATCAACACTTGGCTGGGATAGGAGGCCATGTAAAGCCATGTGGAGCACCAAATGAAGTAATAAGGCATATTAGGGTATAATACCTTCAAAGGTTTGAAACTCAAGTCATTGAACCAATAGAGAAGTTTGTGACTGGAGCAGTTGCAAAGTTTGGCAGTCGAGAGTCGGGAGACTCAAGTTCAACCAACTGAGTCTGAACTTTTATCATGATTAGAAGTTTCAACTTTCAAGTGATAATGTTGATCATTAATTAGAATTTAGTAATATCATATATGTAGATTTGTAGTAGACTGTCACTGTACTATGTAGGCCAGTGGCCTCAATGCTCATAGCTTGTAGCATTGTTTTTGGACTTTATGGGTCATTTGGAGCCTCATTGCTTATTTTTTTTTTGATGATATGTATTGCACTCGGTGCCATAATGCCATTTTGATAAATTCACCTTTACATGGTATATAAATGAGAAAACTTTGCATATTTTGTCTCTATTGGCTTGGAATCATGGTTGCAAATCTTAAAAATAGTTTTTTTTTTATTAAAAAATAATTATTTAATGTATTTTTTTAAAAACCGGTTCGTTTAGACCTGACTAGTACCGGTTAGACCGGTTCCGGTCTGGTCACCGATTCATTAGGTCCACCGATCCAGTCACCGGTTCCCGTTTTTAATACTATGCTATCAACTAGCACCGAGACTCCCTGTCCCTACACTATGCGAGACTCCCTGTCCCTACATTGTGCCCTTGATCCGCAATGTCAAATACTTCGGAGCTCCTTGAAGTGAAGTGTGAAAATTTCAGAATCTTACACTCATGCGGAAATCTACTGTTAGATCTGGTAATGCTCCTCCTACTTAAGTTATTAAACTGAAAATTCAGATTAATATCGAAGCAAAACACATAACAGACTTTCACCAATTCAGATCTAGAAAAAGTACATGCACACATAGACAAAGTGACAGTGTTTTCTGGACAAATAGTCCCCGGAAAAACCCAATTGCGGGAAAACCGGTCTGCTAGCTACGGGAGGGTTTTATTATTAAGAATTTTCTGAACACAGCAATTCTGGGTTCCAAGTCTCGAAAACCCGATAGAGATAAAATAGATCTACAACTCACTGGCTGTTATGAAGCCAAAATAATGACTGATCCACACCCTCAAACGAGATTTACAGGACTCATCCAAAATTAGGCCTTAGAAACCCCAGCACTGCCCCTGAAGCCTCTGCGTCAGCTTTTGAAGCCCCTGCGTCAACCTATGAAGCCCCTACATCCCTCAGCGCTGGCCTAGAATGGGTTGCGTTACCCACACTAGGTGATGCAGTCCTTACGCTTCCCCTTAGGGTCTCTGTGTAACCCTTGAGGGCTTCCAGCTGAATCATGTTGTCCTGGGAGGGACTGCGCAACACCTGAATAGCACAGTTGCTGCCCTCTCTGCTGCTGCTCTCTTGCATCTCTGTGCTTCCTCTCTGAGCTGATCTCTTTCTCTTGCTGATTCTAGACCCTGGGATCAGATCATCCCCTTGGTCTAAATTCCCTTCTCTGCAGCTAAAACACTTCTGAGAATTCTTAGCAAACTCGCCCTAGAATCTCAGCTTAGCTTTAGTGCTCTACCTCTATGTGTCTTTACAAATGACCCCAAGCCTTTCCTTTATACTTTTCTCATTGGGAAACCAACAGCCATGATCAAATCTTGAATCAATGGCTAATATTAAAAGAAAGCTTGATCCGTGTGACTTAAGACAATTTGATCACATGTTTAATTTAATTAACTTTAATTATTTCCTTTTCCTAAGTTTAGACTTAGGAAATACATTAAAATAATTAATTAATTAAATATCTTGCAAACCAGATGAAAATTCCCAAATCCCTTTCTGGGTCTTTTAGATCAAATGTACTCTAGTACCTCCACAAAATTTGGGAGCTAGAGCACAACTGATACTACCCCAAATACACAAAATCTCAACACTCCCTCTTAGCATCAGGAGTGTGCTCTAGCAATACATCACACTATGCATTACAAGATTTTGGGCACTAGTTCTATGTTGCTGATGCTTGGCCCACTGCCACTCAACTCTACACTGATGCTGCCATACTGGACTGCTGCCCATGACTCTGCCACTGTGACTGCAACATCTGTACTGCGACTCCCTCTCAATTCGCTGCATCTGTGCTGCTCATAGCATTGCCACTGCTGATCTGCTGCACTGCAACTTCAATTGTTGAGAGAAACAACTGAATCTCGTGCCCAATCTTTGACAGACAAGTCAGTTGGGCATCCTGATTACTGAAGCTCCATAGGTTGTCGATCTGTGTTGGCATCTGAAGGACGATGCACAACAACAACTCTACACTGTGTAAGCAGACTCCCTTTGCACTGCTGAAGTCACATCAGCCCCTTGTGCTGAAATCCCTCACGCTGTTGTTGTGCTGCGTTTTCCTCCTGAAGCCTCCACGCTACTGCAACTTTTCTTTGCATTGCTAAAGTCACATCAGCCCCTATGTTGCTGTTGTCTCTACGTTGTTGCTGCATCTGCACTGCGCTAATCCTTCCAGCCTTCAAATCTGCCTCTGCTTCATCCGTGATCTATGCACCCACTGCTCTACTTGTCCCGCTACTGTCTTAAGGTTGTCGTAGCTCGCATGTGATCCAAGAGATGAGCTACTCAAGGATCTCGCCTTATCTTCTGTAGCTCCTCTACAGATCCATGTCGCCCCCACTTTCGTGGTTCATGAGCGCTCATGGCTGCATGATCTTCCGACCAATCATTCGCCACAGCAGCCTTGGAAGAAGAAGCTTCCTTGTCCCTTTTCTTATGTGGACAATTGCTAGCAAAGTGTCCTAATTCGCCACACTAGAAGCACTTGATCTTTGATAGATCCTTCGTCTTCTTTCCCTGCTCAATCCAGAGTTGTATTGCTTCTTGGTGATTCTGCGGAGTTCTTCTTGATGCAGAATTGCCCACAAGCTGTCCCAATCTGGGAGGTCCGCTCTGCCCAAGATACTTTGGACAAAGGTTTCCCACTCATCTGTGACTGCGTTGAGAGCAGTCCTGACCGTCACATCATCCTCCACTTTAGCACCTGTTGCAGTCAACTGATCTTTGATTGACTGCAATCTAAAGAGAAAATGTTCCATGTCTTCTCTCTTGGTCATCATGAATGACCTCATTTGAGTCTCCAACAACATCTTCCTTTGGACAGACTTTCCCTCATATAGGGAAATTAAGGCCTTCCACATCTCATTAGTTGTCTTCTTTTCAGCTATGTGTGGAACAATATGGTCCTTAATTCCGTCCATGATCAGCCGCTTGGCATGTCTAGCAGCTTCATTATGCTTCCTTAGGAGATCTGCCTCGGTCGGTTTGGCCAAAGTTTTCTTTGCGTGGTCTCTTAGATAATATGCCTCTAGGACTATCAGGATCCTAGCCTTCCAAACTAAGAAGTTGGAAAGGCCGTCCAATCTGTCATGATCACGCAGTCCATGAGGAGCCATCTGCTCAGAAATGTGTCGGACCTTCCCTTTCTCTTTGCTAGAGAATTGGATCTAAGGCCCTTGGCGAAACAGGCACCTTCTGCTCCCTCTGACAATTGATTTCCCTTCTTGGAAATCTGCCAAATCAATAATGACTCAGCTCTCTTTGATCCTCTACTCAATCTGCAAGTTTCTTTGGCTAGAAACTCTCTGAAAAGTTGATCTCCTCCCACTCTTTGTCACTAGTGAAGCAAACAAAGTTCCTTCTCAAGTTAAATACTCCAGAAAACTTGGAATACAAAGATATCCATTGAGGATACAAATATTATATTAGAAAGTGTGATGAATGAGATGGATGATTGAATGTTACAAATGAGTCCTACTTATATACCTACGCAGGTGCCTCTTCACGAAAGGTCATGTCTTATCAGACATGGTCTTTCAACCTAATTACTAATTAACTAATTAATCACTATTTACATTATTTTATTCATTACATTGCCTTCCCCTCAAAAAGATTTGTCCTCAAAGCTTGTCGATGTAGGCCTCGATTTCTTTTCTGCTACGAACATCTTCTCGTCTCGGAGCAATTATCCTTGTTGATACAAGTTGATATGATCCTCTAAGTGACAAACAAAACTGTCGCACTGAAAATGGATCAGACCATCCTAAATCAATCTTCTGTGGAATCTTACGATGACTGACAACTTGTGATGGTTCGCTAGTATTCTTTAGAATATCAGCCTGTTTCTGTTCTGAATACATAGCTTGGTTGAGTTTTCTGCTCCCATGATTTGGATGTCGATAGGGAACTGTTTTGGTTTGACCTCTTTGTTTTTCACTTGGCGAGGATGTTATGGAGATGGTTATAGAATCTTCACATAGAATGTTCCTCGTTCGTCCGACATCTAAGTTTGTTTCTTCTGCAACTTGCTTGTCGTCTTCTTCAGTTGAGACATTTACTGGATCAACGTTCGATTTTTCTTCAACTTGAACTTCTATATTTGAAGATTTCGATGCTTCATTTTCGACAAGTTGTTGCACCTTGTTTTCCAACGACTTCTTGTCTTTCTTCAGCGTCCTAATTTGCATTAGTAATTTATCGCTGTGGTCCTTAAGGCGAGCAACTTCTTCATTCTTGTTAGTTGTGATTTCGTCAACTTATCTGTGCAAATATTGTATTGTTTTTTTACTTTATGGAAGAACTACTCTTGTGATATCTAATATGTCTTCTGATGTTAGTGAATTCGGCTTCTTTTTGTAAGAAAATGTCAAAAGCTTCTTTTTCGTATTAAGGATGAATGACCCTAGTGATTCCATCTAGAGCGAACCTAAAACTATATCACTATTATTGGAAAATAAGGTTTTAACAGTGAATTGCGAGACAAGGGAATACTCCCCAATATTTAGGTGTAAATTCCCTATGTCGTATTGTTTGTCATTTGCGTAAAATGAATTTGTTTTAGTTAAATTTGATTCAGCGATCACTAATTGGTTAGCACATTCAGTACTAACATAATTATTCTATTGAGTAAGATTGATAGATATGAGAACTTCCTTTCCCGCAAGTGACCCTTTGATTTTAATTAGCGCACGGACATACATACTATAATTTTTAGGAAATCTTTCCTCTTTTAGTTCTGTTTTGGATGCCCTTTTGACAGATAACTTCGGGGTTTTTAAGGGTGACCCTTCCTAATATTTGTAATAAAATATTATTATTTCCCTTTAATAAACCGTCAAGCTTAATTATTCTTTCCAATATCCTTTACTATTATTCCTTCAATCTTTGGTAATGAATCCTTCACTAATATTCTCTTTTAAAAGAGGCTCAAATTCTTTTATATATGTATATATTCCCTTTTTAAATAAAATCTTTAGAATATAATGATTTATCTCCTTTTTCACTTTTCCAATACTTAAACCTTTAATAACTTCCCTTTCCTTTTATTTACCTTCCAGCTTTAATAATGATTCCTTAATATTTTAAGAAATCCTTAATAATATTTTTCCTTTGGTTTTTTTTTTTAAATTACTTCCTTTATATAAACTTAAATATATTCTTCCTTTAGTGATGAGTTCTTTGACTAAGTAAATTCTAGTTTTATTTATTTATTTTTATTTATAATTTTTTTTTTTTTTTTTTAACAATTGATTTTTTGTTTGAACTCTTTTTGTTTTTTGTTTTGAAAAGTTACAACCCTAGTGAAACATGGCTATTCACCTATATTCACTTATAAGATATATGCCCATTTATGTGTATTTGACTAGGTTAATTTTCTCCACGTAAAAATAAACTTACCAGAGATTTTTTATTCTTTTTGTTTTTATTTTACCTTTCAAATACCATGGGCAATTACCATGGGCTTCTAAAACCACGAGCTTGTAAACCACTTAAAGAATAATCAAAATAACTTTATCTACTCTTCCTTCTTTCTTTTCCTTTTTATTTTTAAACAATGTTCCACCAAGACTCCGGTGCGGGGAGACGCGGGTGTGGGGAGACGCACAGGGGGGACGTGTGGGAGTACCCTGAAATTTTGGGGAAATTTTGGGGGTGCGGGGAGTCGTCGAGGTATATAATTTTTTATTATATATATATATATATTTCAAGTTCATATTCATTGTTAGATAATAAACAATGAAAGGATAAATATTAAATATTAAATAGACTAATAATAATATACTATATACTATATACTAATATGAATACCAATACATTGAAAATTGAAATTTGATCTACAAATGATAAAATTTAAATTCATAATTGAATTGAATAATGACATACATTGATCCATCCTCATCTTTCATTTTGATACATACATCATTCATATGACATACTCATTATTCTAATATTCATCCATAATCAATGATCATTCAATAAATAAATTCAATAATGAAATCTTCAAATACATTGATCCATGATTCCATATCATTCATCATTCTACAATCTACGATGTACATTGATTTAAAAATTAATTTCATCATTCATTATTCTAGAATTGAAATTGAAAGCAAAACATACTAGAAGTAGATAGTAGATACTAAAGTTTGAACTTTGAACACTAAATAGTAAATAGTAAATTTATATAACTGAAAGTTTAAAACTCAAAAATAGTTACCAATTTATATAACTGAATCGTAAACTTTTTTTAAACTTACCAATTTAATTTTATTTATTTATTTATTTTTTCAGAAGCACCCTTTTTGGGGAGTCGCGTCCCCCTTCAAAAGGGGGACGTCCAGAAGCACCCTTTTTGGAGAGTCGCGTCCCCCACACTGGGGAAACGCACCCCCTTGCGTCTCCCCAAGACTCCCCAAAAAGGGTGCGCGGGGAAACGCACCCCCAGGAGACTCCCCGTCCCGGGTGCGAGGGGTGCGCGCACCCGACCCTGGGGGACGCGACCCCGTGGAACACTGTTTTTAAATTGTCTTGGTATGTACGTATATGTACTTCTTTATATATATCTCTTTTTCTTTTTTGTTTTGTTTTTTTTTTTACTTATATATATATATATATATATATATATATATATATATATTTTGCTTCTTTTTTTTCAAAAATTTTCCTTTTTTTTTTCCTTCAAATTTTTAATTTTGGCCAAAGGCCTACTGGTGAAATTTCTTCAAATTTTTAATTCTGGCCAAAGGCCTACAGGTGAAATTTCTTCAATTTTTTAATTCTGGCCAAAGGCCTACAAGTGAAAATGGAGAAACTCCAAGACTGGTAGCGAAACGCTTCGACGGCAACAATGTTGACGAATTTTTGATGGCCAAAGGCCTGGACCGAGGAGCGTAGCTCTGTGTAGCGATGAGCAGCCAGAAGATCGACCTGCTCTGATACCAAATGAAGCGAACAAAGTTCCTTCTCAAGTTAAATACTCCAGAAAACTTGGAATACAAAGATATCCATTGAGGATACAAATATTATATTAGAAAGTGTGATGAATGAGATAGATGATTGAATGTTACAAATGAGTCCTGCTTATATACCTGCGCAAGTGCCTCTTCACGAAAGGTCATGTCTTATCAGACATGGCCTTTCAACCTAATTACTAATTAACTAATTAATCACTATTTACATTATTTTATTCATTACAACTAATGCTTAGGCTAAAAATATGAAAACTTCAGAAATTTAACCCCACCAACACCTACTGAATTTCTGTAGCTATGCTTCAGGCTCTTCTGGATCTGACAATTCATATCTGCGTCACACTGGTTGGCTTCAGAATAATCCAGCGTCGTCTCTGGGTTGCCTCTGTGCAGTAAATGCATGGGCTTGCTGGGAGACAGTGTTAGACTGCATCATCTTTCCCTCTGCGTGAATCTGCCTCTCTGAAAACTGCGCTGCCCCTTCAGATCTGCCCTTCTATTGCTCTTCTTATTGCTTTCTGCAGCAAGAACCTTCAGTCTTCTGCTGGTGACCCTCCTAGATCTACAATTGCTTTGATACCATGTGAAAATTTCTGAATCTTACACTTATGCAAAAATCTACTGTTAGATCTGATTATGCTCCTCCTACTTAATTAAGTTATTAAGATGAAAATTCAGATTAATATCGAAGCAAAACACATAACATACTTTCACCAATTTAGATCTAGAAAAAGTACATGCACACATAGACAAAGTGACACAATGTTTTCTGGACAAATAATCCCTAGAAAAACCCAATGCGGGAAAAACGGTTTGCAGGCTACTGGAGGGTTTTATTATTAAAATTTTTCTGAATACAACAAATTTGGGTTTCAGATCTGGAAAACCCGACAGAGATAAAATAGATCTACAACTCACTGGCTGTTCTGAAGCCAAAATAATGACTGATCCACACCCTCAAATAGGATTTACAGAACTCAGCCAAAATTAGGCCCTAGAAACCCCAGCGCTGCCCCTGAAGCCTTTGCGTCAGCTTCTGAAGCCCCTGCGTCCCTCAACGCTGGCCTGGAAAGGGCTGCGTTACCCCAGACTGGGTGATGCAGTCCTTACGTTGCCCATTAGGGTCTCTGCGTAACCCCTGAGGGCTTCCAGCTGAATCACATTGTCCTGGGAGGGACTGCGCAGCACCTGCGTAGCACAGTTGTTGCTCTCCTACTTCTCTACGCTGCCTCTCTGAGCTGATCTCTTTCTCTTGTTGATTCTAGACCTTGGGATCAGCTCATCCCCTTGGTTTAAATTCCCCTCTCTACCGCTGAAACACTTCTGAGAATTCTTAGCAAATCCGCCCTTGAATCTCAGCTGAGCTTCAGTGCTCTGCCTCTGTGTGTCTTTACAAATGACCCAAAGTCTTTCCTTTATACTTTTCTCGTTGGGAAATCAACGGCCATGATCAGATCTTGAATCAATGGCTAAGATTAAAAGAAAGTTTGATCCGTGTGACTTGAGACAATTTCATCACATGTTTTATTTAATTAACTTTAATTATTTCCTTTTCCTAAGTTTAGACTTAGGAAATGCATTAAAATAATTAATTAATTAAATATCTCCCAAATCAAATGAAAATTCCCAAATCCCTTTCTGGGTCTTGTAGATCAAGTGTACTCTAGTCCCTCCACAAAATTTGGGAGCTAGAGCACAACTAATGCTACCCCAAATACACAAAATCTCAACATGAAGCAATGACTCCTCCAGTAGGTAAAAGTGGTCCTCCTTCCTACGGTGGTGGTGGTGGTGGTGGTGGTGCACCTCCCATGGACTAGGGTCCTCGATCTCTTGTGTCAACCTCTTGCTCCATCTCATCATCAAGCTCACTATCTGAACAAACCTCTATGTAATGGACCTTGCCCTTGGTGCACTTGTGCCCCAGAGCCCATGGCTCCTGGCAGGTAAAGCACAACTTCCTCCTACGAAGGTCTCTTCTAGTCTCATCATCAAGCTGTCGACGTCCAGCCTCTCTATGTATCTATATGGTGTCTCGCCCCCCTTGGGGTGTAGCGTGTCTGACATGTATAGGGGCTTTGGTCTTGGGCAAGGCATCAATCATGTCTTTGGGCCTAGAGATGGAATCCTGCAATGTCGTAGGCCTATAAGCCCTCACCCAAACATGTAGGGGATCGACTAGCCCCTCAATGAACAACATGATTATTCGGGCCTCTGAAATGTCTGTAACAATCATGGCCAAGCATTCCAACTCTGATATATAGGCCTCAGGAATACTAGTCTGTCTCAGATGTGCCAACTCTCTGAAGTGCAACTCTGATTCCTTCCTATCAAACCTCTCAACCAAATTCCTGGTGAAGTCAGTATAGGGAGTAATTTGTATGTGTCCAAGAGTGATCAAGCCATGGTACCGCCACTCTGATGCATCTCCTTCCAAATGTATGGTGATGAATCGGATAACATCAGTCTTCCGAATGGGGTTCAAATGGAGATAAGTGTCCAGCTTCTTGACCCACGCCCTAGATGAACTCTTGGTTGATCCATCAAAGTATGGGAGTGTGACCTTTCCTGCTACCTCATGCATCTCCTTGTTTGTCTGCCCTCATCTACGAAATGTTCCAGCCCCGGTCTTGCGTCTCTCCTTGAGGTGGATAAACTCCCCAAAAGACATGAAGTGTTGAATCCTGGGATCCAACCCCTCATACTCATCAATCCTTGTCTCCACTGAATGCACCAAATATGCAATAGTATATGGTTCCCTCTCTCTCTCCGACTCATCTATAACTGTGGCATAGTGGGACAGCTAGCCTAGCCATGCACGGGAGTATGTGGCTGCTAGAATGTACGCTCATTTGCATGATGGCTTCCACCTCCTGCTCTGGAACCTCTATCACCATTATGCTCATGCTCAGGCTGCTTCTGCACTTGTGAGCCCATCATTTGCTGCATCATATGCATCATCAAGTGACCCTGCCTCAACATTTGTTGATTTACCCTCAACAACTCGTCCATAACTTGGTTCTAACCTCCTTTCCTCGGTTGCTCGTTTCCTCCATCTCCTCCCTGACCCTCCATGCGTTCTGTAGCATTTTCGAGGTTTGTATCAGAGAAATGGTTAGGTTCTTCTCCTCTTTTTCGTCCTCTTCCTCTACCGATGCCTCTGCCTCTGGTACGGTAGACCATTCCACCAAAGTTCTAGACGTCAACTGCTCTTGTGCCCCCAAGTTGTGATACCACTGTAATGTCCCAAACTAGGAAATACAATGAATATCAAATACATGCACTAAGCTACAACAAGTAAATCCAAACATGCAAGCACAAGTTTACACAAACAGAAATTAATCAGTGAGCCATGAAATAGCAGCCATAAATCTGAGTCATTTTATTAATTTTTCAATTGGAGCTGAGTACAATAGAGTAAAATGATAGAACCTGGGATTTCTAATGCAAGCATGCAACACCCAGGTGAAGATCTAAGCAAAACTCCAACTGAAAAGACTCAATCTGTCCAAATGCATTGCCCAAATTTTTTTTGTTTCTGCTGCTGGAGGCAAACTGCAAAATGACTCCTTACAATTGCTCCAAAAATTCTGAAAAATTAGGTGAAGGATCCTCACACCCAATCCAACAAAACCCAGAAAAATCTCAAGCTAAACCCACAAGTCATTGAAACCACAAATTCTGTGTGTGGCTTTTCCCATTCTGCCAGTGAGCCATAGAAATCGAACTATTGCAAAATACTCAATTTCCCCGAAAGGAAGCTCCTCCAAACCCCAACAAAATTTCTTCTTCAATCCCCCAGCAATAGTCAACTCTAATAACCCACAAAACTCCAATACTCAGCCTCTGCGCAGGAAACAACCAGTAAACCCCAGTGCAGGCCCAAGAAAAAGAAAATTCGGCTCTTCAATCTTCAGCACTTTCAGCCCATAAAATTCCCAAGAGAAACTCGTCCTCCCCAAAGGAAATTCTTTGCAAAATCTCTAATCTGGAAGAAACCAAATGCCAGCTCTTCAAAGCACCATGAAATCTCCAACTGCATCCTCCAAAAATACCAACTAGCTGAAGATACCCTACAATAATCCACCAAAATGCCAAATCCTGCTCACAATCTTTCTTCTAGAGTGACACTCGAAGTTCACTGAAGAAGAGTTGGAATTCCCGCTTGGATATCCCTTGTGCTAAACAATGGTTGGCTTGGCTAAGCAGCTCAAGCAAACTCTCCAATTCTGAAAATGAAATGCCAGATGATGCAAAAATGAGGTTCTTCC
The DNA here is from genome assembly GCA_034641835.2 of Pinus albicaulis. Classification (NCBI taxonomy): domain Eukaryota; kingdom Viridiplantae; phylum Streptophyta; class Pinopsida; order Pinales; family Pinaceae; genus Pinus; species Pinus albicaulis. The sequence continues at coordinate 602,527,627 of CM076583.1, forward strand.
CTTCCTTTTTTAATTGCTACTCACCCTTTTCTTGTGGGCTCTCCCAATTCGACATGCCCCCCACCTTTCTAATCCCCTTTTCCTTTGTGGTTCAATTTTCCTAGGGAGTTTGATTTCCCTTTTTTGACCCCACCACTTAATGCCACTTTAATTTTTCTTTTTCTTCAGTTGAGCCTTCCTTTTTCTCCAAAAAATATATTAAACCTCCACAACCCACTTTTCCTAAGTTTTATTTATTTATATTAATCGCCAAAATTGCAAAATTGAGAATCCCCTTTGCAAAATTATTAATTGGGGACATGACAGATTGCTTAAGATTTTGCTTCAGAAAAATGTATTTAAGTCTTCCCAGAAACTGTTATGTGGTTCGTAAGCTGCAACAATAGAACAGCTTTCTCCTTTGTCCCAAAGCATTGTGTTCTATCCCCATGTTGTACGACTATGTTAAATCATGGTTGTCTATCTCTGTCAATTCCTACGGACAATATCTTTGTACGAATGTCTCTTTTCACAAAGGCAAACATTTCTTCTCCAATAAATGGAGGTTTTCTCAACTATCAATTCTCATGTGGAGTGTTCTCATGCGTTCTTTTACACTAGAGGAAGTGTTATATTCTTCACGGTGGCTTCCTTTAGTATCAAATTTGAGCAACTTCAGGCACAAGTTGGTGATGTCTCAAACATGGGTGACTTCAAGCACAAGTTGGCAACTTCTGTATTCCTGTGATATCTATTTCACGTGTCTGGGTTCACGTACTTTGATCATGACATGACCATGGGGGCATCCTTTCATCCTTAATGGCATCCAATAATATCTTACTAAAGTGGCCTCTGACTAGGACAACAGGACCCCACTCTTCAACAAGCTCTTCTGACCTCCCACCACTTGTAACAACCCTACATTCTCACCACCCTTGGCAAGTTTCCTTGTGTTTTTCTGTGTGTGATTTTCTTATTAATAATGATTGAGATAAAGACAAACGGGAAAATACGGGGCCTGGTCTCAACTATTAAAACATGTAGAGCCCAAACCTCTAACAAATGTTAGATTCACTGGTCCACAGATTTTAATATATACAAATATTTGCATCAGATCAATGTACTATCTCAAGATCCATACAATTTGACATTTCTAATATTTAGATGTCCTCAAAAAGGAGTATTACAAAAAACTTCTTGAGGAAATTATCTTAGATATCATAATTTAATGCAAACAAATCTCTTGTTCCAATTTCCAATGATACACTTTAACATTTGAGATCAATTATTTTAATTTCTCCATAAAGCTTATATGTGAGAGTTGAATTCATGTGCAATTTATCAGTGCTTTGGCCATTAGATGTTGAAATCTCAATCAGGGAGGAAATATTTGGATATTGCATGGCCACTAAATTTCTCCTGTATCTGTGATTCTGTTGGCGAGTTCCAACCATTTGATATCTTCTACAATTCAGTGTTTTGAGACACATTTAAAAAATCCCCAAATCAGTTTCTGTCTTACAATTCACTTTGGTGTAATCTGTGTGTTCTGATATGTTCAGAATGCTTATCTTAGAAGCTAAGGTCCAGACTGCATGAAGCATGTTGAGTTGACTGACTACTTGTAGTTGTAACTATTTTAGAAAATAGAATGCCTCCGGTTGTTTTCTTGTTTCATATTGCCACATCTGGAGCTAATATTACCTTGTTTTGAAGTTTTATGGTTTTCCAGAAATCAAGAAACTTTGTACTGAAGTGCCTTTAGTTCTGACATATTGTGGCATGATCGGCTTCAATACCTAGTAGTCGCCTTAATGCTAATTTGTGCTGTTCTAGAGTTTTGAGTTATATTTTCATTCCATGTCTTTCCCGATTGAGGTTGCAAATGTTGGATTGTAAAATCCATCATTACTTTGAAGTTTCTGCATATTTTATTGTAATTCGTGGGTAATTTTGTGCTATATATATATATATATATATATGGTATTCTGTTTTGTTATGATTATGAATCAATACAGTTATACAGATTTTATTTTATTAATATTTTCTGTTTTGCTGCTATAGTACAAGTTTGAATAAAGCTGCTGAAAAATGAGCATCGTGGTCCAACTCTGAGGCTGAAGGGAGATTGTCTGCTGCGAGTAGATTATAATGTAATTTGTCCTGTTCTCCAATTTATAAAGAATATTTTACAAGCCTAACAAGAAGGGGTAATGGAATTTACCTGCTAATTTGTTATTTTCTCCAGATCCAAATAGGATTCCTAGATTTTATTAGACTCCTGGTTAAGGCTTTTGTAACGGCTACAAATTCTATTTATTTCATTATTTAGAAACATTTTTGCAATAAAGATTCAGTTTTACAAAGTCATTCCAGCCAGCTCTTCTATTTTGGTTATTGATTTTTATAGATTATCTTTCAATTTGTGGGCTTATGGAATTTTTGTTAGTCATGCTTTCAGGTTTGTTTCCGATTCTAGTTTCTGTTTAGCAGCTTAAAATCACAAAGGTGCAGTAGGCTGAAGAAAATTTTTTGTATGTGTACATTTTAATGTACTAGTACAGATATCGATATGATTGTTGAACACCATTAACATGTTTGACAAGAAGGGAAAATAAAAAAGATCTTGAAACTTGTCAATTTTCTCGAGGTCAAGATCTAATCCCTAGAATGGACTGGATGTTTTGCTTATTTTGATAGCTGCAAGATCTGTATTTTCTGCATTTTCAAATAAATTTATAATTAGTATCTATGTATGTTTATAGAATTATTGAACTAGGTATGTGGTGCCGAACTTTAATCAAGTACTAAAACTTCACAGTATGATTTAAAATTCTGCCCACTTATCCTTCTCTCTAGACTGAGGATGTTTATTTTATTCTATTTTGTTCAAATTTGCTAGCCACTGCTTTTTATTGTGTAAGCTTCATGTTCAAGGGGTCTATAAAGGCTATGTCCATGTTATGACCATAACAATATAATAATAATAATAATTAGTATTAATGAAAGGACATGTCTCTCCAAGGACATGACTGCCTATGAAAGGGCACTCCCTTGGTATATATATGGGTCTCTCATTTGTAATTCTAATAACATCACTTGTAGTCAAACTTTTTATATATAATATCATTTATCCTATGATGGATATTCTTGTATTTCAGATATTCTAAATAATACTTTGTGTGATAATGAGCTTGTTCATTTGTTTGGTATTAGAGCCTTATTCTCCAATCTTGGCCTTTGGTCATTCACCCTTGGTCAAAAATTCATTGTTGTAAGCCATAGAGATTTTTGAAGTTTTCCCACTCTATAGGGCTTGTTGACATCTAGGCCCTTGGCCATTAACAAGGAAAATAAAATAAAAAGATTACATATTAAAGAAGAAAAGGAAGAGAGACAAAAGAAAGGGATAGATATATTTACACCCCCCCCCCCCCCTGCCAACAGAAACATATATGTATTAAAAAGTAATTAAAATGGAAAAAAAAAACTAACCACTAGGAAAATTGTCGGCGATCGAGCATGTTAAATTTGGACAACTAGGTCCAAACTCCATGTTCTGATGCTCAGATTAAGAGGCTAATATTTTTGTTGGAATCCTCTTTCGGAGAGGTGTAAAATCCATATATAATATGTCTTGATCCGATGAGCAGAACATTTATTTTGAATTTATTATTCTTAATAAATTATATGTGCAGGTCGGCCTTAAGGTTGCACGCCCCCAGCAGATGTGTCACACGCCCCAATGATGGATATAAATACAGGTAAAGTTGGAGAGCATTTCAACACAACACAACTCACAACATCTTCTCTCATCTGATTTAGTACGAGCTCCTTGGAGGACGAGTTCAGCCACACGTGTGAAGGAGAAGAAGGACAAAACAGTACGGCTGAGTTGAAGGACGATTTTTTGCAGTTAGGGTTTTGCAGAAAGTTTGACCAGCGTTGACTTTGGTCAACGCATGGTCTGATTGGGCTGAAAACTTGTGGGAAGTTCGATTTTGGAAGGCCGTACTATTTGGCACAGAAATCGAGGTCAAAGGGTTGACCAATCTGCTGCTGCGTTGACTTTTAGCTTGCTGCCCTGTGTTGACTTTTTCAGGACAACGTTGACTTTTTTGGAGTTGACTTGGGTTGACTCGTTTACTGATTGGAGGACCGTTGTGACACATGCTGGGTTGGCTGACCAAGGAGACTTTGCTGGTTGAAGCATCCTGTTGACCGCCGTAACGAACCACCACATTTTTTTCCTGTTTTTGATTTGTCTTCTGTAAGATCCACCTATATGTTCTATCTGCAGTTTGCTTAACTATTTGTATGATTGCTGTGAGAAAAGTAAAATTTCTCCTAGCATAGAACATCTACAAAAATTTACAGAGCAACTGCACCCTATTGTCGTTGCAATTTATACATCGATTTCTTGGAGGAAGGGGTTATTATAATTATCTTATAGCCAATTGAGACTAGTCGTGGTTGTCATACTTGTTAATTGTGAATATGAAAACAATCTCTTCCCTATCTATCGTCTATCATTGCCACCAAGCTCCCCTCTTACACAACCACCGCTAGTCTCCCCTCTGTGTAGAGTTTCCACCAGTCTCCACTCCTATGCAACCGCCGACAATCTCCCCTTTACGTAGTTTTCGTTGCCAGACTGCTCTTATGTAGTTGTCGCCAAGCTCCCCTTTATGTAGCCACCATTTCCTTTAGTCCATGTTCTACCTACGAACAACCGCCATTCAAACTATACAATTGACCACACAATTTGTACCATCCCTAGCAATTGTCCAGTCATCCCACACACATTCCACCTACGGACAACCACCATTCAAACCATACACTAACCGCACAATTTGTACCATCCCCAACAATTGTCCATACAATCCATTGTTGTTGTGATTACTCCTTAGGGGTTGTCATATGTTGTCAATTATTGTCAATTATGGTCGCTAGAATTTGTTGATGGTTTCGAAATGAAAGTGTCGTTCTGGTACTACATAAACATCTCGAACTTCTTAGTGGCTAACGAGAACACTATCCCAAATTTTATAGCCGCTCGAGTAGGGATTGAATCTATGCCAAGATTAGTGCAACTCAACCCTCTTTCTTGTCAAATGAGTTGCAGTTGGCTAGGAAGTGTCCAACAGCTCACAACCTTGACAAAATACTAACTAACTACGCTAACCCTTAACACCAAATAACTAACAAGAGCACTAAACTAATTATTGCATTTAACTTACAAATTAAAGAAAAGAAATTAGCTGCGACATCCTCTATACAAGAACAATTTAGAACATTATGCCACAATTTAAAACATTATGCCTTGGAGTACTGTAGAGCCTCAGTTGCATTTAGCTTACAAATTAAAGAAAAGAAATTGGATGCGACATCCTCTATACAAGAACAATTTAAAACATTATGCCTCCTTTTAATCATGAACCAATTATTCAAAATACATAAATGATTGTTCAAATAACTTAAGGCATATTTTAAGGGTTAATTGTTTCTTACATGGTTGATTGTATAGTTTAATATTGCTTGTGTGTGTTTATATTATGAAGTTGAAATCTTAATCACTCATAGAATGAAAAAGATTTCCTTAAACAATAATTAAACATTGAAAGATATTGTAGCCACTAAACACTTGCTAAACTTAAAAGAACACAAATTATTTACAATATTAAAATGAAATTAAAGAAGTATGGCTACAAAGAACAGAAGCTTGCAGAAAAAGTTACTAACCTAAAGTTAATATTGTAATTAACAAAGTATTTACAGAACTTGTGTGTGTTTATATTTGCTTGTGTGTGTTTATATTATGAAGTTGAAATCTTAATCACTCATAGAATGAAAAAGATTTCCTTAAACAATAATTAAACATTGAAAGATATTGTAGCCACTAAACACTTGCTAAACTTAAAAGAACACAAATTATTTACAATATTAAAATGAAATTAAAGAAGTATGGCTACAAAGAACAGAAGCTCGCAGAAAAAGTTACTAACCTAAAGTTAATATTGTAATTAACAAAGTATTTACAGAACTAGGGTTAGTGGAAAGGACTGTAAAACAAAGTAATATAAACAAAAATTACATAATGTGACAAGTAAAACATATATATTACAAAAACTTATGACTGTAAAAAGAAATGAAAACACACGTTTATACGGAAAACAATAAAAGTAAATTCGAACAATATTAAAAGAAACCAAGGCCCAAATGCTAGAATAATCATTCAAGTGGGATATGACCAGGAAATGAAACATTTTTTATTACACTTTCATCATCTCGGTAAATCTCTGTCAATATGGAATATGCATGAGAATAAGAAGGTGATACCTAGTCAAATTTAAATTGATCAACAAGGAACAATGTTAGGTCACTATATTACTAGTATAGTCTGTTATTGTTGTTAGTGTAACCCCCTTATTGTTATTATTGTACCCTTGTAACCCCCATATTGTTATTATTGTGCCTTTAAATTATTATTGTTAGGTCGGCTAGGATTACATTGTGGCCCCATGGACTCCTATATATAGAAAAGAGGTTTTGTAATTTGAATCATCCAAGAATTGTTCATTCATGTAATGTATTGGAGGTTGCCCCCTCGAAGTGGCTTATTTCTAAGGCGTTGATATCTCTTTTCTTTTCTTTTTGGAGATGGTTTCACAACATTTGGTATCAGAGCTTTGAGATTTTAGGGTTTCGCTGCTCCAAACAGGTCATCGTGGCATTTTCGTTATAACTTTTTTTTCTACAAAGGTTCAGAATCTGAAATTTTTAGAGTGCGAAGCCGAAATCCTGAGGAACATCGTCGCAAAATTTCAGTTCTTGGTTCACAATATTTTCGGAGATATGATCTGTGCAAATTAGGTCATTTTGTAGGCTCTCGAATTTAACCTAAATAGGTCATCATGGTATTTTCGTAATAACTTTTTTTCTACGAAGGTTCAGAAGTTGAAATTTTTAGAGTGCGAAGCCGCAATCCTGAGGAACATCGTCGTAAAATTTCAGATATTGGTTCGCAATATTTTCGAAGATATGATCTGTGGAAGTTAGAGCTTTTTTAGGCTTTTGAATTTCATCTCAAAGAGGTGATCGTGGGAAAATCTTCATAGCTCTCTCTCTGAGCATCGGATTGGAATGCTGTAAAAAGTGGCCGCAAGTACACAGACTATAGTTTTCGGTCTATCAATTTCAAAGCCAAAGGAGGGAACAGTGACACGTGGCAAGTCGTACAAGTTCGCTCTATTGAACCTGTCCAAAATTGGGTCATTGTGGGAGATTGGACATAACTTTGCTTTGAAGAAGCCAAATCAGATCAGACCTATGGCATTTGAAAGAAGCTTCAAAGGGCTACTACAGGGATGAATTTCAAATATTGAGGGTATGCAATTATAGCGATAATTGAATTTCAATATTGAGCTCCTCAAAAGCAAGTAAAAGGCGTATATTTTTTTTTTTCAAATTACATAAGTTTTGTTTGAAGAATCAAGTTGAATTGATTCCAAGGGCATATTGTAAGATAGATATTAGTATTGGATTCTGAAATGACCCCTAAAAAGAATTCAACACCCATTAAGCCTTTAGAAAGCTCTACTATGATTCATGAAGACGAAGAATGGCAACATGACATATCAAAATTACAAGAGAAAGTGCAACAAATTTCGCTCTCGCAAAGAGCAACAAAAAATGACATGGAAGTTTGGAAGAAAGGTATGGAAACTAAGATGGATGGTTTGAAGAAAGGCGTGGAATCTAAGATAGATGGCATGGAAGCTAGCATGGAATCTAAGATGGATGGCATGGAAGCTAAGATCGATGAGAAAATGGAAAACATGAAGAATGATCTAAAAGCAGACATGGAAGGTTTGACAAAGTTGATACAAGAAATGTTTCCTAATGGTGAAAAGATGGTAGAGGAAACTCATGATGAGAACAAAATAAATGTTAATCAAGATTTCATAAAATCTAATGTTGGCGGGAAGAACCACCATATTTCAAAAACGGATATAAGGAAGTTTGATGGAAAGGATCCTGTAACATGGATACTACAGATGGAGCAATATTTTGATCTCCATAATGTGCAAAACACACAGAAGGTACGCATTGCAACTTTATATTTAAAACAAAATGCATTTGTATGGTATCGATGGCTTTGCTCCTGTAAACAAATTGTCACTTGGTCAATTTTTACGGAGGAAATGATAGCACATTATGAAGATACAAAGAGCAACACCTTCTTTAGCCAATTGATAAATCTCAAACAAAAAGGTTTAATGGGGGAGCACATTGAGGACTTCCAAAAATTGAATATAAGGGTAATTGATATTCCAAAGGAACACATGATTGATCTCTTCATAGGTACTTTAAAGGATAACATCCAACATGAAGTTCGCATTTTGGAACCTGATTCATTGGAGAAGGCATTCAGGTTGGCAAGAAAAATTGAATGTAAAATTATGGTGACAAGGAAGCCTACCACTCACTTCCATAAAGAGGGAAGTGTTGCTACTCCTAGATTTCCACAACCTACAAGGTTGACACCACAACAATTGGAAGAAAAAAGAGCAAAAGGGCTTTGCTACAGTTGTGATAGCAAATACACTAAAGGTCATAAGTGTGCTGAGAAGAAATTATTTTACATAGATTGTGAAGAGGAAGAAGAAAATGAACAAAAAGAGGATATACACCAGGAACCAACCCAAGAAGAAGAAGAAATGAGTCCAACCATATCATGTAATGCATTGGCAGGAATTACCACTTCTCAAACTCTCAAGATAGAAGGACATATAAAGAAGAAAAATGCAAGAGTGTTGATTGATTCAGGTAGTACCCATAATTTTATTCATTGTAAGGTAGCCAAGGAACCGAATTGTTTCCTATACCCAGCACTAGAATGTCAAGTGATGGTTACAAATGGAGGAACTATAAATTGCTCTGGAAAATGCCATAATATCAAGCTAACCATGGGGAAATATGTATTGAATAGTCCAATGCTTTCCATTCCTATGGGAGGTGCTAATGTTGTACTAGGAGTACAATGGTTACAATCTTTGGGGACGGTAGCTTTTAATTTTCAAGAACTTTTCTTGAAATTTTTTTCAGAAGGAAAGGAAGTCGAATTACGGGGTATTACGGGGAAGCCAGGAAGGATAATAAGTTCTAATGTCATGACAAAGCTTCTAAAGAAAGAACAACGAGGCGTAATTTCACAATTATGCTCACTAGAAGTTCCAACATCAAAATCATCTATTTCTGCATATCTCCAACAAGTCTTGGACAATCATTCCAAGGTGTTTGAAACTCCCAAAGGACTCCCACTTATTCGTGATCATGATCATGCTATTCATTTGATTCCAGGAAGTGTTCCTCCAAACATCAGGCCTTATAGATATCCTTATGTCCAAAAGAGCTAAATTGAACGTATGATTGCAGAAATGTTAGAGGCGGGTATAATTCAACCTAGTCAAAGTTCTTTCTCTGCTCCTGTAGTATTGGTACACAAGAAGGATGGATCATGGCGAATGTGTCCGGATTATAGGGAGCTCATTAAGCTCACCATTAAAGATAAATTTCCCATTCCTGTGATTGATGAATTATTGGATGAATTACATGGAGCAATTTATTTTACCAAATTAGATCTTCGTTCAGGGTATCATCAAATTAGAATGAAGACTGAAGATATTCCGAAAACAACATTTCGAACTCATGAGGGTCATTATGAATTTTTGGTTATGCCTTTTGGCCTTACCAATGCACCTTCTACATTTCAAGGGTTGATGAATTCCATTTTCAAACTCACCCTTAGAAAATTTGTGCTAGTATTTTTTGATGATATACTAATCTACAACAGGTCTTGGAAGGATCATGTTCAACATGTTGATAGGGTGCTCAAACTATTGTAGGAGAAACAATTATATGCAAAAACATCCAAATGTTTCTTTGGAGTACAAGAGATGGAATATCTGGGTCATATTGTATCTCACGAGGGTGTTAAGGTAGACCTTAACAAAATTAAAACCATTAAGGAATGGAAAGTCCCCACAACCATAAAGTAGTTGTGAGGATTTATCGGGTTAATAGGGTATTATCGAAAGTTTGTTAAGAATTATGGGAGAATAGCAACACCTCTAACAACATTATTGAAAAAAGATGCATTTTCATGGACTCCTGAAGCAACTAAGGCCTTTGAACATCTTAAAGAGGCAATGTTCCTAGCACCAGTCTTAGCTACGCCAGACTTCACAAAAACCTTTGTTGTGGAATGTGATGCCTCAGGAAATGGAATTGGTGTTGTTTTAATGCAAGAAGGAAGACCCATTGCTTTTGAAAGTCGTCTAATCAAAGGAAAGTATTTACAGAAACCTATTTATGAGAAGGAAATGTTAGCAATACTGCATGCACTAAAGAAATAGAGAACTTACTTAATGGGAAGACACTTCAAGGTAAAAACTGATCATGATAGTCTTAAACACTTTTTGGAACAAAGACTATCTTCAGAAGAGCAACAAAAATGGGTCACAAAGATGTTGGGTTATGACTTTGAAATAATATACAAAAAAGAGAAGCTAAATGTTGTTGCAGATGCACTCTCAAGAAAGAATGAAGAGGTGGAAGCATTGCTTTGTGCCATTTCTCTTATCCAACCAGATTGGATAACTGAAACAAGAGATGAATGGAAGAAGGACGAAGATGTGTGGAAACTCATTCAAAAGTTGCAGCAAGATCCTAGTACATTTGATACATTTAGTTGGAAAAATGATTCGTTATGGTACAAAGATTGCTTATATCTTTGTAAGAATTCCCAACTAAAACAAAAGATTCTTTTGGAATTGCGCACTTCTCTTTTAGGAGGACAATCGGGATTTTTAAAAACTTACCATGGGGTGAAGAAAGAATTTTTTTGGGATGGCCTTAAATCTGATATTCAAAAGTTTGTGGCAGAATGTTTGGTTTGACAACGGAATAAAGTTGAGACAATTAAGACCCTAGGTCTTCTACAACCTTTATACATTCCAAGTCAACGTTGGGAGGAGATTTCAATGGATTTTATCACAGGTTTACCTAAGTCCGAAGGAAAGAGTGTCATGACGGTGGTAGTTGATAGACTTACCAAGTATGCACACTTTTGTGCATTATCTCATCCATTTAAAGCAAGTACAATTGCTACTACATTTATGGACACAATTCAAAAGCTACATGGAAACCCAAGGGTTATTGTGAGCGACAGAGATCCCATTTTTACTGGAAATTTTTGGACCGAGTTATTTTCTTGTTTGGGTACTCAATTAGCTCATAGCTCATCTTATCATTCTCAATCCGATGGTCAAACTGAGATAGTAAATAAATTTTTGGAATGATATCTTCGTTGCTTTGTATCTAATAAACAAACACAATGGGTCAAGTGGTTACCTCTAGCTGAATGGTGGTATAACACTTCCTTCCATATTGTAGCAAAAATGACCCCATTTATGGCACTTTATGGATATCATCCACCATCCATTACATCATCTTTAAGAGAAAATTCAAAGGTTCAAGCAGTGGAAGATCACATCGAGCATCAACAAGAAGTTCTCTAACTCTTAAAGGACAACCTGATTTTGGCACAAAATCGAAAGAAACAACAGGCAGATCAACATCGCAGCGAGAGAAGTTTTGATGTAGGAGACTGAGTATTTTTATGGCTACAACCATACAAACAAATGTCCCTCAAGCAAGCTAAGAAGGATAATAAATTATCGCCAAAGTACTATGATCCTTACAAGGTGTTGCAAAATATTGGTACTATGGCATACAAATTGGAGCTTCCTGCTTCTTCACGAGTGCATCCAATTTTATATGTTTCATGCTTAAAGAAGGTTATAGGTGAAAATCTTCTAGTTTAAACAATATTGCCAGAAATTGATGAGGAAGGAAAAATCATATTGGAACCTGAAGCGGTCACGGAAATAAGAACTCGACAACTACGAAATCGATCAATTTCAGAGTATCTCATCAAGTGGAAGAACTTACCTACTGAAGATTCTACATGGGAGGATGAGAATTTTATACAGAAGCACCTAGAGCTACTCAAGCGTTGAGGACAACACTTTTTTGAAGGAGAAGGGCATGTTAGGTCCCTATATTACTAATATAGTCCCTTATTGTTGTTAGTGTAACCCCCTTATTGTTATTACTATACCCTTGTAACACCCATATTGTTATTATTGTGCCCTTAAATTATTATTGTTAGGTCAGCTAGGATTACATTGTGGCCCCATGGACTCCTATATATAGAAATGAGGTTTTGTAATTTGAATCATCCAAAAATTGTTCATTCATGTAATGTATTGGAGGTTGCCCCCTCGAAGTGGCTTATTTCTAAGGCGTTGATATCTCTTTTCTTCTCTTTTTAGAGCTGGTTTCACAACATTGGAGTACTGTAGAGCCTCAGCTGCATTTAGCTTACAAATTAAAGAAAAGAAATTGGATGTGATATCCTCTATACAAGAACAATTTAAAACGTTATGCCTCCTTTTAATTATGAACCAATTATTCAAAATACATAAATGATTGTTCAAATAAATTGAGCCATATTTTAAAGGTTAATTGTTTCTTACATGGTCGATTGTATAGTTTAATATTGCTTGTGTGTGTTTATATTATGAAGTTGAAATCTTAATCACTCATAGAATGTGTGATTAAGTAGTTAATGAAAAAGATTTCCTTAAACAATAATTAAACATTGAAAGATATTGTAGCAACTAAACACTTGCTAAACTTAAAAAAATACAAATTATTTACAATATTAAAATGAAATTAAAGAAGTATGGCTACAAAGAACAGAAGCTTGCAGAAAAAAGTTACTAACCTAAAGTTAATATTGTAATTAACGAAGTATTTATAGAACTAGGGTTAGTGGAAAGGACTGTAAAACAAAGTAATATAAACAAAAATTACATAATGTGACAAGTAAAACATATATATTACAAAAACTTATGACTGTAAAAAGAAATGAAAACACACGTTTATATGGAAAACAATAAAAGTAAATTCGAACAATATTAAAAGAAACCAAGGCCCAAATGCTAGAATAATCATTGAAGTGGGATATGACCAGGAAAGGAAATATTTTTTATTACACTTTCATCATCTAGGTACATCTCTGTCAAGATGGAATATGCATGAGAATAAGAAGGTGATACATAGTCAAATTTAAATTGATCAACAAGGAACAAGAATATCAGATCCTACAAAATCGTCACGTAGCAGTGGAAGAGAATGCAAAATAGAGATCTTTAACTTTTCCCGGTTGTTAACCAATAAAACTTTGCATTCACATTCTAGTAGATACTTGAAAGAGGCAACCTGCAAACCAACAATGGTGTCATACAAGCAAGGATTCAATTGCACAAAGAAGGAACTGGAAATAGAAGAAAGAAATCTCACTAACTTGTCATGCCTTCACTCACAAATAGGGGAGCATTTGGGTATGAAAAGGAGGAAATTTGCTCTTCAAAGTTGTTGCTTGTTTTTATTGATTTCTTCATGTTGATGGATGGATTCAATTCTCTTTGAATGGTCATTGAATGAGTGTAGGGTGGTTGCATTTGTTTCGTCGATTTGGAAAATTTTCAATTCATTTTTTTTCCTTTTCTTATATATAAAAATGGCTCTTTTTATTGTTAAAATGATAAAATTGGTGACAACATTTAGTTGATGACTAATTTTTTTTAATAATATTATTAAATCAACCCTTACTAATAGAACTCCATGGTTGATGAATAATATCAACCATGTTATGTGATTCTTCGTTATCGACACTAGTAATATGTTGCAAACAAACCATTTGCAGTTGAATGAACTGGTTTGGGCGCATTGTTCATCAGAGATTATATGAGCAGGGTACCTATTTCTAACATATCGCGACTCGTGGAAAAATCTAGTTATGCCTTTCAGTCAACCAGCTTACAATTTGCGTCATAATGGTGGCCATATAAATCATAATATAAACAACCACAAGTTGAGTTCCCTTACATACCAAACTGAATTACTCTTGGCTTGTTGCATTACACCCTTTTTCTGTTAGGATGGGCCATATTTGGCCCCTAAAATAGTTAATAATACAGTATTGCATTGGAATTTGTCATCATATTTGATAACTCCGGGCAAGTTATTGTGATTGAAATCTCATACGCGTGCTCTGTCATTCCCATGCGCATGTGTCGATGCTTCTTTATAATGGAATTCAACGTTGAGTATGATTGTGGTGTCACCTACAAGTCATATTGACAACTCTCTAGCTCTCTAAACCATGAATTTAGATGGTTCCACGATTCAATGCCCACTACATATGGAGGTGTTTGAGTCATCATTGTTCCTTCTCTTCAACGCCAAATTCTGGTGAATAAAGAGCAAGTTCTTGTTGAATGATTGAAGCACATATTGAGAATTTGTCTTGTGTTTTGAGAAAATTCTCTTCAAATTTACGATTCACCTCTTTTGACTCTTCCATTTGATGTTGATAAATTATTTGCTTATCACAGTCCATATGTACATTCACTACTTTAATCCTTTCTTGAAATTTATCCAATCACCTTTTGTTTTCGAATGCTAAGTGAAACATGCATGATTCAGAAGAGTCAAGTAGACCACAACAATAGATGGAACCTTCCACGTCCAATGTTGTTGATTCCTTCATCGAATTCATCATCCCATCCTTGAACTAAGGCCATTGTTTAAGTCTTTTAACATAGTCTTCCAATAAAGTTATTTCTCTCAAAAGGGAGAGTCACTTCATTTTATTGGCTTTCATAGTGTTATCTTTCTCCAAAATAATTGCGACTACAAGAAGTCTTGTAATTTCCAACTGTGTTTTCATCATACTGTGTACTAAATGGGTAATTATTCTTCTTGTCTCACCCTAAAAGATATATTTCCATACATATGTCAGGTCGCACATGAGTTCCCTTGTATTTGATCAAGTTAGATGAAGTAAATGACTCTATCTTGGGAATTGTGCTTGAACAATAAGCCTTATGGTCTTTCCAAAAGAGAAAGTTTCCTCCTTATCGTTGTGTTTGTAATCAATGGTAACAAACCTAGTATGTGGCCTAGGTGACAAACCTTCATGAGATTGGAAACTGGACCTTTCTCCATTTGATATTCTTTGCATACAAAATGGCTATAATGCCAGGTAGACAATGGCAGAGAGCAATGCTAATCATGTTAGAAAATCATAAAGGCATAAATATTGTCTTTTATTGATAATTACTTGTGATATTATTATAGTCTTGTTATCTTCTCTTTATGTTCTTTTATCTTTGTTTCTTCAAGTAATCGTCAAATCAAAACATGAAGGTCAATGACACCAGATGTAGGCACTCAGTCAGGGCTAAAACCCCTCTCTAGGGGAAAACCCAATCAAACTCTTCCACTAATCAAATTGAGATAGATTAAGACCTTAGACCTGACAAAAGACTCTTCTAACTCCACCAAGTCAACCCTCAAATTGTCCTTCAGACTCCAAAGATCACCTGCAACAATACTACATCAATACTGCATCAAAGACAAAATTTTGGCCCAGCTTCAATACAATAATTTTGGCCCTTCAAACAACCCAGACACTTCGCATGTGTGGTAGTAGAGAGGGAAATTTTGACTTCTATTGCTTGACAAATACTTCCTTCTCCTTCATTAGGTTTTCCTCCTCCTTTCTTGATTTTTTCACCCCTTTTATTACTTCCAGCTACTGCATATCAAACTCAGCGTGTGTATTCCAAATGAGGTCTAGTTGTTGATTTTTGGTAGCATCAGATGTTCTCTAGTATCAAATTTTGTAGGGAGGCTTAGACATGTGTATTCCAAAATACCCAGATAGCGTTTTGGGAAATTCCACCTGGATGGCGTTTTATTAAAATAATTAATTATTTTTAATGGGAGCCTAAGTCTAAACTTAGGGAATTAAAATAATTAAAGTATTAAAATAATTAATTATTTTTAATGGGAGCCTAAGTCTAAACTTAGGGAATTAAAATAATTAAAGTATACTAGTAGAATTAGGTGTGAAACTTCTAGAAAAAGACGGAGATCGAGTCAATATGATCTTATCTCTTGATTATGTTTTAATCTGGGTCGTTGGTTATCCAACAAGAAGATTATAAGGACTTCGATGGGCATTTGGAAAACACATCGAGTGAGTCTAGAGATCAATTTTCTCAAGTGAGCAGCACAAAGTAGTCGGAGAAGATCATCAAGTTGATTTGATTGTAGTGAGGGGCAGTGATAGTTCCGACTGAAAGATATTTTCCTGAGCCGTGAATACATCACAGAGAAGGCAGAGAAGAGGACACAGAAGAGTCAGCGTAGGGGCTACATTGGGTAGTGTAGTGTTGTACAGAGGTAACATTGAAGCCTTGAGGAGATTCAAAGTTTTGTTGGGGATCAGTTAGATCTAGTGCTGGAGTGTCGGAGTGTGAGATTGGAGGGGCAGAAGATCAACATCGAGCCAGTAGAACGATCAACAGAAGGAGGTGACACAATCCTTAGCTAGAGTGACGCAGATATGCACAAAGGCAACGCAGAAGCAGTGTGGGGCTATCAAGTTCAGTGTTGGGTTAGTGCCAGATCTCCAGTGTTAGTGTGAGGTAATCCTCACTAATTCTCTGTCAGTTAGATTCTCTGTGGATAGCCAGATTTGGGGATCCAGTTGTATTCATAAACTTCTGCTTAATAATACAAACCCTTAGTTGTTGCACCAATTTTCCCACATTAGGTTTTTTCTGGGGACATTAGTCCAAAAATAACAATGTCATGCGTGTTTAATTTTCTTGCTCAAATCTTGTTTCCGCATTTAATTTCCACAGCTTATTTAGTGAAGGCTGCATTGTATTTTCTTCAATATTTACTTGTATAACACAATAAATAACTTTGTATAATTTATCAAGTAGGAGCAGTAATATCATTTTGCTGCAATAGGATTCCGGGAGTTAGGAATTTTCACATGGTATTAGAGCAGTGCATGTGAAGCCAGAGAGCATATCGAAAGAACTCAACATCGAAGAGAAAGAGGGAGATCGAATAACTGCATGGGCAACAAATCGAATCCCCAAGGGATTACGCAGTCCAGGCCAAGAGGCAATACTCTCAAGGAAAATCTCTCTCTAAGTGAGTCGACAAAGAGGTAAGATTTGTAGTTCATGATTTGTCAGCAATAGAAGGAGTTGCGCAACAAAAGCTTCAACGCAAAGCAGTTTTATGCAGCATTTTTGTGGGAAAAAAAGCGCCAGAAGAAGGAAGAAGCCACTTTTTGAGGGAATTTCTTCCTCAGTGAATTCCAAGCCAAGGAATTATATTTCTCAATTACAGAGCAGCAATAGCGAGGAGCAGATCTACATATTCCAGCAGGGAGTGCATAAGCCAACTTAGAAGTTGCGTAGAGGAGAGAGAGGGATTAGTTCAACATTATTAAGACGACAAAGATGGCATCAAATGGGATGAGAGATCAAGGTCAGTTGGAGGGAGCCTCCAACTATGTGATTTGGCAGGCAAGGATCACTTGTCTATTAGATGAGCATGATCTCAAGGCTTTTATAAAAAATGTGGTAGGTGTCCCCGTAGATGCAGATTCGTTGAAATCCTACAAGAAGAATATAGCGAAGGCTAAGTGTTTGATCCTCAACAGAGTGAGGGATCATGTAGTATGTCACATCACTGGAAAAGGGACTACCAAGGAGATGTGGGATGCCTTAGCGATGTTGTATCAAGGTTCTTCGAAGCAGGGGAAGATGTTCTTGCAAGAGAAGTTGCGATCTATGAGGATGAAGAAGGGAGAACACATTGATCCATTCCTTGCAAAGCTTTAGGAAACCAGAGACTAGTTGGCAGCTGTTGGATCAGCACCTTAGGCCATGGAGATGGTTAGATTGGCCTTGAACTTTGTATCATATGAATGGCAAGTCTTTGTCCATAACATCCTGGGAAGAGAAAGGTTTCTTGATTGGGAACAAATGTGGGTCGCTCTTCAGTAGGAAGAGATGAGGCAAGATATTATCAAGTGAAAACTTGATGGCAACAGCAACATGACTAGGTCGAAGCCCAAGGAGGAGGAAGAGAATGCAACCCTTGCATCCAAGGGGCAGTAGGAGCACCGGAGGCGAAAAAAAGACGTCTCAAAGATCAAGTGTTTCTGGTGTGGTGAAATGGGTCACTATGCTACGAAGTGTCCTCTCAAGAAGAAGGAGACTGATGAGAAACATGATCTGGATGCTGGAATTGCAAGGATCAAGGAGGAGGAGTTCGCCATGATCGTCCACATATCTCCAGGGGAGAATTGGGGTGATCTAGAGTTGTAGTTCGAAAGAGTTGTAGTTGGGGAAGATCCTTGAGGAGTCCACCTCTTGTATCAATACCTTGCTACAGGTGCCCAAATCAACAGTAGCAGGATGGACCAGTGTCAGTTGGTGCAAGGAGTGCCGAAATGACAATGCAATGGCTAGAGAGCGTGAGAGTCTGAGCAGCGCAAAGCATAGTTGGTAGCAGTGCAGGAAGTCACGTCGCAAAGTCAACGGTAGCACAACTGCTTCAGAGGGTTAGCGCGGGGACTAGCAGCAGTCAGATCTTCAGTATCAGATGCACCATCTTGAACACTTAGTTCAGTAATTTTGGATGTTTTTCTACTGCAACAATAGTAGTAGAGTTGCAGTGTAGATGCAGTTGGTAGCAATATGTAGGGTCAATAGAAACATAGATGCAACAACACATTATTTGATGGCCAGCAGTGTCAGACATTAGCAGCGTAGAGGGAGATGTTACAGAGTCAGTGTAGTGGTCCAGCATGATGCATTACTAGAGCACATTCCTCGCTAAGAGGGGGTGTTGATTTATGGTAGCATCAGATGTGCTCTAAGTCTCAAATTTTGCAGGGAGGCTTAGACACATGTATTCCAAAATACCCAGAAAGCGTTTTGGGAAATTCCACCCATATGGGGTTTTATTAAAATAATTAATTATTTTTAATGGGAGCATAAGTCTAAACTTAGGGAATTAAAATAATTAAAGTATATTAATAGAAATGGGTGTGAAACTTCTAGAAAAATACGGAGATCAGGTCAATATGATCTAAACCGTTGATTATGTTTTAATTTGGGTCATTGGTTATCCAACGAGAATATTATAAGGACTTCAATGGGCATTTGGAAAACACACCGAGTGAGTCTAGAGATTGATTTTCTCAAGTGAGCAACGCAGAGCAGCCGTAGAAGATCATCGAGTTGATTCGATTGTAGTGGGGGGCAATGATAGTTTCGGTTGGAAGATCTGAACCGGGAATACATCACATAGAAGGCAGAGAAGAGGATGCATAAGAGGCAGCATAGGGGCTATGCTGGGCAGCGCAGTGCCATGAAGAGGTAGTGTTGAAGCCTTGAGGAGATCTGAAGTTTTGCCGAGGATCAATTAGATCCAGTGCCGGAGTGTCAAGGTGTGAGACCAGAGGGGCAGTAGATTAGCATCCAGCCAGCAGAACGACTAGCAGAAGGAGGTGACGCAGTCCCCAACCAGAATGACGCAGATCTGCGCAGAGGCAGCATGGGACTGTCCAATTCAATGTTGGGTCAGTGCCGGATCTCCAGTATTAGTGTGAGGTAATCCTCACTAATTCTCTGTCAATCAGATTCTCTGTGGATAGCTAGATTTTGGCATCAAGTTTTATTCAAAATCTTCTTCTTAATAATACAAACCCTCAGTTGTTGCACTGATATTCTCGCATTCAGTTTTTCCGGGGACATTAGTCCAAAAATAATGGTGTTATGTGTGTTTAATTTTCTTGCTCAGATCTTATTTTCGCAATTTATTTAGTGAAGGTTGCAGTGTATTTGCTTCAATATTTACTTGTAGAACAGAGTGAATAACTTGTATAATTTATCAAGTAGGAGAAGTAATATCAATTTTCTACAATAGGATTTCGGGAGTTAGGAATTTTCACATTTTCTTCTATTTATACAGCTTCCATGAGGTCAAATTCCCTTAATGAGGCCAACTTGTCCTTCTTTGAAGTCGATTTGGTGGAGACCTGAAACACCTATTTTACATCAAATTAAATTTCTTTCTTGATAGATGAAGCCCAAGAATGGTCTTTTACATGCTGACAAAGACACATACTCTTGACAAAAACCCTAGAAGCCTATAATGGAGGCTTTGACTTAAAAATCATTGACCCAAAAATTAAAATCCATGCTTTAATAAGTCAGTTTTTTTTATAATATTTTCTTTCTTTCTTTCTTTTGAAAAATACATTATATTGTGGCTCAAATACAATTATGAAGACCGAAACTCATTACATTTTTCAACACTCCCTCTTAACTAGGGAGGTATTCATAATTACATATATACAAAGGTACATGGAATATCTCAAAGTGATATACTCAAAAGAGAATGATCATATCGTTTGTAGGGCGAGAACCTTGTATCATATCGTTTTACTTGGTTACTTTCAAGACAAACACAAAGATAACATAGAATGGCCTAAGATCTAGTAAGTACTTCTAAACTAGCCAGCTTTAAACACATTCCAAGGGAAACATTCAGACAGTTGTGGAGATAAAACTGGGACCAGGGCTCACCATATCTTCCTCAGTTCATCTTCACTAAACATATACTAAAAATAACATTTAAGAATAATCATTCAGCTAAGACAATAAGATGAGGGAATGCCAACATTCCTATGCTTGAACTGAAAAAAATCATCCCTAAATAACAAAATTGAGAAGAAAACATTCAGATAAAGATTTCCAGTCAGAGAAGGTTACTGATGTACAGCAGGTCCTAACTCTATGCATGTTGTTATTTATAAGAGAAAATGGAACACAGTGAAAACAGAAACAAAAAGACAAGTTACAATGAGAAAAATATTACCGTCAACATAGACCAAGATCCCATAAATCAGCCTATATTGATGCTCCAAACCAGTTACGGCTTTAAGTCCAATGCTTTAGTTTAGCAACCATCTACACATCTCAGCCTAACCTATCTATCACCAGCAGAGCTCCAAGAGCCAATGAACACTATTTAAAATCAGAAATTTAAGCTCAAGTGTATATCAAAGTTCTGCAACCAACCCCTTACTCATCTTCTGCAGTAGTATATATAGAAGAATGAGGAGGTGAGATCTGATAAAAGATCTCCAATTACAATTAATACAGACTTAATGGCTTCTTGTTCCTTGGGGGGCTCAATGAAGAAACTTTCATACATATCCTCTGTATTAAATGATTTACATAAAGATTTAAGCTCCGTGGGAGCTTTTGTTGACCTTGGGGGCCTGTGATGTGTCGGGGTTACTCGGGCAGACATTTTTTGCACAGTTTCTGCGTATAACTTCTCTCGCTGCACTGAGGCGAATATCTTCATTTAATCAATAACTTCGGCCTCTGATTGAATACTTTGAGGCACAGGTGGCATTTCGGTCAATGGGAGGAATCAATTTGCCTCAGAGGTGGCGGTAGAGGCTTTCTTGTTGATAAAACCCTTAAGATTTCTTATTTAACTGTGTTTTTAATCGGGGATTAGGCTTCCGATAATATATCTTAGACGTAATCCCCGAAGACCTGTTTTCAGTCTTCTATTCTGACATATCTCTGGTTTTCTGCACTGATACTCTTTCATTATGCTGATTCATCTTTTTCTGCTGGTGTGCAGGGTTGCGCAGGGGTCGAATGGCATCAATGCCTCGCGAATCATTTATAAAACGTGAAGTTTAAACCCTGAGATGATTTTATTTAGTGAATCGAAGGCAGAAGGATCGTCACCCTCTGCCTTTGAATTTTCTTCGGACATGGCGGGAAAACCATAAAAAACCCTGCAAAATACAAAAAAAACGTTATAAAATCCTGCATATATAGTATACTACTGCAAAAGGCGTGTGGAGGAAGCATGGCCATTGGATGGCATCATCCAACGGTCGAGATTGATCGGGGAAAACAAAGGGGAGGCGGAAGAAAAGTTTAAAACAGAGTCATAGATCGCGCAGAGATCGATGGCTAGGAGCAGAGGTGAAGGGACGATCGTGGGCCGTCGGATGAGATCGGTCTCAAGCGATCGACGGCGGAGAACAGGCGTCAAAAACCTTATAAAATATGCCCGGACATCAAACCTTTAATTAAACCATGTCGAATAAAGTTCCCGGGTCCGGATTTGCTGACTGGATGAGGAACCATGGCGACCCGCCCAATAGAAAACTGTTGCGTGGACGTTGACATGGCGTTGGGACCACCGACACTGCTGTGGGTGAGGAGACCGAGCAATGGAATGTGGGCCGTCAATCTACAGATCAGATCGACGACAGAGATCTGTTTAAAAGCCGTGCCATAGCCTGGTTATCTGTCGGGCATCTTCGGTGAGCGATCGCCGTCGAATGGGCGGCCTCAGATCGGATGGCGCGCATCAATATCGCGCCGGGTCCACGATCGAATTTTAACGCGCGATGGACGGCGTTTTGGTGAATAGTGCCCAGGACACGTGTCGGCCAGCGTATGGAATCGCTGCCGATCAAGAAAAAACCGCCTGCGCTCAAAAGCAGTGCGATGGATACCACGTGGTTTTGCAATCGGCAAGTGGATGGCGGGGACCACCGGGGTGATGGACTCTGCGCCGTCGATCTGCAGATCAAATCGATGGCGGAGAATGATTAAAAAATCGGACCAGTGGAAAACCTTAGAAAATAATAAATCTGACAATTTTTAAATAAAACTAAGGTTTTAGACATTGGGCGGAGATAATTAATTTAAAAACGGATAAGCGCCCGGAAGGTTAGCGCTTGGTTCTAGCACTAAGACGCATGGAGGGGAAAGGCTAAAGACTTAGCCCGAGGGGGCTTAAGTCCATAATACATATAAAATATGCATTTTAATGGTTTTTCAATGGTTTTCAAGGGAAATTGAGGGTTCAAGGAGCAGTTTTGAAATTGGCAGTTTTGAAAACAGTTTGAAACTATGTGTTTTGAAACTATGTAAAGAGGATTTTTCACGAATGGAGAAAAGGAATCATGGTGTCAGAGGAGTTTTATGAGAAAGGGGAGCAAATGAAAGTTAGTTTTGGAAGAAGGGGAAAGGGGAAATGGTGCTTGTAGGAGTATTCTCGTCCGGAAATCAACAGATTTCTAAGTATAAAATGGGAACAACAATGAAGATTTTGGATAGAGGCATGAGGTCTTCTAGAGTCTTCAAGAGCCAACAATTTTTAGCAATGAAATTTGTTCTTTGAAGGCTCAAAAATTCTTAGCCACCTTTTTCTATGACAAATATTATAGGTGGCTAACAGTGGCTCCACTTGGGGATGGTGCCTTCTTGAAGGCATCAAGAACTTCAGACTTGCATTCTCTAGGAGGCTGATTAGTGCCTTATCCATTGGGCTGCCTTTCTTCACTTGGATGATCTTCTTTTGCTCTGAAACATGTTATCAGGCATAAAAAACAATGGATCTTCATCAACATAAGCTTTCTACCTACCCAATCCTACCGATCTAACATTTTTTCTTCTTCAGAGTGCACTTGGATTGGAAAAATCTTTTTACAACATTTTATTCTTTTGAAAGCATAAAAATAATCTAATTCTACTCCTTATTTCTCCATGAAATCATATTAAACAGTTGATTCCATATGCTTCTCTACCTAATCTACCAATTTGTTAGGATTAAACAATCTAATAGATTTTTATTCTCTAATTTCTAAAATAGAAATTTAAAAGCATACAAGTTAGGATTGAACAATCTAACTTGATGCTGATCCATGGCATAGAAAACAAGCTGCACATAGATATTATTTTACATAAAATTAAATCAAAATGGAAGGCTTAAGATCTAACATTTCAAAGCACTTCCTTCATCTTTTTCAGCTCTGTTCTTACTTCTGTTTGAGCTACCTCTCGTTCTCCTCGTGTTCGCATTTTGAGCGGATTGGAACTAGATTTTTACATCTTTTAACCTTTTAATTTGAAACAGATTTGAGTCATCTCTTTTTGGAAAATTAGGTTCAGATTTTGATCATGTTTGAACCTTTAATTTCTATCCTAAACTATCTACTGATAAGCCAAGATTAAACAGTTTGGAAAATCGATTTCCCTATCCTATCAGCAGAAAATTTAAAGCTAATTAGTCAAGATTAGACAGTTTGACTAACTAGAAGTGTGTTATTCAGGAGTGGCATTTTAGCTTTCACACTTTCAGATTTGTTTCTCTTTTTTGGTATGGGGCTATACCTTTCTTGTTTTCACAATCTGCCCTCTTTTCTTTATTTTCATTGTTTTTGTATTTTTGATTTTTACAACTTTGAATGCGATGGTGGATGAAAAATTTATAGTGGAAAAAAGATAAAAAGGCTTTTGGAACATAACATGGATCAAGAGAAGTAATGCTTAAGCATCCTGCCATTGACAGGACCCCCAAATAATTCTGCTCCATTCAACTCCTGCAAGAAAAATGCATTGTTACCAGTAGCTGAATGAATAGAGTATGGGCCAAGCCATAAGTTGTCAAATTTTCCATGCTTGCCCTTCTCTTTCCTCCTTCAGTCCCACTTTAAAACTTGGTCCCCAATTTTGAAATTTCTGGCCTTTGTTCTTCTGTCAAAAAGCTTTTTAATGCTGATATGTTTATGCAATTATTTGTTATAAACTTCCTCTCTATTTTGCTGAAGATGGATGGTCTGATTTATTCTTCTGATCATGTCATTATCTTCAGTTTGCAACTATTGAATCAACTTCATTACTGGTACACCAAGGATGTTTGGAAAAATTGCATCAGTACCATACACTAGCTGAAAAGGTGACATGCCAATGGATTTCTTCAAAGTCAACCTGTTAGCCCACAGTGCATGAAATAGCTTTGTGTGCCAAGACTTTTTGTTTTCCTCCAACAATTTCTTGATTATGTTCACTAAAATTTTGTTTGAGGATTCCGCAATTCCATTACCTTGGGGGTAATAGGCTGTGGAATGCCCCAATGTTATCTGATATCTGTGACAGAAATCAACCATCTTGTTTGATCTAAATGCTGCTGCATTATCAGTGATAATCTTGGTAGGACAACCAAACCTGGCGAGAATGTTAGTCTCCATAAATTTTATGATAACTGAATCATTGGCCTACCTACAAGGTATGGCTTCTATCCACTTAGTGAAATAGTCTGTGGCAGTGAGAATCCATATATGTTGGGCAGAAGATGGGGGATGGATTTCTCCTATGAAGTCAAGTCCCCACTGTTGAAATGGGGCTTCAACAGTGATTGGATGCAGAGGCAGGGGTAGCAGCTTTCTTTTTCCTTCAAAAAGCTTAGATATTTGTGACAGTTACGACCATCTTAGCACACGTGAAAAGAGTAGGCCAATAGAAACCAAAGCCAAATAAGATTTTTTTACTGCTAATCTTCCAAAGATAAATGACCTCCACACTCTCCTTCATGGAACTGATATTTAACCTTCTCTGCATCAAACTCAGGCA
This sequence comes from Pinus albicaulis, assembly GCA_034641835.2. Classification (NCBI taxonomy): domain Eukaryota; kingdom Viridiplantae; phylum Streptophyta; class Pinopsida; order Pinales; family Pinaceae; genus Pinus; species Pinus albicaulis. The sequence goes on from CM076583.1 coordinate 602,553,078, forward strand.
AACATTTAAGCAATACACCACTTTCATTTTTCCAATAAATACATTCATCTATAATGCAATAGTTTACAACTTTTAACTTTAGGAATATTTCCTTTGTTTTTGTCAAACTAGGAGGTGTATTCAAATTAAGAAAAACATAAACAATATCAGCATACCAAGAGGAATTCATGAAATGGTTTTCAACAATCGAAGTTGAGAGTTCCTCTTGTTCATCTAAAGCATTAATCATATTAATATCAAGAACTTCAAAATTAGATTCAGCCATTAATCTAGCTAGACCTTGGCCTTTGATGAGTTTAGTGGGTTTTATCTCTAAATCATATTCAAGGATAACATAAATCCACTTACTTCTCTTACCATCTAGGTCCTGTGTTAGAATGTCTTTAACAACTAAGTTTGGGACAAAGGAAATGATGTGTGAGTGAAGAATGTATACTCTGAAGTCTTTTAAAGCTTTAACCAAAGAAAAAGCTTGCTTCTCCATGATGTTATACTTCAGAGGGGCATCCCTTAATGCCTTGCTAAAAAATGCAATAGGCTACTCTTGTCCTTGTGGATTTTTCTGTAAAAGGACAGCAACTATGGTATGTTCTGATGCAAACGAAAAAATATAAAAATCCTTTGAAAAATCAGGACTTATAAGAACTGGTGTTTTGGTTAACACTTGTTTCACCAGTTCAAAGGACTTCTTTGCTTCCAAGGTCCATTTTAACCCTTGCTCCTTCTTTAACATGTTTGTGATATTCCTAAGGAGCTCAGCCACGTTGGGGATGAACCTTCTCAAAAAGTTAATCTTTCCAATGAAATATTTCAACTCTTTGATGTTCCGAGGATGAGAGATTTGCAATATGGCCTCAATCGTCTTTGGATCTATCTTTATACCCTCCTCAGAAATAATGTGCCCAAGAAGTTTACCTTCTTGGAGACTGAATAGTGTCTTCTTAGGGTTTAAATATATTCCAAACTTTCTGCATTTCTTGAAAAATTTTCTTAAATGTTCTAAGTGCTCTTCATCTGTTTTTGAAAAACCAGTGACATCATTAAGGCATATAATGATGAAGAAGCCTAGTTCTTCCGAGAATGCTATGTCCATGGCTCTTTGAAAAGTTGCTCCAGCATTCATTAGACCAAAAGGCCTTTTCACATACATGAAAGTGCCCCATGGTGTAGTAAAGGCTGTCTTTAATTGATCAACAGGGTGAAATAAGATCTGATTGTACCTTGAATAGCCATCCAGCAAAGAAATTCTTCTAGACACTACCACCCTTTGTAAAATATGGTCCATATTAGGTAAAGGGTAGTTTTCTTTCAATGAAGCTTTGTTTAAGTCTCTAAAGTCTATACAAAGCCTAATTTCTCCAGTTTTATTCCTAACTGACACCAGATTAGACACCCATTCATAATATCTAATAGTGACAATAATACTAGCTTCATAAATTTTCATGATCTCTTTCTGAACCAAAGGCAACTGAACAGGGTTTATTCTGCGCAGTTTCTGTTTGAATGGTTTTTGGTTTTCTTTGAGGGGAATTTTGTGTTGTATTATTTTAGTGTCATAGGATTTAAGATCTTCGTAACTCGACGCAAAAACATCAGAAAACTCTTTAAACAGCTCTATGTATTCGAATTTAATATGAGCTGGTAAAGTTTTAGACAGTTTAATCATTTTTGGTTCTCTCTTACTGCCTATATTGCACTCCTCCACTTCAGTCTCTACAGGTTCCAGTTTTAGCTTTTTGGCCACATCGTTAAGATCAAACAACTCTTCTAAAGGCGCTAGACTGCTTGGAAAACTTTCATCTTTAGAGTGCAAAGTTTTTAAGTCCTCTGTTTCTAACTCTGCAGTCATTTCCTTTTTGTTTTTAATTTTTCTATTCATAAGATTAATGTTGACAAGCTCAGGAGACAGCGAAGAAAATTTTCTTCACTGCAGTCTGTATCATAATCTGAGTCTGAACTGTTTAGTTCGAATTCATTTATGAATTGCATGAAGTCTTCTATTTGTTTTTCATTGTCAAACACCTACCAATATTTTTCATTATCAGGTACAACTGGTCTAAATTTTATCTGAGTTGTGTAGTATTTGGTTTCATATGGCGTTAAGCATGTTCTAGCTGCAAAGGCTAAATTGTGGGCGGAAATATTTCTTTTTCTTGGGACAAAAATCAATTTGGACTCCTCAAAGGTTTTGAAAAGGTCCGTGATATCGTTTTGGTAGGCTCTAAGTCTGGGATGATTTGCGTTATATTCCCCATTGACTTGCCTAATGACTAACTCTGAATCCCCATACACATTAATTCTTCTGGCTCCTAACTTTTTCAATAAATGTAAGCCTAAGAGAAGGGATTCATATTCTACTATGTTATTGGAACACTGAAAGTTTAGTTTGCAGGAAATGCTTTCTGTGTGGTTATTTTCAGTGTTGGAAATCCAGACACCTGCACAAGTGTTAGTTCTAGTGCAGGATCCATCAAAATACATACTCCACAGAGGACTGTTTTCGGTTTCATCCTGGTTACCGTCCTCTTCAACTACTATGCTTTCTAAATTTTTATGATTAGTGGCACTTAATTGAATTTGTTTTGACTCTTCAGGTTTTTTATTAAGTGGAGGCATTTTTTCTTGAGTGTTAAGGTTTAAAAGCAAAGGATGCATGACTTGTAGTTCAAGACCTTTGTTTAGTTTGCTAATGCTTAACAGTTCAGCAAACTGTTTTGACAGTTCTGTGGTGTTTGCCTCTTCCTCCCTATTGGCCATTAACCCTGTTAAAGTAACTTGTTCACTAAGTGTTTCCTCATTAAACATTATAAAAGAATCAAGGCCTGTATTTACAGAATACATAGGAGATTTTTGTGGTCTGTCTTGACTTGTAACTGTGTATTTCATATGTGATTCCCTGTAAAGTCTTCTATTCTGATTGAAAACAGGGATAGTCGCATAAGTCATGTCCATTTGCATAGTCCCCTATAACTTAGCCCCCCAAGATCTAGATAATAACATTCCATAATTTGGGGGCACATCAGCCACAACAATATCCATGACTAAACATTTGGCTGGAATTTGGGCTAAGTTAACACAAAGGTCTTTGATTAATCCTAAAAATTTTACTCTACTTGAGTCAAAGGAGTAAAGGTATTTATAAGGTCTGGTGATTTCTAGACCAAGGCTCTCCATCATAGCTCTAGGCATTAAATTATGAGAAGCCCCGGAATCATGCATAGCATTGTACAAAATTTTGTCATGAACAATTAAACTCACATAAAAGGGAGGATCAGGTCCCTCTTGATACATACCTTCAATCTTAGGACCAAAAATAAGCTCTGGTTGGTCATCATTAAGATTGACAGTGTCCTCATTCTCTTCGATGTTTAAAGCCTTCAAAATTTGGGTCCTATATACATGATGGGCAGCTAACTGAGTTAAGGGAATAGAGATTTTGATCTTTGAAATTTCCTGCTCAAGGCTAAAAGGGATTTGGTTCTTTGAAGAACTTGTTTTAGCCTTATTAGCTATCATTCTATCAGCAATATCAGCTTGTTGATTTGTTTTATTTACACTTGATGAAATTGTTTTCACAGGAGTACTAGTTGAAGTGTTAGCACTACTAATGTCTGCACTCTTTTTTTCTTTGTTTTGAGTGTCTTTCTCTTTATCATTACCAGAATTTACAGCCACTATTTTATCCTTTTGTTTGACAATTTTAGGCTTGGTTGCAGTGTTTTTTTGTGAAGATTTGTCAGAGATTTTGTTGTTGGGAGTTTGTTGACTGGTTTTTCTTCTAAGGTTATATTCTTTTTGAGATTCTATGATGACATTTTCTATGTCTTGATAATAATTTTCATCATCATATATTCTGTCATCATAAGGTGTGTATAGACCTTGTTTTCTATCGTAATGAATCTCAAAGTCATCATCTTCTACCCCAAACATGTTGACATCATCTTCCTCTGTTATCTCATTCGTTTCCTCAACCTCACTCACATAATTTTGATGAAAGGGAGGAGCGATCTGTTGATCATCTTCCCTAGGTCTGGTTGGAGGTTGGTTTCATCTAAAATTCTTATTCTGGTTCTAATTTCTATTCTGAGGAGCATTTTGGTTTTGGCTTGCTTGTGCTCTCTTAATTAGGCTCATTTCTTTCATCATTTCTTCCATAATTTTCTCCATTTTTGAGTTGGAAGTAGAGGGTGTAGATTCCTCTCTAAAGGACACTCTCTTTTCATTTTTCATTCTTGCTCTCTTTTCCATTAAGTTGACCTCCACAGAAAGTGCACCTCTTTGCATATCTTCAAGAGTTGCAAAATCTCTCTCTCTCAACTGATAGGCCATCTTAGCGTCAAACCCTTCAGGAAAATTGTTTAAAGCTGAGCCTCGTGGAGGTTTTAGTTCTGGGGAAAGTGCATTATACACACTGTTAAATCTAGTGCAATAAGCTTGCACACTTTCCCCAGTGTTTCTATGGAGGTTCTTGTAATTAGAAAGGACTTGGAGAGGATTCTTATTTACTTCCCATTTGTTTAAGAAAGTTTGATGGAAGTCTTGGATATCATAAATACTATGGGGGGTTAAACCTTTGAACCATTTTCTTAATTATCCCCCTAAGATCTGAGCAAACAATCTAATCTTGACAGAATCATCATCAATTTCATTTCTATCAAAGTAGTCATTCATTTTATCCACATGCTGTGATGCAGTTGTAGCATTGCTAGCACCATATAATGGAATTTTGGACTGATAGTCCTGTGGAAGATTGACTAATGGTGCAGGAAGGACTAAGGGAGCATACCATGTTGCCATGATATGTGGTGGGGGTGGATTTACAAGAGGTGTATTAACAAAAGGGAAAGTGGTTTGAAGTGGAGTGGTTTGAACAGTGGATGTAGGGTGAGCAGAAGTGGATGGACCAGGAATAGATTGCTGAGCTAATCTTGGATGAGAGTCACCTAACTTGTGAAGGAAATGAAAATTAGGAGGCATTGTTTCTCTACTACCAGGATGTTCACTTGTCTCCAGGGATGAAAGTGAAGACTCGGAGTCTAGATGGATTATATCATCAAATGACCTAGTTCTAAAGGGATTTACTAAGTCAACTTGTGATTGTTGTAGAGCTGAAAGATTTTCAGGGACTGAATTAACACTCAAGGGTGATCTGAAAACAGTTGATAATTGAATCCTAGGAGACTTCTTAAGGATAATTTCTAGGTTATCAACTAAGTCAACCAACTCGGTGGATCAAAAATCAGGATAAGCTCTAGTGTGAATCTTTCTAGGAGCCACTATGCTGTGTTTTTCAAACCCAAATAAACAAGAAAGGTTCAACCAGATATGACAATCTTTGAGAGGTTAACTAATCTGTTTACACAAATTTTAATCCTACAGCCCTCTAACTGAGTTTGAATGATATTATGATGATAAGGGTTCTTCCCAGTGGAGTCTTAAGGTCTGTTGAGGATTTGTGGAGTCGCCAAGTGGAATTTTTTAGCTCCTAAGGAGGTAAAAGGTTTTATGGTCCACCACCATGTGTATTGGATACCAATCTGAAATATTTTTGGTGTTTTTTTGAGTTATTTCAGTTGTGTGGTTTCTAAGAATATGCTAACTCTGTTTCAAAACTTAGCTATGGTTATGAGACAAAGACAACAACTCTTATGGCTAAGCCAGCTAGTTTTTCAAGGTTAGATAAAGTCTTAAGAGAATCCTAGGTTTTGCCTAGTTTGTCACTGATTCAGACAAGTCTTATCATGATTACCATTCCTTGGTAGTGCTTGAAAAGGCTGCTTTTAACTCACAAGTTTTATAAAGTGTTTACAGGGAACCTAAGGTGAAAATTCAACTAATTCCCTAGCGGAGTTGCCAGAAATGTTAGTTATTGGTGGCTCAGCTGGTTGATATAACAAATGTTTAGTGAGTAAAGGGGTGTCTGAGGTATTTTAAAGTTTTGAACAAGAAAATCACTCAAATTCCCCAGTGGAGTCGCCAGAAAGGTTAGGAATCTGTAATTAGCAAGATTGGCAAAGTCCAATCACAGAAACAACATCGTTTCAACCAACTTTGGGATTCTAGGATCTAGCCCTCCTGAATTCGGAGAGGGATCTCTCCAATAAGTGCAAAGATGGATTTGTCTTTGAAGTTTGGGGTTATGATATTAGGCTAGTTATGAAGGCCAAGGGTTTTGTTTGTTTTTGGATGGTTGAGCATGATTACTGTTTGGGGTGGAAAGTCCTAAATGTAAAGAGTTTCAAAGGTGATAAGTTGCAAGCAATGAGAGTAAGCTTCGGCCAAAAAGATAGATAATTGCAGGTTTTAGTCCATTAGGCTATGGAGTCATAATAGGGTTTAATTGGAACAACAAGAGGCAAGAGTGGTCCATGGGGCAAGTCATCTATGTATAAGGATCTCTTTGAAGATTGATTTATGGAATGAAATGATACAACAAGAAAGGGAAATAAACAGATGAGGAACAAAGAGCAGCCCAGGATCTGGTAAGTACTTTTAAACTAGCCAGCCTTTGACATAGACTCAAGGAAAACATAAAAGAAAACTAGGATCTGGTAAGTACTTTTAAACTAGCCAGCCTTTGATACACTTTCAATAGAAAAAAATTTTAAAACAAAGGGAAACTTGAAGGCAACTTTTGGAGTAGAAACTAGCGGGCCGGGCTCACCACAAATCCTCTCCTAGCTCTGCTTTACTTGGTTACTTTCAAGACAAACACAAAGATCACACAGAATGGCCTAAGATATGGTAAGTACTTCTAAACTAGCCAGCCTTTAACACATTCTAAGGGAAACATTCAGACAGTTGTGGAGATAAAACTGGGACCAGGGCTCACCATATCTTCCTTAGTTCATCTTCACTAAACATATACTGAAAATAACATTTAAGAATAATATTCAGCTAAGACAATAAGACGAGGGAACACCAGCATTCCTATGCTTCAACTCATTTAAATCATTCCAAAATAACACAGTTTAGAAGAAAAAATTCAGATAAATATTTTCAGTCAGAGAAGGTTACTGATATACAGTAGGTCCTAAATCTATGCATGTTGTTCTTTATAAGAGAAAATGAAACATAGTGAAAACAGAAACAAAATGACAAGTTACAATGAGAAAAACATCACCGTCAACATAGACCAGGATCCCATAAATCAGCTTGTATTGATGCTCCAAACTAGTTACAGCTTTAAGTCCAGTGCTTTAGTTTAGCAACCATATACACATCTCAACCTAACCTATCTATCACCAGCAGAGCTCCAAGAGCCAGTGAATACTATTTACAATCAGAAGTTTCTAGCTCAATTACATTACAATGTTCAGAAACCTGATTCACCAACCCCTCTCTCATCTTCTGCAGTAGTATATATAGAAGAATGAGGAGGTGAGATATGATAAAAGATATCCAATTACAATTAATACAGACTTAATGGCTTCTTGGCCTTTGAGGGGCTCAATGAAGAAACTTTCATACATATCCTCTGTATTAAATGATTTACATAAATATTTAAGCTCGGTGGGAGCTTTTGTTGACCTTGGGGGCTCTGTGTGATGTCGGGGTTACTCTGCAGATATTTTTTGCATTAAGTTTCCTTGCAGAAGTAACTTTCTGGCTACGCTGAGGCGAATATCTTCATTTAATCAATAACTTTGGCCTCTGATTGAATACTTTGAGGCACAGGTGGCATTTCAGTTAATGGGAGGAATCAATTTGCCTCAGAGGTGGCGGTATAGGCTTTCTTGTTGATAAAACCCTTAAGATTTCTTCTTTAACTGTGTTTTTAATCGGGGATTAGGCTTTTGATAATCTATCTTAGACGTAATCCCCGAAGGCCTATTTTCAGTCTTCTGTTCTGACATATGTCTGGTTTTTTGCACTGATACTCTTTCACTGTGCTGATTCATGTTTTTCTGCTGGTGTGCAAGGTTGCGCAGGGGTCGAATGGCATCAATGCCTCGTGAATCATTGATAAAACGTGAAGTTTAAACCCTGCGATGATTTTCTTTAGTGAATCGAAGGCAGAAGGATCGTCACCCTCTGCCTTTGAATTTTCTTCGGACATGGCGGAAAAACCATAAAAAACCCTGCACAAAAAAAAAAAAATGTTATAAAATCCTGCATATATAGTATTTTGCTGCAGAAGGCATGTGGAGGAAGCATGGCCGTTGGATGGCATCATCCAACGGTCGATATTGTTCGGGGAAAACAAAGGGGAGGCGGAAGAAAAGTTTAAAACAGAGTCGTAGATCGCGCAGAGATCGACGGCTAGGAGCAGAGGTGAAGGGACGATCGTGGGCCGTCGGATGAGATCGGCCTCAAGCAATCAACAGCGGAGAACAGGCATCAAAAACCTTATAAAATATGCCCAGACATCAAACCTTTAATTAAACCATGTCGAATAAAGTTCCTGGGTCTGGATTTGCTGACTGGATGAGGAACCATGGCGACCCGCCCAATAGAAAACTGCCGCGTGGATGCTGATGTGGCGTTGGGACCACCGGCACTGCTGTGGGCGAGGAGACCGGGCGATGGAATGTGGGCCATCGATCTGTAGATCAGATCGATGGTGGAGATCTGTTTAAACGCCGCGCTGTAGCCTTGTTATCTGTCAGGCATCTTCGGTGAGCGATCACCATCCGATGGGCGGCCTCAGATCGGATTGTGCGCATCAATATCATGCCGGGTCCACGTTCGAATTTTAATGCGCGATGGACGAAGGTTTGGTGAATAGTGCCCAGGACACGCATCGGCCATCGTATGGAATCGCTGCCGATTGGGAAAAAACAGCCCGCGCTCAAAAGCGGTGTGATGGATACCGTGTGGTTTTGCAATCGGCGAGTGGATGGCGGGGACCACCGGGGTGATGGACTCCGCGCCGTCGATCTGCAGATCAGATCGACGGCAGAGAATGATTAAAAAATCGGACCGGTGGAACACCTTAGAAAATAATAAATCTGACAATTTTTAAATAAAACTAAGGTTTTAGACATTGGGCGGAGATAACTAATTAAAAAACGGATAAGCGCTCAGAAGGTTAGCGCTTGGTTATAGCACCAAGACGCATGGAGGGGAAAGGCTAAAGACTTAGCCTGAGGGGACTTAAGTCCATAATACATATAAAATAGGAATTTTAATGGTTTTTCAATGGTTTTCAAGGGAAATTGAGGGTTCCGATATAGTTTAAAAATGAGTTTTAAACTATGTAAAGAGGATTTTCACGAAAGGGAGAAAAGGAATCATGAAAATAGAGGAGTTTTATGGAGAAAGGGGAGCAAATGAAAGTTAGTTTTGGAAGAAGGGGAAAAGGGAAATGGCGCTTGCAGCAGTATTCTGGCTTGGAAATCAGCAGGATTTCTGAGTATAAAATGGGAACAGCAGTGAAGTTTTGGACAGAGGAGAGGCATGAGGCCTTCAAGAGTCTTCAAGAGCCAACACTTTTTAGTAATAAAATTTGTTCCTTGAAGGCTCAAAAAGTCTTAGCCACCTTTTGATATAACAAATTTTATAGGTGGCTAACAAGGAGATTGATTTTCCACTCTTCCAACCTTGAACCACTGAAATCTTCCCGACTTCATCAAATTGAGCTTCTCATAAAAAGATAAATTCTTCCTTGAATCTGCTGACCGACTGTTGCTAACCTTGACTGAGTCATGATGCAAATTTTTGAAATTTGCTGAAAAATAACTATAATTTTCAGAAAACATACTGCTTCTACAATGGTCTATCTTCAAAGGAAACTGCAATTGAGATTCACCTTGTCGACTGTCCTCATGGCGACTTTTTGCCGAATGAGCCATGTTCTTGTCTCGATTCTCGACCAAGTTTTCTCGCCATACCAATCTGCCATTCTCAAACCAGCAATGACCCATGTTGAACTTTGTGTCCTCTTTGCTTGCATGCTTAACCCTCTCTTGGATTTTTGCACCACCTTGCACCGACACTTTGTTCTCTGCACTGATCGACACCAAAGGCACTTTCTGCAACATCTTGTTATCTTCTTCCAAAGACAACCTGCTTTCAGACTGAAACATATCATCATTTACATCAGCAATAGCATGAAAAGGATTATGTACAAATTTTTTTTGCTTAATCATCAACAAAGTCAAATTTTGACTTGCATTGACTAGCCTTTTCAACTGCCCTGCATTCACTAAAGACGATTCTAGCTTCTTCCGATGTGCTTTCACAATAAACTCCTTGCCATCCTTGAATAGGTGATACTTATTCTCATGGTGATGGAAGATCGCTTTCCTGTCATATAAGTATGGACTACCCAACACAACACCTGTAATGTCTAGCGGTACCACATCTAGTTCAACCATGTCAACATAATGAGCTTTTATGGCGAAGCACAACATGCACTTTCTTGAAACTTGTAAATTAGCATCCTTGCAAATCCATCCAAGTGGATATGGCTTTGGATGTGGAATGGTTTCAAGTTTCAGCTTCTTGACTAAGTCTTCTGAGATGAGATTTGCTTGTGGCCCACTGTCAAATAATGTATCTATATTTGTGTGTTTTGAGATTATCCTCACATGAAACAGCTCTATCCTCCTCTCTTCATTTGGAGCTTCTATGTGACAGTTTAAAGTGCTAGAACTGGGATTTGTTTCCTTTACAACCTCTTTCCCCTTTATGTTCTTTAGTACCATGGCTATGCTTTTAGTTTCATCACCTGATTCAAACCCTAAGTCTTGTTCAGTGGTTGCAACCGTTTTGCCGTTTTCTTTGGCCTTATCTTTGGCTTTAAATTTTTCTAGTTTCAATTCCGGATGAAGTTTCTAGAAATGGTCTTCATCGTGGCTTGTTTTGGAACAATTTTTACAAAAAAACTTTCCTTTTTCTTTCCTAGAGTTTGTTAGTCATCAATATTTTTCACTTGTTGGTGATGACTAGTTGTAACAGCCAAGTTTTCTAACAGCTAATCTTAAAATTTGTCAAATTTGCCAGCTGGAAATCACCCATAAAATTTTTTTTCCCTCTTACCTTTCAGTCCACCCATGACGAGATGAAACCTCATTATCAAATCCTACCTAGCCTCAGCCATACTAGTCTGACCATCAGATCTAAAGAAACAATCCAAATCTGTCCAAAAAGTCTCCCCTAAGTTAGGAAGTGGTGCTTTAGGCATTTCTCCCTCGGAAAACTATCCTAAAGCCAAAGAACCTCCATCTGCTACAAACAAATCATAACAGACCTCCCATTCTACAAATAAAGTTGGTTACAACCCTAGGTCGCGCCACTCATAAACTCTCAAGTCTCAGTAATACATATACCATAGGTCAAAATGATTTTAGGTGGTTTTATAGTGCTTTAATGGATCTTTCAAGAACAAAAGTATACTAACATTCCCAGGAGACACTATTTGTTTCCACATGAGAAGACAACTACTTCTCAATGTGACTTTGAGCCTGGGGTGCAGCTACAGAGCAGAGAGTTTTTCATTTAGCTCTTGCGATCACAGTCAAAGCCTGAAAGGACAGTGAAAGGAAAAATAACACTGTCAAAGGGCTGATGATATGACATGACTAAAAAACCTCCTTCATCTATAAGCAGATGGTTTGAAGACTGAAGAACCTCCTTCATTTCACAAGCAGATGGTTAAGAGCACCTCCTTCATCCATAAGCAGAGGGCCAGTGCAGTAGTTGACTTCAGGGTTTGACTGAGTAAGATACAAATGGTAAGAGCAGCAGAAGACAATTGAAAGCCTCTGAACATGGAAATCATGTCAAAAACAAAGGGAAAGCATGAGTACTATAACTATCAACAAGGTTGGCTTATCTCCTATCAGAGTTTTCTTTCAAGACAGTCTGGAGCCAAGAAGTGTACAAACTTTGCTAAGGGGTGTGATTTCCTTAAGAAGCTACAAAAAGCTCATCTCTTTGATAAACAGGCTTGAAATTTAGTCTCTGTTCCTTTAAACAAAATAGAGTTGAAGAATAGTTGAAATCAGCTGAGTTAGACACAAGCCAAAGGGTGATAATTGTTTTTCAAAAGGTTCTGAAACAAACATTCAAAAGCAATACCTGCATGCCACTGTTACAAATGAAGGAAGTTTCCTTATGAAAATAGGTCAAAGGTGCTTTGCTGTTACATTTTGAGTAAAGAAGAAGTTTTCAGAAGAAGTGCCCTCTTGATGGACAGATGACAGTGAAGCCCAGGTTTCTTGCGGACCTCCTTCACAGAAGAACAAAGGGGCAGCTTCCCTTATTCACTTTTCAGCTCTAGTGCATCATCCCTTGTTTATTTTTACCCACAATCAAAGAGGAAACTCAAAGAAGCACCTGCCATCTCATTTAGTTTTCACAATGGACATGACCATATCCAAAGCATCCGGAGCAAAAAAAATGTCAGTTTATGTTGCAAAAGGGAGAAGCTACCTCCTTCAAAGTGTCAAAGAAAACCTCATATAACACAAAGTGTCTTCTAGAGGTGTCCTCTTTTCAAATGACAAAAACAAATGGATGATGATGATATTCAGAGGTGCTTCTCTTTCTCTTCCTTTTTTCATAAAAACCTTTTTCAACTGATCAAGAGTAACAACAGATGAGCCATACAAAGACAAGAGGTGGAAAGGGATTTTGAAATTACAGTTAAGTTTCTTCCCCTAGCAAAAAGGTAGTAGCACTCAAAAGGCACCTCTACAATCCTTCACATGGCTCAGAGCAGTTTTTCCTTCCACAGTGCAGATATAAAAAAGGAGGACATTTTTTCATTCCTTAAATGAGAAACAGTCAAAGTCTTAAATTCTCAAAAAGGTTGTTTCATTTCAAAAAATGAGGTCAGGCTTATAAAGAAATGATCATTGCCACTATGTTTTTGTTTGAACAAAAAGAAGTCGTAGTTACGTTTTCAAAAAAAGATGTGAGTTTCATATTTTGGTTTTAAACCAAAGGCTTTTTCAATGTTTTAAAAACCATCTTTGAACACACCGGAGGGTTTTTGATCTTGTTCATAGACAAAAGGATAGAGGGACCGTTGCAAGCCCTTTTAAACTTCTCAAAGCACAAGGCATCGCTCCCCTCTTGCTGTCCACGAGGCCAGAGAAGGAAATTTCGAGCTAATTCATTGATTTTTGAGCTTGAAGAACGCGCGACGCGCCTATAGTTTTGCGCGGCGCGTTCAGGCAGATTTTTTACAAAGCACTCCACTGCTGCACGGCGCACCTGTAGGCGCCGGTCATGTCGGCCCGACAGTGACCCGACAACCTCCTTTTGCGCAGCGTTTTTCACAGCAAACGTGCCACGCACACTTTAAATGGTCCAAACGCCCTCAAACAAGTCCGGAAGCTGCCCCAAACCTCAAGCAAGGCCTGCCATCTAATTATCAAGGTATTTATGTGCCTCCTTGGTATATTCAAAACTGTTAAGTGGTGGAAAAAGGGATGAAACTCATGGTGTGAATCACAGTTTTGAGTTGTTTAAAGAGAGATGTTTTTTTGTTTTAAAACTCGAGACTTGTTGTGGTTATGTTTGCTAGAGGTGAAACAGTAAGAATGGTGAGTTTTTATTGATGTAAAAAGCCAATTAAACTGCCCTCAAAACAATGATAAAAGATGGAGGCACTGTTGTAAAGCAGAAACTCAGTATTTAAAAAATGAAACAGTGGTCTTAATTTCAACCACAGTAATCATCCATATATTACTTGGTAATTGTTCAAAGTTTTCCTCGGTGTGGTGAAGAGAAAAGTCAGGGCTGCCTTTTTTACCATAAACAGACCTTAGTGGGTAAAGCTGTCATTGCCATTTGGAGGTGTTTGTCAAAATCTATGTGAGAAAACAATGAAGACAAGGAGAATGTTTTGATTGGGAGGAGTTTTGTTTTGCCTTTGTCTGCTACAAGGTTGTCTTGTTGTCACCAAAAAACCAAAAACCCTGTGACCTTGTCCAAACACAAAAAGTCACTTTGATTGTGTGTACCTTTCGTTTGACTGTGTGCTTATCATTAAAATTATTTTTTGAGTGGCATACAAAGGGAAAAAGCAGTTTTTTGGAAGGAGCCGAGACCTGATATCACAGGAGCATCTCACACAACATTTAAAACAAATTTTCCTTATCAAACAGTGATTAATAGGTGAGATAGAACAACAACATGAAGATGATGAAGGGCAGCAGCATGAAGAACAACAGACTCATGATGAGGGTGAACAACAGACTTATGATGAGGGTGAAACAGAGCAACAAGGGCAGCCAAAGGAGACTGAATAGGAACATCATGAGAGTTATAGACAGGGGCAGCCACAACATGTTACACATCAGCCATAGCATGAGAAACATCAACTTAAAGAAGAAAAAGGGCAAGGTGACAAAGGTAAAGGGGTCATCCCCTCTTCTCCTAAAAAGGCCAAGCCCCGGACATCAAAGAAAAGAGTGCCTAGGGTGGTCACTCCCAATGTGACAAGGGCCCTCCGAAGTAAAGGAAAATTGCCAAAGAAGCCCATGATTGATTTGCCTAGGAGGAAGAGCACTAGAATAGCCACCCAAAGCAAAGGGAAGGGCAATGAAGAAGGCAATCATAAACAAGAGAGTGCATTCGACATCATCCCAATCCAAAGCGATGATACTGATAATGAGGCCCAAATTCTAGAAAACTTCTTAATCCATAGAGGAGGCCAAATTGATGCTTTGAAGGATGATCTTCATAGAGATAGGAATTTCAATCAATTTTTGCAAATCCAAAATAGGCAAATGAGTGTCCATATGGCTATTTATGAGACACGGGCGACTAAGTACAAGAAGGATGCCTCTAAAGCCCAAGCAAGGTTGGAAGAACTCATGGGCGAGTTCGATGAAATTGAAGGAGAAGATCAGCCTAGGTGAAAGAGGCCTAGAACCATGGGGCTTAAAAAGGCCCTTGAGAAGCAAAAAGAAGAGGAAAATGCCCTTCTCCAATCTACCCCTCTCACTGCATTGTTTGAACAGGAGATAGAGAACAATAAGGAGGCGTGGCTTGAGAGAGTCAATGACCACTTGGAGAAGAAATTGGAGAAGGCAAACAGAGATTTAGACCTTCAAAGGAGAATGACAAGGCATTATAAAAAGTTAAATCAGTTTGCCCGGCGCAAGTTGAAGGCTGCTCAAGAAAAGCTCAAGGAGGCTAAAGGGAAGCGCCCGGCACGGAAAGTGAGGAAAGACACATCAGAACTTCAGATTTTGGCCTCTGCTTCATAACATGTTGTTGAGAACCCTTGAGGGTCATGCTCACCAATTTTGGGCGATTTTCGACATATTTTGGTTTTTTGGCATTTTTGGGTTTTTGGCCAAAACTCATGGGCTTCGCCATTTCAGTTTGGGGGATCATAAAAGGAGGAGAATGGTATCATTGGATGCCATAATTTCTGGAGCACACACTCAGCTATTTTCAGGACATTTGAAGATCATTTTCTACCCCGAAATGGCGAAAAATGCCCGCTTTTTCTACACTCTGCCCGGTCTATCAGCAAACCTTATTTTCTATTTTTTTACACACAGGCATGTTTCTGGAGGACTTCTAGGCATCAGATTGGGAAAATTCCAGTTGCTCCAGAAAGTAGACACTCAGAGCTTTCCAACGAGCTATCATGAACCTCGTTTCGACATCGATAAGGCTGCCAAAAGTTGCTGGAAAGTCAGGGGACCTTTTGCTGATGTATTTTTTGAATTTTTTTGTAAAAAATGAACCTTTAAAAACTGCTTTTTCCTCATGTGCGTTTAGCTATTTTTGCACATGAGAAGTTATGAAAAGTCAATTTATTTCTCTCTTTTAGCATTTTTTAGATATTTTATGAGATATTTTGTGCCTAGGGCTTTGCAAAGCCTCAAGGACAAGTTTATATATTTTGAATAGGCCAATGAGAGTGCAAATTGAACTAAGAGGTTTTCCTCACTTGAGCCTATATATTCCAAAGGCTTTCATTGTAAACAAGGCTGAACTTGATGATAGAAACAATATATGGTCATATAAGCTTTGGAAGAAATACTTGTCTCATGCTTTTGGATAATCTCTTGGATGTTCTTGGATGATGAAAGAAGATTGTTGTTGGATTCCATGACTTGGTAGAATGGTATAGTGTCTCTCTCTTTGTTTTGTTTCCTAGTTTTCATTCATAAATCCATGTTTCTTGCTTGCTATAGAACAGTAGAGAACAAATTTGAGACATGCCCTTGGAGGCACCTCAAATTTCCTGTTTCTTCATAGCTTCCATGTTTTCTTCATCCTTAGTCACATTAAAGAATTCTTGATTTCTCTTTAATAACTTAAGGATATTGTTGCTTATTTCCTTCATGGTTTTATGTATGCTAAGTATGATTTACGGTATGCCCTACTTACTCATGGCTAGCCATAGCTCCATCCATGAAATTTCTCTTTGACTGATTAGATTTTCATTTGTTGAACCAAGGAGGTCTTGTTCGATCTTGCCCTTTGTCTAAGACTATGCAATCTTGTTTTCAAAGTGCCCAATAACTTGAAGTACTGTGTTTAGGTGTTCCGGCATAGTGATTTGAGTTTTTTGTCTGTCTTAAGTGTATTTCCCCAAAGTCTGATAGCCATTTCCCAAAGTTAGAGAGTGATATATCTCTATGCATGGCTTGAATGTTTATTTCTATGCATTGATTAGCTTATAGCTACATTTCTCATGATTAATGGTTTTCCCTACCATGTTTATGTCAGCTATTAAACTAGTTATGCTTGAAATCCTTTGTTGTTCCCAAACTTGATGTCCATTTTATTCCATTTTGCCCAAAGATCCTTTCTACCTCGAATCAAATCGGCCCTTCAACAGCCTTGTATCACCATCTAATAGATTTCTTGACCTTTTCGACCCCATAGCCCAGTTGATCTGACATCTTTTTACCTATCTTATATCTTTGATCAGTTTCATCCCTCACAACCTAAAAACCAAAACCAAAAAACCTACTTTATAACTAGCCTAAAATCAGAACATAATAAAAAAACACACAGATATCCCTTACACATATAGAGAGAGCCCTCTCTGAGTCCAGGAAGGCTAGGTCCTTGCACTCCAAATATTGGTTTGATGTTACACTGTCATTTGGCTTGCCAATCAGCCAAATCACGGGACCCTAACATAATGGTGATCATAGTGGGACTCTGAGTACATGACAGTCTAGCGAACTCTTATAGACTCTTTAGTCCTTCAACATTAAACTTAGACCACCAGCCTATAGAATCATTTAGAGTAAAATCTCTGTTTCACCATCTTAGCAAAGTGATGAATCAGGTTTAGAACACTCTTACAAACTAGGCTGCACATAAAAACTCAAAAAACCCCAAAAAACTCCCTTAGATTGGTTTTTGTCAGTACTGGTGGTGGACCATACACATATACCTCAAAACAATTAAAAATACACCTAGCGACTCCACTAGCCTCCGGTAGACCTTATTACTTTACTAAACTCTAGGCTACTATCCGATTGAGCCACCTCATCGCCACCCTAACATAATGGCGATCATGGTGGGACTCTGAGTGATAAACAAACTTAGTTTCCCTAAAATCTTTAGAGACCTTTGAGAATACTATCCGGTTGACTTATCTTACCATTCACTAACATAATGGCGATCACGGTGGGACTAACTATGTACATAACAGTCTAGAAAACTCTTGTAGGTTCATTAGTCTTCAAAACTTAAACATACAAGCAGTCCTTAGAACCATTTAGAGTAAACTCTTTTTGTTATCGCCACCCTAGCAAAGTGATGAAACAGGTTTAGAATACTTTAATAAACCATAGGCTGCACATAAAACTCAGAAAAAACCCAAAAACTCCTTTAGATTGGATTTTCCGTAGTTACTAGTGGTGGACCATAGCTACATCTTTACAAAAACAACCAATTTCAAGCTTATAGATGACCACCATTTCCCCCCATGTCAGGTACAAGGTGAGATGATGGCAAAAACTCAACTACAAGATTGTTCAATATTATAGAAAAAGTTCTGACATGTGACTTAAACATCTTCTTGGCTGTTGATGCCCATTGCCAAGAAGCGATCCATCCAAGATGAATCTTTGTTCTTGTAGGAGGCTTGTTTTTTACAGGGGGGGAAATGATGGTTATCTACAAGCTTCGAAGTCACATCAAGTGAGCCTGAGCCACAATCTCTCATTCCAGATTCAAAGTTGTAGCCAGAGACACAACAGTTTAAGCGAGCCTGAGCCACAATTCATCATTCCAGATTCAGAGTTGTAGCCAGAGACATGGATGCCCATGAGCATTCCTTCGGTTGATGGACAGCCTTAAACCATCTATGTGAGGTTGATATTCTTCCTCTTTCAGAACACTTCCTCTAGCAGAAGACTTCATCTTCTTGCCAGCTTGGGAAGAGTTCCATGAATTGCATCAAGCATTCTAGTGTTGGTGGTCATCCTTAAACCATTACAGGTTGTAGACTTCCCTTCTTTTAGGTTGAAAGTCTCCCTCTTCAAATATGAGGGACACTTACTCTAGCAGAAGCCCTCAGCTTCTTGCCAGTTTTGGAAGAGTTCCGGGAACTGCAATAAGCGTTGTGTTCTAGTGTTGGTGTTCATCCTTAAACCACCTCTTTATGCCAACATTTCAAAGAGATGATTCAGCCTAAGTACTACCATACATATTTTGCAGATTTGTATTACAACTCTCTTCTTGGACTCACACATACCCCTTCGGATTAAGGGGGGGAATGTTGAACACCTAATCCTCTATGGGTAGGTGTGGAAGGCGAAGAGTCACAAAGGAGTCCAAGTGAACTTGGAAGATGAATCCAAGATTCACACCATTGTATTATAAATGTACATCTATGGTGAATAATATGAGAATCTCATGCTTATCTTTTTATGTGTGTGTTTAGTTTCTTCATACACCATGTGTGTGTTTAACATTTTTTACTCAAATTTCGAGTAGGAGTACTCCTTGGATGCAAAATTTAATTCCTCATCCAAGGAGTACCCATGTTGCATACTTTCGATCGATATCGCTACACGAAAAATGAGAAATACAAGAAAAACGTGGTTGCAATCACGTGTTTTCATGTATTTCTCATTTATCGTGTAGCAAGGTCCATCAAAAGTATGCAACATGGGTAATCCTTGGATGAGGAATTAAATTATGCATCCAACGAGTACTCCTACTCAAAATTTGAGTAAAAACTTTGGGAGATAAGTTGAAAATACAAGTTGAAAAAGTAGTTTTATTATTTTATTATTTTTTAATATTTTTACCCTTTTACTTAAAAAATGGTGAATCATCCCCCATGGTTGACATCATCATATTGAATCCTTTTGGTTCTTATAAAGGTAATTTTGGTTGTACATTTTTCTTAGGAGGCCCATTTAAGACCTCAAAATTCCCCTAATGAGAACACCTGCATCATAATCCTAGCTTGGGCGAGATACTTGACTTACCAAAAGGTAAGGATCACATGCCCCCAAGCCTCCTCAACCTGTTGTCTAGATAGGGAGGGACAATCCCAACAAGCCTGACTTGTGGGTATGATGCCAACTAGGGTATTCTTTTCAATGACCAAGATAGGGGAGAAACATATCCAACCCTATGGGTAACATACAAGGGTGATACCCTATTGTCCAAAGATCCCTCAACCCCAAGGGCCCTCCATCTCAATTTCACACCCCAGGAGCTCAAACAGGGGGGAATAGTTGGCTTAGTGTCCTCGATCAACGATGTCCCTTATCAGGGGGGGTCACATCCGTCAGTCCAAGTTTCTCTCTGAAGACCAATGCCTTTCATTTCGAAAAAGCCTTGGTGAGAATATTTACAATCTCAGATATTTATATGGAGTCTAACGACTCCTCTCTGCACCATGTCTCCAATAAAGTGATATTGAATTTGTATGTGCTTGGACTTGTCATGAAATACAGGATTCTCTTCCAGACAGATCCCACTCTTTTTGTCGCAATATATCATTGTAGTGTCTAGGACCTGCTCAAATAGCTCTCCAAAGAGATTCCTCAACCAAAATTCTTCGCAACTAGCCATGCTAATGGAAATCTACTCTGCCTCGATGGTACTCAATTCTATGGACTTACGCTTCTTGCTCATCCAAGTTATCATAGAAAATCCAAGGCTAAAACAACATCCAGACATACTCTTCTTGTTAGCAACATTACCTACCTAGTCAACATTGGTGTATCCATGAAGACAAACATCTTCGACAGAGTATCTCAGACCAAGTGTGATCTCCCTTGCAAATATCTCAAATTTTTTTTTGCAACGATCCAATGTGCATGGAGAGGCTAAGTCATAAATTAAATCAATGTATTCACTGCATAGCATATGTCTGGACGAGTGTTCACCAGGAACATCAGAGCCCCAATGAACTATCTATACTCAGATGAATTTTCCAAATGGGGTCCTGCAGCTTCTCCACATAACTTCTTGAAGTTCATTTTCATCGGTGTGGGTAGTGACTTTCATTCTGTCATTCCAAATATTTCCAACAACTTCAAAACATATTTTCCTTCTGAAAGGAAAATTTCACTACCCCTTTGCCATACCTCAATGATTAGAAAGTAATGCATGAGTCCAAGGTCCTTCATCTTGAATTTAGAGGCTAGCTCCCTCTTACACTCGATCATTAGAGGCCCAGTACCTGTCAAGAATAGATCGTCAACATATAAAACCAAAGTCAACGACATACCTTGGACTACCTTGAAGTAGAGGTTGGGATCGACATTGCTTCTTGTGAATCTCAACTTCACCAAATAACTATTTATGCGGGCGTACCATGCTCTAGGGGCTTGCTTCAGACCATACAATACCTTCCTCAACCTGAAAACATGTGTATTTTGATCTTGTACTTTAAATCCCTGTGGTTGTTCAACATACACTTCTTCTTGTAATATGCCATGAAGGAATGCAGTCTTCATGTCCATATGATGAAGGGTCCATCCTTGACTTACGAAAAGGGATACTATCGAATGAATGGTTGTATATCAAGCCATAGGTGAAAATATTTTATCATAATCTTCTCCCTCTTTCTGTGAGAATACTCGAGCCATGAACCTTTCCTTGTATTTCTCAATGCTACCATCAATTCCATGCTTGATCTTGAATAACCACTTTGAAGTCACCACATATTTCCCCTTCGGTCTCGGCACAACATCCCATACATCATTATTCTTATTTGATTCATATTCTTCAGCGATAACATATTTCCAAACTTATTCTTTTACGACTTCTTCGAATGTGGGAGGTTCAACTTGAATCAGAGTGCTCATGGTTGCAACATATCTCTGGTACCTGCAAGTCTTCTTTATGTCTCTAAATGATCTTCAAATAGGAGCTCATATCTCATCATCCTGTAATGTGTCTCAAAGCCAGAGTGGCATCTTCCTAATGGGAGGATCACATGGAGGAGGATCTAAAGGATCCATGGGCTCCATGGGATTATCAACAATATCTATCTCAAATTCGGGCATGGAAGGACCATCCAAAATATCCATATCATCATTCTTCTAAGGAGAATGCAAAGGAAGGTCCATTTCTTTTCCAAGGGAGACATCTTCATCGAATGTAGCATCCCTACTAATTTTAGCCTTCGACTAGGAATATATATTGTAAATTCTTTAGAGTTTTCACAATATCCAACAAACGTACCTTTTCTTCTAGTGCTTTCCAACTTGTTTCTTTTTTCCTTCAGCACATGAAAGTATACGAGGCATCCAAACATACAGAGATGGCCAACATTGGGCTTGACACCTGTGAATACTTCTTCGAGGGTCTTGTTGTCCAATGCTTAATGAGGTACCCTGTTTTGAACATATACAACGACATTTGTTGCTTCTTCCCAAAGGAACTTCAACAACTTTTGATCATGGAGCATGGCACATGTAGCTTCTATAATGGACTTGTTCTTTCTTTCAACCACTCCATTTTGTTCG
The DNA here is from genome assembly GCA_034641835.2 of Pinus albicaulis. Taxonomy (NCBI): domain Eukaryota; kingdom Viridiplantae; phylum Streptophyta; class Pinopsida; order Pinales; family Pinaceae; genus Pinus; species Pinus albicaulis. The sequence continues at coordinate 602,574,950 of CM076583.1, forward strand.
GGAGTGTAGGGAACAATTTTCTCTTTCTTGATACCTTCCTCTTTGCAAAAATAAATGAAGTCCTTTGATGTGTACTCTCCACCATTGTCGGACATGGATATTTTGATTTTATTCCTCGTTTTATTTTTTATCAAATATTTTAATTCCTTAAACATTTCTAAGGCTTCATCCTTGTGCTTCAAGTAATATATCCATGTATTTATTGAGAAGTCTTTAATGAAGGTGATGTAGTAGATATGACCACCAATAGAATGCATGGGCATTGGACCACATATTTTGGAATGAATGAGATTGAGAATATCATCTGTATTGTTCTCGCTAGAGGGGAGTGGTCCCCTTGTCTTATTTCCATTGGCACGACCTAGATATACTCCATCATGATGGGGTTGAACCTTGGGAATCCCAGAGACCAATTTCTTCAACTTCAGAAGATAATCATAATGTAGATGGGCCGATCTTCGATTCCATAGCTCGCTTAGATGATTAGTATCATGGAACAATTTTAGAATAGGTCTTCCAGTAACCATGTAGATTCCTTCATATCTTGATCCCAATGTGAATGCATCTCTCATAGGTGATCTAGCAGGCCAAGTAAGAACCTTTCCTTTGATGAAGGAAACCCTCATACCTTTTTCTTCCAAACTGGACATTGATACCAAATTTTTCTTCAATCTTGGCACTTACATCACATCATGGAGCAAAATAGATTCCCCTGGATTCAATTGAAATTTAAATGACCCAAAACATTTAATGGGATGAGTGGAGTTGTCTCCAAGAATGATTTTCAATTTTGACTCCCTCTTTATAAAATTAGAGAGAACTTCCTTATATCCAAAGAAGTGATGAGTGGCCCTACTATCAACCAAACAACTATCCCACGAATCCGGAGGAGATGAACTAGTAAGGGTAGAAATAAGAATATATTCATATCTATTCGCAACATTACTTTCATACCTTGATAATTTTGACTTCTTTTGTGGACGACGATATTCTTCATGATCACTTGGATCACCTCTTATTCTTCTTTCATATCTTCCATTGTGATCATTACTTCAGTCATCTCTCCTTCTTTGATCATTGAACTTGTCATTTCTTCTAGTATTGTAGTGTAGTCCATTGTTCTTCTCGGGGTAATCTCGAGCCGAAGTGGAATTTATTATGACAATTGTAGCATTCGATGTGCAAGTATTCCTTTCTTCTATTTAGATTTTGAGGAGGATGATTTCTTGAATTTTATGGAACTCCTTTCCCTTTATTATTATTTTTATCGCAAGTGATGAATGTAGCAACCTCTCCTTCTTCATGCTTTGAATCCTTCCTCTTGATATCATCCTTGATTCTTCTTGAGTGAGCTTTCCAAAAATTTCATTGCTTAGGGGTAAAATGCACAGGTGGTAGCTGGAGTAAGATCCCTCTCGGGCCTTCCAGGAACCCAAGGTAGACAGTCAAATTAGCTGCAACATTCACAAAGATAATACATGCATGTTCATACTAATGCTTGATTAACAAAGTGAAGTAGAGAAGGATTACTTCGATGTATAAGGCATACCTGTTGGAGAGCGCAATGCAGTGTGGCGGAAGTTCTCCCCACCAGCTCCAAGTCTGAATCCTGCAAACAAATGATGAACTAGCGTAATATTAACAGTATTATCACAAAAAACAATCAAACAAGTATATAATCAAACAAGAAATCATGTAAATCTAAGCCACTTATAACATGTATCTTAAACAACTAAATAAATAGATGCAACAATAAGACACCAAGTGGACAAAACTGAGGCAGTTCTATTATTCAAAGAAGGAATATTACAACCATCAGTTTGTTCAAGCTTCCCTTAGTCCTCTGACTCTAAGCTATCTCTCCTCAATATCCAAGTGTGACAATTCTTAGGCCAATAGTTCTCAATGAACCAATCCAACCATGAAACCTCGCACTAACAACAAAATTTTGCTCCTCACACAATCAACCTTTCGACCTTTGGTAATGAGCCCCAGCCTCAAATTTATAAGAGTTTATGAGGATCAACCTTTCCATTCTTCTCCATTAGTTCGAATAGGGAAAAATCCATGATGTTTCCATGATTTTCTAGCTTTTTCCCTCTTTGGATGCTTAGTTAGGTTTAGAAATGTAAAATCAGAGGCCTGCACTACAGGTTGCCCGCTTTTTGCATTGACTCCTTGAGAAAAAATCAGAAATGTCAGTCAGTTACTGTGGAATTTGTCCCTTTTCCTTCATGAAACATGGGTAACACTGCACTTTAGGCAAGACAATGTGTTAACCTAGGGCCTAATGCTCCCTTCAAGAGGCAGGGAAGCGTTATAACTTATTCTAGCAGTCTATGGGGTGCGTTACCTTGGCAAAATAGGTCTCTGTCTAGGTCATTTTCTTCCTTCCATGTGTACTTCTCCTCTTAGCTGATGAGGAGGTAATTTGTGGTGTAACAAATGCCCCCTAAAGTGTGAGGTAAGAGATGAAGATGATGGCTGAAAAACTTTATAAATGTGTAGTAGAGAGAGAGAAGTTGGAGGACTGGGGAAAACCTGAAACAAACAACATATGTCAAAAATATAAATATATTTCCTGAGTCGGGCATTCCCATGCTCAGTAGTTGTATCAAAATGATTTCTCCAGGAAGAGATATGACTAGTATATCCACCGATAAGCATAATATGGAATCTTGTGTCATGACAGGATCAATATTATAAGTTGTCTCTGAAAACAATATACGTAGCTTGGGAGAGGAAATAAATTTGAATGATGTAAGCCTCAACCCAAGGTATTGGTCACCGCTTCTCTAAAATGCATATTTTTTCACATGTGAATAAATGAGTTGTAGTCGAACATGTGAAAAATCATCTGATTACCATTCAATGATGAAAATTTTTAACAAGCGCGAGGATGGCCACCGATAAGGATGATGCTCTCCAATATGCATAGTACAATCTAGCGAGTGTGAATAAATGGCATTGATGTTGAACACTTGAAAAATCATTCGATTGGGAGCCAATGATGAAAACCCCCAATCAAAGACAAGGTAATCTGCCACTAAGGTCTGCAAGTTCCAAGGCACTGATATGTTTATGGATCAACTTCCTAGATAAGATGTTGAAGTCGATAGGAACAAATCTGTTAAAAGGCAAGAAATGAGGCATCCTACATTAGTTGACACGAAACGGGATAAAGATGATTTTTTTTTAAGATAGTCAAGAGTAATGCTGCAAACTGACAGTGGGAAAATAATTTTTGGCATATTATGGCTTGGTTGATACATGAAGCAGTAGATAGCGTGATCTCTTGAACAATAGAAGGCACAACAAATAAGATACCAGGCATCTTAGAATCATGAACACCAAAGAGTGTTAGGTTTCACCAATGTAGGGAAATAATCATATGAAGGCTAAACTAATAGAATGGTAGGGTTCAGCGAGAAGCTATTGTGAGAGAGTTTTATGAGGAATGCCATGTTCAAGGTGCTGCTGCCAAATCGTCTTTCAAAGTATAAAAGAGTGAGTCTCTAATTTTTCGAAAATTTTCCCCATCTGATTAGGTTTAACGAGTCCAAAAGGGTAAACTTGGTGATCTTTTCATATTTAGGGAGTCTAAAAAACATCATAAAATACAACTCGAAGGGGGTACCTTTGTCATGGTTGATGACCGAGTGGGACAAAGGGGTAGTAGTATGCCTGACACAGTTCCTTTTCCGTAAGTTAGTCCATTGTGTCTGGATAAAGTGATAAACCTTTGTTCAATGGAAGTTTAGCTCATTTTGTTATGAGTACGAGGAGATAAAATAAACTCAATATTATTCGTGAAGTTTTAAAAAGTCAGATGAAGAAAAACTCGATCCTCTTCGTGAAATTTTAACGAGTCCAACGAAGAAAAACTTGATGTATTTTTCGGTTTTTAAAGAGCTAGAAAAATGTTGAAAATAATGGCTCATAGTCTTCATCGTGGTAGTTTAATGAGCCCGAAAAAGGAAACTCAGGGTTTTTTTCAGTTTTACGAGCTAGAAAAAGTCCCTAAAAGGAAGGCTCGATCTGGGTCAAGCATGGTCAAATCTACATAGAAATACTGACAATTCATTAGAGCATCGGTAACATCGACAAAACAACAATTGCATCAAAAAATAACGAAAATTTACCGATTTCAATAACTAGCTGAGTGATTCATACCTTCAGAATATCTATAAGAAGGATAGATACCTTCATTTTCACTATTTGTGTTCGGTGAAAGCGCTATGGAGTGTGAAAAGGGTGAAACTTCTGCTACTGATTGTGGACTATCCAGGCAACTGTTTTCGATTCCGTCTGTTCAAGGTAAGAGCTTAGGCCTTCATCTAGCATTTAATTAGTGTTTTCAAGCTTTTTACTGGTCAAAAAATGAATTTTGGATAAGCCCTATAAATTTTGGGCAGGTAACGCAGGTGCCTAGAGGTAGGGCCGCGTTAAACGCACTGCCTGTTAAGGGATAGTGCGTTAGTATGCTCCGATTAACACAGAGGGATGCGTTAGCCGGACAAACAAATTTAAAACTTTGCTTGCCTCAGTTTGCAATGATTTAGCTAGTAACTGATCCATGAAAAACTTGAATTTTGCAGGTACCAAGCTATTACCATGAGTATCGGGCACGAACGAGAGCACGAGAGAGAGGAAAAGGAAATGGTTACTGATTCGACATGTTTATTAGTTCTCTGGAGGTGTGGATTGCTAAAATATGCTAGACTTGAGATGATGAAAGGGCAGGAGGACCTTTTGAGCTGAATTATCCAACGGTGGGATGAACATCACCATCTATTCTGCATTGAGGGTCATGAGCTCTTGATAGAAAAGGAAGATGTATAATTTCTCACTGGCCTATCATGCAGAGGACCAAGTCCCAATCTGACAGGATCTAGAGCTTATCCCCGAACCACTATGGGACTAATCCAAGCTCACTATATTAACAACATTGTGCCAGTGAGTAACCAAATACCTATAGCACGGATATCCTCTAGACCGATGAGGTCATTGATGTTGATGATCGTACGCTTGAAAGGAGCCAAGAGTTAGCATGTGGCCACAAAGGCCCAATTTCTACTAGTACTGGATTTTTTACAACCACAGATATTCGATTGGTGTGAAGGTGTTTTTTTCCGTATTCGAGAAGAGTTGAAAACCTACAAGACCCGGTCCCAAAGGGAGTTTTGGTATGGCACATTGATTGTCTCCTTTATACTAGAGAGAGTTTCTGCTATAAGGCCTCAAATGATCATGGATGTTGCTGGACCAAGGGAGCTTAGACATGGTCGATGGTTCGCCTTGATGCCTCGGACTGAAGAGGGTCCACTCCGACACTTATTTGACGATGCATTCTTTGAGTGGCTTAACGACCATATCCCGATGATTGATTATTATCCCTATGTCGAGATGAACCTCACAGGAGATCCAGAGTTGAGATTGCCACCTGGAACTCAGTGGGGGCCAATAGGTAAGATGAGAAATCAGTTGCACAAGTATTTTTTTGTCTTTTGAATTTTTATGCAATTTTTTTTTGTTTAATGGGTGAAAAATAGTTTTGACATGAAGCACTTTTCTTGACACAGATGTGGCACTCGTACGACCTACTGGAGCCCCTCGTTATGCACGGCGAGGAATTCTACCTAGGGATGGAGCAACGGCAGAGGCCATGACAGTCGCCGAAGAGGGAGATAACAAACAAATTTTGCACGAGGTTGCTAGGAACCTCGAAGGATTGAGCATGGGTGTGTCGCCTCTTCCCATGAGGGAGATCCCAGTTCATTTGCAGCAACACATAGTGGGTGTGCCAGAGAGATTTTGGTGCTTCTGAGGAGGTTATCTAAGGCATTTATCTGCTATCATGAGTAGAAGGTTCAGCAAGAGTAGATATAGATGTGTAGATGTCATAGTGAGGCTTAGAAGAGCCAATTTTGTATAAAACACCAAAGTTTTGAAGAGCTTTTTGTTGTAACCGACTAGACACGACATATATATATATATATATATATATATGCAATTTTTATGTTGTATTTTTTAATTTTTATGATGAAAAATGTACACTCATGCATGACTCTTTCTATAGTAAATGTAACAGATGCCAATCCAACACATAATTTGCTAACAAATCAGCTAATGCATTAATTCTATACGAATGTCTTCAAAAGTAATGAATTCAAATTGATGTTCCAAAAGTCTTACTCTTAAGTAAAAATGTAATAAGACAGGATGTCGGATGTGATAACAATTGTTTAAATTATTCATAACGACTAGCTGGAAATCTAACCAGACCACTAGATTGGAGATGTCACGAGATGAAGCTTCAGTGAGGAGTTAAATAACCAACATATACTCAACAATATTGTCGGTGGCATTGTCGAGGAAGATTCCCCTGGAACCATGTAGTTCTGACTCAAGTGTATAGAGGGCCCAAGTAGCTGATGCAATGTGCCGTGTGTGACGACACCATCCGCATATCCAATGTATGGTAAGGATGGAAAATACATATGTGTAAAAATAAGAGATTTTGTCTAAGAAAAATACTCAAAAACCCAAAATATTCAAGACACACCAAAAAAGAAAAAACTTATATACACAAATTACAAAGCAAATGCCTAGTAAAATACTAGGCGAAATACTTCTTCAGATAGAGCTCGTTGCAGGGCTCAGTGAGTAGGATTCCATTACAATCCTCAAGTTCATAGGCCCCTTTATAAAGGACCTTGGTGATGACATATGGATCGAGCCATAATGGTTGAAGTTTTTCTGCCCCCAAGAGGTTGTGTTTCTGATCGTAGAGTAGAAAAAGATCGCCTTCTTGGAAAGAACGAGGTTTGATAGATTTGTCGTATTGAGCTTTAACTCGGCACTTGTGGGCTTTGAGGGCCAGTGTGGCATCTCGACGAGTTTCATCCAATTGATTGAACGAGAGAAAGCGCTCTTCTTCGGTAGTAGTGCCGGGTAGGAGTTCAATGACCAATTTAAGTGATGGAATCTCACACTCGATTGGAAGAACTGCTTCCAGATCGTATGCTAACTGGAATGGCATGAAGCCTGTAGCAGTCTTCATTGACATTCAGTATGCCCATAACGCGGAGTATAATTTTTGATGCTGTGTGGTTTAATGTTTTCCAACTAACCGACGAATCATGGTCTTGAGGATGCCATTTATGGCTTCAACTTGACCATTAGCTTGTGGATAGTAGGATGAAGAATGATCTTGATGAAAACCTAGTAGGGAATTTAAATTTGTCATCATTTGTTCAGGGAAACATTTAGGGGCTAATATTTGCACGTGGGCTAATTTTCCATGCTTTTTCCAAAAAAAAAATCGCTAAATTCCATTATTTCTAAAAATTATTCACCCAAATTTTATAGTACAAAAATATTTTAACTTATAAATCACTTTAATTTTATAGATAATTTATAAAATCACTAGAAATTTTAATATTTTTACAAGAATATCGCCAAACATTTTATTTCTTGCATATTAAGGATTAGTAAGATGGTTTCTAAACTTTAGAAAATAATTCCATCCTTAAAATTTTCTTTGCATTTGGTTTTGAAAATGAGAACCATGATCTATGAAAATCGAGCGGGGTACACTGAAATGATAGATAACTTGATTAAACAACAAAAGAGCAACGGTTTCTCCATCATCCCAGAAAGTTGGAATGGCTTCAGCCCATTTCATCAAACAGTCAACTGCAACTACAATGTAATTGTGTCCATCAATGGAATTGGGATTACATGATACGAAATTTATTCCCCATTTAGCGAAAGGACCGACGGAAATGACCAGATGCAAAGGGGCAGGATGAGCACGCATTTTCTTAGTAAACATTTGACATGGATGGCACTTTTGGACCGCAGTGACACAATATTTAAACAAAGTGGGCTAGTAGTATCTTTCACGCAATATTTCCTAGGTAGTAGCTATGCCTGAAATATGACCACCACATGCCCCGACGTGGAAATCATTTAAAACGTGTTTTGCCTCAGTAAGAACTGTATCGACACCATGATGATATAGAGTATCATTCAACATGAGATAATGTTTCTCTTGGTGACGAATGTGACGACCATCGTCTGACATTAGAGTTGGGAGGAACCGTTGAGTTTGGAGGTAGAAAATAATGTCCCTGTATCAAGGATCAAAAGATTCGACCAAATAGATGGATTCATCAGGAAATGGATCATGAGATACTTCCTCTGGGTCAACTCTGGGAAGTTCCAACAGTAATTCGGTGAATACTAGAGATTTCTTAGCTTTGGAAGCAACGAAAAAAAATTCAAATTGTTGGAGGATTACAATCCATTTGGAATATTTTCCTCCAATGATCTGGCGAGACAAGATGTGTCTCATGGGATTCTCCAAAGAAATGATGGTAGTCTGCTGCAACAATATGTAATGTCAGAGGCGGGTGACAATGAAGATAACTGCTAGAGATAGCTTCTCCACTTATGAATATCATAATTTAGGTCCAACAAGACCTTTTGACAGATAATAAATCACATGCTCACTATCATCATCATGAACTTGAATCAAAACCATTCCCAGGGAAGATGGTGAGGCTGCAAGGTAGAGGAGAAAGTCGCACGAATAGTTGGGGGCACTAAGAAGTGGGGCAGAAACGAGTGCCTGTTTCAAGGTGTCAAACGATAGTTGAGCTTGATCGTCCCATAGATAAAGTACCCATTTCTTGAGTAAGCACATGAAGCCTTTTGTCATCTCGGCATAGTTTACGATGAAGTGACGTAAGAGGTTTTCCTTCCCTTGCAAACGTTGGAGTTGTAAGATCGATTGTGGTGCAGGTAATTCAATAATTTCCCTTACCTTATTGGGATCAACCCTAATCCCGTGCTTCGAGTCAATGAATCCAAGAAGTTGTCCAGAATTGAAAAAAAATACGCATTTATGCATATTCAGATGGATGTTGTACAACCTACACTGAGCGAATATTTCTCTAAGATGAGTAGGGTGTTGAGCTCGTTTCTTGGAATGAGTAGGAAGATCATCCAAGTAAGCTTGTACAATGTGTCTGATATCATGAAATGTGTATTCCATGGCCCTTTGAAATGTGGCTCCAGCATTCTTAAGAACGAATGGGAGTTTTCGATACGCAAATGTGCCCCAAGGACAGATGAAGGTGGTTTTATGCTGGTCATCCGTTTTAATCGTGATTTGGTTATATCTCGAAAAGCCATCCATAAAGGAGAAATATTCGGATCCGGGGCAATCATTGATAATATGATCTATAAAAGGAGTAGGATAATTGTATTTTGGACATGCGACATTCAGATCACGTAATTGACACGGACTCAGATGGTGCCTTGTTTATTATTTAAGGGAACTAGATTGGATACCCATTCTATCAAAGAAATGGGATAGATGAAACCAACGTGTAATAGTTTTTCGACTTCTGTCTTGATAGCTATTGCTTTGTGAGGGTGGAAAGGTTGGAGCTTCTGTTGGAAAGGCTTGGCATTGTCATGAATTTTGATTTTATTCTTGACTATAGAAGGATTTATGTAGGGAATTTCATCGTAAGACCAAGCAAAAACATTGCGGAACTCCTTAAAAATGGATGTGAAGCGTGCAATTTCCTCCAAACTGCAATCTTCTCCAATCTGTAAATTTTCCATGATACTGATTTTGACCGAGATATATATGAGCATGGTCTTAGAGAGATTGCCCATATTTTCTTCTGCATCGATAGGTTAAACAATTGTATACGTGGATGGAACGATATCAGGTGGGTCAAAAGGTGGGATTTGTATAGTGATCGCGTCCAAATCAGGCATCGAAGCGTGATGGTGAAACTCTCCCCAAGTTCGTTCTTCTAGAGACATGATCTCTCAAATAGCTTCATCCGAAGGTAGGACTTAATCGAGGAGATATTTAGAAGGAACAGTGTTGGGCGGGAGGGTGGTACCATTCATCGAAACCAAAGCAGTGGAGGGTTCAAATGTTGATTGGATGGCTTGATAAGCCAACTCAGTCGGTGATAGTGGAATCTGATCTCGTTAGGAATCAATTTCTGAAGGCGTCGGTAGGATCTAGGGGTCGATAGACCCATTTGAGATGGTGGATACCATTGAAACCGTTTGTGGAACCTCAAGTGACGGGAGAGGAAAACAATCCATAAGGGAAGATTCCTTTAGAAGACCGGTACCGACGCTGACGTAAGAGTCAGGAACTCCTCCTACTAGGGGTATGGTGCTGCTAGTTAATGTGGAATAATTCAAGGTGCAGAAGGATATTTGGTCCACTGTCACTATCTTCCCATCCAAAGGAAAAAGGATGAGTCAGAAAACCGAAGAGACAATGGAAATCATTGCATAAGACCAACTACGACCCAAAAGGAGATTATAGTCAAGATGACGATCTATGACTTCGATGTCCACAGTTGTAGTTTTCTCACTAAGTGTAATGGGGTATCTATCAAGGTAGCCTTTTGGGAGGAAGGTGTGACCATCAAATGCTTTGAGGGAATTCTATGGTGGAGACAAAGTAGGAGAACCAAAAGTGAGCCAGTACACAGTTGAAATTATGGAGGTCAAAGCACCTTCATCTATGACAGTACGATGGATTGGCCTGCCTTTTGACACAACTTGAACTTGGAAATAATGCTGGTGGGAAAGGCGAGGTTTACATTTTTCCATGTCAAAGATGACTAGCATAGAATCCTAGGGGTCAATTCAACCAATGGCTAAAAGCATAGATTTCCTTTGTGTTGGATAAGTTTTCAACACTTCGAGTGCAGACATAGTTGACGGTGCTTGCGCCAAGTATTCTACAATGTTGTAGTTTTAGGCAGCACGTGTAGAGGTGTTATGAGTCATGCATCGAAGGGTCCCTTTGGGGGGACGAATGATAGGGTAAACAACAGGCCTTTCGATATGAATATCGTTGGGTGGTGGTGGATTCGAACTTGAACTGGGTTTGTGAGCATCAATGACTAGATTTCCATAGGTTTTGGCTCGGGTTTGGAGTTCAAAAATCTCCATGCCATAAATGGAAGATGATCCTTCATCGGAAGGATGAGCACCACCATTTCCCTTTTGCAGGGGTTGTGGTGGGTTTGCAACCATAAGTTGTTGTTGTTGTGGATTAGGGAAAGGGTTGTGAAGGACGACATGTGTCCTTCTAGAATACTTTTGCCTGATAAAATTTGTGCATTCTTGACGTTGAGGACATTTGTATGTCAAATGTTCCTCCGCACAAATCTTGCAAGGGAATCTGATAGTTTTGTCTTTCCCTTTATCAGTTTTAGCAATGTTTCTCTGATTTGGATTATTCTGAGTGTTGGGCTACTCTTTAGAAGGAGTGATCTTTTTCTTATTCTTCTTATTCTTACCACTAGGTTTTTTTGTAGACTACACAGATTGTACCTCAGCGGTGGGAAGAGCGGCCGATTGGGTAGGGGTGGTGGCTGCTGAAAATGGTTGGGAAGCATGCCCGCTGAGTTGTTTTACAACAACACTGGAAGTTGTGCCAACGAGGCCATCAACATGTTCTTCAGGTTGCTGAGTATCAGGAGGATTAGGATTTCCAGGGGCATGGGGGATTAGCTCATACATCGTACCACATTGCGAATAGATGAGATCTAGATGTTGTACACGATGGATGGATTGATCCTATGTGACCACACTAGATAGGAAAACGTCCTTAGCAAGGGGAGGAAGGAGTGACTTACAAAACCAGTTTGATAATAGATGATCCACGATTGGTGCTTTGAATAGCCTCTGCCTACGTCTTCATTCATGAATGTGATCGGAGATGTGGGTGGTGATGTCTTAGCGCAACAAGGTTAAGAGTTCCTTTCTGGTTTGGTATCGGATATGTAGTTGAAAGTTTTTGAGAAATTTCGTTGCTAAGGCACCAAAAGTATTGACTGCAGCTCGTGGTAACTCAAAGTACCATTTGGCAGGGTTGCCTATAAGGGTGCGGGGAAAGAGCTTGGGCTGGATATCATCATCCACCATGGAATTAGAAACACACCATAGATGAAAGGTGGTGATATGTGTAGCCGTATCATCCCCTTGTTTCCCTTCGAACTTAGGGATTAATGATGGAATATTATGTGGTACAAAAGGCCAAAGCGGGTTATGATTGATGGGATCGTTGGTCAATTTATATAGATCAGGGATGTCTAAGGTTTCCAAGAATGACAATTTTTTTGTTTCCCCCGAGTCTAACCAAGGAGGTGTTGGCTGACCAATTGGATCATAGGGTCCCCCCATCAAAGTGTTTCCAACAAGATAAGTAGGACTCGTCTGATAATAATTTATAGGTAGTGGAGGTGTAGGGATGTAAGTTTATTGTCCATAGGGGATATTGTATTGTGGGACAAATGGTTGGTTTCCCCCGGGGTAATAATTTCCCCCTTTCCCCAATTGGTTTTAGGAAAGGGTCTCCAAAATAGATGCGATATATTTTTCTTGTGGTATACTACTAGTCACATAATTTACCATTGGCATAGAACCTACACCATAAGGTTGACCACTAAGAGGAATGATATTAAAAATGGATGGACCTGCTTGTCCCATAGAATGTAGGGGTACAAAAGTGCCCCTTGCCATGTAAGTTTTGGTAACATTTCCCCCTGCCATAGGAGATGAGGGGTTCGAACTCAACAAGGGATTTCAACCAAAAGGGTTGTTGAAGGGAACCATGGTTGCCCCGCTAGTGGAAGCGGAAGCCGGAAGTCCAGGAGCAGACATGAAAGTTCCGGATATTGAAGAGTTACGAATTCCACTCACAAATGTTGTGACCAAGTTGCTAGGACCAAGCATATTCTGCTTACTAGGCTTTCCAGTTAGCTGTGAAGAACTGACAACTGGCGGGGGAGGTGGTGGTGGAACCGAGCTGGCCACTAGTGGCAACGACCCATAGGTCGTCGATTGTGTAGTGGATGTGGGTTTAGCCGAAGACATGGATGGTACTGGTGCTACCTGAATCAATAGTGGCACCAATGGGTTAGTGAGAGGAGGATTATAAGGAGGCACAACTCCTTCAATGAAAGAATCCTCAGGCAAAACCGTAATGTGAGGATAAATGTATGAATCATGGGTCAACAATGGAGACTGCTCTTCTGAAGAAGGCTATGGGTCACTGATATTCGATGACTCCCCCATTTTCAATGGAGAGAGACCTCGTTTTCGCCTAGAGAGACGAAAAGGGTTGAAGGATGCCACGATGACCAATAAATTTTATCAAAATTTTAATGTGATATATTATTAAGTATCAGTGATAGTAGAAACAAACACCTAAAAAAAATAACTCTAAAGTCAATCAATCAAGCATCCAGAGGGATAAGACCCTGTCTGAGAACTACTGTTAACTGGAGATGAAACCCAGTATCACAATCACAAATAGAGAGAGTTGGTCATATGTACAACTACGGTTACTCTTGAGCTTCGCTCAAACCTCAGATAATGGGGCCAAGCACTCTCGTGACTCATGAGTACCCTACCAAAAATCGAAGACAGAGTAGGTTCGTCTATGTCAGGTACCAGGGATGCTCGCCCTAGTCACCTTGTGTACGTCCCTATAAGTATGGAAACTATGGATACCTCAAATCACAAACACTACCAGGGGGATTACGATCATAAACAACACGTTGTATGGGCAGAACATCTAGATCCCCGATCTAGTTTTGACATCCCTGCGGGGAACCCCAATACACAGAATGTCCATTGTTATGGGATTGAAGGTGGGCTAACTTCTCACACACCCCAGTGTTATCTCGTGCTTAACTTCGTTATGAGTGGAGTGGTCCCAACAGTATGAGTGCAACAAGATTTTCACTCTTTAATGAAACGAGTCTCAAGTTTTGTGATCTTGGGTAGTTTTCTCACTCTGCCTATCCAAAGATCCTAGCACGTACTAATGTTTTTGTAAACTTAGAAAAAAGTTATTGATTGATTTTATTAGCGCCTAATTTTAGTGTAATCTCATTTAAGTCTCCAGAGGGGGATTGGACGTATGAAGTTTTATGTGACTTTGACTCAAACAATGCATAAAATGCTTTATAGATTTAGTTCGATGAAAGAGTTATTTCTATAAGGAGAAATTTTTCATACATCCATGCAGTAGAAAACATCCAATAATGTAGTACAACCTATAAAATATACAGATACTAATCCTCATTAAGAGTTATTTAACCCAAAATTTACAGAATGAAATCAACTATCTCATAAAAACTAAAAAAAAAACTTTTTCTTTTCAAAAAGTAAATGCAACTAAGCTAACTTTTCAAGAAGAAAAAATAATATGCTAGTAGGAAACCAAGCATAGAGATCCAATATATAGAAACCAAACTATCAGCCAGCAACTCAACATCCAGGGAAATCACAACAATTGTGAAATAATAAGTTTTAGGCTAAGTAACACTGCCTAGAAAAGGGTACAATGCGTTAATAACAAGACTAACACATTGTTCTAAACTAGGAGTTGCATTATAACACTCTGGAACACACACATAGGGTGCATTATTAAGGATAAATTGCAAATAATGGTCAGGCAAGGCCTATTCTGAACAATGTGAGTAGATGAAATGGTCACGGAGCACATCAAATGGTCAGAAAGGGATGTGAGAAGAACGGGAAGTGATAGAGGGAAAGAACCAATGGTTTGGAAATAAACAACCGGGAACTAAGGATTAGTCCCCTGTGGAGTCACCAATTCTGCTTAGGGGTAAAATGCACAGGTGGTAGCTCGAGTAAGATCCCTCTCGGGCCTTCTTGGGACCCAAGGCAGATAGTCATATTAGCTACAACATTCACAAAGATAATACATGCATGTTCATACTAATGCTTGATTGACAAAGTGAAGCAGAGAAGGATTACCTCGATCTATAAGGCAGGTCTGTTGGAGAGCGTAATGTAGTGTGGCGGAATTCCTCCTCACCGACTCCAAGTCCGAATCCTGCAAACAAATGATGAACTAGCGTAATCTTCACAGTATTATCACAACAAATAATCAAACAAGTATATTCTCAAACAAGAAATCATGTAAATCTAGGTCACTTATAACATGCATCTTAAACAAATAAATAAATAGATGCAACAATAAGACACCAAGTGGACAAAATAGAGGTAGTTCTATTATTCAAAGAAGGAATATTACAACCATCAGTTTGGTCAAGCTTCCCTCAGTCCTCCGACTCCAATATTTCTCTCCTCAATATCCAAGTATGACAATGCTTAGGCCAATAGTTCTCAATTAACCAATCCAACCATGAAACCTCACACTAAGAACAAAAGTTCGCTCCTCACACAATCAACCTTTCGACCTTTGACAATGAGCCCTAGCATCCAATTTATAATAGTTTGGGAGGATCAACCTTGCCATTCTTCTCCATTAGTTCGAATAGGGAAAAATCCATGATGTCTCCATGATTTTCTATATTTTTCCATCTTTGGATGCTTAGTTAGGTTTAGAAATTTCCAATCAGAGGCCTGTACCGCAGGTTGCCCACTTTTTGGACTGACTCCTTAAGAAAAATCTGGAAATGTTAGTCAGTTACTGTGGAATTTTCCCCTTTTCCTTCATGAAACACGGGTAACGTTACCCTTTAGGCAAGACATTGTGTTAACCTAGGCCCTAAGGCTCCCTTCAAAAGGTAGGGAAGCATTATAACTTAGCCTAGCAATCTCTGGGGTGCATTACCTTGGAAAAATGGGTCTCTGTCTAGGTCAATTTATTCCTTCCATGTGTCCTTCTCCTCTGAGCTAGTGAGGAGGTCATTTGTGGTGTAACATTCATCAAATGATGCAAGGACATTATTTTTTCTTATAATAGTAATAAGGGTTTCCCAAATAGGAGGGAGACCTCTTAGAGTCATAATCACCAATTCCCTATTAGACACATATTCCCCATCTCTTTGTAATTGATCTCTAAGATGAGATATCCTCATTATGTAGGATTTCATAGACTATCCTTTGTTCATATTGGTGTCTTTGAGTTGATCTTTGAAGGAGATGATTTCATTTAAATTTTTTACTGCATACATGTTGGCTATCTTATCATACATGTCCTTAGACCTTCTGAAGTTTCCAACATATGCAAGTAAATTATATTGTAAACCCTCAACTATAATTTTCTTTTCTTTTAACTCACCTTTCCTTTGCTTGTTCTTGACAGTCGTGGAAGCATTCTCTAGGGACTCAGGTACTTTTCCTTGAATGTAGTTCAAAAAATAATTGTTGTTAGCTATGATCTCCAACCTGACTTTCCATCCAAAAAAATTGGATGAGTCACCCAAATTCTAATTCTACTTGAAGAAGGAAGTCATCTTGACTTGGCTAGATCAGCTCTTTCAAATTTCCAAATATGATTGCTTCAATTTTTGTCTCCTTTTGGGCTTGTCCTTCACCTTAGCTCTGAAACCATGTTAAATTTTCATATTGTTCAATGTTGATTCAATTACTTTATCCCAATTAAATACTTCAATTATCAATATTTCAATTACATTAAGTCTTTTCATTCATCAACATTAATTGAAAATAGAACAATAAATTCAATGAAAAAGGAGACAATCAACACATCAACAAGCTACACCATATTTGGTCAAAGACTAGGGAAAATTCCAACAAGGGGGAAAACCCTTTTAAATTTTTTATTTTATTATATTGTCATAAAATGTTTAGCAAAGAGTACAATGAGCCCATTACAATATAATACAATAACCCAATAACATTCAGAAATATGTTTCTAGCATCATAGACAACTTTTCATGTTTGTGGTCAACTACAGTCAATGGTCAAAACTCGGTCAAAATTCCTGGTTGCATGGGTGAGGATTTGTGCATGCGACTGAAGGGTCCCAACCACTCCCTTAAGCTTGATATTCCTATGATTGTGGTCGAATTTTATATGTGTCAAGCCAGTGAATGAAACCCAAAACCCTAAAACACATGCGAGCCTCAGACCCTGTAATTTCATACCTTTGCGAACTTATTTTGTCGTCCCAGCCTTAGACCTATGTGAACCAATCAATGAAGAAGAGAAGAAGAAGATGTTTGGTGAATTACAAATAAGCTTAAGGTCACTTGTATTTATAGGCTTCCAAAGGTGACCAATTTTTGTGAGGGTTTACCTGTCCAAAGGTGCATATGCGGGCTTTCCTTCATAAGTGTACTTTCTCTTATCCGATTTGAGTGATCTTTAGGTCGATTTTGGCGCTCTCGAAAAGAGGAATTCAATGAAATCATCATATCCATAAAATAATTTGTCCAAAGTGTAATTTGACCGTATTTTCATAATTTAATAGGAAGACACCAACAATGTCTTGCAAAACTTTTAAATTGTTGATGTGCATCAACAAGAGTGATCTGAAAAATTTCCAAGCAACATTTCTATCAGAGGCCCCTTCACCAATAACTGAAATGGAGTTGACTATATTGTATACTATAAGGAAACACGAGGAAATTTCCTCATCATATTCCATCTATAGCCTTTCAAATTTTCCCCTAAGAGCTTGCAATCAAACTTTTTTTACTTTCTTATCTCCTTCATTATAGTTTGAAGTTTATTCCATACCTCATGAGTTGACTTGCACTACATTACTCTGAAAAATTATAACTCTGCCAAGCGTAGGTTTTAACCCTATACATAAATTATATGTAAACGAACTCTTAAAACAGAAAATAAACAATAGCGAGAGCATAAACATAAAACAAATACACACAAAGATTTTCCCCTAGATCCCAAAACTGGGACTACCATCTTGATTTTTCATTATATTCCTTTCAATGTTACAATACATATATATATACATGATGAAACATTCATAAACCCCAATCCATTAACCCTATATTGGAACATAACCGTAGTTCCCTTGAACAAATCTACAATACCATGGAAAGAAAACCATCATGACCAAAACCATGTGCTAAACCCATGCACAAAACCATAGGTAGCTCCGCCCACCTAATATAGGGTCAAAAAAAAATTCCCGGGACGTCCCCCCTGCAAACCCCCTGACGCAAGCGAAGGGGGAATAATATAACTCACACCCAACAACAAGACACTTAAGATAACATGCTTAGCTTATGCATTATATGTGAAAATTTCCTTCTTTGATGCATCCATTGGAATAACATTGGAGACTTTGTATTCAATGTTCACAATTTCCCAAACTTCCTGCTTCAAAATAGATAATTGGTTCCATCAAACATATGTGGCTTCCAAATTTATTTGGTCATGGCCATTTCTCCTTTGTCTTCAACCTTCTAGTAGTTACCTATTCTCGAAGGAACCTACTTTGATTCCACTTGTTGATCCAAGGGTCACACTGAATGGGGGAGCGAGGGAGGGGGGTGAACTAGAGTGAGAACAATAATATTTCTTAGTCATGCATCCATATAACAATGAACCATAAGCGTTATATCATCAAATATAACAATGCATCATCAAATAAATAACCCATCTGAAACTATCAACCATTATAGAAATATTGAGGTAAAAAACGGTTCTCAAAACAAAAATGTACAACAAAAATAAACTTTATAAGAACCTGTTAGTGTCGGTATCTTCATCCCTCCGTCAGAGATCAAATTTCTCTTGTTGCATTTCATATTAGGTGTCTCATTCAGTCAGATGCATTCCATTAGGAGCATGGATCATCTGACGGTAGTGGCTTGTCCCTCATGTCCCTCATGTCCTTTACCTGTTGGCCTATTTCTGTTCATTAAAACCATTTACAGTCATTTTTTGTCTCACAGTTTGCAAAAAGTCAATTTTAGGGTTTTAAGTGTCATTAGGTCTAGGGTTTCATTAATAAGCTCTTCAGAATCCTCAATAATGGTCAGCATGCACATGAGGAAGTTTGAAATAAGGTTTCAGTGCTAAAAATCTCATCATCATATACTTAATAATGTATTTTTCTTCAAAACTCTGTTTTAAATAAAATAGAGTTTTTCATCTTTATGTATAAATAAATGTAATTTTAAATTTTCTCAGTTGTAATAATACTATCACTGGCAACCCTGGTCACCTTTGTCAAGCTCCAGCCATCCATTCCCTGCAAGACGGACAAGAAAGTACATCATTCAGTCCAAAAAGCCAAAATGAAGCAAAATAGAGTTTTTGAAAAGTGTCAAAATTTGAAACATTACAAAGTGGGTTTTTCAAATGGAAAATAAAAATCCTTGGCATATATATCATTTCTATGTTTCAAGACTTCATTTGAATGCCGAGAGAACAATAGTGAACCAAGGATAACCCGTGAAGAGCAAGGCAAACAGTTTGAAGGAGATTTTGTGCAAAGTTCAGTTGTGCGACGCATTGGGTGAGTGACGCGACGCATCGGGCAAGCGCAACGCATTGGGTTGACTCTCATCGTGTAAATTTGTTCCTGCGCGGCGCATTGGAAGGACGCGACGCATTGGGTTTTTTGCGTGACGCATTGGGCCGGAAAGAAAGTTTATTGCCATTCCTTTCAAACTCCAAATTTGCTCAGTCCTTCTTTGTTCAAGTAAGTCCGAGCAACCTCTCCATTGCCAATGAACACGTGTTTGGTGATATTTGTGAGGATTTAAATACAAAAAATCAAACCCTATTATCTTGTTTGAAGAATGCTCCTTTAGGGTTTTGAAATTGGTTTTGTGTCAATTATTCCCATTTCCCCCACCTTGTTAGTCCCTCCTCACTGTTTATCTTATCATAGCAGTCCATTTCCCTATTCCCTTATATCCTTAAATCATTCATTTCCTATCCCATTCCCACTATCCCACATCCCAATTATGAATTTTCCCAAACCCCAATGATATCCCAAAAACCTAATGCCTGTCCCTAAATTCTTCAATTGACAGTTTTCACTTGGTAATATTCCATCATTTCCACCACCCTATCCATCCATACTCCCTCACTTATTATCACATATTTGGCAACAAAACCAAAGACACCAAACTTCTCATTTTCATCCAACACAAGATAGACTTTGGAAATCATGGAGACCGATACATCTTATGACCGAGACAGTGATTCCAAAACTGAGTTGCATGCACCTAGAAGACCTCATAAGAGTGGCAGACATGTGAGGGAAAAGCCCACTTCATTGGTTGAATCACAGGCTTGTCCACTTGCTATGGAATGTTTTCAATAGCAGTTTTGTTATCAATTTTGTGAAATGGTTGCTAGGATCCATCACCATCAAGAGCTGGCCCGTTTGTTTGTGTTGCATTTACATGATGTTCAAGTCACCCTTGCCGGTGTGACATTCACTTTAACACCTGAAACTATCTCTCAAGCAACCGGAATACCAAATGTTGGAGAACAATGGAACAAAATGCAGCAGGTTGACAGGGTACACTATGAGCCATATATCAAGCCTAGTTTTGTGAGACAACTCAGCAGAGTGTTTCCCTTTCGATTCCTAAAGGATTCATATGCTCCTATGATGAAACTTATTATCAAATATTTCAGTTGTGAAGGTCGGTTTTCACATCTCTATGCTTATCATATCAGGTTACTGATGCATTTTACCAGGGTGAGGATGATGAACCTCCCTTATTTCATGTGTTGGAATATTGAGAATATGACCACTCTAGTGCAAAGGAAAACTCCTAAGCATCAGTACAGCAGTATCTATCACTTTGCACTTATCAAAATTGTGGTTATGCATCAGCTCGGCTTGCAGGGTATTTCATGGGAGGATTTCATTTCTAATGATCTCTTCGCAGCTCCTCAGGTTCCTTCGAAGGTTTTTCATGAGGCAGGTGAACCTTCATATCCGCATGAAGGTCATGAGACATAGACCACTAGTATGTCGGTGTTCGTCACTTATCAGAGAGGCACTAGAGGGTTATTTGCAGCAGCCAGGCGAGTATTATCTCCACCCGGGGTGGAAGGGGTCTCGCTTTCGTCATCAGCAGCACAGGTACAGGTACAAGACAAGGGTAAGAAGCCCATGCAGGATGAGGGGCCTTCAGGAGGCCAGGATACTGATTTCATACTCATTGATGAGGATCTGGGCTCTCCTAGCTCAAAGTTGAGAGAGGTTGTTCAGGAGCAGAAGGCGAAAATAAACACTTTGACCATCAAGTTGCAAATATCCCAATGGATTATCAACTACCTTGAGTAGCGAAACAAACAGTTGGAAGATCAGCAAACTATCATGGAGTTGCAAAATATACGTGAGAACCGGCAAGCTGCCCAAAGGAGCCAAACCGAGATGACATCCATTGAGCGAGAGATTAAGGCTGATCGAGAAACGTGGCTTGAAAGGGTCAATATTCATTTGGAGAAGCTGTTGGAAAAGGCCAACAAGGAAAATAACATGTTGAGGCACATGAAGAATCATTATTGGGCAAGAAATCATGTCTGCAAGGCACGAATCAAGATCTTGAAGTCTAAGTTGAAGAGGGCATTAAAGCGTCGGAAAAGGAAATATAGACTTCAAATTTTGGCCGAATCTTCCTTGGCCCAGCATAGTGCATGATGGAGGACACTTAGCCCAAATTTCAAGAAATTTGGGACACATTTTGCAAATTTTGTTTTTTTTTGGCCTACACACAGATTTTTCAGCCCGACGCTTCGCGCCACTTGGCGTGCGCTTATGATTGGGAGCTCCTCTTGGGTGAAACTTTGTATTTTTGGATTTTTCATGAAAATGTATGCATTCCTACATATGGACAAGAGATTTTGACAAGTTTTGGGCTTCCAGAAGGGTCAAAAACACCCTAAAAATGACCTTTCTGCCTCTTTTTGGACACACAGGAACCAGTGTTGGGAAAACTCATTTTTGGAGGGGAAAATGGAAACCAAATTCATAAATTCCACTTGTGTTGGAAAGTAGACAGGTAGATATTTCCAACGAGCTATCCTGTGCTCAATTTGGACACCGGTAAGGCCTTCAAAATCAGCTCCAAACTGGCGCGACGCATAGGGAAAACTGGTGCGACGCATTGGGGATTTTTGCTCATTTTGGACTTAGTAACTCTGTTTTTTGTCTAGTTTTGGCCAGTTTGACTTTATTACTTCCAAATGTAAAACTCTTGATGTAATTTGATGGGTTTTGATGTAATTTTGTCAAATTTTTACTCATGGAGGTGGATTCATCCATCAAAAGGTGAATTGCAACTAAATGAATCAGTCTCCTATCTTATAGAGGTAAGTTGTTCCACTGCCTACTATCTAGTTCTCAGTTTAGATTTGGTTGAAACATCTCCTAAAATTGTGAGCTCGACCCCTAGAGGTTGGGGATGAGTTAGTGTTGTCTATATCTTGTAGTTTTTCAGTCATTAGCATAGGTTGGACACTTGGGATTGCTTGGAGCTTCATTGTACATTTCATCTCTGCAGTTTGGAAAATGAATAGACCAGGGTTTGCAGAACTCCTTGGGATTCATGTGGCTCTTTGTTTTTATGATGTCTTTCTCTCTGTGATTATAAGTTTACTGATGTTTCATGTGTATCATCTTCCTTCTTATTTCTTCTTAAGTTAAACAAACAAGTATAAAGGTGGAATTCATTAGATTTGTAGTGCTCTACCTTGAGTTTTGTTTAATTTTCTATGTTTTCAACTATTTGAAGAGGATTATTGAAAGTCTCTTGCCCTCTTCAACTCCTCACTGGTCTGAGCTATCCATTTCATTCAAAATTTAAACATCAAAATAGTTGCCTACCTTGCCCCATTCAGATCCCTGCAAAACTGCTCATTTCCCATACCCAAAATCTGCCTTTCCCTTTGATCCAACAAACATCTTCAAAACCAAATCAAACTCTTTTACATATATACCTAGCCTAAAATCAGCCTTCATTCAAGTCATCTCAAGCCTCAATGATCATATTTTGCTGAGATTGACCAAGAGAGAGCCCTCTCCCGATCTGGTAGGGCTAGCTACCAGATTAAGCGTGGTTTGATGTTACCCTAGATTCTGCCTTTCTCAGCCTGAGGTAGATTTAGGCAATTACAGAACCAATAGAGTTCAATATGGTGATGTCAACCATGGGGGATAATTCAACACTTTTGGAGTAAAAAGGTAAAAATATAAAATAATAAAAAAATTAAAAACTGTTTTTTCAACTCGTATTTTCAACTTATCTCCCTATGATTTTACTCAAATTTCAAGCTGGAGCACTCCATTGGATGTAGAATACAATTTTTCATCCAAGGAGTACCCATGTTCCATACTATCGATGGACCATACTACATAAAAAAAAGTGAAATACATGGAAAAACGTGATTGCAATCATCACATTTTTTCATGTATTTCACATTTTTCGTGTAATAGGGTCCATCAAAAGTATGAAGCATGGGTAGTCCTTAGATGAAAAAATTAATTATGCATCCAACGAGTTATCCCGCTCGAAATTTGAGTAAAATCGTAGGGAGATAAGTGGAATTTACGAGTTAAAAAAATAGTTTTTTCTTTTTGCCCTCCAAAACTTGATGAGGTAATCTAATATTGTTTTATTATTTCCACTATTAATTTATAATATTTCTTAGGAGACCCATTTTAGACCTCAAAATTTTTCTAATACATCACAAGAAACCATCACATCACAAAGAGACACAATTTTTTAAGGTGGAAATCCATATGGAAGAAAACCATCAATCTTCTTCATTTTTATCTTCAATTCATTTACATCAATTTTCATGCCCTTCCCTACTAGAGGAAACTATCCTCAAGATATGCAAGATGCCACTTGAAATAGGCTACAACCTAATTGAGGCACCAAGCTCGAAGATGAAAGCAACTTCTCATTATAGGCTACAACCTAATTGAGGCACAAGCTTCTATAATGAGCGGACTCCAACCTATTGTAGGCTTCATCCTCGATGATGTGTAGGCTCCAACCTACTCTAGGCTTAGAATTTATTAAGGATCCAAACTTAGTGAAGGCACCAACCTCCTTCTTCAACTTCCTTCTGGAGCTCTATTTCATCTCATTTTCAAACAGGATCCATTTTCATCATATATCACTAAGTCATAATTAATATCATAACATGACATTTTTTGTTATCTTCACAACTCGTATAATAATCTCAACCTACAAAAACTACAACCTGCAAACACTTCCACTGCCATAATCATTGACACTGGAACTATCATTGTCACACTCTACAATCATTATACTACCATAAAAGTCATATCAATCATTGTTTCTAATTGTCAAATTGTCTCCCATACTTTGCTTCTTCCAATTCATTAATGTAGTCATTGAAACCCTTTCTTGGATCTTGTTTTCATCATATATTCAAGTCACCCTCAAAACACACACAAGAGCTTTTGGTCATCAAGTAAGAGTTAAAAGAGAATCATGTCCCTCTAGTTGCATCCATCTCTAAACCCTAATCACCCAAATTATTTTGGATTGAATTTGGATCAATATTGACCTCATAAATCCAAAATAACCATATCAAACTTTATATTAATTTAAATGTTCTATAAACAACCATTTTCAAGGTGCTTTTCAACAATTAGCCAAATTTCAGTGCTAGTTACCGGAAATTGTAAATAATGCAATAGAATGGAAAATTATATATATATATATATATATATATATATATATATATATATAATATTGAATTTTTCACTTTCGAGGATCAAACTTGTGACCACCTACACTCTTTTCACTCGACTTAACTCTACTCCCTAATGTGACTTAAGAGACTGCGCAACACAAATTGACTTATTGTAGTACCACTACATCAAATCATCCATGTCAAGACACTAATCCTTCATGTCTTAATTGTATTCGGTCTCATTGTAGCAGAGACCATGAAATCCATTGTGCCTCATGTATTCAGGCCCATGAGAAATATATGACAAAGGGTT
This sequence comes from Pinus albicaulis, assembly GCA_034641835.2. Classification (NCBI taxonomy): domain Eukaryota; kingdom Viridiplantae; phylum Streptophyta; class Pinopsida; order Pinales; family Pinaceae; genus Pinus; species Pinus albicaulis. The sequence goes on from CM076583.1 coordinate 602,599,734, forward strand.
AAGGTCATCGTGGCCTAGCCTTTGTTGATACCAATCTATAAAAAAACATGGTAGGGCTATTGTGGCATACCTTCTTGGATCCAATCTACAATGGATCAATATGTAGTGGTAGGGCCATAATGGATCCAATCTCTGCTAGCACAATATGTAGTGGTAGGGTCACCGTGGCATGCCCATTCGAATCCAACCAAACAAAAATATTTGACCACAGAGCTAGTCATGCACACAAACACTAATTGTAACCATAGGCTACAAAATAAACCATAACCGAGGTCATAAATCAAATATCCGCCAACCTTCACATAAAACCAAAATTATAAAAATTTAACTAAACCATTTACGCTCCAACAAATTGTTTACACAAATCGGAGGTGACTTGATCACTCAGGATCGAAACTAGTTCGTGTTGAGAAATTTGAAGGGTTGTAGGTTAATACAAATTCTCTTCTTGATAATTACTTGTGACCTTAATTATGATACTTGTGTCTTCTCTTCTTTTAGTTTAGTTAATCTTTTATCAAGTCAATTATAAAAGAGCACAAGACATGAACGTTAGGCTCCTAGAGCTAGGGCAAAACCTCTCCCTCTTGGAGAGGAAAAACCCACAAAGAATTGTTCTTATTGGTCTTCAAATGACAAGCACCATGACCCAGAATTAGACCCTAGACTTAGGAATGACTTCAAGACCTTTTCAATGCTTCTTTATTCTTTCACAATGTTGATCCTCCTCTTTTGCACTTACTTGTACTGACCTGCATCATCACTAGAGAACTTGGTCTCTATATCAGACTTCAGTCTTGCTTCTTGTGTTACTGAATCATTTTTACTTAAACAACTAGTGAATACATTTCCAAATTGATCATATAGATCCCCATTCACTGTCTCGAAATAGATCTACACATTATGCTTGATTACGACTCCTTACTTTATTAAACTCTGTCCTCAAGCTACACCTGTAACCTTCCTTAAACCCGTACCAACTTCGGTTGTATCCACATCTAATTTTGTCCTTCTATCCAAACTGTATTCCCTAATTGAAATCTACGTTAAGCATAGACATTCGCATCTTCTTCAGACCAATACATAAGCTTGTTTCAGACAATCTGTAACCTTTTTTAGGCTATCCGCAATTTTCCTTAGGATGTCTGCAATTCATGTTCTTAAATCTGCACTATAGGTTATCCTTTCTACACACTATAGGTTATCCTTAGGATGTCCGCAATCCATGTTCCTAAATCCACACCTCCAAATGTTCCTTAGCCGCAATTTATCAGAAGAATCTGCATTGTTATTGAGTTTTTTCCACTTGGCTTATCCATCCAAATGATCCACAGACTGGGCTTATATATAGTGGGTTGTTCTCACATTTTAGGCTGACCATCAAATATGGTTTAGGCCAACTTCATCATAACATGTAGGCAAACATGACTTGTAGTTTCTTCCACTTTCCAAGCGGTGTTACTTCAGCAGTGTAGAAGATTGTCTTCACTTGATTTCAACATTATATGAGGGTTGTCAAGGTCTTTGGAGTACAAACTGAATCCTTCATGAATATGAAACCTAATTGTATTTATTCCTGGAAGAAATAAACCTAATAGAAATCAAGAAGAAGTCTATCTACATAATAAAATATTGCTCATGAAACCCATGAGGCAAGTATACCAAAAATACATTTTATTATCATTGACATCTTCTATACATAAATACATAATTACATAGCCAACATGAAGAATGACCTAGTTACACTTTTCAACACTCCCTCTTAACTAGGGAGGTATTCAGACAGGTACATGGTCACTTTCAAACTGAAGAATCTCATAAGAAGAATCGGATTGGTAATCGCATCTGTATATCATCATATCAACCAACATTTTCCTAGTGCAAGGCCTTGAATAATAGCCCCATCTCTCAACGAGACAATGGGCTACAATGTTGGTGAGACACATGACCTATAGACACCATTGTCATTGTTTCTCCAAGGTACATACTCCACCCGGGTGTTCCCAAAGTATGACCTTCTTGGACTATTCTTCTCTTGGGTAGCTAGCCCTCAAAGAATATCATTCCCTGACTAATCTTATCTTGAATGCCCTAATACATTCTCAAAGAGTATCGAATGCAAGATGATTACCCAATCCTCCATTCTGTCTTCCCAAGTGAAGACCAGAATGATGTGTGTATCTCTCCCTCTCAACCAGGGAGGACCTATTCCACAAGGGAATGTACTCATTCCTATACAAGGAATGTACCTAAGCTCATTCTTAGGAATTACCAAGTTTCTTCCAAGTAAGAAACTTACCATCATGCTCCCTCTTAACTAGGGACCTATAGAGGCAATGGTGAGACACCCAACTGCCCATGAAGAATTCCTATCCTCGATGTCATGGATTTCGATATTGAGGAATCTTTAAATTTTTAGCTTCATAGGGCATAGATCATCCACCACTTTCATCCGGAGTCATGTCAGCTATCAGAAAGTGATTCATCAAACTTCCTTATCTGGTCCACTATTATGCCATGCTGCTTTCCTTCGAATCATCTCCCAGGATCATACATCCTTTGTCATGATTAGCAGCCCTGCACAAATTCATCCAGATAAACATATACATATGAACTTTTTAAAATAAAAGTTACCTCAATGATGATATTTCACCATGAAATCTTCTTGTAGGCATCGACATCCCTTATTCAAATTGACATATCTCCTAATGATATGTTTTGTCAAGGGTCTTTTTATTTACCAGACTGGAGTCTACATATCTTCCTAGGAGATCTCCTAGTCACATGTTCTTGGCTTCCAGATGATAACTTCCTCCTGACATGGTTGCATTTCATGATCTCTTCTTTTCTGCACATTCTTCATTTCTCGGGAACTTACAACCTCTCTAGTTTCTTGTTCATATACAACCACCTCATACTCTATGAGGACATATTATGTTTATTTCATCTATCCGTGCATTGAGAGATACTCCTCCATAGATCATACTTCTAAATACAGAAGTTCATTACCTGCAACCATATGACACGACTTCTCATCATCCAATGTTTAGCATATAAATATATACATACCTCATACCCTTTTTCCCTTGAGTCATCCTGTAAACATTTTCTCAAGAATGAAGAGCTTCATTCCCTTGTCTTGCTCAATCAATATGTCATCATATCCGAGAAATATGTTTCCATGATGACCCTTGCTCTTGATGACTGCTTTCCATTATTAATGTTATCAGAGAGGTTTTCCCGGAGTTGATTCACCAAGAGATCCTACCATGCTTTCATCAGGATGCTACACTGCTTCCTATCATATAACCAACCGAAATCACTTAAAGAAGAATATGATATCAATCGTAGTGTAGATCCCTTGCCTCTTTTTTCTTATCAAACTCTTTCCTCATTTCAGAGACATGGGCTTCTTCCCTATTTATCTTGTCCTTTTTCAGATTAAGGACAACTTCTATTTTAATGCCCAAGTTCATCATATCCAAGGCATCGTGCTTCGTCCACATTTATTTTTTATTCTGAGGACCAAAACTTATCAAATCTTCCTTTCTTCCTGGGCATGGCTGCAAAGGCTTGATTCCTTTACTTGATCATGTAACATATTTTTCTTTCAATCTTGTTTCCTTTATTTATATAGAGACCCTAAATTGTGGAATGGTGTGACTTCTATCTTCCCGTATGATTATGACGTGAAACTTTCCCATTCTTCTTATAGAGCTCTTAGCGTCATTGTAGTCTTCTCCTAGTTCCTGTAGTTGATTAGAGAGATTTCTTCTCCTGCAATACTCATAAAGAATAGCTCTACTAATTTGTTATATACTCCTTTTGATGATTTTAGATTTGGTACATAGGAGATGATAGAGTCTTTTGTGGATTCTATAAGAATATTTTGGGCTCTTATATCTCCCTTCATGAATTTGACATGACTTGATTTCCCTTGTCTTCTATGGAAATTTTGAAACCCCAAACAGTTTGTTTCTTTCTTTTCAAAGGAGATATTTTAATAGATTCATATAAAGTCATAGATATACTTACTTGAGTAGATGCTTTTCTTCTTCTATTAGCTTGATTACCTTGAAGATGGTTGAAGCTTCCTTTGAATGGTGATTGATGAGGATATTTTGTTGCTTCCTTGAAAGATCAAGATGATAGGTAACTTGCCTTGAAGCTTTTGATGGCAATAATTTGAGATAGCAATGATTTTCTGGCACATTTAAGATAGTTCCATAATGCTGCCTTATTTATTTCACTATGAAAGACTAGCATCTCTTCTAATAAAATCCTTGCTTTGATACCCTCCATGAAATCTGATCCTTGAGTGTCTCTATCCCCTTTCTAGCACCTTAGCTCTGATACCATGTTGAGAAATTTGAAGGGTTGTAGGTTAATACAAATTCTCTTCTTGATAATTACTTGTGACCTTACTTATGATACTTGTGTCTTATATTCTTTTATTTTAGTTAATCTTTCATCAAGTCAATTATCAAAGAGAACAAGACACGAACATTAGGCTCCTAAAGCCAAGGCAAAACCTCTCCCTCTTGGAGAGGAAAAACCTGTAAAGAATTCTTCTTAGTGATATTCAAATGACAAGTACCTAGACTTAGACCCTAGACTTAGGAATGCCTTCAAGACCTTGTCAATGCTTCTTTATTCATTCGCAACGCTGATCCTCCTCTTCTGCACTTACTCGTACTGACTTGCATCATCACTAGAGAACTCGGTCTCTATATCAAACTTTAGTCTTGCTTCTTGTGTTACTAAATCATTTTTACTTCTCATTTTTACTTAAACAACTGGTGAATACATTTCCAAATTGATCATACAGATCCGCATTCACTGTCTCGAAACATATATGCACATTATTCTTGATTACTTCTCCTTACTTTATTAAACTCTGTCCTCAAGCTACACCTGTAACCTTCCTTAAACCCGTACCAACTTCGGTTGTATCCACATCTCCTTTTGTCCTTCTATCCAAACTATATTCCCTAACTAAAATCTATGTTAAGCATAGACATATGCATCTTCTTCAGATCAATACATAAGCTTGTTTCAGAAAATCCGTAACCTTATTTAGGCTATCAACAATCTGCCTTAGGATGTCCGCAGTCCATGTTCTTAAATCTGCACCGTAGGTTATCCTTAGGATGTCTGCAATCCATGTTCCTAAATCCACACCTCCAAATGTTCCTTAGCCGCAATTTATCAAAATAATCCGCATTGTTATTGAGTGTTGTCCACTTGGCTTATCCATCCAAATGATCCGAAGATTGGGCTTATATATAGTGGGTTGTTCTCACCTTTTAGGCTGACCATCAAATATGGTTTAGATCGACTTCATCATAACATGTAGGCCGACATGACTTGTAGTTTCTTCCACTTTACAAGTGGTGTTACTTCAACAGTGTAGCAGATTGTCTTCGCTTGATTTCAACATTATATGAGGGTTGTCAAGGTCTTTGGAGTAAAAACCGAATCCTTCCTGAATATGACACCTAATTGTATTTATTCCTAGAATACATAAACCTAATAGACATCAAGAAGTCTATCTACATAATAAAATATTTCTCATGAAACCCATGAGGCAAGAATACCAAAAATACATTTTGTTATCATTGACATCTTCTATACATAAATAAATAATTACATAGCCAACATGAAGACCAACCTAGTTACATTTTTCAACAGTTCAAACTCAAACACATACTAGAAATTTCAATGCTCCATTTGAACTCTTGGTTGCGCCATATACATATAGGTTCTGAGTGAACCTAGGGATTGTTGAACCAACTAGGAGCTCCATTTAATTAAGCATATTACTTGGACCATGTGACCCTCGCAAATGTCCCATATGACCCAAATTTTGAGGTAACCCTTTATTGATTTTTATTTGGCCCCCAAACTAACATGTGACCACCCCATGTTACCTAGGGGTCACTGGTTCTCTTCATAATGAAATCAACATGATGTCCTCGTGCCACATGACCATCCAAGAGCATGACACATGTCACTTTTTTTCAAAATTTATGCCAATTAACCCGGCCACATGGTAGCCTCTAGTGCTGCCCCCTCTTCATTTTAACATCAGATAGCTCCACATCATCATTCAATAAAACATTGTCACATGTCGATATTTAGCTAGTCCTAATAGAGGCATTGAAATGATTCGAATTTATGTAGGAATGCAACAGAATACACATACAACCATAAATACAAATATACATTGGAAATAACACTTCATTTCATTAATATCAAATAACTGAAATTTGTTTACAGACGGAATGGAAATAAACTATCTAGGGCATTGGTAGCTTATCTCTGAGAAGAGATGTGGTGGCTACAGGCCTCTGAACTATGTGTTACAATGAGGCTCAAAGGCCTATATATTATTGAGAAACAATGGAAAACCATAAACATCCAAAAACCTAACCCTAGGAGATGAAACACCATAATATGGGCCCTGTCAGGGTAAATTGGTACGTCAATTTCCCAGGGTCGTAACTTCGCATACTATCTCTATTTGACGCACATGATACATCGTTAGAAATATCTATTCGAGGACTACAACTGCTGACAGTGAATATGAAGTCCAGAACGAAGTCATATTTGTAGACTTGAAATTTGTCAGAGGTTTGATGCCAAAAAAACGTCGTTTAGGGCCTCAAAACGACTCTGGAAGTTCAGGACACAAAAAACTGCCAAAAATGGTAACTTGTGCTACAATTAAGGAAACTGAAAAAATGAAAGAAACAATGGTGGGGGTCCAAGTGGAATAGGAGGGTGGCCACCAATATCCAACTGGATCATAAACATCATGCTACTTTTCCTTCATCCAACTGTTGACTCATTGGAGCTATCGTTGATTTGTCCAAAAAAATCTATGCCCTTTAACATCATTAACTAATGCACAACTCCATGCAATCGTGGCCATTGATGGTTGTACTCAATGGAAGATTTTCTCCAAAATTTCTCATTTTTTAACCCTTTAATAATAAGGTTTTGTCCCTATAGTTTTCCTTGTAAATTTGACCCAACTAATGTTGATTTTCAAATTTCCATAATTTCCCATCCAAGAGGAGTTTTTCTGAGATAGATATACCATTGGAAAGGTATTGAGGATCTCTACGCAACCATGCTGATTATAGTATATTATGAGTAACATAACATCATTAGAAGCTTAAATAACTTCAAGAACCCATATTTTCATGTTATAGGACGATGTGAAGGATTCATTTGTCATATCACTTCATACAAAGTTATGGTGCCTCTTGGATCATCAGAGATGGTATTGCTACTGTTTTAATATACATCTCCTTTGAACTTAATTAAATATTATTTTCATTAATGAAAACACTAAGTGCGGCACTTTAGATTGAAATTTGAACATAAATTTATGAAAAACATAAATTGGTTACCAAATTTTATGCAAAACATATGGGTTTTAACCTTTTTTTACTGCCAAATAACCACTTTATACTATTTGAATAATGTAATTTTAATTCCATACCTCATATATACTTTGGGATAAGGAAGGCTTATATTTTAGGATTTGACCTTAATATTTGTATGATTTTATTGGCACGTACCCACGTTAGGTGGAAATAATATTAAATACTATTTTGAATTCCATTTTTTATGGGATTTGACATGACATTATATAATTTAAAAAAACACCTTTTTAAACTCAAAAGCCAATCTCCATTGCCACGTAAGAACCTTATTATTTGTCTCTATGTTGATTTCTGATTGGTCCACATGTAAGCATCATAATGGTCCTCGTGTCATATTAACATTGGTCTAGGTGTTAGCATTGCCCCTATTTTTCTTCAACTTCCACAAGCCATAACTTTTGCATACATTGTTTGTTTGATCTCATTCAAATTGCATTGGAAAGCTCTTGATGAGGTATTTGGAATGAAAAAAATTTAATAATCATTTTAAACGAATAAATTGGATATATTGTGGGAGTCCTCTAGGATCACACACTAACTTGGGTTAGAGGTTAGAGTAGCTCAAAAGAATATTATTGTTGTGGTGGAAATAATTCCCATGTAAAAGCATTTTTTCTTAATGGTATAACACATTGTGAGACATAAGAAGGGGTGATATATAACACTTAGAAGTATGGTCCCTATGTTTATCTAAAGTTAAAAGCCTAAGGTTGATGGGTTTAATTCACCAAACCCCTATTTTATGACCTCATTATTTTTACCCTTAACTTCAATTTTGCCCCAATAATTTTTGGGAATGGTAAATAATTTTGGAAAGGAGGATAGAAAACCAAAATATATTCATGGAAATGATTTTTTACCCTATAGAGGAATAATAAAGAGAAATTTACCTTGAGAGAGGGCATTGGATACATGTTTTCTACCTTCAGAAAAATGAATTGTTTTGATCTTTTATTTATGGGAGTAGTTTGAAAACTACTCCATCATTAACTGGGTTTGAAGACAAGGCTAGGCGTGTACCTAGCTTGAGGGGGGTATAAAATCCCATTATTGAGGCTAGAATTGATGGAGGGAATAAATACATAGTTGGAGGTACTTGTAATCAAAATCTAGAGTGGAAATTGTTTTTCACACTATAAACCTAAGACGTATGGGGTTGATGAAAGTCTAAAGGCCTCTCCACCTCATAATTGTTGTTTTTGCTAGATGTCTAATATATTGTTGTGATTTTCTAGTTAGAGTGTATTGATTTATGGAGAGAAAATAAGTATTGTTTCCATAGAGCCCCGAGGTTAGCTCAATTGGACAAGTTAACATCACTAAAGAACCTTGCTAATTAGAGGTCACTGGGTCAATTCTCCTCGATGCCCTCGAAGTTAGGCTCTGCTAATAAGCCAAAAAGATGTGATCCCTTTGGGTGGATCTACCTGGATATTTCCTCAGGGAAAAAAAAGTAAGGTTTCCTTATATTATCATTGAGATTAAGCCCTACTTGAGGAGCATCACCTGGTTTCAAGTGTTACAATTTTTACATAAAAAAATTGACACTTATGCAAGGTCCCTCCAAGTCAATTCATGTTTGGTTGGGTGGTTACAAAGTGGTATGACATAAAACATGTTCTCATAATTAGGTATCCATTGAGAGTAGATGCATTTGGAAGTTAGATGAAGCTTAATATATTTAGACTCAATAGTGAGGAAGAACCCAACAGACCTATGCAGGTTATACTCAAGAGGGGTTTTGACCAAGAAATTATTAATCTTGTTGATTAGTTTATTATTTAATTTTTGTTAATTTTTATTTTTTCTATTATTTAATGATAACAAGTTAAATTTAAAAGTTAAATTGTATAGCTATATTTATTATTAAACTATCCCATTTGATCCTTACATTTACAATAGTTATGATTTCATTTTCATTCCTTTATATCTATTATTGTTGTAATAAGTATTCTATTTTAAATCTAAGTAAAATAGGATTTATTTTTTTAAATCATGCCACTCTTCCCTCTTAATATTTATTCCTTTTACTAAGTATCCAATAGCTAGATTTCTTTAAAAAAAAAAAGGGAGATAAAGTTATAAATTATAACCAAAATACTAACCATTGCCTATTACCTTATAATGTGAGAGCATTAACCATTATAGATATTTCATGTTTATTTTTTTTAGCATAGAAAGAAAAATAGAAAAGCACCATTAACATTATATGCACCCTTAACAAAAACCCTCTATTTCCTTAAGCCTCTTGTTATTTTTTTGGAAAATGGCCATAGTGTCTAATTTCAACCCTAGAAACAATCTTAGATGGGAATGGAAGCATACAAATTACAACCCAAGCATATATATATATATATATATATATATATATATATATATATATATATATATATATATATATATATAATTGACATGTAAAACTAATGGATACAATTATGGCATGAGATTTTAGCAAATTCAACCTCTTTCATCATAATTAAAATGTATAACCCTAGGACTATAAATATAGAAGATAAATGTTTCACCATTCATTCTTTGCAAACAATGAAGGAAACATAATTTGAATATTAATTCGTGTATTTTTTTAATATATGTGTCATTTTTGAACACACACGCACACGCACACGCACACACAACTATATTAAAACTAATAATTGTTAAACATAGGAGCCAAAAAAAATAAAAAAGAGAGCAAAGATTGAGTAGTCCCTTAAATGAAAACATACCTATAGTATTGGCCCATAACAACCCTAGACATAATGCATGGACTAGAAAAAACACTCTTGCCCCAACAAGCCCTAAATCAAAACAACCCTAGAAACTACCCAAACCATGACTGGAAAGACCCCAAGTTGATGACCAAGGGTATGTAGTGATATAAAACTAGCCGTGTAGAGACTCCACCTCATCAAACACACAAAGAAAGGCATAATGTTGATTATAGTGATGATATTAAGGAAGTAACCATATTACCCTAACTAGAGAAATATCCACCTATCAAAATTGACCAAAGGAGGATAATAGTCTTTTAGATCCAAACCCATCCAAGCCAAGACATATCCAAGTCATTGTGAATGCATAACATATTTATGAGTATTGACCCAAGTGTTAAGTTCAATAGGGGATAAAATTTAAATACATCCACCAATACTAATGGAATTTATGGTTTGAAGAGAGACCCTTGAACCACAGCTAGAGATAAAATTAACAGTAATAAGACCAAATGAAAAGGTTACATATAGAATTTTCCTTCATGGCTAGATGAAACAATCATTGAGGCCACTCCAAGAAAGTTTTCACTATGAGAAATTACCATACAAGAACCACATGCAACAAAACTAATCAATAGAGATTCATGATGTTAGATTCGACCAAAAAACCATATCCCCACCATTGAAATCCTAGACCCATGTGCATCAAATGAAATATGAGCTATGATTTTCACCTTGCAGCCTTTCACCGAGAATTTCTTTCAATTAGGAAGATAGACCTAAACATTGCCCAAATTAAAATCATTAAAATTTATATTTGGTATTGAATAAGTGATACATCTATACTATAGATTAATAAACTCAACTCCACTCAACCTTTTATTGTTAACCTTGATATAGTGTGGAGTAATCGCGTGGCTTGAAGAAATCTCATCCCTTACACCTAAAATGAACTTGGTAGATATAGTATGAACCATAATTTTCTTTCATTTAACATGTAGCATAGAATTTTCTATGGGGATCAAACCAATTGCTATTAGTATCACCAATGAATGACAAGAAAAAGGTACAGAATTGTTTCTACTTTATTAATAAATTATGTTCAAATAGATAAACATTGTTACAACTTAATACAACAACCATAAATATCAAGTACCTAATTCACACTTTGTTTTGTGGATTACTGTTATTTTTTTTAGTATGTTGAATTGAGATCAAGCATTCAATTTTTATGGTATCTCATAATCATTATTTATCTCTAAACTATCCTTTTTTTATTATTATTCAAAGAACTGATAAAATATTCAAATTATATGTAGAAAGAATTATGAGTACTTATAATTGGTTCTCCTATGTTAGGTAGAATGGCAATATCAATGTAAAGTGCACATAACTCTCAATATATTAGTAGCTTGATATTGAGAGTTATTTCCTTTTCTTTTCCTTCTTATTTCACGAAAAAGAAAAGGAAATAATGTATATAGAGGGTTGGATAATATTGAAATACATGTGTTACTATATGAATTTAACTCCTTAGAAAAGGCCAAATTCATCAACTGCCAACTAACAAATTATGAAAATATCTTGTGGGATTACCTAAAAAAGGAGAAAGTGGATTAATAACATATAGAGTGGGATATATTCTTGGATATTTTTGAAGAAAATTATTTGGATGAGATGTATTATTGTAGAAAGGAATATGAACATAATGCATCAAAATAAGGAAGCATGATCAAGGAAGAATATGAATGGAGTTCTGTAAAATTGGACAATATTCCAAGAGTTAACAAAGAATTCTGAGTCAAATTATTCTTTCAAGGAATAAAAGATTATGTCGAGGACAAATTTTGAATTTCATGTGGATGTCCCTATCATAGCTAATATAAAAAATCAAGATTCGTGGAGAAAAATCCTAGTGAAGAAATGAATTGAGTGGTAGGATCAATCGAATAATTCATCATCAAAAGAACTAGAGGAAAAACTTTAACTAATAAAATTTTATTTCAACACCACCACCCAAATTCCAAAGAGAATGCAAATCATCCAAAATCTAATATCAAATGTTTCATATGTAGATAATTTGAACATAAAACCTACTAGTTCCCAAAAGAAACAACTTAGAAGTAGATGAAGGGAGTAGTCAATCATTTAGGTCCAAAAGGAAATATGAGGGTTGTAGTTAAAGGTAAAATTAATGTAGTCTTGGATAATTATTGAGAAAAATATTAGGCATATGCAATACAAGAATAAGGTAACATATATAATTAGATTTATACTTTTTTATTAACATAAGAAGCACTTGTAGATTCATATCCTCTATGGTGGTGGAAAATTGCATGCTTAGTGCCAAGAAGCTACAAGATCAATGAAAAATGAAAATGGAAAATGATGCCACGAAATGGATCAACCAAGCTAATGTATAGTAAAACTAGGTGGTTGGACTAGGACCATATGTTTTCTTGAGATGGCCTTTAAATCTTGTGATGGAATAATTGGACAAGATTGGCTAAAACTTCATAAAACTAAAGTAGATTGTTATGAATAGAAGGTTGATTGTTGTTATCACCAAGAAATGGTCACCTAGTCATTTCTAACTAGGTGGATCGAAATACACCATGTAAGTTTAATTTTACCATTGTAAAATCACTTTCACTATAGGAAATAATTTAATAAACCACTTTTATTAAGTTATTTATGATTAAAACCCATGCGAATAATTAAATAAACCATTATTTATTTATTTTTCTCTAGGAATAAGTATTTAAACATTTTTTGATAATTATTCCTTGCCACATTTGACTAAATCACCTAGGAATAATTAAATAAATCACTATTTATTTATTTTTCCTTGACTCCATTCTTATAGTAATTGTTAAATCATTATTTAATAATTATTTCATTTCACACTTTTCTTATTATTCGCGAAATAATTAATAAATCATTTTATTTGTTAATTATTTCTAAATAAAGATATTTTTCCATTTTGAATATATTTTCCATATCCAAAAATATAAAAAAGTATTCCTAACGGTTAGAACTAGATTTTGGTCAATAATATTTTATTATTCTCCATTTTAAAGATCAATCCAATATTGCTATAAATAAGAGGGTTTTTTCATTCATTTCTCACCAGGATCATTATCATCGTCACCATTATCGTCTCATACTTTTGAGCTCCCATTACAGTTCTACAATTTTTTTTGGGTTTTCACACATTGAGAGAGGAAAATTTGAATACTGAAGTGACAAGGACATCAAAGGACCCATCCCACGGAGGAGGATTTACGACCCTTTGTAAATATCCTTCACTAGGTGCTATTAATAAAATATTCATTCTTTCAAAGATTTTCCATAATTCGGTTATTATATTGGATTAATTTTTTGTTGTTTGTTCTTTTAGATCACATACATCTATTTTTCTACAGGTTTCTGTCACATATCTGTTGCATATATGAAGTATAAGAAACCACAATTGTTGTTAGGGTCACTAATCAACTATTACTTAAGTGAGGACATTTTAGTAAAACTTCCAAGAAATTTGATACTAACAATTGTATATATGATGAAGGATTGGTTAGAAGCATCCAAAGGATTAAAACTACATTTTCTTAGTGACGGAAATAAGTTATCCAAGCTAAGAGTAATGTGTGCAAGGGTTACTAGGGTTACCTTATTCACATCACTAAGGAAACATTGATTGAACCAAGTGTAGAAAAATATTACCTACTTGTAGTTTGAGAATTATTATGGATATATTCCTAGAAGAATTTTTTATATTACAACCAAATCAAGAATTAAATTACAAAATTGACATGATTCCTAGAGCAACCTTGATATCCAAATCACCCTACAAGTTTGGAACTAATGAGCTTGGTGAGTCCAAGATGTAACTACACTATTTTTTGAATAAAAGGTTCATACATCCAAGAGAAGCATCTTGGGGAGCACCAATGTTCTACCTCAAGAAAAAGGATGGGACATCTTGAATGTGCATTGTGCTATATTTTTTAATAAAGTTATAGTTAAGAAAAAATACCTACTTCCTAGAATTGATGGTGTTTGACCAACCTAAATGGGAATTTTTTTTCTCAAAATTGGATTTAAAGTTAATATACTATTAAATAAGGGTAAAGGAAGATGGCATATCCAATATTAATTTTAGAACCAAATATGGGCATTGTGAGCTTCTAGTATTTCCTTTTGGATTAAAAAATGCAAAAGTAGTCTTCATGAGGCTAATTAATGGTGTTTCCTTAAAGTATATAAAAAAGTCCATGCCATTGTTAATTTATGGTGTAACATACCCTGACCACCACCATCTTATCTCAAACTCCTATTGAGGCCCAGTTATGTGCTAGTTACCTCTAACAACCTATATACTGGAAATTTCTCTTTTACTCTGAAATTTCCACCTGGTAAAATGCATAATGCATTGAATATTATAGTTATATTTTAGCATGTATATGCTTCTTCATTTTACATTAAAATATATTTCATAAATACATAAAAGCATTGTAGCGGAAAATAACCATAATAGGTAAATACATGTCTTTTAATTTGTGCGCAACTGATTGCAGGCCTTCGACATTCCACCTAGTCATAAACCATGTTGTTCATTCTCTTTCAACAGTGGGACGCCCCCAAGCTAGGGATTTAATTCCATGTGGAATCAATATCATCTTTCTAAAATATTTTTACATACCTTGTACCAACAACCATCGGCCAAGATACCAAAATTAGTATCCTTTAACCAACAGTCCTATGGCTTCTAGGATTTCCACTACCCTCACAAGCCTTCTAAGTACCCTTCTAGGACTCACACAACTAAGGTATCGAGCCCGAAAGACTCCAACCAATAGGTCTTTTGGTTATAGGAGATTTTTTGCTCTCATAGGCCTTCCAAGTACTCTTCCATGCCTCATAAAACCAAGGTACTAACCCCAATAGCCTCCAATGATCCATAAAATACCGTGGATATTCCATTGGATAGTTCGTAGCAGCATATATGTTAATACTATATTTAAAATTTGAAATGTTGCACTATTACATTTTTATTAAATATATAGATATATATATATATTTTATTGTAAATAGTGCATGCATGTGAAGGAAAATTATGAAAAAATAGAGAATGAAAAAATAAAACCTCACACACAAAATAACACATGATTTTCTCTTGGAAACCCTTTTGGGAGAAAAACTCATCTAAAAGGTGAGGAAACTCTGCTCTCTTTTTCTATCTGGAAATATGGATGCCAGTACAAAGAAGTATGGCATGTCACTTGTTGATTGCTACAATATACAAATCCTCTCTGTGTACTCTACCTCCTATCCCTCTTGTCTGTTTTTCTCAGCTATGGAAAAAATGCACTCGAAATAAAATGGAATCCATTTTCCTCCTAGTGGTCTGATTATAAAACAACCTTATAGCCCACTAGTGGTTAGGTTTGACTACCTAAACTATTAACTAGAGTTACATTATAGACTCTTCTAGAGTCTTCTACATCATAATCACGTGGCTAGCTCCTTTTCCATGAATAATGGGGGCTGGCACGTCATCCTCTTGAACCATGGTGGTGAAACAGGAAGGTCAACTTCTGAGTGGCATAACTTTCACATACAGACTCTGATTGACATGCTTCTTACGTCGTTGGAAAGAAATTTTTGTGTACAATAAAATGATAGGGTGAGGTTCTAAAGAGGAAAATTTTTACCCTCATAAATTCGTCATTTTATGCCTCAAAATTCTCCCGGAAGGTTTCAAACCATGTTTTTCCAAACTAGGTCCTACCGATAAAAATGATCCCATGAGTTGATTCCTCCAATTTTTACAATTTGAATGCATCAAGATGGACGAAAAACAATAAAATGATACAATACAGATCAAATCTTCCCATTTTCAAAGGATTTTTGTATGCAAAATCTTCTACTGAATGAGGTGAGGAAATGTTTCCTCCACCTTCTCTTTAGTGTACCATTTAGATTTTCCTAGAAGTTGTCCTTTCAAGCCAATCTGCCAAAGGTCATCCTACCCATGTCTTGTAGTTCTGGGCCTCTTCTACAAAAATATATCTTCTATCAACTCTTCTTGAGCATATAGTGCAAAATCCTCCACAGAAGGTAGGACCTATTCCTCTTCATGATCTAGCATGGAAGGCTCATATAGTTTCAAATGATATACATTCACAACTGAGTAAATGCACATATATGGTGGTAAAATGATTCGATAGGAATTATCAACCACCTTTTCCAGTATCTGAAGGGACCACACCTCAAAGACTTGATTTTCTTACTAGGTCCCTGTAGCCTCTCCTTGTTCTATTGTAGCCATACTCTGTCTCCCACCTTGAGCGATTTATCGGTTCTATGTTGATCATGCCTATCTTTATACTTCTTTATTGACTTTTGCAATGTCTCTTGTACCTCTAGATGGATCTGCCTAACATTATCTATAGTTTCTTTAGCCCTCGATGCATCTACAATAAGATCTTACCTCACTCCTCCTTGCTACCCATATGCAATAGCCAAAGGTGAAGGTGGAAAATATCCAAAACAAGTTTCAAATGGGGACTTTCTTGTAGAAGTGTGGACTAATATTTTGTAAGAATGTTGTATATATACCAGATTTTCGTCCTAGGTATTTAGATGATTTAGTTGTATCCCCTCAGAAGTTGCACTAAAGTCTTGTTGACTACTTTTTTGTGCCCATTTGTCTGTGGATGGAATTTTTTATATCTTTCAAAATTCGTTTCCATCTCCCACAATGTAGTCCATAATGCACTGAGAAATATCACGCACCTACCTTAAATGATGCTCCTTGGTATCCCAAAGTGCACCCAGACCTATCCAAAGAACAAGTTTTTTTCTTCTTTCCCACTATTGGTATTTTTATAGGGGATCATAACACACATCTTGTTGAACCTGTCAAGTACCATGAACCTCCTAGTTGTTAGTAAACCTCCCACAAATTCCATGGAAATGCTTTCCCAGGGAAAAGTGGGTATAGGTAAGGGATGCTATAGAACATGTTTCCTATTGCTAGGCTTGTTGGTACAACAAAGCATGCACCCTCTTATGAACCTAGCTACATGCTCTTCCATCTTCGGCCAATACACATACCTCCGCAAGTTGGCCATGGTCACCCCTACACCAAAGTTCCCTATAACATTGGAGGCATGAACCTCTCTAATTAGCTGCAATTTCTCACCTTTAGGAACATGTAGCTTATCTAGCCTGTAGAGTAACCCATATTTGAGATGGTATTCATCGGTGTTGTCACCATAATGCACATGACTCTGACTCTGCAAATGCTGATACACCTCCTTGAAGTTCTCATCCTCTGAATATCCCTCTCTATATGCATTGTGGGTGAATAGATCCATGTGCATGAGTCCCAAAATTTGTGATATTTGATGTGGGTGGCCTAGAAAGAATGTCATCCAACCTGGTTTCCTTTCCCTTCTTGTACTTGATCACCAAATGAGACTGTTGTAAAAATACCATCCACTTGTAATTCCTAGTTTGTTGTAGCCTACTTTGGGCCTACAAGTTTTGTAATGACTAGGGATCTTTGTGTATTATTGTCTTGTTTCCCATCAGATAGTGCTTCCACTTCTTCACAGCTTGTACCAGGGCATAGAGTTCCTTATCGTAGATAGGGTAGTAAAGAAATACCCCATGAAATACTTCAGAATGGTAGCATATAGGGCTTCCTCCCTACATCAAGACTGCTCCCATAACATACCCATTCACATTTGTCTCTACTTCAAAGGGTTGCTAGAATTTTGGTAATTCCAAAATCGGTGCTTGAATTCTTTTCTTCTTTAGCTCCTTGAAAAACCTTTGTTGACCCTTTCCCCACTAGAAACTATTGCCACTTGATCTTATGGCGTGGAGCGATGATGCTACCACTGAAAATGAGGCTATGAATTTCCTCATGTATTGTGCTTCCCCAATTAAACTCCTAACCTCAAGAACATTAGTAGGAACAATCTATTTCATGATGGCCTCCATTTGGGTAGGATCTATCTTTAACTCTCCTCTTCCTATCACATACCCTAGATACAACAAATATTATCGTGAAAACTCACGCTTCTTGAGAATTGCTAGTAGTCATTCCTTCTTTAATGTCTCCAACACCCGTGTCAAATGAGAGATGAGCTCTTCTTAGGTAGCACTATATACTAGTATCTCATCCAAATAGACAATAATAAATGAATCTATAAAAGGGAATAATACATCATTCATTAATCTCATAAATGTAGTTGGGGCATTTCATAGGCCAAATGGCATGACTAAACACACATACAAACCTTTGGTTTTGAAGGTTGTCTTCTAGGTATCTTCTTCTTTGATGCAAACTTGGTGATATCCAGACTTTAAGTCCATCTTGGTGAAGTACTTTTCTTCCTACAATTGATCCAATAGATCATGTATCCTATTTAGGGGCTATTTGTTCTTGAGCGTGCTTTTTTTCAATTCCATGTAATCTATACACATCAGCCAAGTCTCGTCCTCCTTTGGCATAATGATGATGGTGACCCACATGGGGATGTACTTGGCCGAATGATACCCTATTCTAGTAGTTGTTGCAATTGTTTCTTCACCTCACTTTCTTCTATAATGGACTGCCTGTACAACCCAGTGTTTGGAAATGGGGAGTCCAAAAATAATTGGATCTTATGCTTTACTTCCCTCTTAGGTGGCAACCCTTTAGGCTCTCGGAACACATCCCTCTATGCCTATAGTAACTCCTCCATTTGTATTTTATGTTTCTTAGTAAAACCCTTTAGGGATGCCTTACTTCTTATTGACTCTTCTATAAAATAAATTTCTGTTAAAAAAAATAAAACATATTTCTTGCTGGAACTAATAAATTTCTTGGTTTGGTTGGCATCTACCAGTGAAAATTTTGTCTTGCCTTTGTGCAAATTGACGATGATTGATTTCCCATCCTTGATGAGTTGGTACTAGTTGGATCTCTACATGAATATTTCATCTCGTATGTATATGTAGGGACTCCCAAACATGACTTCACATACATCAAAGTGAACCACATCTAGTTCATGTTCATCAATAAAATCAACACTCATAGCAAATCTATTTTTTCATTGTTTTTCTACCTTCAGATCTACATCCTTATTTACCCATCCTAGTTTATATGGATTTGGATGACCAAGAACTTCCAGCCCCAAATTCTTGACCAACTCTGTTGCAATATTCGATTGCGATCGTGAGTCAAACAGAGAATCAATCTTGGTCTTCTTGACCTGTATATTTATATGGAAGATTTTGGTTATTTCTCTCTTCTTGTTGTTGAAGGCTACTTAGATTCACCTCCTTCTACACTGACGTACATACAATATTCTCATCCAAATCCAAGTTTCTTCCAACTTGATTGCTCAAATTAGTGGCCATGATATTATTCCTCTTATTATCTTTATTTTTTTTCTTAGTGTTACACCATTTTTTGGTCATCTAACTCTTCATCATTAGATGGACCCAAGTACACCATGTAAGACCAGTTTTACCCCAAGTAAAACTGCTTTCACTATGTTAATTAGGAAACCCCAAAAGGGAATATTAAACAAACCCATATTTTTTTGATTTTCCCCAAGGAATAATTAATTAAACCATAATTTAATTATTATTCCCAGTCATGTTTAACCCAAAAACAAAGAAATTAATGAGATAAACCCATAGTTATCTTATTATTTTCTAGGAATAATTATTAAATAATATTCCTTGTTAAATATGACCAAATCAACCACTATTAATTAAATAAATCATTATTTATTTGATTATATCTCAACCACTTCCTTAAAAGGATAAATAAATCAATTATTTATTTATTCTTCACTAATCAAGGGATTTTGACCCAAGTCAAAGTCCCTTTCCCTCCAACAAATAATAATAAAATATTCCATAGAGGTGAATCTAGATTTGGTTAACATTATTTTAATCATGCACCAAGATCTAGAATGACCCAATATTTTGTTATAAATAGGAGGGTTTTCCCCTTCATTCTTCACCTTTTGTTGGATACTAGATCACTCTGGATCTATACACTCGGTCTCATTTTCTGCCATTGTTGCTCCCATTGAGCTCTACCTTCTACATTGGGTTTTCTACATCTACAAGAGAGAGAAAGCTTAGATCTGAAGTGTTGAGGACTACAAAGAACCCATCCCATTGAGGAGATCTGGATACACCTTCTTGTTTCCTCCCAGGTGCCCTGTAATATAAAAATTCATTCAAAATCGTGTTCTTGTCTTGTCTGTTGGATGCATGGAGCAAACTCTTTACTTTACTGCTTAATGTCTTTCCATTTATAGATCTGTTTGTTGCAGCATTTTAACTGTCAGATGTTTTTTAGATATTGAGGCTGTCTTGATTACTCTAGCAGTAAAGATGGATAGCTTTCATGACAAAGAATTCATAATAACAAATGGCGACTCCACACGGGTTTTAAATTACGACCGCTGTCGTTTTTCATATTCCTGCATATCCAGCTACTTCAGGCCCTAGGGCTTCTTTTTTAGCTGCTTAGTTTTTCTCTTTTCATGTCATTTTCTCACATAAAACCCTAAAAACCTAAAATTTCTAACTTCCGTGTGTTTCTGGCCCTATTGCGCAGGTAAGCGACACCAGCCGCACCTGAGACGGCAATTTTTCAGAAAATCTGCCGCCGAAACAGCCGGAACGGGGGGGTCGCACCTTTTGGCCCAAAACCTGCGACCAGGACGCACCTTTTGGCCTGTTTCCTGCGACCTCAACTCAGATCAGGTCAGAACCTGCGACCTGCCTTTTTTCCAGCATTTTTTCTGTAATTTTTCTGGGTTCTGCTGCAGCCTCTGCCAGGGTTTTCCAGCCTCTGTCTCAGCCCGCCTTGACCAAGATCTGATCTGTTTTTACTCATCTAAGTGGGAACCCCGCCCCTTAGGGCTTTAGTACCCTCCACTTTTTGTGGAAGAGTTTCAGCTGTTTCAGCCGTCGGTTTCAGAGCTTCAGCCCCCTCTTTTTCCAGATCTGTGACCTCACTTCCAGATCCATTGAAATCAACCTCTTTTCCTTTCAAATCACCTCTTGTCGTTTTGTTTGGACCTCCCCTAAAGGCCTCTGCCTTGCCCCCCCGGCTTTTTGCTGATTTCCCTTTTTCCAGCCACCTTGCCTCTGTCTCTTGGCTGTGATCTGCACCCCTTATCTGCAGCTTTATCCTCCAGATCTCTGTCCTCTTTGACCCTAGATCTGTTG
This sequence comes from Pinus albicaulis, assembly GCA_034641835.2. Classification (NCBI taxonomy): domain Eukaryota; kingdom Viridiplantae; phylum Streptophyta; class Pinopsida; order Pinales; family Pinaceae; genus Pinus; species Pinus albicaulis. Next base: position 602,621,152 of record CM076583.1, read on the forward strand.
AGCTTCCCTTGTGTGTGTTTCCATAGTTTTTCCCTTTCTTTTCGGCATAGTTTTGAGAGACCCACCTTCTTGGTTTAGATAGATGCATACGTAGCTGTTATTTTTCTGTTATTTCAGCATTTTACTCTGTTCTCTGTAGGTTTATTTTCAGCTACGCAGCACACTTTTTTGCTCTCAACAACGGAAAGGGTTTAAAAATTAAAATTAACACACACCACACACTGACCCTAAGTGAAGAAGTGCCTGGTTTACACCGCCTGGCAAAGACTCTAAAATCAATCGTCACTGCACCTTATCTGCCCTTGACCTTCTTGATTCTGTCCCTTTCTGCCCTTGTCGGTTTCCTTCTTCCTGTCATCATTGCGCCCCCAAGGCGCCTTTCCCGGAGACTGCTTGGCCTTCATCCTCAGTTTCCGGTTGATCGACCTGCTCCGCACCGTCGTCGTCGAGCCAGTCCACCTTCGAGTCCGCACTCCGACTCCTCTCCTGATTCATCGGATCCCCCTTCTCCTTCCGGTTCTCCCCCTCCGACTCCTTTTACCTTCACCATGTCCGGATCAGGGCCTAATGCTAGCAGTTCTCCCGGCCCCAATGCCGGCCCTACTTCTAGCGGAACCGTCACAACCACTACTCCGGCCACCCCTGTGCTTCCGTACATTGCAGGCCTCAGCCTCCCCGATTTCCATCAGTTGATTAACGACCCCATTCACCATAATACTACCTGGCCCACTATGCCTACCAAGTTACCCTACGATATCCCTAAGTTCGAGGGCCTTAATGGCGAAGACCCAACCAATCACGTCCGGTCTTTCCACATGTGGTGTTCCTCCAACTCCATTACCGATGACTCCATCTGTCTTCGTTTGTTCCAACGCACGCTTACCGGCGAAGCTTCTAAATGGTATGTCGAACAGGCCACTTCCTCCCATACCACGTTCGAGACTCTTGCCCAAGCCTTCTTGTCGTACTTCGAGCTCCCTCTCCGATACGACACTGGTACGGAGCTCTTGACTTCATTTAAGCAATCCTCTTCCACACGCCTTTCTGCCCATGTTCAGGAATGGCGACGAAGACGGGGCTTATGTCGAGCCCCTCCCTTTGAAGATCGGGTTTACATGGACTGGTTCCTTCGCACCCTCCCGTCTCCCATCGGCAAAGATGTCGCCTCTCACTTTCCTCAGTCTGAAGAAGCCGCCCTCCAAATAGCTTTAAAATATGACCTGATCTACGCTCAATCTGGTTATGTTTATACCGTTCTTCCTGACATCCCCAGGCCCGGTGACGCTAACGCCCCGGGGGCATCTCATTCCGCCGACGATATTGTTGGATCTCTTTCCCACCCCTCTGCTCACCCCTCTGCCAAGCCTGGAGTCTTTCTCAGAGGCAACACCTCTGTACTCTGCCCCTCAGGCAACATGTATCCGGGATACGGCACTTGCCACCTCCTTTGCCCAACCTCCACCAGCACCTCATCTTAAGGTGCATAGCAAGAGCTACAGCCTAACAGTGCTTGACATCCTCCCGACATATGCGTTTCCGCCTCCCTTGCCTCCTCACAACCTGCAACAGCACTTACAACCCCCTCCAGGGCAAGTATTTGCACAGCAGGGTGCGATTAATCCCCCTTCTTCTCAAAGAAGGCGGAGAGACAACCAGAACCCATCTGCCCCCGGTAACCGAGGACCCAATTCTGGTATGGACCCTAACACTAGCAACCAGCCTCAGGGCTTTCCGCCCAGGCCGGACAGGCCGCTTCGCACAAACAAGCCCTGTTCGTGTTGCGGTGTTTACGGTCACTACACTCACGATTGCCCTCTCTTACCCCAGATGCGACAGATGTGGGGGTCTCAAGCCACATTGCGCGGACAACACGCCTCCCCTCACGCTCCTCCTAATGTGGCCACTACCCAGCCAGCTGTGTTCACTGATCCTTTCCCTCAACGGGGATTCGTGGCTACCCAACCCCCTGACAGCCATGCAGCCACACCCTCGTCCATTTCTGGTTCCTCTGACTACCAGATCCTCATGATGCCTGATCAGTCCCCACTAGTCAGACCTTCCCCTTCAAGCTCGGTCTCCTTCGATACCCCAAGCCCCACATGATCTGCTCCAGAGCCTCCTTCGAGTCTACGGAGGCCTACCCGACATCCCAGTGCTTCTGCACATCCCTCAGCACCCAAAGTGAGAGTTCCCAAAAGATTCAAAAAAGGTCCTATTCTTTCTGCCCAGAAATCTTTGCCTCCGATCCAAGCCGCTCAATCGTACAGTCTAGTAGATGATTTGGCACAATCCCCTGCTGCCATTTCCACACTGGAACTCCTCCAGTCGTGCCCTTCTCAAAGGAAGGCTCTACTATCTGCCGTGGGCGCTGTTGATCCTGCTGATGACCAAATGATTGTTTTCGACGCCACCCAATCGAACCACCCTCCTCTTCCTCCTTCCGTTACTTTCCAAATCCCAGTCAAAATCCGGAACGCCACTGTATCCCAGTGTATAATTGATGAGGGGGCATCCACCTGTGTGATGTCCGCTTCGGTTTGGAAGCAACTCGGATCCCCTGAGTTGGCCCCTTCCACGATCACCCTTCGAGCGTGGGATGGTCATACCTCCCAGCCTATTGGCCTGTTTCGTAACTGTCCCATCACCCTCGCCGGTAAGACTGTTTGCGTTGATGTCGAAGTCATTGACGCCCCTCTAGACTACAACATTCTATTGGGGCGAAGCTACACCTATGCCATGTCTGCTGTCCCATCCGCGGTCTTCCGCAAGATGTCTTTTTCACATAATGGAAAGATAGTCACCATTGACCAGCTATCGTATCATGAGCCGCCGTCTCCATCCGGCTCCGAGACGACCATCTGTTCTGTAGCCAACAAGCAAACCGTCGATTCTTTGACCAGTGTCTCCCCCGGCGTCTATAAAGATTCCACCCTGCTTGGTACTTTTCCTCACCTTCCTCCCCCTCCTGTTACTGACCCCAGCTTGTCGAATGTTTGCATGATGCAATCGTCTCAGGCTGCCCATAAACGGCCTGCCTCGGCTAGCCCGCACCCTCCTCCCCGCCCTTCGCAACCCGCTCCTAGCCATCCATCTCAGCCAGCCGGACCTCCTCTTTCTGGCCCTCCCCCTACAGCTGGCACCCCCGAACCTCTTTATCCTCCAGGCTCGGTCCCCCCTAGCCTTAACCATCTTGGAGCCGTTCCTCCTGGTCATTACCCTGCTGGACAGATCCCCTTCTTGGCTCCCCCTCCCGGAGTATATTCCGTCCCCGTCATGGCCACCCTTTCTCTCCCTAACTTGGCCTTGGGTATTCCGGTTTGGTACCTTGACCCCCCAGCCGCCACCCCCCCTGGTCACCCCAAACCTTACATGGCTTTGACACCGGTTCAACCGGTCCCCCTCGCTTCCTCCATAGCCAACGTGCCCCCAACACCTCCACAGGACCCTTCTCCTGCTGAGTCGGCTCCCGGGAAGAAAGGAAAAGCCCGCAAGGGGGCAACCAAAGACCAAACCACCACAACCACCTCGGCTCCTCCCCCACCCTCGAAGCCTTGTGCCTTATGTGATGTCATCGGTCATGCCACCCATGCTTGTCCCAAGTTACCCCGTATTCGCCCCATGGTAAAAGTCGCGTTCCCCGACACTACGGTCCCTGAAACTCCCACTCCTGCTTCGACTGTCTCCAAGAACCCCAAGACTCTCCGCACCAACAAGCCTTGTGCTTTGTGCAGTGTCCATGGCCACTACTCCCATCATTGTCCTCACCTGACGCATTACCATGCCTCCCTTGAGGTGATCCGCGAGTATGAGGTTGAACAAAATCAATCCGCCTCTCCCATTCTCGCGCAGTATGCTGCAGCCCAGCCTGAGGATTCCACCGATCCCATCCACATTCCCCCCCCTGATGTCCAGATGACGGAGTCTACAGTCACCATTCTTTACCTATCCTCCTCTGCCCGACACTTGGAACCTAGCCCGTCTGCTGCCTCCCCCATTGTGTCCCTTGATACTCGAGATCACTCCACTGGTGTCTCTGTTGACCTTCGCAGCCCGAGTCCTCGCCATGTTTCCGATAGCCCTCATACATCACCTTGTTTGAGTTTTTCTCATCCTGCCCCTTCCCCCCGCCATTTCCGCTCGATGACTTCTACCCCCTCACGCTGCCGTCCTTTCCTTTCATCCCCTCATGTATTGTCTTGTCACACCACCTTGCGCATCCCCCCGTCCACATCCTTTATCGGTTACGCCGATGGTGCAAGTCGCTACTCCAGGAATCTTGCCTCGGCAGGGTGGGCCATCTTCACCCCCTTGCATGACCTCGTTCTGTCTAAAGGGGTATGCATTGGTTCTGCCACCAACAATCAGGCCGAATACGATGCAGTGCGTGGCCTCCTAGCTGATGCTTTGCTGCATCGCATTCGCCACCTGCACGTTCGCTTGGATTCCTTGCTTCTTGTCATGCAACTAAATGGTGTTTATCGTGTGCGTAACCCTGTGCTGTTTAGACGCTATTTACGAGTAAAAGTCTTAATACGTGCGTTTGAAACCATAACTTTCAACCATGTACCCAGAGACCAGAATCACTACGTAGATAGTATTACAAACCATGTTCTAGATTGGCATTTATCACACACAATTCATACCAGACAATAACATTAAATCAACCATCAAAAGACGATGCATATCCATAATATGTGTCGCAAACCATATATTGATGAGTCCATCTACTCTGATACACACGACATGCCCATAGCATGTTCCAAAAAACTGGGGGCACCATACGCCCCCCCATACATATACATACGACATGCCCATAGCATGTTACAAACAAAAACTGGGGGCACCATATGCCCCTCCATACATTCTAGGGGGCCCCACCTATCCCTACATACATCAGAAGGGGCACCATATGCCCCTAATCACTATCTGGAGGCTCCCGGGCCAATGGCTCTGCCCCTGCAGCATGTAGATCACGCATAGTTTGACCGGCCATCGCCATGCGCCGCATGATACCTCGCCACTCAGAGGGGAGACCAACACATGGCTCTATGTACTAGTCGTCTAAATCCTGCCACCCGCGCTCTGATACTCCGGTCAACAGCTGCTCACATCTACGACGGATGTCCTCCAGTAGGGCGGCTGCACCATCATTTTGCGCTGCTCTCGATCCACTCGGACCCGTAGCTCCAGACGCTGCCGGTCATCCCATATATCCGGCCGGTTTTACCGGTGCTATATCTGCATACCAAAAGTCCCTGAATCAGTATCATTATTTACTATTCAAAAAAATTTAAACATGCCCATACAAGAATAGCCATTTGTCACTTACCATCGGGCCCCCAAACTCGACCAGCCGGAAGTGGCAAATCCGGATCCCCATAGTAGCTCATCCCACTATACGGGTAGTCGTCTATGTACAGCGGCATCTGATCCCAATGGGCAAAGAACTCCGGTCGAAATGTTCGCCCGACCGCCCCTCCTCCTCCTTTGCAGAGTAGTCGTCCCCAACGACGCATCCTGGGCTCTCTCGGGGCCCCATCTGGAAGATGCACACGAGGCCTCAAGGTCGGGATCTTCTCAAAGAAGAAGGCGCACAACAAAGTCCCATATGAGCAATCATGATTCACCTACCGCCTGCATAGCGACAACTGTCGCTTTAGCGACACCAACATCATTTGGGCCCACCCAAAGTAGGTCCCACTCAACACACTCTCCACTATCATCATCTTCCCACCGGTGATGTGATGGAACGCCTGGGTGCCCAGGATTCGCAGTACAGCTGCGGCCACTGCACGGGTTTCTAGCCTCTCTAGATCCCCGATCGATATCCGAGTCCCCTTGACTTGGAAACCCGATCGACAATGGCGTTCCACAAACTCCATGATATGTCACCCCCGCGGCAACACTGGCTGCGTGTCTCCCACTATCCCCAATGGTGGGAGGCCGGTCAGAAAGTACACATCCTGGACTGTCAATTCGATCCTGTGCCCCTGCACTACAAAGATCTCCTGATCTGGATCCCAGTAACTGATAATCCGGGCCAGTAATGGTTCCCCTGCTCTCATCAACGGGTTCTCCACAAACTTGAGAACCCCAAATCTGGCCAATACACGACGGACGCCCTGATCCGCCTGGATCTCTGCCCGAAGTGTTCCCAGATCCCTCTCTCTCCAGTTGACCCGTAACTCTGCCATACCTGCACAAACACATTCTCTTTGTCAGGATACAGATCGGGCAAACCATAACCACACACAAAAACCCAACTCCCAACCATCAAACAGCACCAAGCCCCCCTCCCCTCCTAGGTCGCAGCTTTCTACCCATTTCTGGACCAGGTCGCACTTTTTGCCCCCAAACCTACGTCCTGGGTCGCACTTTTTGCCCCAAAAGGTGCGACCCGGCCGTAGAGAGGAGGGAGGGGCTGTTTCTGGGGTGTTGGGCCCTAAACTGCAAATCTAATCCATCAAAATGCAAGAGCTAGGTTAGGCCTCTTACCTCCAACTGACAGATCTCGAATCCAAAGGTCGGTTTGTCCGCTACGTTCGCCGCAAGATTTAGGGCCTTCTCTCCTCTCCACATTCACCACAGCAACAATAGCAAATGAATGATTTTGGAGGAAAAACTGCCTCATTAAAAGAGAACCCCTGTTTCTTCTTTCGACTGCTGCGACCACACCGTAGCCCCGTTCGACGAACCGTCAGCACCGCTGGATAGATCTCACCGAGCTCTCAAATGGGTTTTACTTAGTTTTTGGTGATTTGATACTTCACCCAGACACATTTTTCCACGAAGGGTCACTTTACCACTCCTTAAAATCGAATTTCCTCACTTACGACACTTGTACTTGGGGCACCACATCGCCCCCTTACTTGTCCATGTTCGTGTTGATTTTCGTCATGAGTGCCCACCTTGTACTCATGTTTCTATGACCCCCCATTGGGGCCTTTACTGTGTGGCAGCAGTATCTAGTCGCCCTTGCTTAGAGCATCCGAGTTGAGTCATCATTGCATTCATGGAGTCTATCCTGCATCCTTTTACACCCTACTATAGCCCTCCATTCTTTTTGCTTGGTTCCTCTCTTATGTCGCATCTCATGACCTTCAGCCCCACTGTCCCCTGTCCCCTTCGCTATTGTGTCAGTCGCTGCCATGTCATTCATGCCCTTTATGCTCTAACAAGGGAAGTTGTCCATTCGCCACTCCATCCTTCCCATTTCCACCATCATCATTAGTGTCAGTCTGTCCGTCGCTCTATTACTCTTCTCTCGTGCCTTAGTTGAGGTTCTCTCATGGCCTCACCTACGGCGGACCTCCTTCTGTCGACCTCAGCACATTTATTCCAGAAGCACGGTCTAGAGGGCGGTGTACCTTGGTTCCAGCTTCCACTTTTGTTCGGTGCCTCGGATCAGGCAGGGGGATTTCTCACTTCCCTTTGACTTGGTTGCTTCTCCAGCTCCTTTCAGCATGATCGAGATTCGTATACTGGACAGTCCAGTGACCCAGCAGCAGCTCTTGATGATTCCCGGGCGTGTGTGAGATGTCTCAACCCTCATGAGGGGGTGGCCTTGCAGGTAGCCCCCCACATGCCCGGATGACCTCTTCATTGCAGCCTTTGATGCCGCTCCAGATTTTGATGATGTTGGCCTTAGCCACTTGCAGCACCTCTATGATTTGCATGTATCAGTCAGATTTTGTGAGCCCTTCCCCATTTACAGGGGGCATTTGGGTTGTATTTATCTCATGTACTCGGATGATATTGTACTAGTCCTGGCTGTTATCCCAGGCACAGCATGTATGTGAGACTATTCATTGTATTTTTATCTGGCTCTTGATTATGCCAGCTGTACTCTATGGTTCGGTCCCTTGTTCACTGGCCACACTATTCTTTTGTACTTTGTCACGGCGGGCCTAGGTATGCCTCCCCCGCCGCCTTCAGCACAGGTACCCTCTCATAACAGAGACTTGTTGCACCTGCGAGTCTCGTCTCCTCAGGGTCTAGTCCTTCAGCACACTATCTACCTCATATTTCTCTCTCTGACATACCCTTTTGTTGTCTAGTGATTGTTTTCTTACAACGTACTTCGGTCATACGATTTGCTCCTGACACTCGCACGCTGGGGGGCAATCTATTACACCATTTTTTGGTCATCTAACTCTTCATCATTAGATGGACCCAAGTACACCATGTAAGACCAGTTTTACCCCAAGTAAAACTGCTTTCACTATGTTAATTAGGAAACGCCAAAAGGAATAATTAATTAAACCATAATTTAATTATTATTCCCAGTCATGTTTAACCCAAAAACAAAGAAATTAATGAGATAAACCCATAGTTATCTTATTATTTTCTAGGAATAATTATTTAAATAATATTCCTTGTTAAATATGACGAAATCAACCACCATTAATCAACTAAATCATTATTTATTTGATTATATCCCAACCACTTCCTTAAAAAGATAAATAAATCATTTATTTATTTATTTTTCACTAATCAAGGGATTTGACCCAAGTCAAACACCCTTTCCATCCAACAAATAATAATAAAATATTCCATAGAGGTGGATCTAGATGTGATTAACATTATTTTAATCATGCACCAAGATCTAGAAGGACCCAATATTTTGTTATAAATAGGAGGGTTTTCCCCATCATTCTTCACCTTTTGTTGGATATTAGATCACTCTGGATCTATACACTTGGTCTCATTTCTGCCATGTTGCTCCCATTGAGCTCTACCTTCTACAGTGGGTTTTCTACATCTACAAGAGAAAGAAAGCTTAGATCTGAAGTGCTGAGGACTACAAAGAACCCATCCCATTGAGGAGATCTGGATACACCTTCTTGTTTCTTCCCAGGTGCCCTGTAATATAAAAATTCATTCAAAAATCGTGTTCTTGTCTTGTCTGTTGGATGCATGGAGCAAACTCTTTACTTTACTGCTTAATATCTTTCCATTTATAGATCTGTTTGTTGCAGCACTTTAACTACTAATCGCAGATCTGAAGATGTTTTGCAGCCATTATTGTTGTTAGGGCTATTAGTTATGCGTAGCTAAAGTGGTTCTTTTTCGTACGCTTCGACAAAGAATTCATACTAACACTTAGATTTTAGCTTTGGATGCAACTTCAAACACTTCTCCTATGTATGGTAGTCAATCTTGTAGTGGTTGTAGTGGTTGTTGGGATATTTGCATTGTTCTTCTATGTATTTCATATTTTTATCTTTTTCCTTGTTGTTTCTTCTTCCCCTCCTTAGAATCATCTTGTTTCTCTTTCTGCTTTGATCCAGTTTATTACACTCTCTTCAGGCCTATGTTATCCAAGTATTGTACCTATACACAAGCATCATCCAATGATTTTGGTTTTAACAACATCATTTGCTCCCAAAAATGGCAGTGTATAAATCCAAAATATTTGAGGAGTACATATGATTTCTTCGAGGAGATACCAAGCATTATGGCCATCTTTCTGAACTTTATGGTGTATTCCTGCACACTTTAGCCTGAATTTTTCTAAAGTAGTGCCAATGAATCCATTGGTCCTCTATGTAACAAATAGGATAAAACTATGACTTAATGAGGGTTTTAAAGTCCTCCCACTTATTCACTGGAGGCTCTCCCTCCAACCTCATGATCTTCGTGTGGCTCTGCCACCAAGTTAATGCATGGCCCTCTATTTTCAGTCACTCAAATGAAATATTTTTCCTTCAATTTGATGAAAAATGAAATAAACTTATAGTTGTTGCTAGTGATTCAGCCTCAGAGCGCCGATCTCGTTGTGGTACGACTTGATATCGAATTTTGCTTTCATTTTAAACAGGCACTATGATTGGTTCATGGCACTCAAACTGGGTTGATATTTTCTGGGTTCTTTCTTCAGCTAGTTCTTTGTTTCTTCTCGATATCTTGATCCCCCTTTTGATTTTCCTCTGCATTTGAACCCCCATCTTCTCCAAATATCCCAAGATTATTTCTCAGGTCCACCATGAGGAGATTTACATTGTGATTTCTATTTGCGACTAGTTCTTTCAACTGCAAAAACCTCACCTCTACAGGATAACAAGGGTCATTCATAGATTCATCGACCATGATTAGTGTTTTATGATTTTCATCCTCGCCGATCTAGATCCCCTGCAAATCTCCATAAAATAACCAAATAAACCTGCTTTTATACCAATTTTATCCATAAATTTTTGTTGATATTCCACTAGACAGTTTGTCACAATAGATTTGATAATATTATATTTAAAATATGAAATTCTACATTATTACAGTTTTATTAAAATTTTAGGTCTTTAGATTTTACTGTAAATATTGCATGCATGTGAATGAAAATTATGTAGAAAATAGAGAACGAAAAAATAAATTCACGCACACATATATAACACGATATTTTCTCTGGGAAACCATTTCGGGAGAAAAACCCATATGGAAGATGAGGTCGCTCCACTCTCTTTGTCTGTTTGGAAATATGGATGGGAGTACAAAGAAGTGTGGATTGTGGCCTGTGGGTTTCTATAGCGCGCAAATACTCTTTTTATGTTATACCTCCTATCCCTCTTGGCTATTTTTCTCAGCTATGGAGAAAATTCACTTGAAATAAAATGGAATCTCTTTTCCTCCTGGTGGCCCAGTTATAACACAGCCTGATAACCCACTGGTGGTTAGGTTTGACTACCCAAACTCTTAACCAAAGTTACAATATAGACTCTTCTATAGTATTATACATCATAATAACATGGATAAGCCCATTTCCATGAATAATGGGGGCTAATACGACATCCTCTTGAACAATGGTGGTGAAAACATGAAGGTGAACTTCTAAGTAGTATAAATTTCGCATACAGACTCTGATTGACACGCTTATTGTGTCGTTGGAAAGATATATGTGCGTATAATAACATGAGAAGGTGTGGTGCTAAAGGGGAAAATTTTTACCCCAAAAAAATGTCGCTTGATGCCTCAAAATGCTCTTGGAAGGTTTCAGACCCTGTTTTACCAAACTAGGTCTTGCCAGTCAAAATGGTCCCATGAGATGATTCCTCCACTTTTTCCACTTCAAATGCATCGATATGGATGAAAAAAATATAATGATCCAATATGGATCATCCAACCAACATGTCCTATGGATTCCAAGAGTTCCACTACCCTAATGGGTCTTCCAAGTAGCTTTACATGCTCCTATTTCCACCATGGTATGCATGCTTCTATGGTTGTCTGCTAGCATTCTCCATAGAATTTTCTACATTGATCCCCTCTCCATCATCTATTCCACATTTCCAAACATCCCTCTATTGTATGCATTCCTCTTTTTCACCACTTGGAATTTCCCCAAGCCACCTCATGGGCCTTGGTTATATTCATGGGATCCTTTTATAATTATTAAATCATATAAGCCCATTTTCATTCATCCATGGACTCTCATCACCCCATCATTGTTTCATATTTTGATTCAATTCCATTTTATTTCATTTATATGAATGTGCTACATGATTACATTATTAGGCCTTCTAGCCTAAAAATATAAAAACATCTGCACATGGGAATCAGAGGCCTCAAAATATGTCCTTGGCTCACCAACCTATTTAATGTGTCCTGACTCACCAGCCTAGTTCTGCATATACATGTTATTACATTCCATGGGTTGAACAAGGGTGTTATATTCCCATCCCCATTATTTAGGCGTTGTGCTCAGTGTAATATATATATATATATATATATAGAGAGAGAGAGAGAGAGAGAGAGAGAGAGAGAGAGAACAACTTATTCAAAAAGAAGATGGTATTCCTCCCTCACCATGTCATCATACTCCTATGTAGTGTATTCAAGATTGAAATGGTTCGTTTTCACCTTTACAAAAGAGACAACTCAATTACTAAGAAATTTTACTTTCTTGTCGAAAATATGCATTGGTTGGACCTGAAAGTCTCCCTCGGGCTCCACCTAAATCATGTTCCTATTAGTGACATGGTTAGCATCAGGAAAATACTTTTTAAGCAATAAAACATGAAAAAAATTATGAATGTTCATGGATGTTGATAATAAATTCCTATATGAAACCAAAATGATCTTTTATAGGATCTCAAATGGTCAAGAATATCCCCTTGTCAACATTTCACAGTTTCCCAATTTCGGGGAACTTTTCCTTACCTTCGCCCTTAAGAAGACATGGTTGCCAATTTTGGATTCCCTGCTTGACATGTTCATGTCTGCATAACTTTTATGTCTATCTAGGGTAGCTTTCAAATTTTGTTTAATATTTGTTAATTTTTCTTCCATTTCCCTAAGAAAATATGGACCAACAATGGCCCTATCAACTGGAGTATCCCAGCTCACTGGTACGTTTCATTTCCTACCATACAAGGCTTCAAATAGGATCATATTCAAAGATTATTTATACCCATTATTATAATCAAATTCCATCGAGTGAAAATATTTTTCCCATTTCAATGGTTTTTTCATTGCATACATCCTCAGCATGTTTTTAATGGCCTGATTAAATCTTTTTGTTTGGCCATCCAAATTTGGATGTTATGCAGCTATAATAAAATTTATATTACTCCCAAATCCCTTAAATAATTTTTTCAAAAAATTGGATGTAAAATTGGGATCTCTTTGATATATTTTCCTTGGGAACATTATGCAACCTAGCAATTTCCTTCATGTACATATTAGCAAGATTGGTTTTCTTGTGTGTTGAATTCATTGGAATGAAGTGGGAAACCTTGGTGAGTTTATCCACCTCAACCATTATGGAATAATCTTGCTTTACTATTCTGGGAATATTTGTAATGAAATCCATGGAAACAATTTCCCATTTCCACTCAAAAATGGGTATTAGATGCAACAACCCTGATGGGTGGCTATGTTCAACTTTAACCTTTTGGAATTCAAAGAACCTAGCTATATAATCAACCACTTCCTTATTCATGCCTCACCAAAAATCATTTTTCTTGACTGTCGATATTTCCTTTTGATACCCTTCATAAGTATTTCTAGCATCTCACTCACCAGGAATATCCCTTAGGGATTCGACACAGATTATACCTTTATGAAAAATAACTCCATCTTTTTTCCATTTCATAATTATTGTATTTTGGATGCACTTCTCCTTGTTGTAAGCTACTTTTTTATTTCCTTGTATTACTGATCTAAATTATCAGCCTTTAAAATTCTGAATTTTAATCATATTTACATGTTCTTATGTTTGTAGCATGCATTACATACACCCTCTTGTTGATTGCATCAATCACTTCATTTTTCTTTGCCTTTATGTGCTTAATTTCAAAGTCACAATTAGCCAAAAAATCTTGCCATATAATTTTCATGGCATTTAAATGTGGATGTCCAAAAAAATACTTTAATCCACTATGGTAATTTATTAAACATCTTTTCTATGAGGTAATTCCTCATCTTTAAGGCATTTGCAATATCTTCCAACTCCAAATCATGAGTGCCGTAATTATTTTCATGCTCCTTTAGCTTCCTAGATTCATAGCATATTACATGCCCATTCTACATGAGAACTCCTCCAAGTCATTCTTTACATGCACATGTGCACACAATAAGGTCTTCATTTAGGTCAATTATCTTCAATGTAGGTTCCCTTGTCATCTACCTCTTTAAACGTTGAAATGCCTCTTCACATTATGATACCAGTCAAATTTTGAAACTTTATTTTGCAAATAAGTAATAGGGTGGGATATCCTTGAGAATTATTCAATAAATATTCTATAATATCCTGTTAAACCCATGAAATACCTCTGTCACATTTTTAGGTTTTTTCCACTCTTCAATTGCCTTAATCTTTGTTGGGTCTACTGTTATCCCTTCTTATGAAATAATATGACCCAAATAATGAATCTTTATCTGATAAAATGAGCACATACTTAGTTTAGAAAATAGTTGATGCTTTCTAAGTACCTGTAGCAACATCCTTAAATTGTGTCCATGCACTTCCTTAGATTTAAAATATCTAGCAATATCATCCAAAAACACAATAAAAAACTTATCCAAGTAATTTTTGAAAATACAATTTATGGGGCACATAAAAACACTTGATGGATTATATAGCTTGAATGGCACCACTACAAACTCATAATTCCCATATCGAGTTCAAAATTTTGTCTCGCTAATGTCTTGTTCCTTAATCCTTCCTTGATGATATCCCGACCTTAAACCAATTTTAGAAAATAACTTAGCTTCCCTAAATTGGTCAAACAAATCATCTATTCTAGGGAATGGGTACTTATTCTTCACTTTGAGCTTGTTCAACTGATGAAAGTAAATGCACAATGTTATTATACCATCCTTCTTTATAAAAAATAAGACCGGGACACCCTGCAGTATTACACTTGCGCATATGTATCCATTCCTTAAGAGCTCTTTCGACTACATTTTTAATTCTTTCAATTCTAGTGTGCTCATCTTGTATGGTGTTTTGGACCTCAGTGCAAATCCAGCTATCAAATATGTAGATAATTCAATGTCTCTTTTAGGTGGTAACCCTGGAGTTTCTGAAAACACATCTTGAAACTCCTTATGTACTAGGTGGTCCCCAAGATTTGGTTCCCGATCCTCAACCATGTCCTCCATGTGGGTTGCATAAACTTGGACCCTTTCCTAAATTTATTTTTTAGTTGCATAGATGATATATCCCTAACAAAAATCAACCTTGGTGTCCCTAACACCTGCCTTTTTTGCCCTTTTTCATCTAGGCAAGTCAATGTTTTTTTGTAACAATCTAGTATTACATGATGCTTTTCCATCCAATCCATTCTAATTAGATAATCATATGAGCCTAAGGATATTCTGTTAAAATATTCCTTTGTATCCATCCCATTCATATTGTAAGTACATTCCTTCACAAGTTCAATTATTATTCTTTTAGTTCATGTAGCTATCGAAACTAACCAAGCCCTGCTATGCTTAGTTTTCTTCAAACTAAAATTTTCAGCGAATTTGGGATCACAATAACTATGAATAGCTCGAGAATCAATTAAAATATCAATGGGTTGATTATTTAACTTACCCTCCACTTCTACAATGAGTGCCTAATGTTCATATTATTTGTTGTCTAATGTTGATGATAGATCATGTGCATGCTTCTTCCCACATCCTCCATTGTATCAAATCTTTGGATATGATGTACAATCTTCATTTTTCCTTCTTTGTGTGGCTGATCCTTGTACTGATGCTCTCCTCCACAAACCCAACAACTAGTGGGTTGAAATTGTGGTCTCTTATTCAATATATATATATTTCTTATTTCACTATGGGTTGGTTGAGTTTATTGATTTTCCTAAGAATTATTCTTGAAGGTTGAAGGTTTGAACCCCTTCTTCCTGTTATCACTCCGTAATTTCCTAAGGTTGTGAAATAAATTCTAGAGGTAAACACAAAACCACTTTGGAAGCTGTGATCTAGCCCTGCCACCTTCAAAGAGGGATCTCTATGTCAAATTTAACTTTGTTTTTTTTAGAATTTTAGGCTAGATGTGAAATTTCAGTGTTTGGTTTTTAAAATCGTTTGGATGGGACAATAAGAGAAATCCATTGGGAAATTGGAGTCGATTAAACTTTAAGTTGATTAATTTTAGTAATAACAGACAAGTTTAATAGGGAAAGGTAGGCAGACTCATTAGATCTAAAAAGCTTTGTGATATGGTAAAGAAGGAAAGATTAAGAATCCATTAAACATAGAGCAGTTAAGAATTCTATTGTTAGACTTCAGTGGAAAACATTGATTTCATTCATAAGCCATAATTGAGTGCATTTAAACAAATTCAAATCCTTATTTTTCTTAGAATAAAATAGATGTAATAACATGCCATTTAATAGAGAAAAAGAAACATTAACAAAAGAAGAATAACATTGCCAACAAGTCTGACACAAGAATCCTGAAAAGCTTTCTATATTTTTGAAATTTTTCCACTTGAGCCCAATGAACAACTTTACATTCAATAATAGATTTCTTCATACAAATCCCAACACTAATACTTTGAATTTGGAAGTATTTATACAAAACTTAATAAAAAATATCGTGAGTGAAAATCTCAAGATTATCTACAAAATATAAAAAATGTTTACAAAAATAGAGCAAGATAAGAGGAAATCTAAAACTAATGTGATTTCTAGCTCTAATCTTGAGGATGATTGTTGATGAATGGACCTCAAAAAGTGTTGCGTTGTTTGCCTTGATTTTGAAAATGAAATTGTTTCACCAAAGTAACTCACATAGTTTTTCCCATCAATCTTCACTTGGGATAGAATATTGTGTTAAATTTCTATATGACTCATGTAAATTTGTGTACTTATGGAAGGTGGGCTTGATGATGAACAAGTGCTTGACCTCCTGACAGATGAATAAGTCAAATTCTATGGCCTCCATGAATGCCTTCCCTATGATGTTTCCTTTTATATCTGTAAATCTTGATATATCTTGGGCAATAGTACATAATTTATCATGATAATATTTCAAGCTAACTAGATTGTCTCCTATCGCCATTAATATTGGAATCCCTTTCCCATTGAGCACATGAAATTTCTTATGGAATCTTTGAATGATGGATTCCAGATTGTTGCATTTATTCTCTAGTTAGAGCATAAGGTTCCTTTTAGTGTGCATTATTTTTACCTCCAAGATAGTTTATGTCATGTCTTGAATTCCAAGCTATTCTAATTCTTCTATAGTTTTGGTATTTAATTTTTTATAATTGTTGTTTCTTCACCCATTTTTTGTCCTAATTTTGTTTTAATTTCCTTCACCACTTCTTTGGATATTTGTACTAATTCTTGCTGCTCAAAAATAATTTGGATTGAAGGCCATATTTCAGTGATGGTTTCATTTTTCTCTATCCATATGCTTTCTTTTTTCTGTGCCAAAGTTTGTGTCATGGCTGATTCACTTTCCATTTGTTCAACTCTTTGATTGAGGCTATGATTTTTCTGCAATTATGCAACATAAGAACTATCAATTCTTAATTTATGTTCTTGTATTGTTTTAAGCTTGCCATTTAGTTTAGCAATTTCTTTCTCTTGAATGGACAAATTTTCCATGGCTTTAACCAGCTCAATTGAAATAGTCTATGCTGGTGTTGAGGTTGATGTAGATGCCCCTGGGATTTTTGCAACTGAGATGGGTATTTCTATGAGTGGAACTATGGCCTACTGTGATGATTGTTTCTTCTCTTTGAGAAGTTTCCCCATATCCACTTCCATGTCTATAATATGGTTATTCTATTCAATTATTATCATGAACATGTCTTCCTTTTGCTTTTCCATTTCTCCAACTTCCTTGGCATTTGGATATTCTGTAGTGGGAAGCTTGAGATGCTTCCTCAATGCTGCTATGTCAACAGTTTTCCTTTTCACAATCTCCTCTACTGCATTTACATCACTGGGATTTTATCCCAGCTTAATCACCAAGTCTTCAAGTGACTTTATCTTGGTATACTTGGCTAAGGATGAGATCCTTTCCAACTTTAACTATGTTTGTATGTTGTTGACTGATACCTGAAATTTGGAAGCTGACATGCAAGCATTAGTTAAAGTAGAATACATCATCTCACTAGTTTTATTATGCATATCCATTTGGTCAATTGGATGATTCCGTTGTGCATCAAAGGAAAATGTAGGTTCTTTGTAATATGTTGGTGTCTTTGGCACTGGAACCTATGCTTCAAGAAATGAAATTTGCATTTTCCCTTTCTTTGTATCAAAGGTTGAGATAAGCATGTGCTGTGAGGTATTTTTTTGCTTCCAGAATTGGGTGTATGTGTTCAATTTTAGCATTTCATTCCTTTGTTTGATTTCCTTGTATTTGGAAAAAATGTTAGGCTCAACTGTGTCCTAAGCCAATTCTATTATTCGTGTTGTATCTAGAGGATATTTGGATGTTTATGAAGAGGGAGATCCTATGAAAATTTCATCCTCCCTTGTAGAAAAATGAGGACCTGTCATAATTATTTTTTCCTGCTCTTTACTTCCCTGATGAAAAACTGGTCCAGAGTTAGTCTTATGTTTCTTCCTATATATCAGGAACTCCTTAGATCCAATTTCTGTCACTAGAGAATATTCCTCTTCCATTATCCTTTTCTCATGTTTTTCTTGAGGTTTAGGAGTCTGAAAAGTGGTTGTGGATATGGTTTGTTCTTTGACCTCCTGCAGTGTGTTCTCCTCCCACTGACCCTAGTTCATAAATTTCTCGGTCTCTCGCCTAGGAGTGTGGGTGTAAGGAGTGGTCTTTTTCTCCACCCTCAACTTTGAAATTATGCTGAAAGGGTCATAAGACCAAGTGAAACTCAATTTGAAATCCATTTGCTTAAAAATCTATCTGCCTCTTCACCAGTTGTTCTGGTATTGCAAACAAATGACCCAATCTGTGCTTTGATTTTGAATTGTGCCTTATTTTCAGCTACAAAAAAATCTAAGCTATCTATATGTATCATTTGTATTATATATTCTAGTGAGAACAATTTCATGGTAAATTTTTTTGGAAGCTTATAGGGTGGCAATTCACACCCATAAACTCTAATCTTTGTGTAGTTTGGTATAAATACCAATCATTTTTTTTCGCCTGGTCACTAAGTTGCAACACTCTTTGAATCTCTACTCCTATCCTAGATTCCAGGTCACTATTTAGCAGAAAAAAACTGTGTAAATAAAATGATCAATATAGTATGCAAAGGTAAACTCGGTGGAATTTTTCCTCGCGAAGGAGGTCCAATGTGTGACTGATTTTGAATTTCCCTACTCATCCAACTTCTGCAAAGAAAATGGAAATCTATTTGCTTGATGATAAACAAAAAATTAAACTAACCAGATGTTTATTTGAAAGCTCCCTCTATAGGAAACTTTAGAAATTGATCATGTATTTCCTTTGTAATGTGCTCATTGTAATTGAAAATTGTAGGTTTTTCACCAATCGTAAAAATTGATAAGAAGCCAATAATGGCCTCATCCACACACTAATCAAGTGCTAGCTGATTATGTATGAGGTGATTGTGATTATATGCTTGGTTACTTCGAGGAACATAGAAGATGAGTGTGGAGGGTTTGTCTTGGGCAGTTGAGCATCCTCAGGGAGAAAAATTTCGAAGATCTTGGCTCTCTCTGGAAAGGTTAGGTTTTTCTAGAGTTCTATTAGATAATCTACTGATAATGGCTTTGTGGATTCTAGATTTTTCACTTGCATCATTTGTGAAATGGATTTAGTTTTAATAGTGAGAAGAAATTTACCATTATGGTTTACAATTTCTCTTCGGATGGGTACATAGATGATTTGGCACCAGGAGATTAGTTCAGGGAAATAATGGGTTTGTGGGAACATGAAATGGGGTAGGGAAGATTCCCACAGGCCCAATTCATCAGTAAGGTCTAAAAAATTCTTCTTCAACCAACTATGAATTTTGAACATGTCGAATTCATAGATAGTCTCAAGAATCTTGTATTGCAGGTCGACCAAAGGTAGGTAATCAAGGTCAATGGCAGGGGGTAGCATATGATTTTCTTCATGTTTCTTGCATTTATTCTTGGGGGTCTTACCTTTAGGGGAAATTTTTTAAAACAGAAGGATGAGGATGCTTAGATTACCTCGAAAGTGAGGCTAACAATCGAATCCTGAAGTGGGGTCGCTGATGGCGATCTGATCATTGTTACTGGGAAATTTATTGGATGTTGGGACAGAGTGGAAGACTACAAATTTTTCTTGGTCGTTTAAAACAATGAAGAAGTGAATTTTATGGTTTTACAATGACTAACATAGAAGTTTAGAAACACATTGTTGGGTTTTTACCATTTAACCAGGATCAGGTCCATTTTCGTGGGAGCGAGAAGAATTTAATTGGTGTAACGGTTAACTGACGCAGACAAGGGAGTGTCAGATGGAAGCTTCTTATTTGGAGGGTAATGGGTATCGGGGAATAATATAATGGAAGGGAAGTGGAGGAATGGGGTCCATAGAGATTATGTGGCAGATGGTTAGTGAAGGATGATGGACCATTACGGGAGGTGATGGTGGGGTCGGGGGAGTCGTCATGGCAGATGGTCATTGGTGTAGGAGTAACGGGAGTGCAAAGTCAAAGGGAAGATGAATTTTCAAAGGGGGGGTGTGAAGTGATATGGTGGTACCATGTAGAGAGGTGTATCCTTCCATTTTTGACCCCCCCCCCAACACACACACCTCCCCTCCCCCGTGGATAAAGCGTGAAGGAGCTTGCGAGGGGGGAGAACAATCCCCCGCCGTTGATTTGGGTGGTGGTTTATCTCAGCCGTTAAATTTTATCCTAATGTTTAAACCTTGCATAAAAACATCATAACCAAACTTCATTACATTATGATAAATCGCGATTAACTACTTCTTATTAAACTTAATCTAATACAAGCTTAATCAACCTCCAAAAATACTTGTCTATCTACTAATGCTACATTTAAATTTGCAAGGCATTTTTTACTTTTTTCCTCTAAACTTGTTAATTAATCACGATTAAATGGTGTGATTAATTTCATTCTTGTTTAAAATAACCTATTTCAATCACGATTAAATTGTGTGATTGATTTATTCCATGGAAAATTTTAGGGGCTAATATTCGCACGTGGGCTAATTTTCCATGTTTTTTCAAAAAACAATTTCGCCAATTTTCATTTTTTTCTAAAAATGATTCACCGACATTTTATAGTATAAAATTATTTTACCCTAAAATTGCCAAAATTTTATATAGAGTAGTATGAAATAATTATAAATAAAAAATATTTTTATAAAACTTTTTCCATACATTTTACAATTTGAATATTAGGGACTACTAAGATTCGCCAAGGTTTCTAAACTTTAAGATAAACTTCCATCCTTAAAATTTTCCTTGATTTATTTGCTAACCTAAACTATTTTATTTCAGCCTAATCATGTTTAAACATGGTGATTAAAATAACTATTATACTTGTCCTATTACAATGTGGCATTTTAACTAGCGACACATTTATTGAAAAAATTTCTAAGTTTTTAACTGATGCATTTTTTTTATTTCTTTGAGTGGAATTTAGGCTTTCTCACTCCTATAAAATTTCTTTTTTATGGGGTATTTTATTCTTTTTATTTTCTGATGTTTTTTTATTTTTTATTATTTTCACACACACACACACATATCCCCTTTTGTTTATCATTTTATTTTCTTTTATTTTTTCTTTTTGAAAATAAATTTGTAGAATGGAAAGTTATTTACAACATATCATATACAAAATTACAACTACAATCAAGTCATCCTATAAAATATAGGACTCTAACAGTGGCTCCAATGGGGATGGAACTCTCCTTGTGAGGTGCTAAGAACGTTGTAGATCAATAGCCTAAATCCATTGGGCATACTATCTTCATCTTCTGTAACTGAATCTCATCCATCTGTTGTCACTTATGTATGTGGGAAACCAATCATTACAAGCTTAGGACCTTCTCTCCGGGCTTCAACTTATGATGAAAACTTCCCTCACTCTTGTAGTAAAATTAAAATGATATATCTACAATGATTCTAAACCGAAATTGATTTATTTATGGAATAAAGTAATGTTTAAGAAGTCTTCCATTGACAGGTCCACCAAGCAGTGTTCCTTCCTTTAAGTCCTTCAAGAAAAATTCATTGTTACCTCCAATAGCTTCAATTTTTTATGGTCCTTTCCATAAGCTGTCAAATTTTCCATGCTTGCCTTTATCTTCATTCCTTGAATCCCATTTCAACACCAAATATTCCATCTAGAAATCATCAGCTTTTGTCCTTCTGTCATAAATATTTTTGACATTCTCCTGAATCAATTGTGTCTTATTGTAAGCCTCCTCTTTGGATTGCTTCAGTTGAATATTCTGGTTAATTCTTCTCTGCAAATCATTTATTTCCACTTGTGCTTCCTGCAATAATTTTAGTACAGGGATTCCCAGTGAAGTAGGAAAAATTTTCATTAATCCCATATACTATATGAAATAGAGACATTCCAATAGATCTCTTGGTAGTAATTCGGTCAGCCCATAGGGCATTAATCAACCTTTTGTGCCAGGAATTTTTATTGTCTTGTAACAATTTTTTGATAATGTTGACTAAAATCTTGTTTGAGGACTCGACTAATCCATTTCCTTGGGGGTAGTAGGCAATGGAGTGTCCTAGTTTTATATGGTTGTTATCACATAATCCCACCATTTTCTTTGATTTAAAGGTTGCAACATTGTCAGTGATAAGTTTGTAGGGACACTCGAACCTAGACAAAATGTTACCCTATAGAAATTGGATAATGACAGAATTTGTGCCTTTTCTAGATGGGATGGCTTCAATCCATTTTGTAAAGTAATCAGTGGATGTTAAGATCCACTTATGTTGGCCTGAGGAGGTTGGATGAATTTCACCTATGAAATCTAGACCCCACTATTGGAAAGGGACTTCAACTGAAATAGGCTTTCATGGTAAAGGCAGAAGATTTTTCTTGCCTTCAAAAATTTGACATTGGTGACAAGAGGTAACTTTCTTATGCACACCTGTAAACAAGGTAGGCCAATAAAAACCAGCTCTTAACATTTTATTGGTTGTGGTTTTCCAATATAAGTGTTCTTCGTAGTCTCCTACATGGAATTCCTATATGAATTTATCTGCTTCATCTTTGAACACAAAATTTAGCAAGATACCTCCAACATCTTTCCAATATAAACTCTGATCTAAAATACATAATTTCATGGCTTTCAATTTGAGAAATCTAGCTTTAGTCTTTATTAAACCAGGAGGAGCTTTTAAATTTTGTAATACAAAAATTATGTCTACATACCATGGTGAGGTAGAAAACGCTTCTAATACTTTTGGAGACGCCAGCTCTTCCTGTTCGTCAAGTGCAACAACAAAATTTATATCAAAGGCATGAAAATTTTATTCTACCATTAGTTTTCCCAATCCTTGACCCTTAACGAGCTTGGTTGGTCTTATCTCTATGTCATACTCTAGGATAAAAACAATCCGTTTCCCTCTCCTTCCATTTGGGTCAGTTTGTATGAGAATATCCTTTACCACAACACTTGGGACAAATGCAATGATATGAGAATGTAAGATGTAAACCCTAAATTATTTTAATGATTTCACCAAAGAAAAGTCTTGCTTCTCCATGATGTTGTACTTCAGTGATGCATCTCTCAAATCTTTGTTGAATAAGGCCATGGGATGTTCATGTCCCCCACTGTTTTTCTACAATAAGACAACTGCAATAGTATGCTCAGATGAAAAATAAAAAAAATCATAAAATCCTTAGTAAAGTTAGGGCTTATTAATATATCAGTTCTACATTATCACCCACGGGTTCAATTTTTGGTTTTTTGGCCGCATCATTGAAATCAAAAAGTTCTTCAAATGGTACCAATCCTCTTGGAAAATTCCTATCTCTTCTTGGTTATCATCAGTTTCATTTAGTTCTATTTCTATTTTTTTGCTATCAACATCATTATCACTATCATTATCTATGTCTATATTTACATAATCAAATTCATCTTTCATCTGTAACAATTTTTCAATTTTATCACCATTTCCGAAAACTTGCCAATATCTAACATTCTCTGGGACAACTGACCTATGTTTGAATTCCACCACATATTTTCTATTGGGGTGAAAAGAAATTTTACAAGTACTGGTTGAAACAACCAAAGCATTAGCTAAAATATTTTAGGTCCTAGGGATAACAAGAAAATCATATTTATTGCAGAAATCTAAAACTGCATTTTTATAGGCTTTTAATCTAGGGTGTTTAGGGGCATATTCGCCCTTGATTTGTTTGATAATGAGCTAAGAATCCCTATGCACATAAATCCTTTTAGCTCCTAATCTCTTTAAAATTTGCAGTCCTAGGATCAAAGCTTCATAGTGTGCTATGTTATTAGTACACTGAAAACTTAGTTTATAACCATGTCCTTTGGACAAATTGGTTGATGAGTTCATGAAAAAAATACCAACTCCTGCACCATCTTTACACACAGCTCCATCGAAATCCATATTCCAAAGAGCTTCTTCTTCTACTTATTGTTTTTCCTTTACAGTTATTTGATCTATTTTGGTGGGTTCAATCTCTTATTTTGAAACTTCTTCTTCAACTAGTTTTTTATTGTACATAATGAAGGAATCTAAGTTAGAGTGCACAAAGTACATGGGGTAGTTGTTTGGTTTATCTTGGCTACTGACCATTTATTTCATCAAAGTTTCTCTGTATATCTTTCTTTGTTGACCAAAGATAGGGATGGTGGCACATTAGGGGAATTTTGAGGTCTAAAATGGGCCTCTTAAGAAAAATGTACAACCAAAATACAATTTATAACAACCAATAAGATTCAAGATGATGATGTAAACCATGGGGGATGATTCACCATTTTTGGAGTAAAAAAGTACAAATATTAAAAAATAATAAAACTACTTTTTCAACTCTTATTTTCAACTTATCTCCCTAGTTTTTTACTCAAATATCAAGCGAAAACACTCATTGGATGCATAATTTGATTCCTCATCCAAGGAGTACCCATGTTGCATACCTTCGATGAACCCTGCTACACGAAAAATGAGAAATATATGAAAAACGTGATTGCAATCATGTTTTTCATGTATTTCTCATTTTTCGTGTAGCAGGGTTCATCGAAGGTATGCAACATGGGTACTCCTTGGATGAGGAATCAAATTATGCATCCAATGAGTGTTTTCGCTTGATATTTGAGTAAACCCATAGGGAGATAAGTTGAAAATACAAGTTGAAAATTTAGTTTTTCCTTTTTCCCTCTAAAATTTGATGATGTAATCTAATATTATTTTATCATTTCCACTGTTATTTTATAATTTCCTTAGGAGGCCCATTTTAGACCTCAAAATTCCCTTAATGTAGGTCATATCCATTTTCAAAGTACCCTGTAACTTTTCACCCCATGATCTTGACAGTAGCATCCCATACTTGGGAGGTATGCCTGCTACTACAATGTCCATGACTAGACTTTTGGCTGGTATTTGAACTAAAGTGACACACAGATCTTTAATCATCCCTAGACATCTCACTTTGCTAGAATCAAAAGAATATAAATATTTATAAGGTCTTGTGATGTCTAGTCCTAGTTTTTCCATGATAGCCCTGGGCATTAAGTTATGGGAAGCACCCGAATCGAGCATTGAGTTGTGTAATATTTTTTCATGGATGTTCAAGCTAATGTAAAAAGGTGGAACACTTCCATCCTGGGATTTTCCTTTGACCTCAGGTCCAAACAACAACTTAGTTCGATCGTAATTTAAATTAACCGTGTCTGTCCTTTCTACTATCTTCAAGGCTTTCATGACTTTTGTCTTATAAACATCTCTAGTTACCAGTTCGGTCAGAGGAATAGGAATTTTTACTTTAGCCAATTCAGTTTCAATGTTGAAGGATGTTTGTGATTTTTCAACCTCTTTGACATTTACATCTAGTTTCTTGGGTGTTTCCTTTCGAGGGTCAACTTTTTTTCGATTAGTTAAAGGAGTATTTAGTTTTTTAGATATTTCTTTTTTAGGGCCTATTTTTGTTTGACTGGTTGAGGGAGTGTCTTTTTGAGTTTTTTTTTGGAGGATTTTCAGCTCCTTTCTTGCTCCTTAAGTTTTATTTCTTGTGTAACTTCATCATACCATTTTGATATCCGTGTTTGTATTCTTCATATTCTAAAGGGTCTTGTTCTAGTTGAGAAAAAAAAAACGATCTTCTTCTTCTTTCCTCAAGAAGATTTGATCTATCTCATTTATTCCAAATAGATTTATCTGATTGTCTTCAGGTTCCTTTGTTAACTCATTTTCTTCATTAGCATTGTTTTCCTGAAATGGAGGCCTAATTTTTTTTTGATCACCAGGGCCTCTATGTTCTCTTTGTTTTATTTGTGGGGAATTTCTTCTAAAATTAGGATTCCTAATAGGAGGATCTCCTTGATTTTCTCTTAGAGGATTTTTGTCAACTATGCTCATCATATCCATCATTCTCTCCATAGTTTTTACTAATGTATCCAACTCAGCATCGGAAGAAGAAGAAGTCGGTTCTTCCTTAATTTGGAATTTCCTTTCAGTTTTCAACCTAAATCCCTTTGCTAACATGTTTTCTTCTACACTAACTGCATTGTTATGAATTTCTTCTAAGGTGGCAAGGTTTCTTTCCATAAGTTACTAGGCCATATCAGGGTCAAAAACATTTGAAAACTTTAGCAAATCTAGTCTGGGAGGTGGTTGTATTGTAGTTGGAATAGAATTATAAAAATTGTTGAACCTAGTACAGTAATCTTGGATGGATTCTCCTGGATTTCTCTTGATACTCTCATATTCAGCTAAGATCTGGAGAGGTTTTTTCTTAACTTCCCACTTTATAAGAAAAGCTTCATGAAATTGAGCTAGATATGGAACGAAGGCAGCTCTTAATGATTTAAACCACTTCTTAACTTATCTAGTGAGACTTTGTTCAAATAATCTTATCCTAACATCATCTTCATCAAATTATTGTAATTCAAAGTAATAATTCATTCGATCTATGTGTTGTATAGAAATAATTGGTCCAGTGCTATTAAACTGAGGTATCTGAGTTTGTTAAAATTTTGGCATGGGATTAAGTTTCCTAGGTAAAATCAGGGTAGCATAATGAGCAACCATAATGGGAATATGGGGATGAGAGGAATATGGAGTAGTAGGAGGTGCGGGTATAGTTGGTATGAAAGGTGAAGTTATAACGGTTTGATGTGTTGTAGTGGAAGTTGTAGGAATGGTAGATGAACTGGGTATAGAATTGATGAACTGAGAGTAAAAATGCTGGGAGGAATTAATGGAGGAACATCACCAACCGGTGAACTTGGTTGAGGAATAGGAGAGGATGTAGTAGAAGAAATAATTGATGATTTGGGAGATTGATGGCCTTGAGATTTATACTCAGTCTGATCTGACTTATGATATGGTAACAAGACCTTATCAACAACATTTTTAGGTACACAAATCTATCAGATTTACTTCTAAAAAGTGTTTTTTCAAATTCCAAATCAAATTCTATGTCTTCTAAGGTAAAAAATTTTTTCAGGAATGGAATTAAATCTTGGAAGAATACTTTCACTTGATTCACTCTCAGTTTCACTTTTCTTCCTAATCATTTTTTCAGGATTATCTACATTTTCTAGGGGATCTGGATCTGGATTTGATCTAGTGTATATTATTTTATAATATAGATCTACTACAATATATTTACAGATATATAATATATACAAATCTTGAGTGGGAAACAAGCTTAAATCGTGTCTATTTCTTAGTGACAAACCTACAAATAGCTTTAAGCGCCAAAATGATAATTTTACCAGGGACAATTGATTTTAAATAAATTTGTTCGAAGTCCCTAGTATGGTCGTCGAAATGTTATCCCTCCATATTTCCTAAGATTGTGAAAGAAATTCGAGAGATAACCATGGAACCACTTTGGAAGCTGGGATCTAGCCCTGCCAAATTCAAAGAGGGATCTCTTTGTGAGATTTAAATTTGTTGTTTTTAGAATTTTAGGCTAGATGTGAAAGTTCAGAATTTTGTTTTTAAAATGGTTTGGTTGGAACAATAAGAGAAAGCCATTGGGAAAATGGATTCAATTAAAATTTAATTTGATTAATTGCATCAATAACAAACAAGTTTAACAGGGCAAGGTAGGAAGACTCATTAGATATAAAAAGCTTTGTAATATGGTAAATAAGGAAAGATTAATAATCCATTAAACATAGAGTAGTTAAGAATTCTATTGTTTAACTTCAATGGAAAACATTGATTTCATTCATAAGCCAGAATTGAATGTATTTAAACAAATTCAAATCCTTATTTTCCTTAGAATAAAATAGATGTAATAACATGTGATTTAACAAAGAAAAAGGAACATTACCAAAAGAAGAATAACTTCACCAACAAATCTGAGGCAGGAATCCTGAAAATCCTGAAAATCTTTCTGTATTTTTGAAAATTTTCCACTTGAGCTCAATGAACAACTTTACATTCAATAGTAGATTTATTCATACAAATCCCAACATTAATACTTCGAATTTGGAAGTATTTATACAAAACTTAATAAGAAATATCTTGAGTGGAAATCTCAATATTTTTTTACAAAATATCAAAAACTATTTACATAAATAGAGCAAGATAAGAGGAAATCTGAAACTGATGTGACTGTTAGCTCTATTATTGAGGATGCCTATTGATTACTGGAACTCAAAAAGTGTTGTGTTGTTTTCCTTGCTATTGAAAATGAAATTTTTTCACCCAAGTAACTCAGATAGAGTTTCCCATCGATCTTCTCTTGGGATATAAAATTTTATTAACTTTCTATATTACTCATCTACATCCGTGTATTTCTAGAAGGTAGGCTTGATGATGAACAAGTGCTTTACAAGTCAGATTCTATGGCCTCCATGAATGCCTTCCCTATGATGTTTCCTTTTATATCTGCAAATCTTGATTTATCTTGGGAAATAGTACATAATTTATCCTGATAATATTTCAATCTAACCAACTTGTCTCATATCCCCATTATTCCCGGCAGCTCTTTCCTGTTGAGCAAATGAAATTTCTTACGGAATCTTTGAATGCTAGATTCCACATTGTTGCATTTATTCTCTAGTTGTAGCATAAAGTTCCTTTTAGTGTGCATTATTTTACCTCCAAGATATTCTATGTCCTGTATTGAATTCCAAGATCTTATAATTCTTCTCTGGTTTTGGAATTTAAGATTTTTATAATTGTTATTGCTTCACCAAGTTTATGTCCTAATTATGTTTTAATTTCCTTCACCGCTTCTTTGGATCTCTATATTAATTCTTGTTTCTCAAAAATAATTTGGATTGAAGCCCATATTTCAGTGATGGTTTCATTTGTCTCTATCCATATGCATTCTTTTTCCTGTGCAAAGTTTGTGCCATGGCTAATTCACTTTCCAGTTGTTCAAATATCTGACTGAGCTTGTGAATTTTATGCAATTCTGCAACATAATAACTATCAATTATTAATTTATGTTCTTGTTTTGTTTTAAGTTGGGCCTTTAGTTTAGCAATTTCTTGCTCTTGAATGGATATATTGTCCTTGGATTTAACCAACTTACTTGAAGGATCTGTAGTCTGTGTTGGTGCTGAGGTTGATGTAGATGCCCTTGTGATTGTTGCAACTGAGATGGGGACTGATGTGAGTGGAACTATGGCCAACTGTGATGATTGTTGCTTCTCTTTGATAAGTTTATCCATTTCCACTTCCATGTCTCTAATCTCGATGTTTTTTCAATTATTATATTGAACATGTCTTCCTTTTTCTTTTTTGTTTCTCCGACTTCCTTGCACTGTGGATATTCTATAGTGGGAAGCTTGAGATAATTAGGGGAATTTTGAGGTCTAAAATGGGCCTCTTAAGGAAATTATAAAATAATAGTGGAAATAATAAAATAAGATTTGATGAAATCATCAAATTTTAGAGGGAAAAAAGAAAAAACTACTTTTTCAACTCATCTCCCAATTTGTTTACTCAAATTTCGAGAGGGAGTAATCATTGGATGCAAAATTTAATTCCTTATCCAAGGAGTACCCATGTTGCATACTTTCGATGGACCCCGCTACACAAAAAATGAGAAATACATGAAAAACATGATTGCAATCACGTTTTTTCATGTATTTCTCATTTTTAGTATAGCAACGTCCATTGAAAGTATGAAATATGGGTACCCCTTGGATGCAGAATTAAATTTTGCATCCAACGAGTACTCGCGCTTGAAATTTGAGTAAAAACTTTGGGAGATAAGTTGAAAATACGAGTTGAAAAAGTAGTTTTATTATTTTATTATTTTTTAATCTTTTTACCCTTTTACTTAAAAAATGGTGAATCATCCCCCATGGTTGACATTATCATTTTCAATCCTATTGGTTCTTATAAAGTTTGTTTTGGTTGTACATTTTTCTTAGGAGGCCCATTTTAGACCTCAAAATTCCCCTAATGGCTTCCTCAATGCTGCTATGTCAGCATTTTTCCTTTTCACAATATCATGTGTTTCATTTACATCATTGGGATTGTATCACAGATTAATCACCAAGTCTTCCAGTAACTTGACCTTGGTATCCTTGGATAAGGATGAGATCCTTTCCAAATTTAACTGTGGTTTTATGTTGTTGACTGATACCTGCAATTTGGAAGCTGACATGGTAGCATTAGCTAAAGTAGAATACATCATCTCACTAGTTTTCTTATGCATATCCATTTGGTCAATTGGATGAATCTACTATGAATCAAAGGAAAATGTATATTCTTTGTAATCTATTGGAGTCTTTGGCACTGGAACTTGCTCTTCAAGAAATGCAATCTGCATTTTCCCTTTCTCTGTATCAAAGGCTGAGAAAAGCCTGTGCTATGAGGTAGTTGTTTGCTTCCAAAATGGGATGTATGTGTTTAATTTAGCATTTCATTCCTTTGTTTGATTACCTTGTATTTGGAAGAAATGTTAGGCTCAGTTTCGTCCTGAGCCAAGTCTATTTTTTGTGTTGTAGCTCGAGGATATTTGGATGTTGATGAAGAGGTATATCCTATGAAAATGTCATCCTCCCTTGCAAAAACATGAGGATGTTTCATAATTATTGTTTCCTGATCTTTACTTCCCTGCTGAAAAACTAGTCCAAAGTTAGCCTTATGTTTCTTCTTATATATCAGGAATTCCTTAAATCCAATTTCTGTCACTAGAGAAGATCCATATTCCCTTATCGTTTTCCCCTTTTTTTCTTGATGTGTAGGAATCTGAGAAGTGGTTGTGGATATGATTTGTTCTTCTCCCTCCTGCAATGTGTTCTCCTCCCATTGGACCGCGTTCATAAACTTCTCTATCTCTGGCCTAAGATTGTGGCTGTAAGGAGTGCTCTTTTTCTCCACCCTCAACTTTGAAATTAGGCCGAAAGGGTCATAAGACAAAGTGAAACTCAATTTGAAATTTATTTTCTTCAAAATCAAATCTTCCTCCTTACCAGTTGTTTTGGTATTGCAAACAAATGGCTCAATTTGTGCTTTTAGTTTGAACTATGCCTTCTTTTTAGCTGCAATAAAATGTAATTCATCCATATGTATCATCTGTCTTATATATTCTAGTGATAACAATCTCATGGGAACAAGTTTTGGAAGATTATATGGTGGAAATTCACACCCATAAACTCTGATCTCTGTATAGTTTTGGTATAAATACCAATCACCTGTTTTCACCTAGTCACTAAGGTGCAACACTCTTTGAAACTTTTCTCCTATCCTAGGTTCCAGATCACTATTTAGTAGACAAACAACCATGTAAATAAATTTTTCAATATAGTATGCAAAGGTAAACTCAATGGATTTTTTTCTCACCAAGGAGGTCCAATGTATGATTAATTGTGAATTTCCTTTCTCATCCAACTTCTACAAAGGAAATGGAAATATATCTCCTTAATGATAAACAAACAAATAAACTAAAACCTTTGTGTATTTGAAAGCTCCCTTTGTAGGAAAATTTAGAAACTGATTATGCATTTCCTCTGCAATGAACTCGTTGTAATTGAAAATTGTAGTCTTTTCACCAATTGTAAAAATTGATAAGAACCCAACAATGGCCTCATCCACCCACTGATCATATCAGTAGATGAGTATGTATGAGATGATTGTGATTATATTCTTGGTTACCTCATGGAACATAGAATATTAATATGAATGGTTTTTCTTGGGCAGTTGAGCATCCTCGGGGAGAAAAAATTCGAAGATCTTGGCTCTCTCTGGAAAGGTTAGGTTTTTGTAGAGTTATGTGATATAATATACTAATAATGGCTTTGTGGATTCTAGATTTTGAACTTTCAGCATTTGTAAAATGGATTTAGCTGTAACATTAAGCAGAAATTCACCATTTCGGCTAACAATTTCTCTTTGGATGGGTACATAGTTGATTTGGCACCAGGATATTAGTTCAGGGAGATAATGGGTCTATGGCAACATGAATTGGTACAGGGAAGATTCCCATAGGTCCAATTCATCAGTAAGGTCTAAAAACTTCTACTTCAACCAACTGTGAATTTCAAACATGTCTAATTCACAGATAGTCTCATCAATATCTTATTGCAGGTCGACCAAAGGTAGGTGATCAAGGTCAATGACAGGGGGAAGCATAGGATTTTCTTCAGGTTTCTTGCCTTTTATTCTTGGGGGTCTTTCCTTTAGGGGTAATTGATGAAAAAATATGGATGAGAATGCTTGAATTACTTGGAAACTAAGTCTAACAGTCGAATGTTGAAGTGGGGTCATTGATGGCAATTTGTTCACTCTTACTAGGCAATTTACTGGATGTTGGGACAGAGTGGAAGACTGTAAATTTTTCTTGGTCATTTAAAACAATGAAAAATGGAATTACAGTTTTACAATGACTAATATAGGAGTTCAGAAACATTCCTTTGGGTTTTTACCGTTTAACCGGGAGCGTGTCTGTTGTCGCAGGAGCAGGAAAAATTTAATTGGTGTAATGGTTAATTGATGCAGACAGGGGAGTACCAGATGGAAGCTTCTTATTTATAGGGAATTGGGTATTGGAAAATATTCTAATGGAAGGTAAGTGGAGGAGTGTACTCTGCAGAGATGATGTGGTGGATGGTGAGTGGAGGAGGATGGACTATAGTGGGAGGTGATGGTGGGGTTAGGGGAGTCATCATGGAGGATGTTCATTGGTGCGGGAGTAACGGGAGTGTGAATTCAAAGGGAAGATGGCTTTTTGGAGCGACGGGGGGTGCGAAGTAATATTGTGGTGCCACATAGAGAGGTGGGTCCTGTTGTTTCGGAACCCCCCCCCCGGCAGCTAAAGCATGAAGGAGCTTTGGGGGGGCTAAAATAATCCCCCGTTATTAATTTGGGTGAGGGATAATCTCAGTTGTTAAATTTTATCCTAATGTTTAAAAATTGAATAAAAACATCATAACCAAAATTCATTATGTTGCGATAAATCACGATTAATTGTTGCTTATTAAACTTAATCTAATACAAGCTTAATCACCCTCCAAAAATAATTGTCTATCTGCTAATGCTGCCTTTAAATTTGCAAGGCATTTTTTACTTTTTCCCTCTAAACTTATTAATTAATCATGATTCAATGGTGTGATTAATTTCATCCTTGTTTAAACTAACCTATTTCAATCACGATTAAACTATGTGATTGATTTATTCGCTAACATAAACTATTTTATTCCAGCCTAATCACGTTTAAATAGTGTTATTAAACTAACTATTCTACTTCTCCTATTACAATGTAGCATTTTAACTAGTAGCAAATTTGTTCAAAAATTTATAAGTTTTTAAGTCATGCATTTTTTTTTATTTCTTTGAGTGGAATTTAGGCTTGCTCACTCCTATAAACTTTATCTTTTATGGGGAATTTTATTCTTTTTTATTTTTTGATGTTTTTTTATTTTTTATTCTTTTCACACACACACAAATATATATATATATATATATATATATATCCCTTTTTGTTTATCATTTTCTTTTCTTTTTTCTTTTTAAAAATAAATTTGTAGAATGGAAAGTTATTTACAACATATCATATACAAAATTACAACTACAATCAAGTCATCCTATAAAATATGGGACTCTAACACTTCCTTTGCTCCACCTTAATTATTTTCTTATCACCCCAAGCCCTTTATAAATTTGGCTTATTCTTTCCATATTCATATATTTATTCTTACTTTACCATATTAATTTGGTAGCTTGGTGACAAATTCCAATTATTGGACTATATTCCTCTTTTTTAAAGGACCAAAATTGACCTTTGAAGCACTGAATTTGAATAAGGGAAAGTTTATTTTTGAAGTCAAGCCCACAATGTCACATTTGATCACCATTTGATCAAGTCAGCCTAGAGGCTAAATAGCCCTCCTACAATGCCTACAAATACAAGTAACCTCACGTTCATTTGGACATTATCCTCACATCATCCCATCTTCTCTTCTTGGGTTCAATACATATAAAAATTGCAGGAATCTCTTCACACATGTTAGCAAGAGGAAGGAGAGAATTGCAGGAGGTCGAAATATGTTTTGACCAACACTTTGACTAATTTTGAATTTTGGAGTTTGGGCATGATTTAACTTATTTTCACTTGGGTTTTTGGATTGTTTTTTAGGGCTGAATTTGTAATATTCCCAAATGGGAAAAGCAGGAATGTAGCTCATAATAATGGAAATAGCAACAAGTATTAACACATTACAAGTGAGCCAAATGATAGATCCATGGTATTATGTATAAAAACAATAAATAAGTACAAGATCTTGGGGATCAAGCCCCTCAAGATAGGCAAAAGAAGCCTCCAATGCCAAAATTCACCCAAAACATGTAATACACTGCTACACAAAGTATTGAAGCAAGCACAATGTAGTTTTAGTGACTAATACTGTAGCTCGAACATATATATAAATGGATTTGATAATATCATGCTCATACAAGGCCAAAAATGGAGATCTATGCTCCTTAACACTTTTCCAAGACAACCCAGGATGGGTTTCTGGAAATACACTAAATATGAATGGTGGATCTAAAGCCTTAGGGATGAAGATGAACTGCAACTGAAGCACATAGAAGGAGGTGGCTGAATATGATGTAGATCTGAAAGAACTCCTCCAAAAGGACTCTCTCAATGAAGGGTTGATCCCTTCAATGGAAATCAAACTACTGTTGCTAAGGAAACTATCGTTGTTGGAAACTAATATTTATGAAGAGAAGAAACATGTGTGGAAGGCTATTAGAGTGCTTCGAATGATCCTATATTTTCACCATGGATTCTACTTAGAAAACCCAAAAAAACCCAGAAATGGTTTGGCCAGATTTTAACTTTAGAGTTTCAGCCATTTTTGGGTTGCCCACTGCAACAAATCACTAAAATAACACAGATCTAGACTGGAATTATGTTGTAGGGGATAAAATCACTTTGTCCTGATGCCAAATATATCAAATAAGCCCAAGGAGTTCCTTTACTAGCCTCCCAATGGAAGGAAACCTTCCTCCACTGCAAAACTAGCTCAGAAAACACCCAATACAATCTTCCACTGCCGCACCCTACAACTCAACACATCTCTCAATAGAAACTGTGATGTACCACAAGCCTGAAGCTTGGTCTGAAACCTAAATGTGGAAATGTAGTGCAAAATCTTCCAAGAGCTTCTTAATGGAAGAGGTGGGATTCCCGATCAGGAACACCCGGTGCTAAACAACACTCAATCTCAGCTAAACATCTAGAGAAAGATATATAACAAATATTTTATTAAATTTGGAATTAAATAGCGGATCTATAATTTCAAAATAACAAAAAAACTCAATTATAGTGATGTCCTTGTAATAAAAAAATTCCAATTTTAATGAAATATGTGTTATATGTCTAAACATACCATATAATCTAAAACATAACATATCATAACATGAATAATATGGCTTCCATCCTCTTCCTTATATAAGAAATGAGCTTCCAAACCCTAAGCCCCATCTATTAATGACACTACTTCCATGCAATGTGTCTCCATATAAAACTGCGTTGTCTCTCCATAAATTTCCACTCCTCCATGACATCGCGTTTGATTTGGTCAAAGTTGACCCAGTCCACATGCTCTAGCCCTTGTTCACACCTTAGGGTGATTTATTAAGCTGAAAAGATGATTCACTTTCACATGAGAAGTGGTTTTATTCCTAATAAAGAGATTTATGGGTCTCCCTACCCACTTATTCATCAGACAAGAAAGCAAAATTAGATTTTAATATTCCAATTAGATGCATGCTAATTTAGGAATATTACAATCCTCCCCTCCCAAATGTTGCTTGTCCTCAAGCAACTGCAAGTATAGATCTGAAAAATATAGGTAACCTTCATCCCCATGTGAAGCTCCATCCTCCAAGCTATCATCCATATGAAATGAATCACTCTCTAGAATGGTAATTCATAGAAAAACTCCTCCCATGTGAGAGGCTCCTCCCAAAGACATAATTCAATCATATGGCTCCTTTCATAAGGAAACAAGTGATGTAATGTAGCAGCCATATAATGTCCCATTCTCCTCTTGAAGCATGAAGAAATGTGGGAAGTTTCATTCCCAATGGACACATCCAACCATTGTGGCATCCCACCAATCATGTCCCCGACAATAATAA
Source organism: Pinus albicaulis (assembly GCA_034641835.2). NCBI lineage: Eukaryota > Viridiplantae > Streptophyta > Pinopsida > Pinales > Pinaceae > Pinus > Pinus albicaulis. Next base: position 602,657,330 of record CM076583.1, read on the forward strand.
GAACATCATCAACATAGGGGATCAAAACCAACGATACATAAAAAATAAAATGCAATAATGGAGGTGGATCATAGTCCCACATGTGGAACCAGCGCAGTATGTCTCCTGATTGCATCAGATAATGATATGGTAAGTGGTTTCCCCACCAATTACTTGCTGGCATAGTTTTCTCACAAGTTCTGAAAGGGTGAGAAATGTTTGGTGTCTTTGGTGCACACCCGGAATGATATATCATCTCCCTATATCCTCCTAAGGAGTGGTCATGTTCAACAATGTTTATGGCCCAAAGTTGGCCATGAAGTTTGTAAGGAAGAATTCTCCTGATTGGAGCAATGGCACGCATATACATGGTAAGGGAGTGCAAATAATCATGAAGTAAAACTTCATGCACATAAATATGTTCCTTACCATAATCTCTGCTCATAAAAATGGAGTGGTCCATAGGTCGATCCCCTCCCATTCCAAAAGAGGAAAGAGGTGGCTATGATAACTCCTCCATATATTTATGTATCTCTACCATATCCACATGGTCCATGCATCCCCTAAAATACTGATATACCTCCTCTTCAAGGCCTTCCCAAGTAAACTCCTCCATGATAGTGTTGTATGACTTCATGGAATAAGTGTAGCTGAAGAGAAAATCTTCATGTGCTCTTTGTAGTAACTTATCCTTGAGCTTGGAAGATCTAGACAAGAAGATCCTACCATGATAGTAGATGACCTCATCTCTGACTAAATATCCCTCCTCTTGTAGCTGGTCATCAAGTATCATACAAGTGAAAATATCCTTGGATTAATCCACCAATAGCTGGGATTTCCAGTATGGATCTATCCTCCAAAGTGACAACACTGATGATCTATCATATAAAACATCTATCATATGGTTGTATTCCTCTTTGACATCTTGTTAAATTTGGACAACTAGGTCCAAACTCCAGCTTATGATGCTCAGATGAAGATTCCAATATTTGTATTGGATTCCTCTTTCGGAGAGGTGTAAAATCGATATAAAATTGATTTTAATCTGATGAGCAGAAAAATTATTTTGAATTTATTATTTATAATAAATTTAAGTGCAATTCAGCGTTAAGGTTTTACACCCCCAACAGATGTGTCACACACCTCAATGATGGGTATAAATACAGTCAAAGTTGGAGAGCATTTCACTCATCTCAACACATATCTTCTCCTCTGATTATCTACAAGCATTTGAGAAGCAGTTTCCCACGTGAGAAGAAGGATGAAATCTACTGCAGTAAAAGGATGAAATTTACTGCATCAATTTTTCTACAGTTAGGGTTTCTGGGGAAGTTTGACCAGCGTTGACTTTGGTCAATGCATGGTCCGTTTGAGCTGAAATTTTTTGGAGAGTTCGATTTTTGAAGGCCATACTCAATGGCACAAAAATCGAGGTCAAAAGGTTGATCGAAGTTGGAGCTGCGTTGACTTTATTGTTGCTGCCCTACGTTGACTTTTTCTGGACTGAGTTGAATTTTTTGGGGTTGACTTTGAGTTGACTGGATAATTGATTTGAGGACTGTTGTGACACATTCTGGGTTGGCCGACCAAGAAGGCTTTGCTGGTTGAAGCATCCTGCTGACCGTCGTAACGCACCAACACATTCTCCTATTTTTTGTTTGTCTTCTATAGATCCACTGGTATGTTCTATCAGCATTTTACTTAACTATTTATGTGATTGCTTTTATAAAAGTAAAATTGCATCAAGCATATAACATCTACAAAAATTTACATGGTATCAGAGCTGAGGTGAAGACAAGCCCCAACTTATAGCAATCACCAACTGAGAAAAATGAGTTCCACAAGTTATGGCTTCAAGGAGGATGACAAGCTGACTGGAAGGGATGACTTCCATGCTTGGAAGATGATATTAGATCTCAAATTGGAAGACCATGATCTCATGGACTATGTACTAGGTAAGATACAAGAACCTCCATCCACTGCTACTGTTGCTGCTAAAACCAAGTATAAGAAGGGGGAGATCAAAGCAAAGCTAATGATCAAGGAATCCATACATAAAAGTCTGGTTGCCTACATATCTGAGCTAGGCACATCCAAGGAGATGTATGATAAGCTGATACAAATGTTCAAAGTAAACAATGCAAACCAAGTGCTATTCTTCAAGAATCAATTGAAGAATCTGAAGAAAGGCAGGGATGAGTTTGTCCAAACATACTTTCTGAAATTGACCGAGATCAGGAACAATCTGCTGGCTATTGGGGAGACAATAGCCGATCGTGAGATGGTACTCATCGCACTTGGAGGGCTCCCATATGAATGGCAAGTATTCAACACTACCATTCTCAATAATAATACAATTCCTAACTTTGACGAGCTACTGTCAAGATGCATGCAAGAAGAGACAAGAATGAAGGAATACGAAAATAATAGAAATATAGCCTACGCTGCTCATTCTAGAAAGAAGAGCTCTGGTGGTCCTAAGAACAAAGGAAGAGAAAGGGCCCAAGGAAAGAAGGGCAAGTGTTTCACTTGTCATAGGCCTGGTCACTATGCTAGAGAATGTCCTTTCAAGAAGGATTCTCTCGATAGTGATGACAACAACAACAACCGGAGGAATGGAAATCAAAGAAACAACAGGTCCAAAGGAAAGAGGAAGGCTCCCTCTGGCGGAAACAATCAACCTTTCAAAAGGTCTAGAAACTCCAGGTATGAGGAGTCAAATGTTGTTGATAAAAGAAATGAATACATTCTTGTATCTTCCCTCTCTGCTGCATCCTCGCCTGACACTATGGATGTCTGGCTGATAGATAGTGGTGCCTCAAGACACATCACTGGGTTCAAGGAAGCACTTTCTGACATGGTTGAGAAGGATACTAATCTGGAAATTATCCTTGGAGATAATGCCACATATCCCGTGAAAGGGACAGGGACTGTGACCCTCCACTTGTCTCGAGGACAAGTCCTACATTTGCAGGATGTACTCTATGTACCAAAATTGAAGAAGAACCTTGTGTCTATATCAGCCATGGAAGACAAAGGTTTCAATGTGGCATTCATTGATGGAAAGGTGCGCATGTGGAAAAAGAATCTCAAGGAAGCTATCGTGATTGGTTTTAGAGTTGGAACAATCTACCAGGTTGAAGGAAGTCCACTAGGAGCTATGATATGTGATACTATCCGACAAACTGAACTATGGCACTGGAGGTTTGGACACCTTCATTACAAGGCCCTTCCCGAAGCAAGGAGGGTGGTGACAGGGATGCCCGATTTTGGAAATAATCATGAAGGTGTATTTAAGGGTTGTGTCGAAGGAAATCATACAAAGGGACCTTTCCCCTCAAGTGTCATAAGGACATCTGATATTTTGCAACTGGTCCATTCTGATCTATCTGGTATGCTACCCGTGACATCCCTGGGAGGATGTTCTTACTATATGACATTCACTGATGACTTCTCCCGCAAAACCTGGATATACTTCTTGAAGAAGAAGGATGAGGCTTTCATGTGGTTTTGTACCTTCAAAGCCTTGGTGGAAAATATGACAGGGAAGAAGATCAATATTTTGAGGACTGACAATGGCACTGAATATGAGTCAAATGAGTTCAAGGAATTTTGCAGAGAAGCTGGCATTAAGAGGGAGACTACTACTGCCTATACTCCTGAGCAGAATGGCATTGCTGAATGAAAGAACAGAACCATTGTGGAAGTTTCCCGTGCCATGATATGTGACCAGGGTCTACCGAAATTTCTGTGGAGAGAAGCTACGAATACTACTGTATACATTCAAAACCAATGCCCTTATTCTGCCCTAGACTCAAAAACTCCCGAAGAGGTTTTCACTGGTAAGAAACCTGACGTCTCACATTTTAGAATTTTTGGATGTCTTGTTTATTTTCATGTGCCAAAAGAAAAGAGAAGTAAGCTGGATGCTTCTGGGAAGAAAGGAATGTTTGTGGGCTATAGCGAAACCTCTAAGGCCTATAGAGTCTATGTACCTTGTCAAAGGGAAGTAGAGATATGCCATGATTTCACTTTTGATGAAGATGCTTCCCTGAAGAAAGTAGTAGATATTTCGAGATCTGAGGAAAATCATGAAGCAAGGCTTGGAAATCAAGAAGAAATGCAAGATGAGATAATGCCTGATGTTGAAGGACCAATGGTCCCAATCGATCCATCTCCTTCACTGAGAAAGAGACCATCATGGCTCAGGGACACTCTCGAAGATGCCGAGGGACATGCTGCCTCGAGGGGGACATTCCGAGAAATCAAGAAGACGTGTAGATACCAAGGGTATCTGGCTGCCATGAGTACTATTGTACAATCTGAACCTGGATCTTTTGAGGAAGATGTAAAGCGTCAAGTCTGGAAGGATGCTATGCACGAAGAATATGAGTCCATAATGAAGAATGATGTCTGGGATGTGGTTCCAAGACCGAAGGACAAATCAGCTGTCACCGCAAAATGGCTCTACAAGATCGAGCATGGATCTGATGGAAGTGATGAAAAGTTCAAGACAAGATTTGTTGCCCGTGGCTTCTCTTAAAAGGAAGGAATAGACTATGATGACATATTTGCACCTGTGGCACGATATACCACCATTCGATCAATCATAGCCCTTGTTGCTACGCAAGGATGGAGTCTTCATCAGATGGATGTCAAGACCGCTTTTCTGCATGGTGCAATAAAAGAAGAGGTGTATGTAGAACAACCTCTGGGGTTTGAAGTCTAGGATTGGGACACACATGTCTGCAGGTTGAAGAAATCCCTATATGGGTTGAAGAAACCACCCAGAGCTTGGTACGAGAGGATATATAGCTACTTGATGAAGTTGGGCTTCACTCGAAGTAATGCGGATCCGAACCTTTACTTCAAGGTTGTCCAGGGGAAGCTTCTCATTCTGGTGCTGTATGTGGACGACCTCTTCCTGAAAAGTTCTGACCGTCTCATTCATCAATGCAAGAGGGAGCTCGCTGCTGAGTTCGAGATGAAGGACCTAGGACTGATGCACTACTTCCTAGGCCTGGAGGTTTTGCAGAGACCTGGAGATATTTTCCTTTCTCAAGGAAAATACATTGTGAAACTTCTAGAAAGATTTGGTATGGTTGACTGCAAGTCCGTGTCAACACCAATGTAACTCAACTTCAAGAAGTTGAGTGGCAGCATTGCTGGGCCCATATTGGAAAATCCTACTGAGTATTGTCAACTCGTAGGGGCCCTGATGTTCTTAGTGAACACCCGTCTAGATATATGTATTACAGTGAACACTTTGAGTCAACAGATGGTTGAACCTCATCACTTTCACTGGGTTGGTGCCAAGAATCTTCTGAGATACCTTCGGGGCACAATAAACAATGGGCTGAGATACACAGCCAGGAGCATGACACTCCGTGGATATATTGATGTCGATTGGGCTGGCAGTGTGGTGGATCGTAAGAACACATTGGGATGCTGCTTCAATCTTGGTTCTGCTTCAATTTCACAGATGAGCAGGAAGCAGAAGTCGGTGGCTTTGAGCACTGTAGAGGCCGAATACATTGCAGTAAGTATGGCCTATTGTGAAGCAGTTTGGTTGCCAAAGCTCTTTAGTGAGCTGTTTGGACATGTGCTAGATACCACTGTGATACTCTGTGATAACCAGAGTGGGATTCGCTTGACCGAGAATCCTATGTTCCACGACCAATCCAAGCATATTGATATCAGGTACCATTTCATCCGGGATATGGTACAACGAGGCGCTGTAAGGCTCGATCATATAGGAACTGATGAGCAGGTTGCGGATATTCTCACTAAGCCCCTAGGGAAGGTCAAGTTCCTAACCTTCCATGAGAGACTTGGTATCATGGAACGACTCTATGATGTGGGTCCTGTTGGACGATGAGCTCGAGGAGCTCTGGGGGACTTTGGGGACAGCTTCTTGGAGCTATGAGCAACCACAAGGCTAGGCTTTCCAAACCTTGTTGGTGTGCTTGGATCCCACCGTTGTGATTATTGAGTTGGTTCACCTCTCATTATCTGTGCCCCGTATGCATCCTACCCATTGAGTTCAGGGCTCATGGGAAGTACCTCTCATTTGGCCAATGAGATGGGAAAAGCTAGAGACCAGTAGCAAAGATTGATGGACGCATCAGAGATTGTCGTACTCTCTATCTAGGATGGCACAATCCAACCACTTGATCTGGGATCAAGTCTAGTGAGGTCTCGGACCTCCGCCTGACTCCGGGTCAGATGAACCAACTTCAGGTTGGTTGGAGACTCTTTGTGAGTCCGATAGAGGTTTCGAACCTCTGGGATGAATTTGTCAGCCGGGGGATGATGTATTTGTGACTGACCCACTTCTTTTATGAAATAAAGAGGCCAGCATAGCAAGTTATGGTGGGATGATGCACGATGTTTGATTGCAATGGTGTATGGAGTTCTCCCTAGTTGAGAGGGAGTGTTAGATTTGGACAACTAGGTCCAAAATCCATCTTGTGATGCTCAGATGAAGATTCTAATATTTGTATTGGATTCCTCTTTCGGAGAGGTGTAAAATTGATATAAAATTGATTTTAATATGATGAGCAGAACATTTATTTTGAATTTATTATTTATAATAAATTTAAGTGCAGGTCGGCCTTAAGGTTTTACACCCCCAATAGATGTGTCACACACCTCAATGATGGGTATAAATACAGCCAACGTTGGAGGGAATTTCACTCATCTAAACACACATCTTCTCCTCTGATTATCTACAATCATTTGAGAAGTAGTTTCCCACGTGAGAAGAAGGACGAAATCTACTACAGCAAAAGGAAGAAATTTACCGCAGCAATTTTTCTGCAGTTAGGGTTTCTGGGGAAGTTTGACCAGCGTTGACTTTGGTCAACGCGTGGTCTGTTTGAGTTGAAATTTTGTGGAGAGTTTGATTTTTAAAGGCCGTACTCATTGGCACAAAAATCTAGGTCAAAAGGTTGACCGAAGTTGGAGCTGCATTGATTTTACTGTTGCTGCCCTGCGTTAAATTTTTCTGGACTGCGTTGAATTTTCTGGGGTTGACTTTGAGTTGACTGGATAATTGATTTGAGGACTGTTGTGACACATTCAGGGTTTTCCGACCAAGAAGACTTTGTTGGTTGAAGCATCCTGCTGACCGCCATAACGCACCAACACATTCTCCTATTTCTGGTTTGTCTTCTATAGATCCACTGGTATGTTCTATCAGCATTTTACTTAACTATTTATGTGATTGCTGTTATAAAAGTAAAATTGCATCAAGCATAGAAAATATACAAAAAATTACACATCTCCCATGCCAAATTCACATGTTGGAAGGCTGCTATCCTCCCCATGCTTTTCCTTTCTCAATGCAGAACCTGAAATGAGAGTGGGTAATGATGATGTTGGAATAATGTCTCCCTCCTCCTTGAGTCTACCCAAGACTCTATGTGTTGTAAAATGACCTTCCACTATTCCCACTCCTCCTGGATCTATGAGTGGTGCAACATGCTGAGAGAACACTTTGATCCTCTTCCAATCAGGGGGTCTTCCTAGTGGAGTGCCTCCATGTAATGAAACATCAAGGCCTAGAGCAGGCTGTATATGTGAGTGGACAGATTTGTCCTTGTCCTCACTGTGCAAATCATCATCCTTCTTCTGTGTATAAACCTCCTGAAAAGGATGGGTTTATATGTTCCCAATCATTTTTTGCTGGCCCTCCTTCTCATTTCCTCCTACCTTCTGCAAGATCTCACAGTCTAGGGTGTCTTATTCAAATGTAATCAACCCATGTACACCCAACATCTCATTGGTGTCAAAAGTCTTGATCACAAGGGAATGATCTATCATAGTGTGTGTCCCCAAGACTTTATTCAATGTTGGAACACACTTCCTCCATTGTTTTGTCTCATTGCCTATTGGCATAAACACATGCTGCTCCTAATCTTCATATGTAAGATCCTTTGAAACTTCTTGCAAAGATACAAGAGCTCCTCTAGTTGAAGCAATTGCTTCATCTCCATCTCCAAATAGAATTAGATCTCCTCTTGTTGTCACATTGGTGGAGGATCTTTCCATCTCTTCCTCTTCCTTCTCCTCAGCAATGGAGAATACCTCATCATTAAGAAATCCTTTGTCTTGATTTCCTTTTGAAAGAGGAATCCTGATGTCTTCTTCTTGAGAAGAAATTTCTTGCTGAAGTGGGGCTTTTGCCCTAGGAAAAGTATGTTGCAGATCTTTAACCCCCTCAACAATATTCTGAAATGGATTTGGTTTTATGGATCCTTCTAACTTATGCAAAGGTTCTGATTTATTGGGCTTGGTTTTCTCTCCCAAGGAAGTTTCAAATTGTTTTAAATGAAATATTTTCACTAACCTCCTATTGAAATTTTCATAAGTAGATATATTTGAATTATTCAATGAATAAGATTCAAATAACCACCAGGCATAAGCCTTACCTTCAAGATGAAATGCTGCTACTCTAATGGCTTCCGCTTCTGAAACTTGATGCAACTAGAAATATGTGTCTAGCTTATTTACCCAAGCCTTGGCTGTGCTCTTGGGTGACCCATCAAAAGTAGGTAGAAAGAATCTACCCAAAGTGTGTTGTATGCACCCTCTTCTTCTATTGTAGTTATTGGGTCTTCTATCTTCTTTGATTTGAAAAAACCCTTGAAAGCTTAGATGCTCCTTGAATCTTCTAGACTGAGATTCATATTCTTGGAGATAGTCACCAAGAGTCTCCTCCTTTGGTGTTTCTCCTCATTCTTCTTCTCTTGCCAAGAATGTAGGTGTTATGTAGGTAAATCCTCTCTGCGGACAGAGACAATCCCTCTAGCCCTAGAATGGGTCTAGAAACAAAGGGACGTGCTAAAGTGTTTCTTCCTAATTAATTAATGAACAAGGGACACGGTAGATCGACCTACCTAGAATCCAACGTTGTCGTTGTTGTCGTAGTAGTGGTGGCCTCTCTCTCTTGCCTCGGTAAGTCACAATCCTTTCACCATTACGCTTGGATACCTGCACATAGAACAAGAAACAAGAGCAACATACAAGATAACAAAATTTCATTCATAACTATTAACCAGTCAAATAGGGCTAAACATATTGCGTTAAACAAAAATCATAACACAACAGTGAAACCAAACAGTAGTCATGTATATAAATGAATAGAAGGAAGAGTTACAACTGATGCTTTGACGTTGCAGTCTCCTCCAGCAGGGTTCAGGCGAAGCGCGTCTCAGATGCTCATCAGGGAATTTGGACGAGATGAAGGCATGGACTCAAGCTCTCTTAGAAGTCATGGACTCAAGCTTCCTCAATGTAATTACTTCTTACTCTATCTTCTATAGTCATTCAGCTATAGTATGTCTAATTCTCCAAGTTCAGCTAGCTTGTACTAAGAGAGATAGCTTCTTTTATAGAGGAAAAGGAGGAGGTTAGGATCCCTACAAAGGTGGGAGGGAGGCCTATCCTTTAGGGATTTCCCATAAGAGGTGGAAACCATAAACCTAAAGGAGGTATTATGTGGTTTATCAGTTCAACCACTCCCAATGACTCATCCTCGAGGTGGTTGGAGTGGAATCTGCACCTCTATTTTTAAAAACATTCCATAAATAGCTTGGTGCAGGTGGAAAACTAGGACAGAGCGTCAGCTGGCACGGGGCCTAGTGTTAATATTCCTCTTCGACATGAGGGCATAACTGATGACCCACGCCAAGGAAAAAACAAGGGTTCTTGAGTCTCTGCTCAGGGAATTGTCAACAGGAGGAATGTTACTCTCATGTAAAGGGACACAATGATGATTTTTGCAAGGCATGACACTGCTTATTGGTCACAGAAATGACCCTCCAATGGGCGAGATGGGGATTGCAGGGACAGTGACAAAATGTTGTGTAACAGATGCCCCCTAAAGCATGAGGTCCGAGGGAGAAGGAGGGGCGAAATGATTTATGAGAACACGTTCGAAACCAAACACCGCTGTTGGAAAACCTGCAATTATGAATACAACTGATATCTCTGATACATTAGCATGTGGTATGGGCACAACCATCCATAATAGAGTATATAAAAACTGAGATCCGAGGTATGGACACAACCATCCAATCAAAAGAGTCATGTAATAAGTCAAGATAATCCACCAAAATCCACAGCCTAGATTTTATCAGACAAAATCCAGGGTCTTGCGCTCCATCTCGACCCGAACAAGTACAAATTCAAGCATGCGAATATATGAGGTGAAGTTGAACATGCAAGAAAATCACCTGATTACTAGCCAATGATGAAAGTTGTTAACAAGTACAAGAGAAACCACCAATAATGACAATGGCTCTCAAGGTACTACCGGTACAATCCACGGAATGTGAACAGTGATCTGGCATCAAACATCCACAGAATCACTCGATCGAAGGCCAATGATATGGACCTCACGTCGAATGCGAAAAACCTTCCATTAAGGCATGTAGGATCCAAGGTACCAGAATAGAGTCTCTAGATCAAATTCCTGGATAATGAGCTGAAGTCGACAGGAAGTGACCTGATCGAAGGTGGGCCATAATGTTTCCCACATCATCGATATGGGACAGAGGAACATGATAGTAGTAAAATAGGACCAACAAAGAATCATATAGAGGTTGAAAAATAGAGAGGAAAACTTCTCTTGAACATATCAGCAGCACAATACTGGATTTGGCAGTGTTTGACATCAAAGGATATGAGGTCTTGACGACGTGGAAAAGAGCAGACGAGAGGTAAAAAGACATTACCCAAACCCATGGAGGCAAAAAATGATGAAATGAGATGTCCCCAACCCAACACCAATGCAGACAAGTGCCATGTTCAAGAGCGACATACTGCCAACATAACTAAAACTTGGTTCCATTTTCCCCCACCATTTCTAGCGAGTACCCCAATTATTTTTTAAAACAAGCTTGAAGGGGATAGCATATGCTTGTGTTGTAAGTTTTTCCTTAGGACAAATCCAACCTAGTACATTTTACGAGCCCTAGGAAGGAGGAACTCGAGTGACGTCATGGCCACGAAATCTGATGTCATCAGGGTTTAACGAGTTTGACAAAGGGAGAACTCGACATCTTTTCATGTTTAGAGAGTTTGAAAAGAAGGTAAGAAACAAAACTCCATCATGGCCCTTTTCGTAAGTAGTCTCTCAGATCCGAAAAGGTAGAAAAAAATATCTGAAAGAAACTCTTAGTCGCGATAGGCTAAGGTGTTATTTTTCGTAAATAATCTATCCCAACCCGAAAAAGGGGTAAACGTATACTGAGTAGATATCGCTTCACAGCCATTTAACGAGTTTGAAATGAAAAGAGTCTCGGCAATCTTTTCAATTTTAGAGAGTTAGAAAAGCGTTGAAAGATGACTCCAACAGTGACTTTTTCGTGTTTTTACCGAGTCCGAAAAAGTATAAAATTTAACTCGTTACTCCATCACTATGTCCTGAAAATCTGTTGTTACACAAGAGACACGTGTAAAACCCATTTTTCGAAAATAATATAATAAAATAATTGAAAACATGTCTAAAACCTAATTAGGGTTGTAAAAAGTTATAAAATGCCAAAAATGGTAAAAACAATTACTTTTCACTTTTTACCTCTTGTGGAGCAAATAGTTACCCATTTTACTGTGTGATTTTTCGGCGACGATAGCGGACAATCCAACAAACCAATCTCAAATCTGTCAGTTCCAAGTAAGAGCGGAGATCTCTCTCTTCATTTTGAGTCATTTCTTACTACCTGCAACTTCCAATTTTGAATTCTGGGGGAGGAAGTATGAAAATTAGGGCATGACGGTTGGCACGGGTTTCATGCATGGAGTCGCACCAACTGCCCAATTTTTTATACTAGGGCGCGCTAATGGCGTAAACCAATTTGTGTGCAAAATGCAAGTCATAGACCCCAATCATTCAAAAATCCAAGTTCCCAAAAGGCTAATATCATTCATATGAATATGTTTACAGGTAAAAAGCGACAAAATGGTGATAGAAGGGAAAGAACGGGAACATAGCGAAGAAGATGAACTTGCCATGGAAAATGAGAGATGCATGGAAGCTCTCAAGGACTTTGGACTGAAGAAGTTCTTCTTGACACCATGTCTCCATGCTCAACTAGAGTTGTTACAATATTTGATTAGCATATGTGATGAGGACCAAGAAAATTTCATCCTTCGAGATCAGGAACTTGAGATTGATGTTTCTGACGTCTAATTTATCACAGGATTGTCGCGGAGGAGGGCATCACTGATCCTAACCGGTACCCAGCCTTACATGGAGAGTATGTCCATGGTGATAGACAGAGTATGTCAAGGGGCATGGAAGGGAACAGGAAGTGGGAAAGTTGATATCCAAACTATCCCAGATCTAGCAATAAAACTAGTGCTACATACCATCACACGAGCTGCAGGATCGCAAGCACCGCACGAAGCAACAAAAACACAGCTTCTTCTTGCTGTAGACTGTTTGACACCGATAATCTACAACTGGGCAGAGGCCGTGACAATAAACATGAAACGCCAGCTAACAAAATGCAAGAAGGAAAAATTGAAGCAATTTGGTTATGGGTCTATTCTGGTATCATTCTTCCTAGAACGGCTACCAATTTTTCAGCGTCGGAAGGTCATAGTCCCAACACCACCAGCGAGAGAACCAGTGGAGTCGCCAATTTTTTATGCAGTTAAATCCTCTCTGCAGACAGAGACGATCCCTCTAGCCCTAGAGTGGGTCCAGAAACAAAGGGACACGCTAAAGTGTTGCTTCCTAATTATTGAATGAACAAGGGACACATTGGATTAACCTACCTGGAATCTAACGCTGTCGTTGTTGTCGTAGTTGTTAGTATGAATCTTTTGTCGAAGTGTACGAGAAAAGACCACTTTAGCTATGCATAACTTATAGCCCTAACATCAAATATGGCTGCCAATATCTTCAGATCTGCAGTTAGTTGATCAAGACAAATGCTGCAAAAATCCAGATCTATGCATAAAGAGACATTAAGCAGTAAAAATAAGGTTTTGCTCCATACATCCAATAGACAAGGCAAGAACAATATTTTTGAAAGAATTTTTGTATTAAGGGCACCTGGGAGGAAAACAAGAAGGTGTTTCCAATTCTCCTCAATGGGATGGGTTCTTGGAAGTCCTCAACACTTCAAATCTAGTATTTCTCTCTCTTGTTGGTGTAGAAAACCCATACAAAGATAGAACTCAAAGGGAGCTCACACAACAAATAATGGAAAATTTGACAATGATAATGGCTCAAAGTCAGACCAAGAGTATAGATCCAGAGTGATCTAATAGGAAAAAAAAGGTGAAGAATGGTAGGAGAAACCCTCCTATTTATAACAAAATATTGGGTCATTATAGATCTTGGTGCATGATTAAAATAACATTAACCAAATCTAGATCCACATTTTATGGAATATTTTATTATATTTGTTGGAGGGAAAAAGTATTTGACTTGGGTCAAATCCTTTTATTTGTAAATAATAAATAAATAAATGATTTATTTATCATTTTAAGGAAGTGGTTGAAAGATAATCAAATAGATAATTATTTATTTAATTATTTATGGGTGATTTAGTCATATTTAACAAGGAATATTATTTAAATAAGATTTAAATAGTTATTCCTAGAAAATAATAAGATAAATAAGGATTTATCTAATTAATTTCTTTGTTTTGGGTTAAACATGACTAGGAATAATAATTAAATTATTGTTTAATTTATTATTCCATGAGGGAAATCAAACAAATATAGATTTGTTTAATATTTCCCTTTGGGGTTTCCTATTTAGACCATAAACAACCTAATAAATGTGTTTTATTAAGTTATTTTACATGGTGAAAGAAACTTTACTTAGGGTAAAATTGGTCTTACATGGTGTACTTGGGTCCATCTAATGGTAGTAGGTTAGATGACCAAAAAATGGTCTAACAGATTGCCCCCCAGCGTGCGAGCGTTAGGAGAAAATCGTATGACCGAAGTACGTTGTAAAAACTCAGTCACCAGACATCAAAAGGGAAGTCAGAGAGAGAAATGTAAGGTAGACTAATGTGCTTAAGAACTAGACCCTGAGGAGACGAGACTTACAGGTGCAACAAGTCTCTTTTTATGAGAGGGTACCTGTGCTAAAGGCGGCGGGGGAGGCATACCTATGCCCGCCGAGACAAAGTACAAAAGAATAGTGTGTCCAGTATACAAGGGACCGAACCATAAAGTACAGCTGGAAAAAACATGAGCCAGATAAAAATAAAATGAGGGATCCCACATACATGTTGTGCCTGGGATAACAGCCAGGACTTATACAATAATACCTGAGTACATGAGATACAAATACAACCCAAATGCCCCCTATAAGCGGGGAAGGGATCACAAAATCTGACTGATACATGCAAATCAAAGAGGCGCTGCAAGCGGCTAAGGCCGACATCATCAAATATATGGAGTTGCATCGAAGGCTGCAATGAAGAGGTCATCCGGGCGTGTGGGGGGCTTCCTGCAGGGCCACCCACTCATGAGGGTTGAGACATCTCACACACACCTGGGAATCACCAAAAGCTGCTGCTGCATGACTGAACCATCAAGCATACAAATCTCGATCATGCTGAAAGGAGCTGGAGTGGAGAAACAATCAAGTCAAAGGGTAAGGAGAGATCCCTTTGCCTGATCCGAGGCACCGAACAAGAGTGGAAGCTGGAACCAAGGTACACCGCCCTCTAGACCTATCTTTTGGAATGAAGGAGTTGATGTCGACAGAAGGAGGTCCGCCATAGGTGAGGCAATGAGAGATCCTCAATTAAGGTACGAGATAAAATAGTAGAGCGACGGATGGACTAATACCAATGATGATGATGGAATGGAGGGGACTGAGTAGCGAATGGACAACTTCCCTTGCTAGAGCATAAAGGACATGAATGACATGGCAGCAACTGACACAATATCATAAGGGATAGGGGACAGTGGGACTGAAGGCCATAATGTGCGACACAAGAGAGAGACCAAGCAATGAAGGATGGAGGACTATAGCGGGGTACAAAGAGACTCGGGATAGACTCCATGAATGCGATGATGACTCCACTTGGATGCTCTAAACAAGGGCGACTCGATGGTGCTGCCACACAGTAAAGGTCCCATGGGGGACCATGAAAACATGAGTACAAGATGGTATCTCATGATGAAAATCGACACAAACAAGGACACGTATGGAGGCAAAGTGATGCCCCAAGTACAAGTGTTGTAAGTGAGGAAATTCGATTTTGGGGGGAGGTGAAGTGACTTTTCTTGGACAAAATGTGTCCTGGTGAAGTATCAAATCACAAAAAACTAACAGATACCCATTTGAGGGCTCGGTGAGAGCTTTCCAACGGTGCAGACGGTTTGTCAAACTGAGCTACGGTGTGGTCGTAACAGGCGAAAGAAAAACAAGGGTTCTCTTTTAATAAGGCATTTTCCCCTCCAAATTCACTCATTTGCTAGTGTTGCTGTGGTGAATGTAGAGAGGAGAAAAGGCCCTAAATCTTGCGGTGAGCATAGCGGACAAACCAACCGTTGGAATCAAGATCCGTCAGTAGCAGGTAAGAGGCCTAACCGTACTCTTTCATTTTGATGGATTGAAAGTTTAGATTAGGGCCCAGAATCTCAGGAACAAACCCTCTTTCATCTCTACGGCCGGGTTGCACTTTTTGGGCCAAAAACTGTGACCTGGGAAGCAGGTTTTGAGCCAAAAACTGTGACCTGTCCCAGGATTGGGCAGAAAAGTGTGACCTGGAGGATGAAGGAGATTTCAGTGTTGTTTTAGGGCTGAGATTTGGGTTTTTGGGATTGGTTACAGTGTTTCCTATCTGTATACTGACAAAGATGATGTTTTTGTGCAGATATGGCAGATATACAGATCAAATGGAGAGAGAGAGACCTGGGTACATTACGGTCAGAGATCCAGGTAGATCAGGGTGTCCGTCGTGTATTGGCTAGGTTTGGGGTTCTGAAGTTTTTGGAGAACCCTCTGATGAGAGCTGGGGAGCCGTTGTTGGACCGGATTGTCAGTTATTGGGATCCAGATCATGAGGTATTTATAGTGCAGGGGCACAGGATCGAATTGACAGTCCAAGATCTGTATTTCCTGACTGGTCTCTCGCCACTTGGGATGGTGGGAAACACGCAACCAGTGTTACCGCGGGGGCGGAACATCATGGAGTTTGTGGAGCGACATTGTCGATCGGGTCTCCAAGTCAAAGGGACTCAGATATCGATCGGGGACCTAGAGAGATTAGAGACCTGTGTAGTGGCCGCAGCGGTACTGCGGATTCTGGGAAACCAGGCGCTCCATCACATCACTGGGGGGCAGATGATGATTGTGGAGAGTGTGTTGAGTGGGACCTACTATGGGTGGGCCCAAATGATTTTGGTGTCGTTAAAATGACAGTTGTCGTTGTGCAAGCGGCAAGTGAACCACGATTACTCGTATGGGACTTTATTGTGCTCCTTCTTTTTTGAGAATATACCGACCTTACGACCTCATATACAGTGCCCAGATGGGGGCCCGAGAGAGCCCAGGATGCGCCGGTGGGGGTGCCTACTATGCAGAGGAGGAGGAGGGGCGGTCGGACGGGTGTTTCGACCTGAGTTCTTTGCCCATTGGGATCAGATGCTGTTATACATAGACGACTATCCCTATAGTGGGATGAGTTATTGTGGGGATCCGAACCTGCCACTTCCACCTGGTCGAGTATGGGGACCCGATGGTAAGTGACAAGTGACTACTATTTTTTGGGCATGTTAAAGTTATTGAATAGTAGATAGGGTACTGATTTATGTACTTTTGGTATGCAGATATAGCTCCGGTAAAACCGGCCGGATATATGGGACGACTGGCAGCATCATGAGCTGCAGGCCCGAGTGGATCGAGAGCAGCGCATAGTGAGGATGCGGCCGCCCTCCTGGAGGACATCCGTCGTAGATGCGAGAGGTTGTTGACCGGTGTTTCAGAGCGTGGGTGGCAAGACTTAGACGACTAGTACATAGAGCCATGTATTGGTCTACCCTCGGAATGGCGAGGTGTCATGCGGCGCATGGCGATGGCCGGTCAGGGGATACGTGATCTACAAGCTGCAGGAGCAGAGCCATTGGCTTGGGATCCGCCAGATAGTGATTAGGTGTGGGGCATGTGGTGCCCCCTAGTGTGTATGTAGGGGCAGGTGGCGCCCCCAGTTTTGAGTTTTTGTAACATGCTATGGGCATGTCATATGTATCAGAGTAGATGGACTCTAAACACATGTTTTGCGACACATATTATGGATATGCATATTTTTGATGATTATGAATGTTATTGTCTTGTATGAAATGCGTGTGATAAATTCCAATCTAGAATATGGTTTGCAATGCTATCTACGTAGTGATTTTGTTCTCGAGGTACATGGTTGAAAGTTATGGTTTCAAATTCACTTATCAAAAGTTTCACTCGTAAATAGCGTCTAAAAAGCACAGGATTATGCACACGATAGACACCATTTAGTTGCATGACAAGAAGTAGGGAATCTAAATGAACATGCAGATGGAGGATGCGATGAGAGAGGGCATCGGCTAAGAGACCACGCACTGCATCATATTCGGCCTGATTATTGGTGGCAGTACCAATGTAGACCCCGTTCGAGAGAACAAGGGCATGCAAGGGGGTAAAATGGCCCAACTTACCGAGGCTAGATTCCGGGAGTAACGACTTGCACCATCAGTATAACCGATATAGGTTGTGGACGGGAGGTCCTACGGAATGGTGTTATAAGACAAAAAATGGGGGGAGGAGGAACAATGATGGCAGCGTGAGTGTAGAGTAGACATCGAACGGAAACTGCGGGAGGGAGTGTGATGAGCAGGATGGCTATGACTCATATACGGACTAGAGGGTGGTATATGAGGGCTATAGGAGGTATATCTGGGTCTCAGGCTGCAGAGGTCAACATAGACACTGGTGGTGTCATCCCATGTATGGGCGGGAAAGATGAGGTCATGGGTGGAAAAGGCTTCCAAGGGGGCATCCTGACGGGAAAAGAGGGGATGAAGACTGGAAGGGAAACCACATGACGCGGAAAAGCTACCTAAATCATCCGTATAGGAAGAAAGGCTCACATACAGATCGTCACGGGGAATGACAGAAGAACATATAAACAAATGGTCAAATGATGTTGAGCCCAGGGTGGTCGCTGAAGGGGGGTCGAGCGAAACAACAGGGGAGGATTCAAAGGGAATGTTCTCCAAGGGTCTCACAGAGGATGATAGGTAGAGAATGGTGGTAGTAGACTCCGTCATCTGGACATCAGGGAGGGGAATGTCAATGGGAGCGAGGGGATCCTCAAGCTGACCTGAAGCATACTGTGCAAGTATGGGAGAGGCAGACTTATTTTTTTCAACCTCATACTCTCGAACTACCTATAAAGAGGCGCGGTAATGCGTCAGGTGAGGACAATGGTGGGAGTAATGGCCATGGACACCGCACAGAGCACAGGGTTTGTTGGTGCGAATAATCTTTGGGTTCTTGGTTACGGACGAGGACGAAATAGAGGGGTCAGGGACCGTAGACTCAGGGAACGCGACTTTAACCATGGGTTGAATATGGGGCAATTTAGGACAAGTATGGGTGGCGTGACCGACGACATCACACAAGGCGCAAGGCTTTGCGGGCGGAGGAGGAGCCGGGTCAGTCGGGGTGGCCTTGTCTTTGGATGCCCCCTTGCGAGCTTTGCCTTTCTTTCCTGGAGCTATCACCATAGGGGTAGGGTCCTGGGGAGGTGCTGGGGGGCATGGTGGCAACGGAGGAAGCGAGGGGGACCGGTTGAATCGGTTTCAAAGAAAGATAAGGTTTGGGGTGACCAGGTGGGGTAGCGGCTGGAGGGTCAAGGTACCAGACGGGTATGCCTAGGGTCAGGTTGGGGAGAGAGAGGGTGGCCATGATGGGGACCGTATAGACTCTGGGAGGGGGATCCAGGAAAGGTATCTAACCAGCGGGATAATGACCAGGAGGGACGGATCCGAGATAATTGAGGCCTGGGGGAACCGACCCAGGAGGATAGAGGAGTTCAGGGATACCAGCTGTAGGAGAAGGGCCAGAAGGAGGAGGTCCGGCTGGCTGAGATGAATGGCTATGAGCGAGTTGTGGTGGGCGAGGTTGAGTCTGAGGTTGCTGACTAGCTGAAGCGGGTCGCTTAAGGGCAGCCCGAGACGATTGCATCATGCAAACATTCGATAAGCTGGGATCAGAGATAGGAGGAGGAGGGAGACCAGGGAAAGTTCCAAGCAAAGAGGAGTCTTTGTAGACGCCGGGAGAGACACTGGTCAAGGAATTGGCAGTTTTCTTATTGGCTACAGAAGAGATGGTCGTCTCAGGGGAGGTCTGAGACTTTGGCTTGTGATAAGTCAACTGGTCGATGGTGACTATCTTTCCATTGTGAGGAAAAGACATCTTGCGAAAAACCGCGGATGGGATAGTAGACATGGCATAGGTGTAGCTTCGCCCCAAGAGAATGTTGTAATCTAGAGGGGCGTCGATGACTTCGACGTCGACGCAAACAGTCTTGCCCATAAGAGTGATAGGACAATTACGGAAGAGGCCAATGGGCTGGGAGGCGTGGCCATCCCACGCTCGTAGGGTGATCGTGGAAGGGGCCAGCTCAGGAGATCTGAGTTGCTTCCAAACGAAAGTAGACATGACACAGGTGGATGCCCCCTCATCAATTATACACCGAGAAACGTTAGCATTCCGGATTTTTACTGGGATTTGGAAGGCTACAGAAGCAGGAAGAGGAGGATGTTCTGATTGATGGGCGTCGAAGACAATCATTTGGTCATCAGCAGGATCTATAGCACCCATGGAAGATAGCAGAGCCTTATTTTGGGAAGGGCACGACTGGAGGAGTTCCAATGTGGAAATGGCAGCAGGAGACTGCGCCAAATCATCTACTATGCTATACGAATGAGCAGCTCGACCAGAAGCAGCATTTCAGCGTAATGGTCCCTTAGGAATCTTGGTATGAACCTCAACTTTGGGTTGAGGGATATGTAAGGGACCATTGGATGTCGAAAGAGGCTTTGTAGAACCTGAAGAAGGGGAATCGGAGACTGACTGAGCGGGAGGCTTGGGGTACTGACGAGACCGAGTTTGAAGGTTAAGGTCGATGGTTGGAGATGGATCAAAGTTCATCATGAGGATCTGGTAATCGGAGGAACCAGAAGGGGAAGGTTGAGTGGCTACCTGTCCGTCAGGTGGTTGGGCGGCCACGAATCCTTGCTGGGGGAAAGGATCGGTAAACACAGCCGGTTGAGTAGTGGCCATATTAGGGGGAGCATGAGGGGAGGCATGTTGTCCTCGCAATGTGGCTTGAGACTCCCACATCTACCGCATCTATGGTAAAATGGGACAATCGTGAGTGTAATGACTGTAAACACCACAACACGAACAAGGCTTATTTGTGCGAATAGGCCTGTCCGGCTTGGACTGAGTGCTCTATTGCTGGTTAGCAGTGTTAGGGTCAATACCTTGAGGTTTGGGTCCACGAGTACCAGGGGTAGGTTGATTTTGATTGCCTGTCCACCTTCTTTGAGAGGAAGGGGGATTAGTCGCGCCCTGCTGTGCAAATACTTGCCCTGGAGGGGGCTGTAGGTGCTATTGTTGGGGTTGAGAAGGCAAGGGAGGTGGAAGTGCAAATGCTGGAGGAGCTGGAGCACCAGGCTGCGGATAAGGATAATGGTTAGGTTGGGCAACATTGAGGTAAGCAGGAGGTTGGGCGAAAGGATGAGGCATGTCATATCCTAGATACATGCTACCTGGAGGGGGAAAAGTGCTAGAGGTGCTGGCCCCTCCCGGAGGGAGACCATAGCCCATAGGAGGTTGAGAATACGGATGAGAAAGGGCTCCAATGATACCGTCGGCGGAATGAGATGCCCTCGGGGCGTTAGCACCACCAGGCCTGGGGAGGTCAGGAAGGACGATATAAACATAACCAGACTGAGCGTAGATCAGGTCATATTTCAAGGCTATTTGGAGGGCGGCTTCTTCGGTTTGAGGGAAATGGGAGGCAACATCTTTTCCAGTGGGAGGTAAGAGAGTGTGAAGGAACCAGTCCATATAAACCCGATCTTCGAAGGTGGGAGCTCGACATAAGCTTCGTCTTCTCCGTCATTCCTGGACATGAGTGGAAAGGCGGGTCGAAGAGGATTGACGGAAAGAAGTCAAAAGCTCTGTACCAGTGTCGTATCGGAGAGGGAGCTGGAAATAAGATAAAAAGGCTTGGGCAATGGTCGCAAAGGTGGTATGGGAAGAGGTGGCCTGATCAACATACCATTTAGAAGCTTCGTCCGTAAGTGTGCGTTGGAACAACCGAAGATGGATGGAATCATCGGTAATGGAATTGGAGGAACACATGTGGAAAGATCAGACATGGTTGGTTGGATCTTCTCCAGCAAGGCCTTCGAACTTGGGGATGTTGGAGGGGAGCTTGGTTGGCATAGCAGGCCAACCAACATCGTGGCGGATAGGGTCATTGATCAACTGATTGAAATCAGGGAGGCTGAGGGCACCGCCGTAGCAGGGGCTTGGTCACCACGAGGTAGTTCCTGTGGCGGTTCCGCTAGTAGTAGTCCCGGCATTAGGGCTGGGATTACCGCTAGCGTTAGGCCCTGGACCAGACATAGTGAAGGTGACAGGGGGAGAACCAGAAGTAAAAGGAGAACCCAATGAATCAGAAGAGGATTCAGAGTGCGGACTCGGAGGAGGAATAACTCGACGACGGCGGGAAGGAGTAGGTCGACCGATCGAAAACTGAGGGTGAAGGCCAAGAAGTCTCCGGGATGTGCTCCTTGGGGGTGCAATGATGATAACACAAAAATGACACAAGGGGAATGAGAATGACCAACAAAGTCAGGGAGGTGCAGAATCAAGTGATTACAATATCGAAACAAGGGCAGAAAAGGTGCAGTGTCAATTGATTTTACAATGTTTTAAAGTCTTTTCCTGGAGGTGTTAACCAGGCTCTTCTTCGCTTAGGGTGAGTGTGTGGCGTGCGTTAATTTTAATTTTTAAACCCAGAAGTTTTGAGAGTAAAAGAAAAATTGTGCTGCGTAACTGAAAATAAATCTGCAGAGAACAGTATATCATGCTGAAATAACAGAAAATTAACAGCTAACAATGCATCGATCTAACCCAAGAAGGCGGGTCTCTCAAAACTAGTCTAAAAGAGGGAAAACATCTAGTCAAAACACATTAAAAGGAGGCCAATAGATCTAAGGTCAAGAGGGACAGGGATTTAAAGGAGAAAACTGCTGAAAAGAGGTGCAGAACACAGCCAAGTGGCAGAGGCAAGGTGGCTGTAAAAAAGGAGGAAATCAGCAAAAAAGCAGAAGGGACAAGGAGGAGGCCCTAAAGGTAGATCCAAAAAAAACCTCAGGAGGTGATTTGAAAGGGAGAAGAGTTGATTAAAAGGGATCTGAAAAGGAGGTATCAGATCTGAAAAAGGGAAGGCTGAAACTATGAAAAAGCAGACACCTAAAACAGCTAAAACTCTTCCACCAAAAGTGGAGGGTATTGAAGCCCTAGGGGGATATGTTCCCACTTATATGAGAAAAACAGATTAGAAACAGGTCTAAACGGGCTGAGACAGAGGCTGGAAAACCCTGACAGAAGCTTCAGAAAAACCCAGAAAAATTGCAGAAAAAGAGCAGAAAAACTGGCAGGTCGCAGGTTCTGACCTGTTTTCTGTGCAGGTCGCAGATAATGGGCTGAAAAGTGCGACCTGGAGGCCAGGTCGCAGTTTCTGGGCCGAAAAGTGCGGCCTGAAGCTCCGGGTGTCCCGGCGGCAGATTTCCGAAAAAGTTGTCGTCTCAGTTGCGGCTGATGTCTGTCACCTGCGCAATAGGGCCAGAAACACGCGGAAGTTAGAAATTTTAATGTTTTAGGGTTTTATAGGTGAAAAAAAACATAAAAATAGGAAAAACAAAAAGCTGAAAAGAAACCCTAGGGTCTGAAGTAGCTGGATATGCAGGAATATGAAAAACGACAGCGGTCGTAATTGAAAACTCGTGTGGAGTCGCCAATTGTTAGTATGAATCCTTTGTCGAAGTGTACGAAAAAAGACCACTTTAGCTACGCATAACTAATAGCCCTAACATCAAAAGTGGCTGCCAATATCTTCAGATCTGCGGTTAGTTGATCAAGAAAAGAGCTGCAAAAAACCAGATCTATGCATAGAAAGACATTAAGCAGTAAAAAGAAGGGTTTGCTCCATATATCCAATAGACAAGACAAGAACAATTTTTGAAAGAATTTTTGTATTAAGGGCACCTGGGAGGAAAACAAGAAGATGTTTCCGATTCTCCTCAATGGGATGGGTTCTTGGAAGTCCTCAGCACTTCAGATCTAGCATTTCTCTCTCCTGTTGGTGTAGAAAACCCAGACAAAGATAGAACTCAAGGGAGCTCACACAGCAAATAATGGAAAATATGACAATGATAATGGCTCAAAGTCAGACCAAGAGTTTAGATCCAGAGTGATCTAATAGGCAACAAAAGGTCAAGAGTGGTAGGAAAAACCCTCCTATTTATAACAAAATATTGGGTCATTCTAGATCTTGGTGCATGATTAAAATAACATTAACCAAATCTAGATCCACCTTTTATGGCATATTTTATTATATTTGTTGGAGGGAAAAAGTATTTGACTTGGGTCAAATCCCTTTATTTGTAAATAATAAAAAAATAAATGATTTATTTATCATTTTAAGGAAGTGGTTGAAAGATAATAAAATAAATAATGATTTTTTTAATTATTTATGGGTGATTTAGTCATATTTAACAAGGAATATTATTTAAATAAGATTTAAATAGTTATTCCTAGAAAATAATAAGATAAATAAGGATTTATCTAATTAATTTCTTTGTTTTGGGTTAAACACGACCAGGAATAATAATTAAATTATTGTTTAATTTATTATTCCATGAGGGAAATCAAACAAATATAGATTTGTTTAATATTTCCCTTTGGGGTTTCCTGTTTAGACCATAAACAACCTAATAAATGTGTTTTATTAAGTTATTTTACATAGTGAAAGCAATTGTACTTAGGGTAAAATTGGTCTTACATGGTGTACTTGGGTCCATCTAATGGTAGTAGGTTAGATGACCAAAAAATGGTGTAACAGTAGTAGTGGTGGCCTCTCGCTCCTACCTTGGCAAGTCACAATTTGTTCGCCATTACGCTTGGATACCTACACATAGAACAAGAAACAAGAACAACATACAAGATAACAAAATTTCATTCATAACTATTAACCAGTCAAATAGGGCTAAACATATTGCGTTAAACAAACATCATAACACAACAGTGAAACCAAACAGTAGTCATGTATATAAATGAATAGAAGGAAGAGTTACAACTGATGCTTTGACGTCGCAGTCTCCTCCAGCGGGGTTCAGGCGAAGCGCGTCTCAGATGCTCATCAGGGAATTTGGACGGGATGAAGGCATGGACTCAAGCTCTCTTAGAAGTCATGGACTCAAGCTTCCTCAATGTAATTCCTTCTTACTCTATCTTCTCTAGTCATTCAGCTATAGTATGTCTAATTCTCTAAGTTCAACTAGCTTTTACTAAGAGAGATAGCTACTTTTATAGAGGAAAAGGAGGAGGTTAGGATCCCTACAAAGTTGGGAGGGAGGCCTATCCTTTAGGGAGTTCCCAGAAGAGGTGGAAACCATAAACCTAAAGGAGGTAGTCCTTGGTTTATCAGTTCAACCACTCCCAATGACTCATCCTCGAGGTGGTTGGAGTGGAATATCTGCCTCTATTTTTAAAAACATTCAATAAATAACTTGACGCAGGTGGAAAACTAGGACAGAGCGCCAGCTGGCGCGGGGTCCAGTCTTAATCTTCCTCTTCGGTGCGAGGGCATAGCTAATTACCCGCGCCATGGCAAAAAAAGGGTTTTTGAGTCTCTTCTTAGGGAATTGTCAATAGGAGGAATGTTACTCTCATGTAAAGGGACATAATGATGATTTTTTCAAGGCATGACACTGCTTATTGGTCACAAAAATGACCCTCCAATGGGTGAGATGGGGATTGTAGGGAAAGTGACAAAATGTTGTGTAACAGTAGGCATGGTACCATGTTGTAGATCTGATTGTGTGGCTCAATGCTCACACCCATAATATGAATAAATAAAGCTTTATTCATGTGCAAATATTCTTGAGGGACCTTCATGTCTTTCCCACCTCATTCTCTTGATTTCTCTTTTAAGCTCATGCATAGATTGGAGAATAAGTTTTAAAAACTTCTTTCCCTCCATTTCTCCAAATAATGGAGACTTGCCTTTGTCCCTTCTATAAGCCTTCTCTTTTCTGCGAGAAGCTTCTTCTTTTGATAAAATAGATGCAATGTCTTCACAGGCTGAGCCAAGATTATGCTCTGATACCACTGTAATATTCCCAAATGGGAAAAGCGGGAATATAGCTCATAATAATGGAAATAAAAATAATTATTAACACATTACAAGTGAGCCAAATGATAGATCCATGGTATTATGTATAAAAATAATAAATAAGTACAATATCTTGGGGATCAAGCCCCTCAAAATAGGCAAAAGAAGCCTCCAATGCCAAAATGCACCCAAAACATGTAATACACTACTACACAAAGTACTGAAGCAAGCACAATGCATTTTTAGTGACTAATACTGCAGCTGTAACATATATATAAATGGATCTAATAAGATCATGCTCATATCGGGCCAAAAATGGAGATCTATGCTCCTTAACACTTTTCCAAGACAACCCAGGATGGGTTTCCAGAAATACACTAAATATGAATGGTGGATCTAAAGCCCTAGGGCTGAATATGCACAACAACTAAAGCACATAGAAGGAGGTGGCTGAATCTGATGTAGATCTGAAAGAAATCCTCCAAAAGGACTCTCTCAATGAAGGGTTGATCCCTTTAATGGAAAGAAAACTACTGCTGCTGCTGGAAACTACTACTTCTGAAGAGAAGAACCATGTGCAGAAGGTTGTTAGAGTGCTCAAAATGATCCAGGATTTTCACCATGGATTATACTCATAAAACCTAGAAAAACAGAGAAATGGTTTGGCCATATTTTAACTTCGGAGTTTCAGCCATTTTTGGGTTTCCCACTACAACAACTCACTAAAATAACGCAAATCTAGACTGGAACTGTGTTGTAGGGGATAAAATCACCTTGGCCTAATGCCAAATATATCAAATAAGCCCAAGTAGCTCCTTTACTGGCCTCCCAATGGAAGGAAACCTTCCTCCACTGTGAAACTAGCTTAGAAAACACCCAATACAATCGTCCACTGCTGCACCCTGCAACTCAGCACATATCTCAATAGAAATTGTGCTGTAACACAAGACTAAAGCTTGGTCTAAAACCTGAATGTGGAAATGTAGTGCAAACTCCTCCAAGAGCTTCTCAATGGAAGAGGTGGGATTCTCGATCAGGAACACCCGGTGCTAAACAACACTCAATCTCAACTAAACAGCTAGAGAAAGATATATGTCTAAACATACCATATAATCTAAAACATAAAATATCATAACATGAATAATATGGCTGCCATCCTCTTCCTTACATAAGAAATGAGCTTCCAAACCCTAAGCCCCATCTATTAACGACACTACTTCCATGCAATGTGTCTCCATCTAAAACTGCGTTGTCTCTCCATAAATTTCCACTCCTCCATGGCATCGCGGTTGATTTGGTCAAAGTTGACCTAGTCCACATGCTCTAGCCCCTGTTCACACCTTACGGTGCTTTATTAAGCTGAAAAGATGATCCACTTTCACATGAGAAGTGGTTTTATTCCTAATAAAGATATTTATGGGTCTCCCTACCCTCTTATTCATCAGACAAGAAAGAAAAATTAGATTTTAATATTCCAATTAGCTGCATGCTAATTTAGGAATATTACAGAATTTCTTGGCACAAAAATCGAGAATTTCTAAGCACTTTGATTGTGGTTGACTTTAGATTTGCAGCTTGGGTTTCAGTTTCCTTTGAATTTGACTTTGAATAAAATTGAACAAGAATTTTGGCACTGTTTTTGTGGCACTTTGACCAGTTGAGCAGTCATCATGTTTTTACTACTAATTGAGTTCATTTGGAGGACTATTGACTATTGAATGTTGACCACTTGTTTCTTTTTTCATTAACTTTGACCATATTTTACTATTGTTTCATATTTTGAATTTTTGTTGGTTTTATTGTTGAATAATCAAAAGCTATACTTTGACTCTCTTTTTTGAAATTGAATCATTGTACTCTCTGCTAAAAAATTTATGTAACTATAATAGAAGAATAATTTCAAATGGTTTTCCCCCTTGTGGGGTTTTTCCCTGGTCTTTGACCAAATTGGTGTCTCTTTTTGATGATCTTGATTATCTCCTATTGTCATTGCATTTATTGTCTTATCTTCAATTACTATTGGAAGAATTAATTATTGTTGAAAATATTTCTTAATGAAGGATTGAATTGGGCTAAAGGACTTGACATAAAATAGAGCAGTGGAAAATTAACATGGTTTCATAGCTCAGGTGAAGGATAATGCCAAAGGAGACAAGAGCTAGAGCTATCATCTTTGGAAAAATTGAAGGATTTTCTTCAAGGAAGCTAAGAAGTTGGGAGACTCGTCAAATTTTTTTGCTTGGAGATAAGGCTAGAAATCATAGCTGATGACAATGATGTTTGGGAGTACATACAAGGAAAAGTTCTGAAGCCTCCAAAAAATTCTCCCGCTGCTACCAAGAACAAGTACAAGAAAGTTGAGTTAAAAGGAAATCAAATTATAGTTGATGGTTTAGAAGATATTTTACTTTCCTATGTTAGAAATTTAAATAAGTCTAAGGATATGTATGATAAGTTGGTCGAGATGTATGAAGTCAAAAATTTGAATGAAATCATCACCTTCATAGATCAACTCAAATATATGAAAATGAATAAACAAGAATATGTGCAATCCTACATCCTGAGGATATCTGGTCTTAAGGATCAATTGTAGAGAGTTGGGGAAACCGTACCTAACAAGGAGTTGGTGTTGGTAACCCTTAGAGGTCTCCCGCCTATTTGGGAAACCTTCATTATCACCATAAGATATAATAACATTTTCCATAAATTTGATGAAATTGTTGGAAAACTCACTCGAGAAGAATCCAGGATGATTTCAAGAGGTTGTATACAAAAACATGAAGAAGGAGAGCCCACTACTTTCATTGTTCATAACAAGAAATAAAAAAAAGGAAAAGGAGGTTCATCAAGTTCAAGGAATCCTACTCCCTAAAATTCTAATAGGAGGAATAGAAGAGAAAAGAAATCATTGCACATCAAATGCTAAAATTGTCACTATAAATGTCACTATGCTCAAGATTTTCCTGAGAAGAACAATGCTCCAAGGTACAACACTAGAAGAAAAAATAGCAGGTTAAATAATAAAAGAGGGAGATATGATTGAAGGAATGATCATAATATAAGAGATGGAAGAAGAAGAAGAGATGCTCCAAATGATTGCGAATAATACCATCGTCCTCAAAATAAGTTAAGAAATTCTAGGTATGAAAGTAATGTTGCTACTAGTCAATGTGAATATATCCTTATTTTTGTCCTTTCTAGTTCCTCTCCTCCGGATACTTGGGATAGTTGGTTGGTTTATAGTGGGTTATCTAATCATTTCTTTGGATACAAGGAGGTTCTATCTAGTTTGGTATAGAGGGAGTCCAATTTGAAGATTTTTCTTGGAGACAACTCTACTCATCTTGTGAGTGGATTTGGTTATGTCAAATTTCATTTGGACTCTAGGGAATCTATTTTTCTTCATGATTTAATGTATGTGCTAGGGTTAAAGAAGAATTTTGTATCTATATCTACTTTAGAGGACAAAGGAATGAGGGTTTCCTTTCTCAAAGGAAAACTATTACATGGCCTATGGGATACCCAATGAGAGATGCTTTCACATTGGCATCTAGATTTGAAGGACTCTACAGGGTCACTATAATACCTCTTCTAGAGTTGGTCCGTGAGACTATCATAAAAGTATTATGTTGCACAAAATATTTGCACATATACATTATGAAGCTCTTATGAAATTGAAGAAGTTGGTATTTGAGATCCTTGATGTTGAACCTTAACATGATGGAGTATGTCCAGGATGTGCCAATGGAAAGAAGGCAAGGGGACCATTCCCCTCTAGTAAGGATAAGACTAATAATATCCTCCAACTCATTCATTCTGACATATGTGGACCAATGCCCAAAAATTCTCTTGGTGGCCATCTCTACTACATAACCTTCATCGATGATTTCTCAAGGAAGACATGGATATATTACTTGAGGTATAAGGATGAGACCTTCAATATATTCAAGGACTTCAAGGCTTTGATAAACAATAAAAAATGAATAAAATTAAGATCTTTAGGTCTGAAAATGGTGGAGAATACATTTTAAATGAGTTAATAGATTTTTGCAACAAGAAAGGTATCAAGGAGGAGACTATTCTTCCTTATATCTTGAACAAAATGGATTGGTTGAGAGAAACAACAGGTTTATTATGGAAGTTTCCCGAGCCATGCTCCATGATCAAAACATGTAGAAGTTCCTTTGGGGATAAGCAGTGAATACAATGATATATTTTCAAAGTAGGGTTCCTCATCAAGCATTGGACAAAAATACTCCCAAAGAAGTATTCACAGGTGTCGAACCCGACATTTTTCATCTCGAGGTATTTGGTTGCCCCGTATATTTCCATGTGCTGAAAGACAAAAGAAACAAGTTGGAAGCCACTGGAAGAAAAGGTATGTTTGTTGGGTATTCTGAAGATTCCAAATAATTTAGAATATATATTCTCAGTCAAAGGAATGTTGAAATTAGCATGGATGAAACATCCAATGAATATGTTTCCCTTGGAAAATCAAGGGACCTTCATCGGCCTCCTCCTTTTGAGAATAATAGTGATGATATTGATATTCTAGAAGGTCCTTCTGTGTCAGAATGTGAGAGAGATATTGTTGCTGACCCCCTGGATCCCATGGACCCCTTGGATCCTCCTCCATCTGATCTCCCTGCCAGGAAGATGTCAATTTGGCTTCATGACACATTAGAAGATGTTGAAAGACATGGTGCTACCCGTGGAACCTTTAGAGAAAGCAAGATGTCATGCAGGTATCAAGGATATGTTGTAGTGATGAGTAATATGATTCAAGTTGAGCCTCACACCTTTGAATAAGTCGTGAAAGAAAAAGTTTGGAAGGATGTTATGGTCAAATAATACAAATGAATTATGAAGAATGATGTATGGGATGTCGTTCTAAGTCTGAAGGGGAAACAAGTGGTGACTTTGAAATGGCTATTCAAGATCAAACATGGAGCAGATGAAATAATTGAGAAATATAAGGCAAATTTAATGGAAATAGATTTCTCCCAAAAAGAGGAAGAAGATTATGATGACATTTTTTCTCATGTGGTCCTATATACCACCATTCTTTCAATAGTTTCCCTTTCTACAAGTCAAGGATGGACCTTTCACTAGATGAATGTGAAGACGACATTCCTTTTGGCATGTTACAGAAAGAAGTTTATGTTGAGCAACCATAGATATTTGAATTGAAGGACCGAAAGATACATGTTTGTAGATTGAAAAAGGAATTGTATGGCTTGAATCAAGCCCCTAGAGCATGGTACACCTGTATATATAGTTACCTGGAAAAGCTTGGATTCATAAGAAGAAAAATATATCCCAACCTATACTTCAAGGTGGTCCAAGATAGTCCTTTAATTTTGGTTCTGTTAGGGTCCTGTAATTTACAGAATCTCAAGGTGATTGATTATTTTTGTTTAGATCATTTATATTGAAAATAATATTCCATGACTGTCATTTATTTTCAAGAAGGTACTTCTGGCACAAAAGAGGGCAAAGGATGGTTGTATTCACCTCATTTCCAATATATTCCAAACTAAGCCTAAATGCATTGGCTAGCACTATCCATCTCATCAAACCCTCCAAATCCCACATATATAAAGTTTTGGGACTTTATATTAAACCCCAACATTCATCCATCCCCGACCCCCCCTTCATAATACTACCTACCACCTTAGGACCCCCTCTGAAATCCAAATTCAAGTTTTGCATGATGAACCGTCGCAAAAAAACATTATCCCCTTGAACCTTTACCTCTCTTCGCAATCTTCTTATCACAATTTAAACTCCATCTCCTAACACAATCACTGAATCCTAAAAATTCCTCGAAGTGCGATGTGCAATGTCGGTGGGATCCGATTGCATATCGCAAAACACAATTTCTTGAGAATAAGTGCGGGAGGAATATGTTATAATCGCCGAAGTGCGATGTGTGACGTTGGTGGGACCCAATCGCAAGTCACAAGTTTTAGAGGATAAGTGTGGAAGGCTCATGGTATAAACATCGAAGTGCGATGTGCGACGTAGGTGGGACCCGATCACAAATCACAAGTCGCAAGTTGAGAGGATAAGCATGGAAGGAATATGTTACCAACGCCGAGTTTCATATGCGATAAAGGGACGAACATGGTAGTTTTTAAAGGAAGGTTTGAATTTATTTAAAGTCCGGGATTAGGTGCAGTTGCATTATTTTATGAAGAAATGTGAACACGGGCATAAAAGTTTGGTTATGGGACCCGACACGAGCAGATAAGGTAGAATCGGGCAGGAAAAGGTATGGTGGCACTGTTGTGAATGTGCCAGCTGGGTCAAGTCGGGAAAAGGGAATTTGTGCAAAAATATTGTGATATAACAGCAGAAACTGAAAGGGAAATAAACACATCAGCACGGCCACTGATCCACAAAAAACGCGAGCACCTCATCAATTTAATAATCCAGCAAAGGCGGTGCAAAAGGAAGAGCAAGACGTCAGAGCCATTAATCATTGCCCCTTCAGGACTACCTCATTCACCTTGGGTTTACTCTTGATCTCACGAAGAGACAAAAAAGTGTTTTGGATCCATGAAGAGTTACCGAAGTTAATTCTACAGGTGGTGCTTTTTTAGAGATTTTTGTTTAGCCCTTTTCTTGGCCACACTTCTCCAGTTTTTACTTGATTGTAATTAATGAAGGTTGTTGAAGTATATTAGGGAAACTGACGTAGTTTTTAGTTAAATACTGCATACATTTACAGTATCAAGGGTTGGACATTGTTAGACCTTACATTGTAAGAATTATTGTATTGGAGCACTGTAATTTTGGAGATGGCATCAATAATCGAAGACTGTTTACAGGATACTTGAGTTGTGTTAAATGGTGATGTGTTATTTCTCTGTCTTAAATGTTCCCATTGTTTTCCTTACTGTGCATCTATTCATTTGATTATAAAACATAAATTTTAGATTAAGATTTGTTGTCGGAGCACCTTAATTCTATCTGAATTTACAATCTTAATGTTTTCTGCTGAAGCCTGATTAAATAATTCTTAACTGCTCTTTAGTCACTATTGAACCTTACTATTTCTTCCACCTCATAATTCATACTACACTAAAGATCCATTTAGCACAGTTAGCTTGCCTTGTGATGCTCTTGAAATTTGTTGCACCAATCCAACATTTTGACTCCATAGCCCAATGGATTAGTCCCTGCAGACCTGCTCATCCAACCAACAAAATCACTCAAAACAACCAATACCACCATCACTTTAACTAGCCTAACATCAACATTCATAATATTAAAGAAAAATTAAATCAGAAATAGAGAGAGCCCTCTCTGAGTCTAGGAAGGCTAGGTCCTAGATTCCAAAGCGGTTTGATGTTGTCCTCTATCGTTTATTCTAGCCAAGATTGTATTTTATAGGGCCAAAACATAATGGTGACCATATTGGGGACTTATTGAAAGAGCTTAATATTTCATCAAAACTCAGAAACCCCAGTGAAAACATTGTATGATTCAAGTATTTTCCAAGATTGGTATCTGGTTGTTGATGGTGGAAAAACAGCCAGAAACAAGAAGGTTGAAATCATCCACCTGGCGACTCCAATCCAGATCAGTCCCATTCAAAGACTCCACTGGAGGAATAACCTAAAGCATGACAAGGCAATTTGGAAGAATCACGTATTCAAGCCCAAATTGTATTCAAGATATTTTTGGTTTTATTTGTAATTATGTTCTATCTTACTCTAATCCTGATCAAGAGTACGCTGCTAAAGTTTACATTGATCATTTTCAAATTGAAGAGCCTCAAGAAGCTAAGCCCCAAATTGTAGATCATGTACATACTCATACACCTGTGCACATCCCGGATACACTTGTGGAAAACCCAGTGAAACATGAACCTCGTGCTTCATATCTTGCTCTTGCTAAATCCCCAAATGGTTATAAGCCTCCTACTTTACCTCCTATACATGTAAAATTCCCAGATAGATACAAGCCTATGATTTTGCCTCCTATTCTCCATGACCTCCCTGCAAATTATAACAATAAACTACCCATATTTGATGGATAAAATGCAAAGCTCAATGCCGAAAATCACATTCAAAATCTGGAGGATTTTCTTGATCTATTTGAGGTGGAAGAAGATGATGTGTGTATTATAATGTTTTCTTTATCATTGCAAGGTAAAGTTAAAAATTGGTTTAAGAATCTTCCATTTGCAAGCATTAGCAATTTTCATCAATTCACACAAGTTTTCCTGGATATATGGGTGATCTGGGAAATGTTTGTCTCATCATAGAAGAGTATAACCATTTAAAAAGATAACCAGGGGAGACAGTACAACATTTTTCAGCCAGGTTCAATAAGGTATACCATTCAATGCCTGCTAATATAAAGCCACCCCCATTATTAGCTCTCTTGCACTACCCATATGCCTTTGATCTAGAGATGGAATTCCAGTTAAGAGAAAGGGACCCTGCAACCCTTGAAGAAATGAAAAATGTTGCAGTTGGTGTGTAAGCCATCCTGCTGAACAGAGAAGCCAAGTTAAAAGCAATGAAGAAGGACAAACTATAAAAAGAACAACTGATATCTTCAGATATAAAACTAGATATCTTGACCAATATAGTAAATGAAATGATGCATAAGATTGGCAGGAAAGAGGAAATTTTTGTTAAAATACATCATGTTCCATTAGTTCCATAAAATAAAGGGATCAATGTACCCAAGCAATTCACAACTAATCCTGGACACCCTAAAATAGAAAATGATTACTTCATGTACTCGATTCTCAACATAGCCAAAGATGAAGCTCAAAATCAGAAAGAGGTAGGGAAATTTCCTGAGATGATATGCATGTTGGATGACCTTGCATATGGAAGTAATATTCTTAGAAGTAATCATCAAGATGAAAAGTATATGTTTGAGAATGAGGTTTATTGTTCAAGGTAGCCAACACCATCTTTTTGGAAAGAACAAACCCGGTTATCAAAATGCACAGATGGAAATCAAAATCTGCATGTTGAGCAAGATTGTAAAGAGAAAAATGCACAAAGTTTTCAAGTAAATGAAAAATTCCTTCCTCTATCTTTTGCCTCACTCTTAAGAGAACATTACAAGCAGATTGTAAATATTAAGGATGAGGAATGTTCTAATGAATCAATAGAGGAAATAAGGGATGATACATAACCTTTTTCAGATCCAGAATTTCACTCCCTAAATCATATTGAATGTCAAGTCTCAGATGAAGCCACAATGTCTGAAACAGATGATGAATTGAACCAAATTGATTCTTTACCTTTATGCTTTCATTCATTTCATATTCTGAAAGGAAGTCTTGGCCACATTTTGGTTGATAATCATAAGATAAAATATGTGGTCTCAGTAGAACCAATACTACAACCATCTAAAGCACCTCATGATCCAATATCTGATATGTTGGATGGTTTGAGTCTCCAAAGGCAGTCTTCATGTATTTAATGATATCAAAAGTTGCTATGATATGGATATGATCATACAATCTACCCCATTGTCTGGTTGAGTAGAAGTATCAACACAAAATTCATCAGATAAAGTTCAAGCTTGTCCCGAGTTGTTTGAAGACATGGAGAGCACATATGCAGTACCAAGATATGAAGTTGAGTTGGCTGAGTTAGAATGCCCAAAAATGAGTCAAGTTTATCTTGATCCAGTGGCTGTCTATATGGAGAAATTATTCTTTACAAAGCCAGCACATATTTCCAACATTTTAGTTTTTTTTTTAGTGTACCCAGAGCCATGTAAACAAGATCATACCGAGAATTTCTATCAAACATGTTGGGAAAAATACTGAGAGGGGGGGGGTGAATCAGTATTTAGATCTGACAGAAAAATTTTGCATTCAATTCTTTACTTAGATTATTGCTTCATTCATTCATCATAAGGTTAGTAAGCAGTAAGAATATAGAATAAACCATCACACATAAGCAACACATATGAACACCAGTATTTAAGGTGGAAACCCAATTTGGGAGAAAACCACCGCTGCTTTTGTTTCTGTCTTCAATGTTTATTATAAAGAAAAATTCTTACAATTTTTGTGCTGGCGCAGACTTATACCAGCACGCAGGCATCCACCTGCAGAAAGCTACAACCTTCTCTCGTTCTCCAGTCACTACTGGAAGGGAGCTCCAACCCCCTGATCTTGACACCAGCTTGTACTGGCAGAAAACTTCCACTTTCATGCAGAAGACTTCAACCCTCAGATCCACCAAATTTCTTCAATTTCTTCATCAGAATAACATCAGGTCTTCATTATTTCTTTGCAGCTCTTCCTAGGCATTCATCATTTCTAAATATAGAGAACTTGATCCTTCGTCAACTTCATAGGTGCATCATTGATTCAGACTTTTCAGAAAATAGAGTTCAGTCACGCAGATATCTCTAAAAGAGATTTATTCATTAACAACCCCTCCCCATGCACACCGAGTACTATAATCGTCTTCTCCTTATATAGTTTTTGCCTTTATTAAAACCATGAGTCAAAACCACCAACCGCTGATGGTTTTATTTCTTTTATTGGAATTTTATGTATCAAATTTGTGGAATTTGATAAATAAACATTATTCACAACCTTTTGCAAATATAACTTTATATTAATCAGCAGCGCTTTTATAAAATGGCTTTTAAATAGACCTTTATAAGTCAACCCCTGGTTTATTCATTCCACCAACTTTGGAATAACATTAAAATATGATGCTCCAATCACTTCGTCATAACAATCCTTGGTTAAGCCCGCAAACGTTAATTTGAAAAGTCCCAATCAATATAATTTAAAACGGAAGCCCTTTGCTAATGATCGTTTCCATCTGACGACAGAGAGCACATCACTCAGCTTCAGATGATCCGACGAATATCATTCATTGATGATGCATGGATGATAACGCGCGATGGTGCACCATACCTTAGGTTAATTTCGTGCATGTATAGCAAATGAACACCGTCCGATGACCCCTTCCCAGATCAACAGTGTTCAATAATATCACTCGGCTTCTTTGGTCGAATGTTAGCGTGCGATGGTGCGCTTTGATAACATTTTTCATGGGTCCACCTTTGCTATGTGTCAACGCTTCTATGGAATCACTCCCCAACCACGAAATACCGCCTATCACCAAAGGGTGGTGCGATGAAACCCGGAAACCGCCTTCACTATTCATTCGGTCACTGCTCCGCTCTCTTCTTCCTCAGGTTCCGTCGCGCTTCCTTTTGTTATGTTCCACCTCTAAGTTCCATTCATGATTCCAAAGGGTTAGTCCGTGTTCCACCAAAAGTTCAATGCCAAATACTCTGTTTTAGTTCTTCCGCATTATAACTTATTTGCTCTCACTCCTTGTTCCTTTCTCCATGAAAGCCAGTCAGCTCCTTACTAATAGCGTAGACCCTTCCATGTGGAGCTTAAAACCATAACTTTGTTCATATCATATATTCAACGAATACACTGTCGACCGTATTAACATCGGTCCCTCGAACCACATGCAGAGTACCATTAATCCCCTCACATGGTTTCTTACTTATCACGGATTCCATCAGGGTGCATACATATGTTCTCACATGAATTACCATTTACTAGAACATTCACTTATTCTTCTCAATTTGCCAGATTTTCAATTTCTTTGTCTCAGGACAACTCTGCTTCAATTCACTTCTTTTCTGCTCTTTGACTGATACTGCTCACTGTAAATGCACTCTTTCCTTGTTCTTCTCTGCTATTTTTCTTTTCT
This sequence comes from Pinus albicaulis, assembly GCA_034641835.2. Classification (NCBI taxonomy): domain Eukaryota; kingdom Viridiplantae; phylum Streptophyta; class Pinopsida; order Pinales; family Pinaceae; genus Pinus; species Pinus albicaulis. The sequence continues at coordinate 602,694,483 of CM076583.1, forward strand.
CTTTTCCTAGTTAATGTTTCAGATGCTCCTTCTTTGCAACTTCTTTTGCCATCAATGACAATATTTCCAACAATCTCCCCCTTTGGCATTGATGGCAATACTCTTCCTCTGATTGTCTTATAGAAGCCCCCTTTTGCTTTTCCTCCCCCTTTGACATCAATGGCAAAGAGTTGATCAAGATCCTTGAACCTACAATATCATGCTCCCCCTGAGATCATGCTGCATCTTCAAAAATCCTTTTCATATGACCAATGTTCCCCCTTAGCCTGTGCATTCAGAGATGCCCAACAGCACCTCACAACCAATTTAATCTTCTGTATTTAAGTAGATATGATCTTCTGCATGGCAGAGACTACTCCCAGTTTCTGTCTGAGATATTCGAATGCTTCCCTGGGTAGAGGTTTGGTAAATATATCATCAACTTGTTCTTTGGAGGGAACATACTCCAATTTCACCTTTTGTTCAAGCACTTGTTCTCGTAAGAAGTGATATTTGATGGGAATGTGCTTGGTCTTGGAATGCATAACATGATTCTTTGAGATATTGATGGCACTTGTATTGTCACACATAATGGAGATAGGAGGTGAACATTTTATTTGAAAGTCTTGTAAGGTTTGCATCATCCATAGAAGTTGAGTGCAACGTGATGCGGTAGCCACATATTCTACTTCTGCTGTAGATAAGGCAATAGAGCTTTGCTTCTTGCTGAGCCAAGATACTAACCGGGGCCCCATATAGAATGCACCACCACTAGTGCTTTTCTGATCATCAACATTTCCAGCCCAATCTGCATCAGTGTATGCATGAAGAGTAAGATCAACATTCTTTGGATACCATAGTCCAAAGTCTTGAGTTCCTTGTAGATATTTGAATATTATTTTCACAGCCTGAAGGTGAGACTCTTTTGGATTAGCTTGGAATCATCCAACAATCCCAACTGCATGCATAATTTCTAGTCTTGTCCCAGTGATATAAAGTAGACTTCCTATCATAGATCTGTATTCTGGTTGATTCACCGTGGGGAAATCATCATTAGAACTGAGATTACATCTGGTTATCATTGATGTACTTACAGGTTTGCAATCTTCCATGCCATACTTCTTCAATATTTGCTTAAGATATTTTTCTTGTGATAAGAATATGCCATCTGTTGCTTGTTGCACTTGCAAGCCAAGAAAGAATGTTAGTTCCCCAAGTAAAGACATTTCAAATTCTTGCTGCATATCAGAAGCAAATTTCCGACTCATAGACTCTTCATTACTTCCAAAAATGATATCATCAACATATACAACCACAATCAATAGTTTATCATTTTCAGTTTTTGTGTATAAGTTGCTATCAGCAGACCCCTTTGAAAATCCTTGTTGATGAAGATGTTTGTCAAGACGATAGTACCATGCCCTTGGAGCTTGTTTGAGACCATATAGAGCCTTTTTAAGTCTACAAACAAGTTTTTCATCATTTCCCAAAATGAATCCTTCTGGTTGTTCTATATAAACTTCTTCTCCTAGATCACCATTGAGAAAAGCAGATTTAACATCCATTTGATAAACTTTGATTTGTTGGAAGCTTGAAAAAGCAAGAAACATTCTTATGGCTTCAAGTCTAGCTACAGGAGCAAAAGTTTCTTCAAAATCTATACCTTCTTGTTGAGCATACCCCTTGCAAACAAGTCTAGCTTTATTTCTTATAACATCCCCATTCTCATTTAACTTGTTTTTGAATATCCATTTAGTTCCAATGACATTTTTGTCATGAGGTCTTGTTACTAATTCCCAAGTGTGATTCTTTTCAATTTGATCAAGCTCTTCATTCATGGCTTGAATCCAACATTCATCTTTGCTAGCTTGACTGACATTGTGTGGTTCAATAGTGGACATAAATGCCAGATTGCTAGAAGATCCCACAAGAGTCCTTCTTGTTTGTACACCTGATCCCTTTTCTCCCAAAATTTGAGATTCTGGATGATTCTTTTGAACATATCTGGATGGAGATTTTTCAGATAAATCATCTTCGGGTTCTTCATTGGGTTCACTGTCTATATCATCCTTATTTGATGTAGAAGGATATATGTCATCATCATCTTCATCTGTTGTTTTTTTTTCTTCTTTTGGAGCTGCAGGAGACTCATCAATAACAACATCAATACATTCAACAATCTTCCGAAGTCTTTTATTGTAGCATTTATATGCTCTACTCCTAGAGGAGTAACCAAGAAGTATTCCTTCATCTACTCTGGGTTCAAACTTGCCAAGTTTTTCATCATTATTTTTGATAAAGCATTTGCTTCCAAAAATTCTAAAATGCTTTACAGTGGGAGGATTACCATACCAGAGTTCATATGGAGTTTTATCACTATTTACATGAACATGTGCCTTGTTGAGAATGTTTACTGTTGTATGTGCTGCTTCTCCCCAAAATGTGTCAGGTGTTCCGGAATCATCAAGCATAGCTCTATCCATTTGTTGAACTGTTCTATTCATTCTTTCTGCAACACCATTTTTTTGTGGAGTGCCTGCTACAGAAAACTGTCTTTTTATGCCATGTTGTTCACAAAATTCAAGGAATTCATCTGATGTATATTATCCTCCTCGATCAGATCTAAGACACTTGATTTTTAGATCTAATTCATTCTCAACTAGTGCTTTGAATATTTGAAATTTCTCAAATGCTTCATCTTTGTGTTTAAGCAGCCCAATCCAACACATTCTAGAGAAATCATCAATAAATAAGATATAGTATTGTTCACCACGTGGTGACTTTTTCCTCACAGGTCCACATATGTCCGTATGAATGAGTTCAAGAGGCTTACTTGATGATCCTTCCTTGGCATTAAATTCTACTCTGGTTTGCTTATCGAATTGGCAAGATTTGCATATGATATTTTCAGGTAGAGTAATATTGGGAAGATCATGAACAGCTTTAAGTCTACTTGATTTGTTGATTTGAGAGAAGCTCAGATGCCCCAACCTTCTATGCCATAGCCAGTTTTCTGAAGATTTACTCAAGTAACATTTTTCTTTGCAGTTCTTCAATACATACAGGTTGCTTGGAGTTATTTTTCCTTTTATAATTGTTTTACCTGTATCAAGATCACGTACCACACATTATTTTGAACTAAAGACAACTTCAGTTCCTTGATCACACATTTGACTTACACTTAACAGGTTATGCTTTAATCCATCCACATACATGAAATCATTAGCTTTCACCTTTTCTTTTAGAAAAACAGACCCTTTTCCCTTAATGACCGCAGGAGTATCATTTCCAAATGTAACATTCTTTTCCTTTTCTAGAGCACTATATGCAAGAAGTTTGTTTTTGTCACCTGTCATGTGTCTTGAGCATCCACTATCAATGTACCATTTATTTTCTTCACCTTCTGCAAATAACGCTATGCCACAATTTTCAACCTGTAATTCCTTCTTTTTCCATACTTTGGAGCTTGAAGGAAAATGCTCTTTTGGCTGAACTTTGCTCCTGCATTCAGATTCTTCATGGCCAAAGTTATTGCAATAAGCACATTAAACTTCATTTAGAAGAGGAGAAAAGTTGTTATAGGTATTCTTCTTTGTTTCAATATCAATCCTTTTCTTTCTTGCTTCTCTTGTCATGATGGTTTTATATGCAACACATTGAACAACTTTATGACCAAAATTGTGACATGAGAAACATTGACCATTGAAGAAGAAATTTCTGCGATCATGAAATCTTCTGCTTGAATTTACCTGTTGATTGGTGTTTCTTTGAAAGATATTCCTGTTAGTGTTCCTTGAATTGAGATGATCATGCTTTACCTGTAAAGATTCTTTATTCCCTTGCTGAGTGGCAGCATGTTGTATACCAGCTGTAGCTACTTTTAGATAATTTGGTGCTGAAGCCTGAGAAGATTCTACGATATATCCAAGACCTGTATTTATAAGAGGAGAACGTTGTACCTTGATAATCTCATCTAAGGTTTTGGATCCTTTAGCAAATCTAAGATTCAGAGTCTTTACTTTCTCAAGTTATTTTCTTAGACTTACTACTTCACACTCTAATTTCTCAATGTGTTTCTCCTTTTCTTCAAGCTGATTTTTCAGAGTCTCTATGGTTATTTTACTTTCTTCTAAGCATATTTTGAGTTGATTGTTTTCATCAAGAAAATAATTGTCCTCTAGAGCATCCAAAAAAGTATCCTTTTCTTCTCTAGATTCTTTTTCAAATGCCATGAGAAGTCTAATATCTTGTTCACATTCTTCCTCACTATCAGATAACCCATCACTGTCTTCATGAGTATAGTAACTTTTTCTAGTGCTATAATGATTCTTATTCCTTCTTACTACTTCCTTCCCCTTTTTATGTGTTTCTTTATGAGGACACTTAGCAGCATAATGACCAAATCTTCCACAATCAAAACATTTGAAAGGAAGCTTACCTCTGAACCGTCCTGTGCCAAGTTGGAGTTTCTTTACAAAATTTACCTCATCTTCTTCTGAGATATACCCTGATCCTTCTGTCTCTTGTACTTCTTTCCCTTTTGTAGAAGCTCTAAAGATGGCTTCTTTGACTTCAGATGGTCCTCCTCTTCTCATTTCACATGCAGTTAGTATGCCATGAAGTTGCACCACAATAAGATTTTGAAGATCTTGCTTTTCTTCAAGAGCAGAAACTTTTGACTCAAATTTTGCCATTAGAGATCTTAAAACTTTCTCAACCAAAGTAGATTCGGTTATTGTTTCTCCCAAATTTCTCATACGATTTACAATATCATCAAGACATAAAAATAAATTGGCAATGCTCTCCTCATTATGCATTTTTAGATTCTCATATTGAATTCTGAGAGTTTGGAGTTTAGCACTTTTTACCTTTGCATCACCTTCATAACTTAGAATGATTTTGTCCCATATTGCCTTTGCTGTATTTAGTTGCATGACTTTGAAAAATTATGATTTAGTTAGACTTCCCAATAGAGCATTGACCGCCTTTGCATTTGTTTCATAATTCTTTCTTTCCGTCGGATCTGTTGGTATTGCAGCTGGATATTGATATCCTCCTTCAACAATTGCCCATACATATGCTCCCAGAGACTGAAGATAGGATCTCATCCTTGTTTTCCAAAAGATTAAATTGTTTATGTTAAAGAGAGGAGGCCTGATAGATGTTGTTCCGTCTTGATTGCTCATCTTGCTTGATCTTCCTTCTAGCGACTAAGATTTTTCAGAAGGACCTGCTCTGATACCAATTGTTGGGAAAAATACTGAGAGGGGGGGGGGGGGGGTGAATCAGTATTTAGATCTGACAGAAAATTTTTACATTCAATTCTTTACTTATATTATTACTTCATTCATTCATCATAAGGTTAGTAAGAAGTAAGCATATAGAATAAACCATCACACATAAGCAACACATATGAACACCAGTATTTAAGGTGGAAACCCAATTTGGGAGAAAACCACCGCTGCTTTCGTTTCTATCTTCAATGTTTATTATAAAGAAAACTTCTTACAATTTTTGTGTTGGCGCAGACTTATACCAGCACGCAGGCATCCACCTGCAGAAAGCTACAACCTTCTCTCGTTCTCTAGTCACTACTGGAAGGGAGCTCCAACCCCCTGATCTTGACACCAGCTTGTACTGGCAGAAAGCTTCCACTTTCATGCAAAAGACTTCAACCCTTAGATCCACCAAATTTCTTCAATTTCTTCATCAGAATAACGTCAGGTCTTCATTATTTCTTTGCAGCTCTTCCTAGGCATTCATCATTTCTAAATCTAGAGACCTTGATCCTTCGTCAACTTCATAGGTGCATCATTGATTCAGCCTTTTCAGAAAACAGAGTTCAGTCACGCAGATATCTCTAAAAGAGATTTATTCATTAACAACCCCTCCGCATGCACGCCAAGTACTATAATCATCTTCTCCTTATATAGTTTTTGCCTTTATTAAAACCATGAGTCAAAACCACCAACCGCTGATGGTTTTCTTTCTTTTATTGGAATTTTATTTATCAAATTCGTGGAATTTTATAAATAAACATTATTCACAACCTTTGGCAAATAGAACTTTATATTAATCACCAACGCTTTTATCAAATGGCTTTTAAATAGACCTTTATAAGTCGACCCCCTGTTTATTCATTCCACCAACTTTGGAATAACATTCAAAGATGATGATCCAATCACTTTTCATCATAAAAATCCTTGGTTAAGCCCACAAACGTTAATTTGAAAAGTCCCAATCAATATAATTTAAAATTGGAGCCCATTGTTAACGATCGTTTCCATCCGACGGTGGAGAGCACATCGCTCAGCTTCAGATGATCCGACGAATATCGTTCGTTGATGATGCATGGATGATAATGCGTGATGGCGCGCCGTACCTTGGGTGACTTTCATGCATGTATAGCAAATGAACACTGTCCGATGACCCCTTCCCAGATCAACGACATTCAATAATATCGCTCGGCTTCTTTGGTCGAATGTTAGTGTGCGATGGCGCGCTTTGATAGCGGTTTTCATGGGTCCACCTTTGCTACGTGTCAACGCTTCTATGGAATCGCTCCCCAACCAGGAAATACCGCCTATCACCGAAGGGTGGTGTGATGAAACCCGGAAACCGCCTTCACTATTCATTCGGTCACGGTTCCGTTCTTCCTTGCAGGGTTCCGTCGTGCTTCCTTTTATTATGTTCCACCTCTTTCCTTCCAGGTTCCGTTCATGATTCCAAAGGGTTAGTCCGTGTTCCACCAAAATTTCAATGCCAAATACTTTGTTTTAGTTCTTCTACGTTATAACTGATTTTCTCTCGCTCCTTGTTCCTTTCTCCATGAAAGCTAGTATGCTCCTTACTAATAGTGTAGACCCTTCCATGTGGAGCTTAAAACCATAACTTTGTTCATATCATATATTCAACGAATACACTGTCGACCGTATTAACATCGGTCCCTCGAACCACATGCAGAGTACCATTAATCCCCTCACAGGGTTTCTTACTTATCACGGATTCCATCAGGGTGCATACATATGTTCTCACATGAATTACCATTTAATAGAACATTCACTTATTCTTCTCAATTTTCCAGATTTTCTATTCCTCTGTCTCAGGACAACTCTGCTTCAATTCACTGCTTGTCTTTGCTCCTTGACTGATACTGCTCACTGTAAATGCACTCTTTCTTTGTTCTTCTCTGCTATTTTTCTTTTCTCTTTTCCTAGTTACTATTTCAGATGCTCCTTCTTTGCAACTTATTTTGCCATCAATGACAATATTTCCAACAAAACACCATTATCAGGTTTGTCTCTAAAAACAGTGAAAATCAATGAAAGAACAAAGATATCAGAGGAGTTACTTGACTAGCTATGCTGACATTATTGTATCACTTAGAGAATCAGTGATTTCAGTAGAGTAGGGTAGGTAGGTGTGCATATAAGTTCATTACTCTGAACATTTTTCCTTTTTTAGTTTCATATTTCTTTATATTTTTCAGTTCAAGGGTGTTCCATACTTTAGAGAGTGGTGATTTCAGCTTGTAGATTTTCAGCCACAGAAGTTTGTAGAAACTCTAAGCTCAGCTCTATGGATCAGGCCACTAGTCTACAGTGTTCTTGACACTTCACTTGAAGAAGTGCCATCCCCAGCTGCAGCCACTATTAGGGTCCTGTAATTTACAGAATCTCAAGGTGAATGATTATTTATGTTCAGATCGTTTATATTGAAAATAATACTCCATGATTGTCATTTGTTTTCAAGAAGGTACTTCTGGCACAAAAGAGGGAAAAGGATGGATGTATTCAACTCATTTCCAATATAGTCCAAACTAAGCCTAAATGCATTGGCTAGCACTATCCATCTCATTAAACCCTCCAAACCTCACATATATTGAGTTTTGGGACTTTATATTAAACTTTGACATTCATCCATCCCCAACCCCCCCTTCACAATACTGCCTACCACCTTACGATCCCTCCGAAATCCAACTTCAGGTTTTGCATGAAGAACCGTTGCAAAAAACCATTATCCCATTGAAACTTTACCTCTCTCGCAATCCTCTTATCGCAGTTTAAAATCCGTCTCCTAACAAAATATCTGAATCCTACAAATTCTCGAAGTGCGATGTGGGACGTTGGTGGGATCTGATCGCATATCGCAAAATGCAAGTTCTAGAGAATAAGTGCGGGATGAATATGTTATAATCGTTGAAGCACAGTGTGTGACATCAGTGGGACTCGATCGAAAGTCACAAGTTTTAGAGGACAAGTGCAGAAGGCTTATGGTATAAACACTGAAGTGCGACGTGTGACGTCGGTGGAACCTGATCGCAAATCGCAAGCCGCAAGTTGAGAGGATAAGCGCAGAAGGAATATGTTACCAACACCGATATGCGATGTGAAATAAAGGGACGGACACGATAGTTTTTAAACGAAGGTTTGAATTTATTTAAAGTCCGAGGTTAGGCGTGGTTGTGTTGTTTTATGAAGAAATGTGAATGTGGGTAGAAAATCTCAGGTATGGGACTCGACACGAGCAGAAGAGGCAGAATCGGGAAAGAAAAGGTATGTTGGAATTATTGTGAACATGTTAGCTGGGTTAAGTTGGGAAAATGGAATTTGAGCATAACTATTTTGATATAACAACAGAAACTGAAAGGGAAGCAAACACATCATCACGGATACTAATTCATGAAAAATTCCAGCACCTCATCAATTCAATAATCCAGCAAAGGCGATCCAAAAAAAAGAGCAAGATGTCAGAGAAATTAATTGTTGCCCCTTTAGGACTACCTCAGCCACCTTGGGTTTACTCTTGATCTTACAAAGAGCCGCCGAATTTTTTTGGATCCATGAAGAGCTGCCTGAAGTTAATTCTACAGGTGGTGCTTTGTCAGAGATTTTTGTTTGGCCCTTTGCATGGCCACACTTGTCCAGTTTTTACTTGATTGTAATTAATGAAGGTTGCCAAAGTAGATTAGGGAAACCGATGTAGTTGTTAGTTAAATACTGCATGAATTTACAGTATCAAGTGTTGGACGTTGTTAGGCCCTGCATTGTAAGAACTACTATATTGGAGCACTGTAATTTTGGAGTTGGGCATCAATAATCAAAGATTGTTTACAGGATAATTGAGTTGTGTTAAATGGTGATGTGCTATTTCTATGTCTTAAATGTTTCCATTTCTTTCCTTACTATGAATTTATTCATCTGATTGTAAAACAAATATTTTAGATTAAGATTTGTTGTCAGAGCATCTTAATTTTGTCTACATTTACAATCTGAATGTTTTTTGCTGAATTCTAATTAAATGATTCTTAACTTCTCTTTAGTCACTACTAAACCTTACTATTTCTTCCACCTCATAATTTACCGCTCTAAAGATCCATTTAGCACAGCTAGCTTGCCATGTGATGTTCTTGAAATTTGATGCACCAATCCAGCCTTTTGACTCCATATCCCAATCAATTAGTCCTTGCAGACCTACTCATCCAACCAAAAAAATCACTCAAAACAACCAATGCCACCATCACTATAACTATCCTAACATCAGCATTCATAATATTAAGGAAAAAATAAATTAGAAATAGAGAGAGCCCTCTATGATTCTAGGAAGGCTAGGTCCTATATTCCAAAGCAGTTTGATGTTGGTATTTATCGTTTATTCTTGCCAATATTATAAATTATAGGGCCACAACAGGTTCTATATGTTGATGATACATTCTTGACAAGTACTGAGCCCTTGATGATCAAGTGTAAGAGGGAGCTAGCTTATTAATTTGAGATAAAGGACCTTGGACTTGTGCACTACTTCCTAGACCTTGAGGCATGAAAAAGGCCCGGTGAAGTTTTCTTTTCATAAGGAAAATATGTTTTGAAGTTACTGAAAATATTTGGAATGAAAAAATGCAAGTCCCTGGACACACCGATGGAAAGGAATTTCAAGAAGCTATGTGTAGAAGCTTCAACGCCCAATTTGGTGAATCTGTCCTGTTAGTGTCAGTTTTTGCATCCTGCCACTAGTGATAACAAAATCTCTTTTCATATCATAGTAGGGTCCCATTTTGAAATTTTTGTCATTTCATTAGGTCATCATGCAAAAATTTGGTCATTGGAGGTAGCCCAAGGTCAAACATCACTCTTTTCAAAAATTTCATAACTTGTTGGCTCATTTCACCACCTTGATGAGTGTACCATAAATCTTGACTTCTCATCGTTATTTCATTAATTTTCATCATGGTTTCATTCAGTCAGAGTCTCCATTAGGTATTAGGATTTTCAAGGTCCATCAAATCACCATTTTCATGCATAAAAGTCCAGCAAGTAAAAGAGTGACAATAAACACATTTGATTATGAAATTTGATTTGTAAATTTAATTTCAATTCAATATGTAATTTTATGTTTCTGAATATGTAATAAGTTCTCATAGTTCCAAAAAGCTGCATACTCAAAGTTCCATCAGCCAAATAAGTCAAAGTTCCAAAATTCATAGTGTTCCAAATCCACCAAAAGATCAAATTCAAAGGATCAAGATCAAAAAATGAAAAGGTAAATTGCAATTTTAAAGTTGAGTTCAAAGGAAATGTGGGTCCCAATTCCTACTTATGAAATTTCATCAAGTATAAAAGTTCATCAAAGACCAAAGAGATACTCATTTGCATTCTCGTGCATTGAGCTCTCAAACTCCCAAGTCAAAAATCAAGTTTTGAGCAAGAAAATCAAGTTTTTTCGAAGGCGTTGTGCTCCTTATTGAGGCGTTGCACTTTTGACAGAGAAGGCAATGCGCTCTTTCTTGAGGCGTTGCACTTTTCCTGGGAGGCGCTTTGCTCCTGCTTTAGGCACTGCGCTTTTTCCATCTTACACACACAACTTCAAATCTTCTTTGCAAGTGGTCCAGTCATCAAGCAAGGGTTTTCTCAGTCAAATGCAAGTAAGTTTCACCTCTCCAATCCCTCCTTTCACTTCATAATTTTAAAGTCATGGTGTAAACCCTCCTCACTCACCATTTCAACTTTTCAGCAAAGAAAACCTATATTTCACCATTGCAAGCCAATATTGTTTTACCTAGACCCTATTTTCCCTTCCCACACTCCATAATCAATCCCCCTACCCCTACATCACCTTATCTCTCATTTCCAAGTCCCATTTCCTAGAAACCTACTCCTAGACTGCATTTTCTTAGGCAGCCTCACTATATCCCTGTAGTCAAAATTCCTACCCTATATCCCTAATTTTTTCTATCCCCCACCACTTCCTTAATCTCCCTAATTCCATTCCCCACTTCCCTAAATTTTCCTACACTTATCCCAACTCACTAACCCTGCTTCATACTCCCTTTCCCTTCCCCTTTCCCCTAGGGTTTCAAAACAAAACATACACTATGGAGGAGGAAAAAGACATTATGGAGGAGGAAAGAGAGGAAAGGAGGCTCCACAAAAGAGGGAGGAATTTGATGCTTGATCCATCCAACACTACAAAATTTTTGGCCTCACCCATGACAGTCAATTTATTCAAACATGTGGGTTGTTTTGACTTCTGTGAGATGGTCCAAAGAGTACAACATCACTGTGATTTGACCAAAGTTTTCATCTCTAACCTCCAAGACAACCAAGTGACCATTGCAGGGGTGACCTTCACCATCTCCACAGATATTATTACTGCAACAACAGGGATACCCAATGTGGGTGAAAAATGGTTTAAGGCCAAAGATGTAGATGCCCAACATTATGAACCATTTCTCAATCCATAGTACAAAAATGACAAAAGGAAAGTATTTCCTTTTAGTCACCTACTTGATAGATTTTCTCCCATGATGAAGATCATCATGAAATATTTCTCTTGTGAGGGAAGATTCTACATAGTATACAACTATCACATCAGGTTGATCATCCATTTCACTAGGGTGAAATTTCTCAACATCCCTCACTATTTGTATAGGATTATTGATAAGCTGTCCTACATAGTGTAGAACATAGAGTATGAACATCAAATGAATAGCCACTTCCATTACTCTCTAATAAAAATAATTGTCCTTGATCATCTCAATCAGCTAAACATTGCATGGGATACCTTCATTGAAAATGATGTCTTCATTACTCCACCACCTCAGCCTACTAGACCAATTCCACCACCAGCATCAGTGTCTGAAAGACAAACATGGTCATCTAGCATGGTTGCAGTGAAGAAGGTAAAAGAGACCAAAGAAGTCAAAGAAACCAAAAACGTCAAAACCTACCAAAGGGGACCTAGGCAAGTGTTTTATCCACAGATTTTGGAAGTGGCCTTGCCTTCTTCATCAACAAAGCAGGTACATCAGGATGAGCAGTAAGAAGAGACAGTTGTCCATGAAGAGGAAGACCTTCATGAGGAAGAAAGAGATTTTGAGTTGATGGAATTGGATGACCAAGATGATCATGAGGCCTCAAAGATTATCATCAAAGAAAATGATGCCATAATCAAATAACTATAGGACAACATGGCAAGAGCCCAATTTGTCATGTCATTCCTTGAACAAGAGAACAAGCAGCTAAAAGACAAGCAGGTACTCATGGAGTTAGAGTTGTTAAAGGAAAAAAGATAAGACATCAAGGGTAAGGAAATTATGGCACCTAATGACTCTAAAAATGATGATACTCAAACCATCAAGTCAAGACCAAAAAAATAGGTATTAAGATAGCTTTAGAGAAAGAGAAACATGGGCATAGCAACTCAATTTTGAGGAAAGGATTGCAAAGGAAATTGAATATGACAGAGAGGTGTGGCTTGAAAGATTTGACCTTCACCTTGAGAAGCTCCTCCATAAGGCAAAAAAATACAATGAGATTCTCAGACACATTTCCAATAGATACATCACTGGAAACAAGATTTGAAACATTAACCTCAAGCAGTTGAAGGAAAAATACAAGAAAACCCTAATCAAGGAAAAGTAGGAGCATAAACTTGAGATTCTTTTTTATGCCTCCCTGATTGCTTGAGACACTTCATTAGCACTTCATCTACCAATTTAGAAGGTTTTGGGTAAGTTTTTGTAGTTTTAGGAATTTTGTCAAATTTTGATAGAATTTCAGCGTAGTCCACTTGTAAAAAACGCAACACGTTTTTTCTAGAAGCCTCAAAATGACAAATGGTCACCACCATTGGATTCGAAAGGCCCTCTACATCAAATTTTTACTATTGGCACATCACATTTTGAAACTATGACAGGGAGAAATGGCCAAAAAAATCCAAACAATCACCTTTCTGCCTCATTTTTTAGGTTGGTGCTGCACTTTTGACCAGTCTTTGGATATTTCAGTTTTGAGGGCCTTAACTTCATCATTTTTATAAATTAAGGGAATTTATGGAAACTATACAGGAGCATCTTTCCAATGAGCTATATTGGGCTCAATTTGGACTTCATAAAGTCCTCCAAAAGTGACCTTGAATTTGGCGTTGTGGTCTTGTCAAGGATGTTGCGCTTTTGCTTTAGGTGCTGCACTTTTGCCAGTTGCCTGATATTTTCCATATTTTGACTTTTTCTCAGTTGGTCAATGGATTGAATGTATTTTTACTGATATAATTGATGAATTTAAATTTAATTATGTTCCTAAAGGTTACTAGAGGTAGATACATTGGATAAAGGTGTATTTTTGGGACAAATGAATTAGTTTCACCAAAGTTAGGGATGAGTTTGTTGACCTCCCTAGTCTTTGGGTGTAATATTCCTATTTAGGAAAATCAGCAATATAGGCACCAAAAATGGATTTTTAAAAAAATTATGCTATAACAGTCGAGAAAATCCCATGGATCCATTATTTTATACATTATAGCAACCTAATATAGAAGGAGATAAAAAAAAATCATTATATCTTAGTTAAATAGGCCTCCCAAGCCCAGAAGAGCCCAAAAACACTGCAACCCCATGACTACTGCAACACAAAAATTTTGAAGCAAGAAACATCACATTTTAATGAGGTTTTATGCTACAGAAATAGAGAAACAAATGGATCTACTGATATATTACTCAAGAGAGCTGAAAAAACTGAGATATAGTCTCTTTTACACAATTCCAAGATAACCCGGCAAGGGTTTCTTGATAGGCATGAGATACAAAAAGTATATACTACAGATTTGTGGCTGAATCACACTGTCTGACTGAAGATCTACATAAATAGGGTAGAAAATACAAATAAATGGTTGTATCTCCTTCTTACTATATCTCCAGGTGAAAGGATGATCCTTTCACTAGGAAACTAGCTCACAATCAGGGGTTTTGACCCTTCCACTGCAACACCATGAAAAATAATGTAGTTCCTCAAGGAGATTTCACTATGGCTGTAGGTGACTACTTGGCCCAATGTCGGATGGCGGAAATGAAGCCCATAATACTCCTCTCATATTTCTTCAACAAGTTCTCCAAGGAAGAGTGTGGAATTCCCGCATGAGAATACCCTTGTACTAAACAGTACAACAAACCCAACTAAACAACTGAAGCATGCAATAAGTCATAAGAATCAAACATAAAAAATTATTTTTAATACCTCTCATGGTTGCCATCCCTTCCCTTATATTCTTGGTGAGCTCCCTCACCCTGGGCCCCACTCATTTATGAGTTTACTTCCATGCAAAGACTCCTACTGCAAAATTGTTGTCTCCACTAGATCCACTCTCTCATTTACAACGATGTTTGATTTGGTGCACCTTGACTTAATCTCCATGCATTGTCTCCTTTCACACCCAAGGTGGCATTATTCTGACTATCTAAAATGATCCACATTCACACTAGGTTTTCTCTATGGATGATTCACCCCCCCCATACCACCGTTGTTGACTTGGTTAAACTTAACCTTGTCCACATGCATTAGCACCTGTTCACATATGAGGGTTCTTTATCTAGCTATTAAGATGATCCACTTTCACATGAGCAGTGGTTTTATTACTAATAAAGAGATTTATGGGTCTCCCTACCCACTTATTCATGAAACAAGAAATCAAAATTAGATTCTAATATTCCAATTAGATGCATGCTAATTTTAGGAATATTACAACCTCCCCTCCCAAATGTTGCTTGTCCTCAAGCAACTGCAAAGATACTGCAAAATCTCTAATGGATATGTCTCCTCCCAAGTATACAAGTTAGCCTTTGGTAGATAAACCAAATGGTTATCAACATGAAGAAGTGGGAGGTATATGGAAAGAGTTATATGTTGTCCATTGGCCTCCTCAAGGCATGAGAGAGGGTAAATGTTAGGTGCCTCAACCCTAATGAGAAATTCCAATCTCCATGCTATCATCCAAACAAAGTGAACCATCCTTGGTAGCTCATAGAAACAATCACCACTCCCCTACTTCTGCAATGTAGAGGGGCTACATGGCTGCAAAGGAGAGATAAATTTATTCAACTCATGTTGTCTCTCTCTCCATTTATGATATATGTGGAACTTCTGGTCTTGGGATGCAATAATATGGTCATTAAGAAGCCAAAAGGTACTTGGAATCTCATGATCCCACTCTTTAGTTCTAGGAACCTCTCTTGCCCATTTTACCCCACATATAGTGAAGAGATTCCCATCATCATATAGGTTCCAAAATAAATATGGGCTAAGTGTCACATGACATAATGGATGGTGAAAATAGCTCCTCAAGTGATTTCAACGTTGTTTTTCTTCTAGTTGTTTCAAAACATGATATGATAAGTGGTCATCCAACCACCTACTTGCTGCCATAAGCTTCTCAAAAGCTTGAAAATAGTAGAGGACATTAGGTTTTGGCTAAATATGAACCAAGCAAAACATGTCTTGCCCAAAGCCCTCCATGAAGTGGTTATTCCCATCACTGAATGTAGTCCCAATAGGACCGTTCAACCCAAAAAGAGGCTTTCTCTCTTGTGGAGCAATGTGCTGAAAATGCATGGTAAATAAATTCACAAATATTGTTAGTTTATAAATAAGCATCAAAACACAACCTTTACCATATATTGTAGAAAATTTGGTGAAGAGGTCCATAGATGAACCTTCCCATTTCTCCATCAAAAGGGAAATTGATTGTAACAACCCTGCAAGGTGGTTGTTCTCCTCCTCATACTTCAAACAAGCTACATATCTCCTAATATGTTGGTGCACATATTCTTTGAGATCCTCCCAATAGAATCCCTCCATGATGGTATGATAAGACTCAATGGAATCTATGTGTCCTGAAAAGAGTGCCTCATATGCTACATGTAGAATCTCATTCTTGAGCTTAGAGTCTTTAGTCACGTAGATCTGATCATGGAAATATATGACTCCATCAACCACTCTATACCTCCCATCCATCACTTGCCCATCAAGAACCTTACATGTGAAGATGTTCTTGGAATATTCCACCAATAGTTGGGACTCCCAATATGGATCTAGGCTTCCCAACAATGATAGCGTTGTTGAAATCTGAAATGAAGCATATGTCACATCATAACTCTCCTCTTTGACATGCTTAATGCCAAAGCCACATGTTGGAGTGTTGTTACTCCATTTTTGTTGCCTCCCTTATAGCTGATCCCTCCAAGACCTGCTGTAGATTAGTATATCATCAAAAAATACTAGCACAAATTTTCTAAGGAAGGGTTTGAAAATGGAATTCATCAACCCTTGAAATGTAGAAGGTGCATTGGTAAGGCCAAAAGGCATGAACAAAAATTCATAATGACCCTCATGAGTTCGAAATGCTGTTTTCGTAATATCTTCAGTCTTCATTCTAATTTGATGATATCCTGAACGAAGATCCAACTTGGGAAAATAAATTGCTCCATGTAATTCATCCAATAATTCATCAATCACAGGAATGGGAAATTTATCTTTAATGGTGAGCTTATTGAGCTCCCTATAATCCGGACACATTCGCCATGATCCATCCTTCTTGTGTACCAATACTACGAGAGCAGAGAAAGAAATTTGACTAGGTTGAATTATACCTGCCTCTAACATTTCTGCAATCATACGTTCAATTTCGCTCTTTTGGAAGTAAGGATATCTATAAGGCGTGATGTTTGGAGGAACACTTCCTGGAATCAAATGAATAGCATGATCATGATCACGAATAGGTGGGAGTCCTTTGGGAGTTTCAAACACCTTGGAATGATTGTCCAAGACTTGTTGGAGATCTGCAGAAATAGATGATTTTGATGTTGGAACCTCTAGTGAGCATAATTGTGCAATTACGCCTCGCTGTTCTTTCTTTAGAAGCTTTGTCATGACATTAGAGCTTATTATCCTTCCTGGCTTCCCCGCAATACCCCGTAATTAGACTTCCTTTCCTTCTGAAAAAAATTTCAAGAAAAGTTCTTGAAAATTAAAAGCTACCGTCCCCAAAGATTGTAACCATTGTACTCCTAGTACAACATCAACACCTCCCATAGGAATGGAAAGCATTGGACTATTCAATACATATTCCCCCATGGTTAGCTTGATATTATGGCATTTTCTAGAGAAATTTATAGTTCCTACATTTGCAACCATCACTTGACATTCTGGTGCTGGGTATAGGAAACAATTTAATTCCTTGGCTACCTTACAATGAATAAAATTATGGGTGCTACCTGAATCAATCAGCACTATTACCTTTTTCTTCTTGATTTGTCCTTCTATCTTGAGAGTTTGAGGAGTGGTAATTCCTGCCAGTGCATTACACGATATGGTCGGATTCATTTCTTCCTCTTCTAGGGCTGGTTCCTGGTGTATATTCTCTTCTTGTTCATTTTCTTCTTCCTCTTCACAATCTATGTAAAATAATTTCTTCTCAGCACACTTATGACCTTTAGTGTATTTTCTATCACAACTGTAGCAAAGCCCTTTTTCTCTTTTTTCTTCTAATTTTTGTGGTGTCAACCTTGTAGGTTGTGGAAATCTAGGAGTAGCAACACTTCCCTCTTTATAGAAGTGAGTGGTAGGCTTCCTTGTCGCCATAATTTTACATTCAATTTTTCTTGCCAACTTGAATGCCTTCTCTAATGAATCAGGTTCCAAAACGCGAACTTCATGTTGGATGTTATCCTTTAAAGTACCCATGAAGAGATCAATCATGTGTTCCTCTGGAATATCAGTTACCCTTATATTCAATTTTTGGAAGTCCTCAATGTGCTCCCCCACTAAACCCTTTTGTTTGAGATTTATCAATTGGCTAAAGAAGGTGTTTCTCTTTGTATCCTCATAATGTGCTATCATTTCCTCCATAATAATTGACCCAGTGACAATTTTTTTACGGGAGCAAAGCCATTGATACCATACAAATGTATTTTGTTCTAAATGTAAAGTTGCAATGCATACCTTTTGTGTGTTTTTCACATTATTTAGATCAAAATATTGCTCCATATGTAGTATCCATGTTACAGGATCCTTTCCATCAAACTTCCTCATATCCATTTTTGGAATATGGTGGTTCTTCCCGCCAACATTAGAGTTTATGAAATCACGATTAGCATTTATTTTGTTCTCATCATGATTTTCCTCTACTATCTTTTCACCATTAGGAAACATTTGTTGTATCAACTTTGTCAAACCTTCCATGTCTGATTTTAGATCAGTCTTCATGTTTTCCATCTTAGATTCCATGCCATCTTCCATGCCATCTATCTTAGCTTCCATGCCATTCTTCAAACCATCCATCTTAGATTCCACACCTTTCTTCAAACCATCCATCTTAGTTTCCACGCCTTTCTTCAAAACTTCCATGTCATTTTTTTTCTCTTTGTGAGAGCGAAATTTGTTGCACTTTCTCTTGTAAATTTAATATTTCATGTTTCTATTCTTCGTATTCATGAGTCATAGTAGAGCCTTCTAAAGGCTTAATGGGTGTTGAATTATTTTTAGGGGCCATTTTAGAATCTAATACTGATATATATTCTACAATTCGGGAGCCTGAAAAAGACCTAACTTCCACAGATCATATCTCCGACAATATTGTGCACCAAGCTCTGAAATGTTGTGACGATGTTCCTCAAGATTTTTTCTTTTCTCTCTAAAAATTTCAGCTTCTGACACTTCATAGAAAAAAATTTATAGCGCAAATTCCGCAATGACCTGTTTAGGTTAAATTCAAGAGCTTGCAAAATGCCCTAACTTCCACAGATCATATCTCTAAAAATATTGCGAACCAAGCTATGAAATTTTGTGAAGATGTTCCTCAGGATTTTGGCTTCACAGTCTAAAAATTTCAGCTTCTGAACCTTTGTAGAAAAAAATTTATAGCGAAAATTCCACGATGACCGGTTTGGAGCAGCGAAAACCCTAGAATCCAAAGCTCTGATACCAAATGTTGTGAAACCAGCTCCAAAAATAGAAGAAGAGATATCAATGCCTTATAAATAAACCACTTCGAGGGGGAAACCTCCAATACATTACATGAATGAACAATTCTTGGATGATACAAATTACAAAACCTCCTTTCTATATATAAGAGTCCATGGGGCCACAATGTAATCCTAGCCGACCTAACAATAATAATTTAAGGGCACAATAATAACAATATGAGGATTACAAGGGTACAATAATGACAATAAGGAGGTTACACTAACAATAATAAGGGATTGTACTAGTAATATAGGGACCTAACATGATCTTTCCCAAGACAATATTGAAGTACAGGTCAACCTCCTCTTAGAAGGTATTTTCCATCCAAAACTTCCATAGTTTTGCTAATGCATGCAAGAGTGTTAATAACCTCTTGTCATATTCAGAAATCTACCTCATGTGTGGAAGCATCATTTGCTGCCCCAAGAAGGTGGAGTAGCCCTTTGACACCATGTTTGTGCCATCACATATTCCTGAATCATCATCTTCCAGCGCAAATAGTTGAGTGGGAGATAGCAATGTCCATATCAAAGAATTTCTCACCCCTCCTTGGAACCCATCAAAGGTTCTCAGTGTTGTTCTAGCTCCTCCCAAGGCTCCTTATTTAGCCAAATATGTCAATGCTACACCATATTGAGAGAAATATTTATTCATCTTCCAATCAGGGGGTATCCCTGGTGGAATGCCTCCATGCAGTGACACATCAAGGCCTAGAGCAGGCTGTGTATGTGGGTGGACTGCTTTTTCCTTGCTCTCTCTGTGAAAATCAGGCTACCTCCTTTGTACATCACACTTATGAAATTGGTATGGGTGTTTGATCCCAATCATATGATGTTGATCATCCTCCCTATCTTCTTCTGTTATTTTTAAGATCTCACAATCTACCAATGATGGCACATGATTCTCATGGAATGTGCCCTGATCTCCATACGTGAGATTCTTTGGAACTTTGTGCGAACATACAAGAACTCCTCTTATAGGAGTAAGTGCTCCATCTTCCTCTTCATGAGGCACTATATATGCTCCTGATGTGGCAACACTATTACCTCTGGCCTTCTCTTCCTCTTCACCATCAATGGAAGTTACCTTATCATCAATAAGAGGATCCTCTTTTGAAAAAGAGATCTCCATATCCTCTTTTTCAAAAGAGTGTTCTTTATGAAATAGGGACCTTGCCTCTAGCAAGGTATTGTGAAAAATTTCATTCCCCTCAATATTTTTTTGATATGGAGTGGGGTTTATAGATCCTTCCAACCCATGCAAAGTTTTTTTTTTGTTTTGGCTTGACTAGCTCAACCAAAGATGTTTCAGAATGTTTTTCATCAAACCTTTCCACTACCCTCCTAGTGAACCTTGCATAAGTAGATATATTTTCATTTCTTAATGAAAAGGATTCAAATAACCACCAATCATAAGCCTTACCTTCAAGATGCAGTGCTGCAACTCTAATGGCTTCATCTTCTGAAACTTGGTGCTACTGCAAATAGGTGTCTAGCTACTCCACCCAAGCCCTAGCTGAACATTTAGGTGACCCATAAAAAATAGATAAGAAGAATCTACCCTCATCATTCTGCTTGCACCTTGTGCTTCTATCATGGTTTCTAGGTATTTTATCCTCCTTTATCTTTCAAAACCCTTGGAATTTTAGGTGATATTTGAACCTTATATTGAGATTCATAGTCTTGCAAATAATCACCAAGAGTCTTCTTCTTTGGCACATTTCCTTCCTCCATCTCACTTACTACGAACATAGGCCTGGTAGAGCATTGTAAATCTGATGGTGTGGCTGAATGCTCACAACCATAATAGGAGGAACTGAAGCTTTCCTCGTGTACAAATATTGTTGAGGGATATCCATGTCTTTCCCTCCTCATCTCTTTGATGTCTTTGCTAATGCACTGCAGAGTTTGAAGAAGAAGTTTTGAGAACTCCTTCCCTCCTGATAATAAGGTTTTGCCTTGATCTCTCCTACATATCTTCTCCTTCCTATGAGAAGCCTCCTTCGATGACATAATGGCTGAAGTACACAGGCTAAGCTAAGATCAGAGCTTTGATACCATTGTAATATTACTATTTAGGAAAATCGGAAATATAGGCACCAAAAATGAAATTTTCAGAAAATTATGCTATAACAGTCAAGAACAACCCATGGATCCATTATTTTATACATTATAGCAACCCAATATACAAGGAGATCATAAAAAAATCATTATAGCTTAGCTAAACAGGCCTCCCAAGCCCAAAACAACCTAAAAACACTGCAACCCCATGACTACTGCAATACAGAAATTTTGAAGCAAGTAACAACGTATTTTAATGAGGTTTTATGCTACAGAAATAGAGAAACAAATGGATCTGCTTATATATTACTCAAGAGAGCTGAAAAACTGAGATCTAGTCTCTTTTACACAATTCCAAGATAACCCGACAAGGGTTTCTTGATATGCATGAGATACAAAAATTATATACTGCAGATCTGTGGCTGAATCATGCTTTCTGAATAAAGCTTTGCATAAATAGGGCTGAAAATACAAATAAATGGATATATCTCCTCCTTACTAGCTCTTCGGGTGAAAGGATGATCCTTTCACTAGGAAACTAGCTCACAATCAAGGGTTTTGACCCTTCCATTGCAACACCATGAAAAATAACGCAGTTCCTCATGGAGACTGCACTGTGGATGTAGGTGATTGCTTGGACCAATGCCGGATGGTGGAAATGAAGCCTAGAATACTCCTCTCAGATTTCTTCAACAAGTTCTCTAAGGAAGAGTGTGGAATTCCGCATGAGAATACCCTTGTACTAAACAGTACAGAAAACCCAGCTAAATAGTTGAAGCATGCAATAAGTCATAAGACTCAAACATAAAAAAATATTCTGAATACCTCTCATGGCTGACATCCCTTCTCTTATATTCTTGGTGAGCTCCCTCACCCTGGGCCCCACTCATTTATGAGGTTACTTCCATGCAAAGACTCCTACTCCAAAACTACGTTGTCTCCACTAGCTCTTCTCTCTCATTTACAACGATGTTTGATTTGGTCAACCTTGACTTAGTCTCCATGCATTGTCTCCTTTCACACCCAAGGTGGCTTTATTCTGACTATTTAAAATGATCCACATTCACTCTGGGTTGTCTTTATTGATGATTCACCCCCTCCATACCAGCGTTGTTGACTTGTTCAAACTTAACCTTGTCCACATGCATTAGCCCATGTTCACATATGAGGGTGCTTTATCCAACTATGAAGATGATCCACTTTCACATGAGAAGTGGTTTTATTACTAATAAAGAGATTTATGGGTCTCCCTACCCACTTATTCATAAAAAAAGAAAGCAAAATTAGATTCTAATATTCTAATTAGCTGCATACTAATTTTAGGAATATTACACTGGGATTCTAGTTGAGAATTTTGGGGATTAGCTCCACAAGTCAGAGATTCGACCCCTGAGCTGGGAATAATCAGTTTTCGTCTATATTATTCACTTATTTTCTCATGGCAAGGGTTGGATGTTGTTGGATTGATCACTGAACACTTTTTGTAATTAGATTTTTGGCAAGTAATAACACGTTGAGTTGCAACTATTTTGATGGAATTATTGTGGTAAAGTGATTTTAAATTGTTTCTTCTTATGTTTTGAAAATGTGTGAATGTATTATGATTTCATATTCATTCCATTTATGAATGTAATTGTTTCCTAAGTCTAAAAGACATAATTCATTAAGCTTATGCTATGTTTTGGAGGAATATTTACAGTTTGTTTCATCTTCTTCTTAGTAGAAAAGAATTCATATCTCTTATTCTCTTTTCTCAAACCCTAGCAATCTAAAACACTCCATCAATATATCATTTTTTGTTGAATTTTTTACCTTCCTTGCTCCATCATATCCCTGCAATTATGATCCTTGTTTTCCCTGACCTATCATTAGGGGAATTTTGAGGTCTAAAATGGGCCTCCTAAGAAAAATGTACAACCAAAATAAGCTTTATGAGAACCAATAGGATTCAAGATGATGATGTCAACCATTGGGGATGATTCACCATTTTTGGAGTAAAAAATAATAAAATAATAAAATAATAAAATAATAAAACTAGTTTTTCAACTCATATTTTCAACTTATCTCCCTAAGGGTTTACTCAAATTTTGAGTGGGAGTACTCGTTAGATGCAAAATTTAATTCCTCATCCAAGGATTACCCATGTTGCATACGTTTGATGGACCCTACTACATGAAAAATGAGAAATACATGAAAAAACGTGATTGCAATCATGTTTTTCATGTATTTCTCATTTTTTGTGTATAAGATTCCATCAAAAGTATACAACATGGGTACTACTTGAAAGGGGAATTAAATTTTGCATCCAACAAGTATTCCTTCTCGAAATTTGAGTAAACCCTTAGGGAGATAAGTTCAAAATACGAGTTGAAAAAGTAGTGTTTTTCTTTTTCCCTCTAAAATTTGATGATGTAATCAAATATTATTTTATTATTTCCACTATTATTTTATAATTTCCTTAGGAGGCCAATTTTAGACCTAAAAATTAAATCAATCAAACCTTTGTGCTGGAGTGTTTGTGCAAGTGGATAAATGGAACTAACTAACTCAGCAAATCTATCTAACTTAATCTATAACTAACAAATAATTCTAAAACTAACCCGGGTATCAAATATGAATACGACTTAAAGATTGTTTCAATTAAACAAATAACCATGAAAATGTATTATTATTCAATAGAAAGATGCAGTATCATATAATGATAACTCTGTTTAAGAAATTAAATAGAGTTAGAATAGTACATCACATTCATAATTCTATATATCATTTGCACATACTATGATAGATGAATATTTCTATATCTTCAGAAATGATATGATAAAGAAATATTTGAAAAACAAGCATATATAAATGATAGCAAATTTCAAAGAGAATACTTCATTACATAAAGAAAATAACAGTAAATCGATAGAAATACCAGATTCATTAAGATATTTTCTTGATGCAATTCGATATCCAGATCCTACGCTTTAACTTAGAAAAATATTCAAGGTACATAAATGCAACTCTAAAAAATAATTCACCATGAAATCACAGAATGTGATCCTTTATAAAAATAAGATAGTCAACGAAGTACAGAAATGTATTATCCAAAGCCAAAATATTACAAATTCAGGACCCCTTTCTAAATGCTTGAAAGGGGTTTAAATAGGAAATTCAGAAAACAAATTAACTACAACTTATGCTAGAAATGATCATAGGAGATCTGAGAATAGACTTGCGATATCCAATAAAATAGATTCATTGAATTTCTTCAATCCCTAATGTTCTAAGCTGGAAAATTTTAAGCATATCTTTAACTTCGGTTGGATGACTCAACCTCGAATGCAACTGACTAGTGTATGTGGCATCAGATAGCTCTGGGATGATGTAATTGATGGCATTAGAAAGGCATTTGATTGCCATTTGCTGACTGTGTGGTTTGATCAAATATGTCCATAGGACATCCCCTGTAATTTCCTGTATTTTGCTAATCTTTTGATTCTTATTGATTAATTCCCGCTTTCACCTAGTATCAGTTTCTTTTACCCTTGGCAACTTTTTTGGAGTACAATCTGAAATTAAATTAGTTGCATATAGACTATCATTAACCAATTGTGTCAGATAGTTCATTATGGCTCTTTCCCTTGATGTAGCATGTTCTTCTTTAATCAGCTTTGATTCCCATTCAGAAAACAAAATTTCTTTATGCCTTTCTTCGATCCTGGGAAGATTTGCACTCTTTCCTTGTTCTGAGTCCTGCCATGAAATAAATTCTGAAATATTTTCATCTGCATTTTCAAATTCTATTCTTATGTTGTCTTCTTCATTGATGAGGGATAATGTTATTTCACATAGAGTTTCAGCTTGTGAAAATTTTTGACACAGATCATCCAACTGCTGAGACAATAGCTTACTTGTTTCCAGAGCTTTTGTTTTAAATTGGTAAATTTTAGGATAATCCTTGAATTTATCCAATCTTGCTTGCAATATTTTACCTTGCTTTTCTCTTGCAATTTTCTCATTTTGCAGCAAGGTCTGTAATTTGGATACCTCTTGAGACAACTGTTGTTGTTTATTCAAAGCTTGCTGATAAAGCTTCTTCTTTTCAATACTCAGTTGTTCTTCCAATTGTTTGGTTCTGAGTCTTTCTTCTTCCAACTCCTGCTCCAACTGCAATATCTTTTATTGATCACCTGTTGTTTTCTCCTATAACAATGCTATATGTAAGTCTTTTTTCATTATCATTTGAGTGACTTCAGTAGCTTTATCTATAGTGGCTGCACTATAGGCACCTGCATACTGTGATAGTTTGGTAAGATCCTCTCAAGGATTTACCTCAGTGTTCTTCCAAAAAACATTCATTAACTCAACTTGTGATGTTGCAAGTGGTCCTTGAACAATCCTCCTTCTCTTTCTTTGTTTTCTCACAACAGCCCTATGCTTAGGGCTATAAAAGATATCCAGAGGAGGTATTTCTTCAACTCTCAGCACAATTTCTTCAGATGGATTTTCAGGAATGATCTCAATATCCTAATTGTTCATATTATCAACTTGAGGATTGTTTTGTTCTCCTATTTTCTGAGCGAATTTTTCATACTGTTTTAGCAAATGGGGAGTAATAATCACTTCAGCAAAATTTCCCTCTTTCTATGAGGTCTTTTCTCTTTCAAGTTTATCATCAGGCTTATTACATGTATTTTCTTTTTTAGACTGCACATCAGGCTTGCTACCTGTATTTTCTTTTTCAGACTGCACATCAGGATTTGTACCTGTATTTTCCTTCTCTGACTGCACATCAATTTTGTTGGTTGTCACTTATTTTTCTGTTTTGTTGGCTGTATCTTCCTTTTTCTTTTGTTCTATTTCAATACTTTCATTTGCTTGTAAAGGAATCCTCAGCTGGTCAAGGGGAAATTTAAGTAATCTTTGGCTTCTAAACTGATAAACTTATTCATATCTTCGGCTTGAAACATAGATTTAGCTAGATCATAAAATTGGGAAAATTTCTCAATTGAGACAAATAAATCATCAAAGTCATCAGGCTCATGCTCAAACTTAGCAATTTGGACTAAAGTTGTGAAATCAAAAGCCACTTTATTTGGATCATAATATCTACCTGGAATGGTTGCAAGCTTAAGATCTTGTATCTTAAGGAATTATTTTTCAGCATGCTTAAAATCATTAAGGGTATAGGTTCCAAAATGAAAAGGAAAGGTAGGCCACATCAATTTTTTGGAATTCTTTAAACACCTGGACATCCCTCTTTCTGTCAACTGGTAAGATATCTCTTGAGCTAAAAGTTTGTTAAGGACATATAGAGGTAAGACATGGGACTCTACAATGCTTCCAAATATTCTAATATATGTGAACTTCTCTTCACCAAACCAATTTCCGATTTGGGATAAGTCAAGTTTTGCCTTATCGGAGAGCCGAGGAGGAGGTTGGTTGAAAATGGTTTGGTAAATAGGAAACATATAGCCATGGAAAATTCTGTATACATGGTTCTTGAAATGGGCTTTCCACAAATACTTATGGTATATTTTTATAGGGATAGGATCTTGAGGAGTCCATTTCCAACCCAGAATAGGAAATTCAGAATTAAAACACAAGGCATCTAAAATATAAGCACAAAAATGAAATGGGGGAACATTTCTAGTATGCTTATTTCTTCTATAATCCAGAATCTTATTTTATATTTTGTCGAATAAAATGACTGAACAATCCATAACAATAGAACCTACAGCGGCCTCAATCAGGGGTACCATTTGAATAGAAAACCTTGCCGAATTATTACTCCCAAAAAGTTTGCACATCATTGCAGCAGCATAGCAATATGGAGGTGAGAGAGACTCTACAGAATACATACCTGAGGCATCATGCTTATGTTTTTCTAGAGCTTTTCTCCATTCTCTAATTGGGTCTGATTCGATTTCATTGCTTGAGGTGAAATCTTCTATGAAGGCTTTGTTGTAGGTATTTTGAGGATTTGGCTGATGGTATATTGCTTTGATGTCTTCTGCTCTAAAGGACCCAAACAAATTTCCCCTAGCTGTTACTAATGTTCTATTTGTGATGGTGGTGTTTTCTATCACCCATCGTATTATATCATAATATGGGAATACACTTTCCCGAGCTGCAATTCTATGAAGAAAATAATTTGCGAGCTCTTTAAGAGGATTTTCATTTGAATATGATTCTTCATCTGGCACTGTTGCCTTTACCTCTGTAACTGTAGGGTCTTCTTTTTCAAGAAAATTATAGACTTCTTCCCAAGAAATTTTCCCGAGACCCTAGCATGTGGTAGCTGTAACTAGCTTTATCTTGGCTGGCTTTTATTTTGGCATTGTGTTAGTGGTAGCAGCTTTTGAGGTGGCATCAGTTCTTGATTTCTTAAGCTTCTTAGACATCTTCTTTGTCTGGTATCATTTCACTAGTTCGGTGAACAAAAGGGTTGGATGTTCTATAGCTCTACAAATGAGAAAAACCTTTCATACGCGAGAAGAAATGAAGTTAGGAGAAAAACTATGCAAAAATACTTTATTAATGATCCCAAATTGATTAACCATGTATTAAAAATGAATGCTTTAAAGAAAAGTCACATTCACGCATTGATATGAGAATCAATTACCATAATTCATTTTATTTTTCAATTAATGATGCTCGTACAATCGGAGATCAACGATATTGAAATGTTAATGTAAAAATTTTCCTTTGAATTTTCCGATTGCGATTAATAAATAATATATGCGTAGCGCAAATAGTGATAAATAAAGACTGACTATTCATCGCATCGGAGGTTTTGAAAGGGAATCGAATGATATCTCATATTTTCTGCCGATTTATGATTGTGATGATAGTATATCACATTGGATATTTCCAAAGGAATTGAGTTGTACATGATTTTCGCTAGAATGCGATTGCGATGATGGTGGGGTCCATCGCATCAGAGTTTTACAGACAAGTAAATGTGATGTTGCTTCTTCGAAATGCGATTGCGATAAATCGTATCGCATCGGAGTTTATTAAATGGATCCGAATGAAAGATATCAAAATATGATCGCAATAAGTTACATCACATCAGATTTTTACAAAGGAAATATGACAGCTCGAAACTTTATCGATTTGCGATTGCGATTTACTTTATCGCATCGCTCTTTTAACATGAAATTTTATGCTTTGTGCCAATGCGATATAAGACTTAAGTTCAATTGGATCAGAATAAAACAATGTCACATTTTTTTATATGCACTTGTGGTATGCGATATGTGATACATGCTTTTCTAAACAATGAATTTTTTATTGTTTTATTTTTAAAATAATCGGATTTCCTCAAAGTATTTTATTTAAAAGGATCTATTTCTAAACGAATTTTATTCTAAAATTAAGAAATGGGGAGGGTTTTTGTATCGTACAACAATTGGTGATTCACTGGAAGAAACAGTTATCTCTGAAAAAATAAAATGAACACTATATCTTAAGTAAGTAAAAAGTTTTAAAGATGATGAAAACTATCTTAGAGAAATTTAAATAAAATCTAACTCTAAAAGGAATAAAAATCACTTACAATCTCTTTTTGATTCTTCAAAAATAAAACATTTTTTGGTTTTATCAACTTTGATTGGTTAATAAGGATAAAGTAGGGGGCCTTTCCGCTTTTAGCTTTGTGATTTACTCTCATTGTCATAGGTAGTGCCTATGCTGCCTGCAAACGTTTATAGTCTCGACAGGGTTACCTTTTAACCATCAATCATTCATTGTCCCATCCATCTAAGAGCATGAATCTTTAAAAGATAAATTCATAAGATATACCATCTTGTGTTTTTTCTCTTTTCTTTTAATTTAAAAGCCATTGTTCTAGTTTGGTAGCCAGTTAATAACAACGCCACTCACAAGTTGTAACTGAACTGAACAAGCTGGCTCATAATGAGACCCCTTGTCTTATGATTATAAGCCATTACCCTGTTTTGGTATGCAGTGGTGGTAATGTCAGTTCAATTATATCTTATGATCATGGTAAGCAGGCTCGTGATGAGACCTCTTATCTTTTATTTTTAGATCGATCATTTTTTAGAATTACATCCTAAAAAATCACAACCTTAATGGATGGGGTGAAATTATTTTCTCCTTAAGAGTCAATGGATGACAATTTTGTAGAGTTTTAAGTGCCAAAATTGGAAAAGTATTTACTTTTTATAAATAACCTTTCTCTGCTTAACAAACTTATAATGATTTATAATATTTTTGAAGTTTCGGAAGATTTTGCAAATGTTTAAACATATTTTCAAAGTTTAATATTTTATTTTCATTATCCAAAATTGTAATCATTTCCTTAAAGATTCTTATTTACATAAATAAGTATTTATAATATTTTCTTAAAGATATTTTCAAATAGTAAAAAAGTCAATTAAAGACTATTAACAACCTTATTTGTAAATAAACAAACTTGCATAATGGAATATGTACAAGTAAGAAGGGGTTACCTTCTTAGGAAAAGATTTTTTTCAAGACAAGCCCATTCACAGGAAGAGATTCTCTCTTTCCTGTTAAATCTTGCAATATGAAGGTTGATGAGCCTATCTTTTCAACAATCTAAAATGGTCCAAGCCACGTTTTTTGAAATTTGGTATGCTTACCCTTATCTTCATGTGCTTTGTCCCATTTCAGAACAAGATCACCAGTTTGCAAAGTTTTGGATCTGGTAGAATTTGAATCAAAAGAAGATTTTATGAGTTGTTGATGTTTGGCATGAATACTTTTTTCTTTCTCTATATCTTCTTCTAACTTAACAATTTGATCAAATCTCAATTGAATAGATGATGAAGGATTCTCTTCAATGAATTGGACTAGGGCTAGAGATGGAAGTACTAGGTTTGATGGTATAACAACTTCTTTTCAATAGACTAGATTAAAAGGTGAAGTACCTATTGAAACTTTTTGAGTTATGCGATCAGCCCATAGTGCAAAAATTAAAGATTTATGCCATTTCTTTTGACTTTGATCAATTGTTCTTTTGATGATTTTGATAAGATTTTTATTCGTTGATTCGGCTAAACCATTACCTTGTGGATAATAATTTGCTGAATATTTCAATTTGAAACCTCTTTTGATTGCAAATTCCATTATACTATTTCTAGAAAAATAAGATGCATTATCAAGAACAAGAGCGTTAGGTACACCAAACCTGGTAATGATGAATTGATCAATGAATTCAATGATTGCATCAGAATTGGCTACCTTTAAAGGAATTTCTTCTACCCACTTTGTAAAGTAATCCATTGTTGTAAGGATGTATCTATGTTGTTTGGAAGAATGTGGAACAATTTCTCCAATAATATCAAGTCCCCATTGTTCAAATGGTTGCTCAATATTTATTGGTTGTAAAGGAAAGGCTGGTTTCCTTTGTCTTCCACTAGCAGTTTGACAAATCTCGCATTTCCTTACATAATCATGTGCATCTCTGAACAAAGTAGGCCAATAGTAACCAGCATGGATTATTTTGTGAGCCATGGTATCACCTCCAAAATGTCCACCTGCTGGTCCATCATGTAATTCCTGCAACACCTTGTGTGCTTCATTTTTTTCAAGACATCTTAATAAAATTGAATCATAATTTCTTCTGAATAACACATCATCAATGATTTCGAAGTGTTTGGATTTTAATCTTAAAGCACACTTGTTTTTATAGCTGAGATTAGGAGCATGCCCATTTTTTAAATAAAATATCAGATCAACATATTGAGATTCAAAATCTATAAAACTTATCTGATTTTCTTGAATAGCATTATCTTGATATTGATGCTCTGGTATGTTGGAAGCTCCTACTAACAATCTGCAAAAACCTTGTCCTCTAACAATTTTAGCTGGCTTAATATCAATATCATACTCTTGTAGATCTATTACCCAATTAGGTCTCTTTTCTCATACTTCCTTTTGTATTAACAATTGTCTCACTGCAGAGAATGGGACAATAATCTTTGTATGTGTTTTTAGGAGAAAAGGTCTAAAATTTTTGATTGATTTAAATATAGCAAAGGCTTGTTTTTCTACATCAGAGTAGTTAAGTTCGACTCCTTGCAGATTTGAGCTAAAGAAAGAGATTGGTGCTTCCTTTTGTTGATCATTAGGTTGTGTCAAAACAACAGCATAGGTTGTTTCAGTAGCCAAAGTATACAGAATAAAATGTTTAGAAAAATCAGGAGTATTCAATGTAGGTGCGTTAATGATTTCCTGTTTGATTAAATCAAAGGCTTCTTTTTCTTTATGTAACCATTTGAAAACTGAATTTTTCTTAATCATATTCTACAAAGGTAAAACTATTTGAGAAAAATCAGGAATAAATCTCTTGACAAAATTGATCTGTCCCAAAAAGGATTGCATGGATTTCTTGTTATGTGGTAAAGAAATATTAGAAATTTCTTTTACTCTATCAGGATCAATATATATGCCATTTTTAGACACAAAAAATCCTAGGAGTTTTCCTTCATTGAGAGCAAAGAAGGATTTCTT
Organism: Pinus albicaulis; assembly: GCA_034641835.2. Classification (NCBI taxonomy): domain Eukaryota; kingdom Viridiplantae; phylum Streptophyta; class Pinopsida; order Pinales; family Pinaceae; genus Pinus; species Pinus albicaulis. Next base: position 602,726,302 of record CM076583.1, read on the forward strand.
TGGATTTAAAGGAATGCCAAATCTTCTACATCGTTCAAATATCTGTTTCAAATCATGCAGATGATTAGCTCTTTTATTTCAAAATACAGTTATGTCATAAAGATAAATAACAACTGATCTATTAATCAAACCCTTGAATTCTATATCCATGGCTCTTTGGAAAGTAGCTCCTGCATTTATCAAACCAAAAAGCATCTTTTGGTAGGCATAAGTTCCCCATTTGGTTCTGAAAGTATTTTTCAGCCTATCATCTGGATGTACCAATATTTGGTTATAGCCTGAAAAACCATCAAGAAAAGACATGAGTTCAGAACCAGCTACCTTTTGAAGTATTTTTTCCATCGTTGGCAATGGGAAGTTATCCTTTTGACATGCCTTATTCAGATTTCTAAAATCAATACAGATTTTGATCTATCTCCATTCTTCTTCCTTACAGGAACCATGTTTGAGACCCAACTAGAATGTCTTACAGGAAAAATAATTTTCGCCTTCAAAAGTTTGTTTAATTCTGACTTGATCTGTCCTTCCAGACTGTGATGAATTTTTCTTAACTTCTGTTGCACTGGATTTACATCGGAAATAATTGGAATAGTATGTTGGATAACAGAAGTATCATAAGTTTTAAAATCCTCATAATTCCAAGAAAATAAATTTTTGTACTTATTCAGAAGTCTGATGAAAGTTGTCCTTTCCTCTACTATTAACTCGAGTCCTAAATTAACATTTTGTGGTTTAGACTCAGTACCAAGATTTACTAATTCAAACTTCAAAGTAGAACTTTGAATTTTAGCATTAGTAACCTTTTTGAATCTATATTTGATATCATATAAGTCTTCAAGTTTGACTACAAATTTGGGAATAGAATTTTCATTGTCTTTTGATGTGTTTTGAAGATCATGATAACTTTCATCAATTATTTGGCCATCATAAGATTTTTCTGAAGTCAAGAAATTTAAGATATCTTCATCATGATAAAATACTCTCCAATTGGTGACATTATCCGGCACAGAAGTTCTAAAGAATAATTCAACTGAAAACCTATATGGACTATAATATTCAGCTGGGAGGAGCTTGGAAGCAACATTAGCTAACAAATCAGCTGCTAAATTCTAAGTTCTAAGGATAGAAAAGATTTTGAATGCTAAAAATTGAGTGGTAAGATCTTGAACAAGGGATTTATAATGTTTAAGGTGATCTGAAAGACAATGGATAGTGTTTCTTACTTGTCTGATAATAATTTCGGAATCACCATAAAATTTCAGGTACTTAACATTCAACCCTATTGCTTTATAAAGCCCTTGTATCAAGGCTTCATATTCTGTAGTGTTATTTGTACACTCAAATTCTAATCTACATGAGAGCATAATTTTCTCCCCATCTGGATCAACTAAAATGCATCCTGATCCTGTACCATCATTGGATTTTGATCCATCAAAATACAAAGACCAAAATAAAGACTTATCTACAGGTTTATCTATAGATTGATCAGAAACATTAACAATTCTTGAAGAATCAGTTTGTGAAAAATTTTCAATTTGCGAAATAAAAGTATTTACAGAAAAAGGTGATTGCGGTGCTATGAAATTTCCAAGAAATGATTCAGCAGAATAACCTCCGAGAATGTTGTTATTAAAATCTACAGGTTCATTTGCTTGTTCAAATTCTGTTACAGTATGCATCATGTGTTTTTCTCGCTCAACCTTGATTTGATTTGGTTTCCCTTTGTGAGGAAGCCACATGTGAGAATAATCAGTGGCGATGTAAACATTAAGCTTTGAAGACCAATCCCTACTCAATACTAATCCATAAAATTCAGGAATATCTGCAATCAGTATATCAATTCTCTGGACTATCCTGGGATCAGAGGCTAACCTAATGGTGACTGAATTAATTTCTCCCACAACTTGCACTTTAGTCCGATCTAATTGAACAATATGAACTGCATATTTCTAGGGTTCGATGTGTAATTTTGAGCAGAATGAAGTAGGCATTATGTTAGATGATGCTCCTGAATCTATCAAGCAGTTATGAAAATTCTTGTTATAGATTTCATAAGTCAAAAGAAAAGGAGGTGTCTGAGAATTTGATCTTTCTCCAATAAGAACAGTATCAGTAGCATCTACTTTATCTATTGGCTTACCTGATCCTTTGGCTACTTTGGCAACTACACCACTTGGTAGAGGAGAAATAAAGTGTTGCATTTAATTCTTTCAATAACATCTTCTGTTGATGCTTGAGTTTGTTGAGTTCATGCAGAGAGATATTCGCTCCGGTTTTCTTCATGTATTCAACAATGTTATAATCCATAGGATCTGATACCACCAGAGTCTTAGATGTTTTTGTAGGAGGATTAGAAGATGATGGTTGATTTTGAGTAGGAAAAGGAGAATTTTTCTTTACAGGGGTTTTATCTTTGGTATTCAGAGTTGAAATTTTCTTCTTGGGGACTGTTTGAATAGGTTCTATTGTAGATTTACTTTTAGTACTTACTGGCAGGGCTTCTTGTTTTTTTTCATTGTTTGAGTTAGGAAAAATGAAATTCCACATCCCATTTAATTCAACTATTTCTTCTTCTGATAATGGAGGTGTAACCTCTTCTTCATCATCTTCCAGATCTGATTCTGCATTAGATAATGAATTGGGTGGTTTGGATTCAGTTTTCTGATTCCTTTTGAAGTTCCTAAAAGTTCTATTGGTGGAATTGTTTTTTGATTTCGACCATTTCATTGGACAAAGTCTTCAGAAATTTCTGTAAGCCTTCCATGTCATAAGGATCCTTAGGTGTTTTCTTCTTTGAATCATCGTTAAAACTAGATTTTTTGGATTTTATTTCCTCATTATCATTCTTTTTATCCAAAGCAATGATCTGTCGTTCTACTAAAATTGCTTCTTTCATATTTTCAGCTAAAGTAGGTTTAGCAGCTCTATCTACAAAAATGGCTATATTTGAAGGAAAAGTTGTTATATACCATTCACTTCAGACTTACTCACTAGGTTTTGAGGTTGTAGGAATTTTATTCAAAAGTTTGTTAAATCGGGAATTGAAATCCTTTATAGGTTCTTTGGATTCTATTCTCAAATTGGATAGATCATTAATTAAAGTCGCTATTGATCTGTCATCTCCAAATTTGGTTAAAAAATGTTCCTGGAAAATATCCCAACTTGTAATAGATCCTGATGGTAATGAAAAATACCAGGATCCTGCTGCCCCTTGTAAAGTATAAGGGAATAACCTAACCACAACATCTTCATGTTGTACTGCATTTAAATTTACAGATAACATAAATTTATTAATGTGTTATTCTGCTTGTATACCAAGGTCAGGACTAAATTTTGGCAGCCATTTTTCAGGATGATCTAGAAAATCATGTAAAGGTGCAGGAATTTCAACAGCTCCTGGATTAGTCCATGGTCTTTGTGCCATTGTTGTGATAACGATTGAAGGACTTGAAGAGACAACTGGTGTTTGAGTAGAGATTGTTGTAATAAATGTACTCTTCTAAGTTTGAGTTTGGGAAGCAGATGAGTGAGTTTGTGATGAAGAAATAATATCACTACCTGATTCCGATGGTGTTTTTCTAGTTTTAACTCGACTAGGTAAAGGAAATTCCTTTGGAGTAATACCAAGTTTTTCACTTTGTGACCTAGTAAGAGGTTTTGAAGATATGAATTGTGACGTAAAACTACCTTTGGATAATTCAGACTCTTCTAATGATAATGAGAACCCTTGGAGTTTATGAACTAAAGCTTGTATTTGAGGGGACTTAAGAGGTTGATTGTCTGACAGATCTAAATCTTTGGTAGTGGGTGTATTGATGTTCTTCTCAATTTCTTCCCTAGAGATTTGAGATGTAGAGGAAATTGAAGAAGGTGATGAGGGTGAATTTATCTTGGAATGGCCTGTAGATTTGGATTTACTTGCCATTCATAGCTTAGGCCCTCCTTCTAGCACCAAAAATGTTGAAGCCTCGAAAATCGTTGCTTCAAACATTGGGGGAAAACCACCCGGTCCAGACCTTAGGAAAACTCCTTTTCCATTTGGTGTGGTGGCTTCGACTGGATTTATAGGACCAGTTTCCTAATAATAAATGGATTGGTGATGGTGTGTTTGTGCAAGTGGATAAATGGAACTAACTAACTGAGCTAATCTATCTAAATTAATCTATAACTAACAAATAATTCTAAAACTAACCCGAGTATCAAATATGAATACGACTTAAAGATTGTTTCAATTAAACAAATAACCATGAAAATGTATTATTATTCAATAGAAAGATGCAATATCATATAATGATAACTCTGTTTAAGAAATTAAACAGAGTTAGAATAGTACATTGCATTCATAATTCTATATATCATTTGCACATACTATGATAGATGAATATTTCTATATCTTCAGAAATGATATGATAAAGAAATATTTGAAAAACAAGCATATATAAATGATAGCAAATTTCAAAGAGAATACTTCATTACATAAAGAAAATAACAGTAAATCAATAGAAATACCTGTAGAAATTTGAATAATAGATGAATTATTCACCGAGATTATCCTGATTACACACTATTTGAGCTTCATGCATAATAAATAACCTCTTCTACAATTGATCATCAATTTGCGGAAATAAAATCAGTCGCATGTGCACATTAAAACATAATAAAGCACACATATAACACAGTATGTAATGGGGAAAGCTTACAGCTGAAAACCCCCAACTATCTGTATATTATAATGATAGAGAACATGTAACAATACATAGCACAAAGCTCCTCACAGCTCTCATCACTATCTCACATGCTACACACAAACTAGCTCAGATATGAACAAGTCACAGGTTCAAATCTCCTCCACAAGTCTGCCTGCCTCTACTGCGCAATCCAAGATGAGAATGAATGAGATCCAAGTTCGAATCCCCTTGGCTTGTACTGCACAATCCTCATTGGAAATCTCAATCAATGTGTGTGTATATGCAATTCATGCATCACTAATAGTCACAACTGATAGTCACACTCACCCTTTCACCCACCTCTAACACTGGTCTCCACTGAACGGTCCATGCATTGCAGTTAACTGATGTATTATTTAGTTGATTTATGAGTTAATAATTAGTGAATTAATTAATAATTAATTCACACCACTCATCACTAGTGTATTTATCAGTTAGACTAAATACAACTAGTTCAACTAAGTTAAACCGAACACAACTCCATCAACTGCCTCATCAACTCCACCAAACTCTGCCACATGAGTTCTAACTGAAGTCAACCATGCAATAGCTCAACTAAACCCTAGGAATAGCGTAATTCCTTTTTTCAACTGCATGTGCCACATATGTAGCTCGAACTGAAGTGCTGCAAAAGGATAAGATAATGTTTATAGTCCAAATATTATTAAGAGCTAATAATATTCGACTGATCTATTTTTAGACTGGCAGTCTAAAAATAGACTCCGCCCAGTATGTCTAAAAATAGAAATCCATCTATTTTTCCAACTTGACCAACCATCCACAAATAGCATCCCGTAACTCATAGAATATGATCGACATGTCTAAAAATAGACATAGTCTAAAAATAGACTTTGCGACAAAAATCACCTGTGTGGGCCCCACCTAGTTTAGGTGATCACTTTCCAACTAGGATCAAGAAAGATGTTTCAGGATGCCTCCTTCATTGTTTCTTGTTGCAATATTCAACAATACCAGATTCATTAAGATATTTTCTTGATGCAATTCGATATCCAGATCATGTGCTTTAACTTAGAAAAATCTTCAAGGTACAGAAATGTAACTCTCAAAAATAATTCACCATGAAATCACAGAATGTGATCCTTTATAAAAATAAGATAGTCAATGGAGTATAGAAATGTATTATCCAAAGCCAAAATATTACAAATTCAGGACACCCTTCTAAATGCTTGAAAGGGGTTTAAATAGGAAATTCATAAAATAAATTAACTACAACTTATGCTAGAAATGATCATAGGAGATCCGAGAATAGACTTGAGATATCCAATAAAACAAATTCATTGAATTTCTTCAATCCCTAATGTTCTAAGCTAGCAAATTTTAAGCATATCTTTAACTTCAATTGGATGAATCAACCTCGAATGCAACTGACTAGTGTATGTGGCATCAGATAGCTCTGGGATGATGTAATTAATGGCATTAGAAAGGCATTTGATTTCCATCTGCTGATTATGTGGTTTGATCAAATATGTCCATAGGACATCCCATGTAATTTCCTGTATTTTGTTGATCTTTTGATTCTTGTTGATTAATTCCTGCTTCCACCTAGTATCAGTTTCTTTTACCCTTGGCAGCTTTCCTGGAGTACAATTTGAAATTAAATTAGCTGCATTTAGACTATCATTAACCAATTGTGTCATATTGTTCATTATGGCTCTTGCCCTTGATGTAGCACGTTCTTCTTTAATCAGCTATGATTCCCATTCAGCAAACAAAATTTCTTTATGCCTTTCTTCGATCCTGGGAATATTTGCACTCTTTCCTTGTTCTGAGTCCTGCCATGAAATAAATTCTGAAATCTTTTCATCTTCATTTTCAAATTCTATTATTATGTTTCCTTCTTCATCGATGAGGGATAATGTTATTTCACATAGAGTTTTAGCTTGTGCAATTTTTTGACACAGAACATCCAACTGCTGAGACAATAGCTTACTTGTTTCCAGAGCTCTTGTTTTAAATTGGTCAATTTTAGGATAATCCTTGAATTTATCCAATCTTGCTTGCAATATTTTACCTTTCTCTTCTTTGGCAGTTTTCTCATTTTGCAACAAGGTCTGTAATTTGGATACCTCTTGAGACAATTGTTGTTGTTTATTCAAATCTTGCTGATCAAGCTTCTTCTTTTCAATACTCAGTTGTTCTGCCAATTTTTTGGTTCTGAGTCTTTCTTCTTCCAACTGCTGCTCCAACTACAATATCTTTTGTTGATCACCTGTTGTTTTCTCCTCTAGAAATGCTATATGTAAGTATTTTTGCTTTATCATTTGAGTGACTTCAGTAGCTTTATCTATAGTGGCTGCACTATAGGCACCTGCATATTGTGATAGTTTGGTAAGATTCTCTAAAGGATTTACCTCAGTGTTCTTCCAAACAACATTCATTAACTCAACTTGTGAAGTTGCAAGTGGTCCTTGATCAATCCTCCGTATCTTTCTTTGTTTTCTAACAACAGCCCTATGCTGAGGGCTGTAAAAGATATCCAAAGGAGGTATGTCTTCAACTCTCAGCACAATTTCTTTAGATGGATTTTCAGGAATGGTCTCAATATCCTGATTGTTCAGATTATCAACTTGAGGATTGTTTTGTTCTCCTATTTGCTGAGCGAATTGTTCATACTATTGTAGCAAATGGGGAGTGATAATAACTTCATCAGAATTTCCCTCTTTTTGTGAGGTCTTTTCTCTTTCAAGTTTATCATCAGGCTTATTACCTGTATTTTATTTTTCAGACTTCACATCAGGCTTGCTACCTGTATTTTCTTTTTCAGACTGCACATCAGGCTTGCTACCTGTATTTTCCTTTTTTGACTGAACATCAATTTTGTTGGTTGTCTCTTCTTTTTCTGGTTTTTTGGTTGTATCTTCCTTTTTCTTTTGTTCTATTTCAATACTTTCATTTGCTTGTAAAGGAATCCTCAGCTGGTCAAGGGGAACTTTAAGTAATCTCTGGCTTCTGAACTGCATAAACTTATTCATATCTTCGGCTTGAAACCTAGATTTAGCTAGATCATAAACTTGGGAAAATTTCTCAATTGAGACAAACAAATCATCAAATTCATCAGGCTCATGCTCAAACTTAGCAATTTGGACTAAAGTTGTGAAATCAAAAGCCATTTTATTTGGATCATATTGTCTGCCTGGAACGATTGCAAGCTTAAGATCTTGTATCTTAAGGACTTCTTTTTCAGCATGCTTAAAATCATTAAGGGTATAGGTTCCACAATGAAAAGGAAAGGTAGGCCACATAAATTTTTTGGAATTCTTTAAACACTTGGACATCCCTCTTTCTGTCAACTGGTAAGAGATCTCTTGAGCTAAAAGTTTGTCAGGGACATATAGAGGTAAGACATGAGGCTCTACAATGCTTCCAAATATTCTAATATAGGTGAACTTCTCTTCACCGAACCAATTTCCGATTTGGGATAAGTCAATTTTTTCCTTATCGGAGAGCCGAGGAGGAGGTTGGTTGAAAATGGTTTGGTAAATAGGCAACATATAGCCATGGAAAATTATGTATACATGGTTCTTGAAATGGGCTTTCCAAAAATACTTATGGTAGATGTTTATAGGGATACAATCTTAAGGATTCCATTTCCAACCCAGAATAGGAAATTCAGAATTAAAACACAAGGCATCTAAAATATAAGCACATAAATGAAAAGGGTGAACATTTCCAGTATGCTTATTTCTTCTATAATCCAGAATCTTATTTGCTATTTTGTCGGATAAAATAACTAACCAATCCATAACAATAGAACCTATAGTGGCCTCAATCAGGGGTACCATTTGAATAGAAAACCATGCCGAATTATTACTCCCAAAAATTATGCACATCATTGCAGCAGCATAGCAATATGGAGGTGCGAGAGACTCTACAGAATACATACCTGAGGCATCGTGCTTATGTTTGTCTGGAGCTTGTCTCCATTCTCTAATTGGGTCTGATTCGATTTCATTGCTTGAGGTGAAATCTTCTATGAAGGCTTTGTTGTAGGTCTTTTGAGGATTTGGAAGATGGTATATTGCTTTGATGTCTTCTGCTGTAAAGGACCCAAACATATTTCCCCTAGTTTTTACGAATGTTCTGTTTGTGATGGTGGTGTTGTCTATCACCCATCGTATTATATCATAATAAGGGAATACACTTTCCCGAGTTGCAATTCTATGAAGAAAAGAATTTGCGAGTTCTTTAAGAGGATTGTCATCTGAATTTGATTCTTCATCTAGAACTGTTGCTTTTACCTCTGTCACTATAGGGTCTTCTTTTTCAAGCAAATTATATACTTATTCCCAGGAAAGTTTCCCGAGACCTTGGCTCGTGGTATTTGTAACTAGCTTTATCTTGGTTTTCTTTTCTTTTGGCATTGTGGTAGTGGTAGCAGCTTTTGAGGCGACAACAGTTCTTGATTTCTTAAGCTTCTTAGACATCTTCTTCGTTTGGTATCATTTCACTAGTTCGGCGAACAAAAGGGTTGGATGTTCTATAGCTCTGCAAATGAGACAAACATTTTAGACACGAGAAGCAATGAAGTTAGGAGAACAACTATGTGAAAATAATTTTATTAATGATCCCAAATTGATTAACCACGTATTAAAAATGAATGCTTTAAAGAAAAATCACATTCACGCATTGATATGAGAATCAATTACCATAGTTCATTTGATTTTTCAATTAATTATGGTTGTACAATCGAAGATTGGCAATACTGAAATGTTAATGTAAAACTTTTCCTTTGAATTTTCCGATTGAGATTAATAAATAATATATGCATAGCACAAATAGCGATAAATAAAGACTGACTATTCATCGCATCGGAGGTTTTGAAAGGGAATCGAATGATATCTCATATTTTCCACCGATTTGAAATTGCGATGATAGTATATCGCATCGGATATTTCCAAAGGAATTGAGTTGTACATGATTTTCGCTGGAATGCGATTGCGATGATGGTGGGGTCCATCACATCGGAGTTTTACAGACAGGTAAATGTGATGTTGCTTCTTCGGAATGCGATTGCGATAAATCGTATCGCATCGGAGTTTATTAAATGGATCTGAATGAAAGATAACATTTTCAAAATATGATCGCAATAAGTTACATCGCATCGGAGTTTTACAAAGGAAATATGACAACTCGAGACTTTACCGATTTGCGATTGCGATTTACTTTATCGCATCGCTCTTTTAACATGAAATTTTATGCTTTGTGCCGATGCGATATAAGACTTAAGTTCAATCGGATCGGAATGAAACAATGTCACATTTGTTTATATGCACTTGTGGTATGCGATATGTGATACATGCTTTTCTAAACAATGAATTTTTTATTGTTTTATTTTTAAAATAATCGGATTTCCTCAAAGTATTTTATTTAAAAAGAAAGGGGATCTATTTCTAAAAGAATTTTATTCTAAAATTAAGAAAAGGGGAGGGTTTTTGTATCATACAACAGTGTTCTACCACATGAGTCTTGAGGGTCACTATTGGGAATATCGGTAGGTAATAGGAGGGATGTGATCCTTACCTCTTATAACAAGTGGTATATTGCCCATTGATTTCATAATGGGATGGTTGTGATCCTTGCTCGGTAAGTTGTATATCGTCTATTTCTCTATATAGAAGGTGGTATCTAAAGCTCCCCTATGATTCTTCTTATTTATATTTGAGAATGATTTAACATATAGACTTGAGTAGAGATGAGACATTATTTGATGAAAATGCACTTTGCGATGATCACATTATGCACTTGAAATTTCTCCCTAGTTGAGAGGGAGTGATAATTTGGAAGCTCGGTGACAAATTCCGATCATTGAAATAGATTCCTCTTTTTGAGAGGACCAAAATTGATCTTTGACACACTGAATTTGGATAAGGGAAGTGTGTTTTTGAAGTCAAGCCCACAATGTCACATTTTATCAAGTTGACCTAGAGGCTAATCAGACCTCCTCCAATGCCTATAAATACAAGTGACATCAAGCTCATTTGGACATCATCATCACATCATATTATCTTCTCTTATTGGGTTGGATATATCTAAAAATTACAGGAATATCTTCACACATGCGAGAAAGAGGAAGGAGAGAATTCCAAGAGTTCGAAATCAGTTTTGACCAGCACTTAGACTAAGTTTGACTTTTGGATTATGGGCATTATTTGACTTATTTTGACTTGGTTTTTTGGACTATTTTGGAGGGAAAAAAATCTTGGCACAAAAATCGAGAATTTCTGGGCACTTCGACTATGGTTGACTTCAGATCTAAAACTAGGGTTTTGGCTACCTTTGACTTTGACTTTGACCAAAAATTAAGTAGAATTTTGGCACTATCTTTGTGGCACTTTGATCAATTGAGAATTCCACATTTTTTATTGCTGATCGAGTTCATTTGGGGGATTGTTTACCATTGACTGTTGACCACTTTTTGTTATTGTCATTGACTTTGACTAGTGTTTACTTTGACCAAATTTGATTATTGGCTCATATTTTTTATTTTGGTCAGTTGTATTGTTGGATAAGTAAAAATCTAGACCTTGACTCTCTTTATTGAAATTCAATCACTGTACTCTTTGCTGAACATTTTATGACATTCTAATAGAAGAATAAAGTCAAATGGTTTTTCCCTGGTCTTTTACCAAATCGCTGTCTCTTGTTGATGTTCTTGATTGTCTCCTATTTTCATTACATTTATTGTTCTATCTTCAATTACTATTGGTAGAATTAATTATAGTTGACAAGATTTCTTAATGAAGGAATGCAATGGAAAATTAATATATCATAGGTTGATCTGAATTCCTTGGTTCATCAAATGTAATATTGTCACCATAAAATAGTGGAAATCCACTCACATATTTTTGTATCTTCATAATTTTTCATCTCTAGTAAAATCTACATACCCCAACAACTTAATGAACTTTTTTCCATATTCTTCCATTGGCATGTTCCCCAACTTTAGTTCGAAGAAATACTGCATTTTTCTCTCATATTAGTGTTTATAAAAGTACTTCCTTTGGAAGTACTTTTTAAAATTCTTCCAATAAATCTTCTTTTCATCTAGTTGTTTTAATTCATTGAGTTTCTCCAACCATAGATTTTATTTTCCCTTAAAGTGATAGATGGCAATTTGTGCCTCTAAATTGGAAGAGTAATTATATACCTGAATATATTTCCTCATTTCCAATAACTATTCTTCAACCTTTTCTCCCTTATTACGGTCACCATTAAAGGTGGGTGGCTTGAGCTTTATGAGTTCCCCTTGCAAATTGTTCAGTTCAGGTTTCCTTCTTGATTGCCCTACTAGTGACCTACTTGAAGTACTTTCTATACCTGAGGAAACATGGTCTCTTTTAGTGGTTTTTCTTGTTGCATAATGATGATTCTCAATATCACTTCCGGAGTTCCTTAAACCCTCATAAAATTTCCCCTTAATTCTTGAGTCATGTTCTACTTCCCACCGAGAATAAAACCCCTAGTCCATTCTCCTCTGTAATTTTTTCAGGCTCTGTAAAATATGGGTATTAGTTTGTTGTTTTTATTTTATCAGATTCTCATTAACAACTTTGAAGTTAAATACTTCCATTTTGAGCATCCTGACAGTTTCGACTAGGTATTTATCCTCTGGTTTATCTTCTCCATGCCCATTCGACTCTATTCCAGCATTACCCATACTCAAATTCATGGCTTTAGCCTCTTATTCATGGTTGTAGGACCCATGGTATCATTCATAATCTTGGTCTTCATGTTGGTCCCACCTTATAGACCACCTATTACATTTATTTTTAAATTTTAGGAGATTTTCTATCTCAATCCCAAAATTATGGTTTGGTAAGTGTATTCTCCTCCTTGAAAGCTTTATTTTGAATATTTTAGCTCTCAAATATGAGTTATGGTTGCTAAGTTATGCATTATTGAAGTCCTTGTATGCTCTATCCTTCAGTTACATTGTTCTAGTCAATTGTAAATTCTTCACATCAACACAGAGCAATTCAATTCACCTACAACTATAGCCTATTATTATCTTCAGAAATATGGAATTCTCTTTGAGACCTTTCTATTTTTTCTCATAGAATTAACTAACTGACTCAATTTTTGGGTTTTCCATGGTTCTCATTAGGCTTGAACTAACTTGTGTCACCTCCCTTGAAACTTGGCATGCATGCGACCTTCCCTTTCACATTCTTCAAGGCCCCTTTTTACTTTTTGGTGAAATTTTCAAAAAAAACCCCTCCAAGGTGATGTCAGTAACTGAGATCTCATGATCAAGTTCCATTAGATTCTCTTATCTTCAACTAAAAATTATCGATATCTGAAGGCATGAAGTATTTTGGGGCCCTCTTCCATGCCACATCACTCAGCTTCTCAGCGTTGGCATCCCAACTTCGGTATCCCTCAACTTAATTCTACTGAGAAAAAACTGGAGATTAGAAGGCCCAAGATCTAGTAGGGTCCTCTCCCAAGCCATGCCATCTCAACAACTCGACATTGTGTCTTTTTCCACTCTAACAGCATTTGCAAATGCCAAAGTTTGAGACCCAAAATACATCACATTATGATTACGACATGATGGCATCATGCTGACATGGAATGTCACATCAATTGTCTACATGAGCTACCATGTTAGCACCTCCTATTCCATTGTCCCTATGTGGCTCTATTGTGGTTGCATACTTTTCATGTTGAATCATCTTCCCATCGTGTGCTCACCATATTTTATAAAATAAAACAATATAAATTTTAACCCCCCCTCGATGATTTCAAATTTGGGGCAAGGGGGGCCAAAATCAACCTCACCTATTAGATCTCATGTTGTGAAAAAAATTCCCAACCAACCTACAAGCTATTTAACATGGCTTCCCGGGAACAAAGGTGAAGCCACCTCCAAGTGTGTGAGCCAATCATAGCGATTTTTTTTTAGAAATCTAGGGCATAAATTATTAGGTGATTTCTCTTCTTAGATAACTTCTTGTGAATTTTTTTTACTTATTTGATTAGGATATTCTTTTAATTATGTTATTATAGTGTTTTTCTTCATCAAACAACTACCAATGCATAAAAATAAAGAGACAAGAGACACAAAATGTAGGCTATCATCCAAGGCCCAAACCTATCCCACTTGAAATGAAAACCAACACAAATTATTCTTCTTATAGAGACTTCAATTGATGAATACCAAGACCAAAAAACTTGACCCTTCGCCACTCCAATACCAAGACACAAACAATCCTTATGGTCCTTTCTTCTTCTCGGTTACTTTTCAACTTCATATTCCTTCTTCTCTAGGCTTGCACCTTATTTTGGCCTCCTTTGGAACCCTAGATGCAACACTCATAAGAGAGATATATGGTGATCCACTTCCTTTACCTACTTTTCTTAAATTGCATAGCCATCTTCTCCAACTCGACTTGTTGATTTGACTTCTTAAGTAATCTTGCAGTCCTTGGTTCTTCTCGGTTTCTTTCTGCAACATATGTTCCCTCCTCTATTTGCACTTGTGACAAGAAAAAATCCTAAAACAGTCCCAAATCACTCCAAAATATTTCAATGTTCATTTTCATTAATACGTTGATTTCACGAGCATATTCGTTGACCTTTTTCACACTTCTATTTCAGACTTATACTTCACCAAAAATTTGTCTAAAATTTTTTCTCTCACTGAAATCCAAACTGGCCTATTTATATTTGTTGGAGCTTGTAATAAGCCGACATGACTTGGAGATGAGCTTATGTGTTTATTTGAGAGATTCTATTATTATTTTGAACCTGACTTGAAGGGGGATTCTTGTGCTTGTCTTGTAGGGTTGTTTGGAACTTTCATTGACTTATATACAAATGTATTATGCCAAAGAAGGGTCCTTTATACATGACATTGACTCTCTTTGACTTTATTAACAATACTAAAGGCTCACAATGGGAGCCATTAATAAAAATAAAATTTCTTGCTCATGAAACCCATGAGATAAGCATTACACAAATAATTTTATTTTTATTTACATCAATTACATAAAATCACATTTACATGTGTCATTATGAAGACCAAACTTAGTTACACTTTTCAACACTCCCTATTAACTAGGGAGGTATTCATAATGGTACTTTTTCATTCTCAATCTGAATAATTTATCATAAGAAAAGTCATATTGGTAACCTATCTGTATAGCATCATATCAACCAGCATTGTCACATAGCAATGCCTTGACTATCAACTCTATTTCTCCATGAGATCTGAGCACAATCCTGGGGAGACCAATGATGTATAGAAACCCTCATCATTGTCTCTCTCTGAACATACATGTTGGATTGAGGGGTCCCGATGCAAGTTCATATTATTCACGCAACCAACAAAACCCCCCAACTACTGGCCCTTTAGACCGTGATCTTCTTGCACAGGCCAAAGTTTCACCTAAAGCAGTATGGGAGGGTGCCGAAACTAGGTTCCCACACCCTGAGGGAGCTTTTGATGTGGACCCAGCCCTTACTTAAAATATATGATTCCTACTGCATTGCGCGCAACTTCACACAACCAGATCTAATTGCAGACAAACAATAAAACAATTGTGCACACATAGATAGTGATAAACAAACTTAGCCCTTGCGCATTCATAGATTATTATAGAATAAACCCTTACGCAAATAAATTATTATACTTCATATCTAAAAATTAAGTAGAATGAGGCTTGTGCATAGATCCAATTTACGAACTTGACTTATCAATTATGAAAATACATATGCAATCAACAGAACAGATCCAGATATAATAAGCAACAAAAAATGCACATAACAAATCTAATACATTTAACCATAGGAATCATATAAATTTTGAGTCTGCCAAAATTTCCTTCTTTATTAAAAGATCTTCAGTTCAATATAATATTTTCGCCTGCGCACACAGCAACAGGTTCCTTTCACACAGCTCGGGACTTAGGTCTCCACGCACACAGCCAGCATGAGCCTTTATACTGAGACAAAACTCACATCAACTATTCATGCATACAAAATGATAGCTTAGACATGAGATGATATGATGATCTCTATTTCTTCACTCAAATCTTACATATTTATATCTTTCCAAATGCGCACATACCATGGTCTCAAACCATGGTTTGAGACTCATGGTTTTCCATTTTACCCGTTACAATAATTAAGGGACTTTGACCCACCCCAAGCCCCTTGACATCTGCACACAGCACTTACAAACAAAAACTTAACCAAAATTTATCCAAAATTTATTTACCGAGGGGAGCCTACTCCAAAAAGCCCCCAAAAAAATCTAGTGACTCGTCTCGAGTCACTCTGGTCCAACTGCCTGCATCTTGTCTTTGAGCACCTGTACCAAACTCTTAAATGGTAGAATTAATTCTTCACTTTGTACTGCAGCGCTCTTCACTTCTTCAACCAAATTCTGCGTTGTTGGACCTTCAGCAACCAGGATGATTCTTCCTTGTGTTTGTTGTAGGTTCTTAAGGGCTGCAACAATGTTTTGCGAGAGGTGCAAGGCATCATATGCCAATGGCTTCATTTTGTACTCCAATAAATTCTCGTGTTGGCGCAATGTCTCAATCTCTTCCTGGATGGCATGACTCTCCTATAATCAGCCTATTCTTTGGGTAGGCACAAGATTCGGCGCCACAAACCGAATGTCATCAAATTGTTGCTCTTTGGCCCTCAAATCTACCTTGAGCTGACGAATGATGGGGTCATTTTGGATATAAGTCCAAAGACCCATGGATTCCATTATCACCCAAAAAAAATTTCAAAACATCATTGTGTCAAGTTTGTTTTTGGTCATGGTTCAAAATTGGGTTTAGAAGTCAATTTAGAATTTGATCAAGGGTAGGTTAGATTTTCATAAGTTCAAAGCCCATCCTTAAGTCCAAATAAAGTATTTTTTAAGGTTCATTCATTGTCAAGTATCCATAATTTCCATTTTTGGGTCATTTCCTAAAGTTTCATGTCAAAACTGGTCAATTAGCCAAGAAACCTCATTTTCGTAGCGCCACTTGTTCAAAAAAATTTATTTGCGCTATGAAAGTGCTAATAGCTTCGTAGCGCAAAAAGGGAAAAATACACTGCAGGTGCTACGAAAGCGCGGTTTCTTAACTGTCTTGTCATATGACCTGGAAAAGGTCAGAAACTGTTGGGAAATGGTAGTTTAGTGGTATGATGAGTCATTTAATGATGAGATTCAATGTACTTACCTACGTTGTAGTCATCATTGTCATGATAGGGTATGAATGAGGCATCTTTCAGTTATAAAATGACATTTTATATTCAAAATCTTTCCTAATTAATCATTCTTGTTTCCTTTGCCTCCATTCGAGATGTTTGAGCACTGAAGTGTTAGAGCCAAACCTCTGCTTGTTTTATATAAAGGTTTTCTTCATCCTTATCAAGCGAGGCTAATATAAATTAATCAAGTGAGGCCATTGTTTCTCATTTTCAAGCGAGGCTGACAGGATTTCTGAGAAGCATGGTAGAGGAAAAGAAAGTTCACAGAGGGGGACACTACTTACGGCATGAGCCTGAAGATATGAAGGCCATAATTGAAGGCCCAAGAATGATGGAGGCATTCAGAAGAGTAGGTTGTCTTCGGTTTTGTGAAAAGTTGCAGGGTTGCCACACACAGGTGTCCGAAGAATTTTCCTTGAACTTCAATGGAACAACTACCAAGGTTGGGATGTGAAGTGTGTCAATTACACCAAATATTATCGCTGTTGTTACAAAGATACCAAGAGGTCAAGAAACTTGGTTCAAAAGTTTCAAATTTTATATGGAGCCATGAAAAGAGTTCATGAAACCCGAGTATGCAGATATGGACATCAATAATGCTATCCCTAGAAGCTACATCAAAGACACTTATGCAAAGCTATTGTTCAAAATTCAGAGGTATTTTACATGTGAAGGCAGATATCATAAGGTTTACACATATCATTTCAAGTTGCTTCTGCATTTCATTGGTAATATTTCACTTGATTTTCCCTTTTATTTGCATAGGAGTCTTGCAAAAATGGCTGATAAAGTACAAGCCAAATCTGAAGGTAGTGAAACATCCTTGTTTCATCATGGTTTAATGAAGTTATTGATTTTAGATGAGCTTCAGAAGATAGGCATGTATATGTCATATTTTTTATCTATAAATGGTTTTGAGTTGGAAACCCTAACTCCTGCTAGAAACCCTAAAACTAAAGGAGTTCCACCACCACCAACAGCAGAGACTAGTCAACCTATAGTTGCAAAACCACAGGAATTTGTAAAATTGAAGCTAAGGAAACAAGTTGAGAAAAGGGCAGAGCAGACACAAATACTTGACACACCAACTCCATCACCTACAAAACAGAGGTCAAATATTGTCAAAGAGGCAAAACAGAAACAAGTTGTCAGCAAGCAGGAAACCAAAAGAGTAACAAGAATCCAAGCAGTGGCATTAAAAGGAAAGACAGTTGCTACAGCTACAGAGGATAGCCCAGTGATAAAGAGAAATTTAGATGACATCCTGCATGCTATTGACATAGAGGAGACACCCATTTTTCAAGCTGAGTTCATTGGAGAAGATGAGCATAAACAGAAAAAGGCTAAGTCTGCAAAGAAGCTTGAGTTTGAGGGTGAAAATGTAGCCTTCATATTTCAAGCAAGAAAACCTATAGCTAGGCATGCTAAGAAACTCAAGGAAGGAAGCAATGAAGTTCAAGAACCTATTGAGATAGATAAAGCCCCTTAAGAAGTGGTTGATCTCTCATCACCTACAGTAAAGCATGCAGCTAGCAGAACAAAGAAGGGAAAAGAAGAAATGACAAAGTTTCAACATCTTGAGGAGAAATTGAGGTTGGAAAACCAAGAAATTGTTGTGATGAGAAAGAGGGCTAGAAAGCACAGTATTGAGAAAGAATATTTTAAAAGAATGAAGGCACTATGGGAAGGTTAAACTGGTTCTATTTATGAAACTCCAAGCAGTGCAGAACATTTTTTCACATGGACAGTCCCAGCAATAAAGGAAGCCAAATTTGTCAGAGTAGTAAATACTCACTTGAGAGCTAATAACAGAAGACTTAAAGATCAAGTGGATGACTTGGAGTAGCAGATAAATTTGATTCATGATGAGTTAAAAAGCAGAGGTATTAAGATAACAGTCATAGAAGAGAACATAGCTAAATCAAATGAAAATGAGCAAGGGACCTCATGAAGGCTGGAATGACTGTGTTTTTCACTTGATATGTTTTTTAAATGATGAAATCAGATTGATTTTGAGTTTTTGGCACATTTTCAATTTTCATTTTGGAATTTTTTTTACAAAACTTCCCACTCAACAGTTTCATACGCAGACAATGTAAAAAGGGAGAAAAGCGCTACGAAACTGCTGTAGCAGCTTTTCTTACCCTTTTCATCAAATTTTGAGGGGTAAAACAATGGATCAAGGATTGAGATTGATAGGGAGGATGTATTTAAAGTCAATTAAGATAATTTTGGATGATATAAGTCAAAAACTTGAAGAAAAATGGGGTAAAGGGCAGCGCTACGAAAAGTGCTACGAAACTGTGTTGTTTTCGTAGCGCAGTGTATTACAGCCCATTTGAACAGTTTGGAGATGGTTTTGGGTAGTTGGAACTTAAGGATGAGGTTTGGCATGTGTTAATTAAATTTATAATAGCTAAGGAGCTCGAAATAATGAGTTCATGATGGTCATAATGTTCCAAGGGTGCAAAGGACCCTATGCCTAAAAAATAGGGGGATTGTTTCCTATTTTGGTGGAGGACAGAAATATGGTCATGGAGAGTTGAAGCCTATAATCCAGATTCGACCATGTGTGAATACACTTGGAAAATGATGTAATTTAGTTTAGATAAGGTTGTTATGGATAGAGATAAGGAGTTTGAATCCTATTTGTAATAGGACTGTTTAGTAGATTAGTTGTCTTTTTGTAATAAATACCATGTCATATGGTTATGCAAGGTGTCAAGAGTCAGGAATTCGATGTATCTAGCACAAGATAAGATTATCTCATGTTGTAAATGGTATATAAAGGACCAAGAAGTCGAAGGTATTAGGGTTGGACATTTTTGGCAAAACTGGTGCTTTTTGTAAAAGACTGTTTTCATCTAATATAGAGAGCTTCTACTTGACCAACTTGAGATTCAGAAGGGGTTTTTAGTGTTTTCCTGTTCTATCAGTGTTTCTTACATATCTTAGTGGTATGATGAGTCATTTAATGATGATATTCAATGTAATTACCTATGTTGCAGTCATCATTGTCATGATAGGGTATCAATGAGGCATCTTTCAGTTATGAAATGGCATTTTAAATTCAAAATCTTGCCTAATTAGTCATTCTTGTTTCCTTTGCCTCCATTCGAGATGTCTGAGCACTGAAGTGTTAGATCCAAACCTATGGTTTTTCTATACAAAGGTTTTATTCATCCTTATCAAGCGAGGCTAATATAAATTAATCAAGCGAGGCTATTATTTCTCATTTTCAAGCGAGGATGATTCAATTTATCAAGCGAGGCTGACAGGATTTTTGAGAAGCTTGGTAAAGGAAAATAAAGTTCACAAAGGGGGACACTACTTAAGGCATGAGCCTAGAGACATGAAGGCCATAATTGAAGACCCAACAGTGATGGAGGCGTTCAGAAGAGTAGGTTGTCTTCGGTTTTGTGAAAAGTTGCAGGGTTGCCACACACAGGTGTCCAAAGAATTTGCCTTAAACTTCAATGGAAAAACTACCAAGGTTGGGATGCTAAGTGTGTCAATTACACTAGAGATTATTGTTGTTGTTACAGAGATACCAAGAGGTCAAGAAACTTGGTTCAAAAGTTTCAAATTTGATATGGAGCCATGCAAAGAGTTCATGAAACCTAAGTATGCATATATGGACCTCAATAATGCTATCCCTAGAAGCTGCATCAAAGACACTTATGCAAAGTTGTTGTTAAACATTCAGAGGTATTTTACATGTGAAGGTAGATATCATAAGGTTTACACATATCATTTCAAGATGCTTCTTCATTTCACTGGTAAAATTTCACTTGATTTTCCCTTTTATTTGCACAGGAGTCTTGCAAAAATGGCTGATAAAGTACAAGACAAATCTGAAGGTAGTGAAACATCCTTGTTTCATCATGGTTTAATGAAGTTACTGATTTTAGATGAGCTTCAGAAGATAGGCAGGGATTGGTCATCTTTTTTCTTTATAAATGGTTTTGAGTTGGAAACCCTAACTCCTGCTAGAAACCCTAAAACTAATGGAGTTCCATCACCAACAGCAGTAGAGACTAGTCAACCTATAGTTCCAAAACCACAGGAATTTGCAAAACTGAAGCCAAGGAAACAGGTTGAGAAAAGGGTAGAGAAAACACAAATACTTGACACACCAACTCCATCACCTGCAAAACAGAGGTCAAATATTGTCAAAGAGGCAAAACAGAAACAAGTTGTCAGCAAGCAGGAAATCAAAAGAGTAACAAGAAGCCAAGCAGTGGCATTAAAAGGAAAGACATTTGCTATAGATACAGAGGACAACCCAGTAATAAATGGAAATTTAGATGACATCATGCATGCTATTGAAATAGAGGAGACACCCATTGTTCAAGCTGAGTTCATTGGAGAAGATGAGCATAAACAGAAAAAGGCTAAGTCTACAAAGAAGCTTGAGTTTGAGAGTGAAAATGCAGCCTTCATCTTTCAAGCAAGAAAACCTATAACTAGGCATGCTAATAAACTCAAGGAAGTCAGCAAGGAAGTTCAAGAACCTATTGAGACAGCTAAAGCCCCTGAAGAAGTGGTTGATCTCTCATCACCTACAGTAAAGCATGCAACCAGCAGAACAAAGAAGGGAAAAGAAGAAATGACAGAGTTTCAACATCTTGAGGAGAAATTGAGGTTTGAAAACCAAGGAATTGTTGTGATGAGAAAGAGGGCTAGAAAGCACAGTATTGAGAAAGCGGAGTTTAAAAGAATTAAGGCACTATGGGAAGGTCAAACTGGTTCTATTTCTGAAACTCCAAGAAGTGTAGAACATTTTTTCACATGGACAGTCCCAGCAATAAAGGAAGCCAAATTTGTCAGAGTAATAAATACTCACTTGAGAGCTAATAATAGGAGACTTAAAGATCAAGTGGAGGACTTGGAGCAGTAGATGAATTTGATTCATGACGAGTTAAAAAGTAGAGGTATTAAGATAACAGTCATAGAAGAGCATATAGCTAAATCAAATGAAAATGAGCAAGGGACCTCATGAAGGCTAGAATGACTGTGTTTTTCACTTGATATGTTTTTTAAATGATGAAATCAAATTGATTTTGAGTTTTTGGCACATATGCAATTTTAATTTTGGATTTTTTTTTTTACAAAACTGTCCACTTAGCAGTTTCATAGCGCAGACAATGTAAAAAGGGAGAAAAGCGCTACAAAAATTTTGTAGCAGCTTTTCTTACCCTTTTCATCAAATTTTGAGGGGTAAAACAATGGATCAAGGATTGAGATTGATAGGGAGGATGTATTTAAAGTCAATTACGATAATTTTGGATGATAGAAGTCAAAAACTTGAAGAAAAATGGGGTAAAGGGCAGCGCTATGAAAAGTGCTACGAAACTGTGTTGTTTTCGTAGCGCAATGTATTACAGCCTATTTAAACAGTTTGGAGATGGTTTTGGATAGATGGAACTTAAGGAGGAGGTTTGGCATCTGTTAATTCAATTTATAACAGCTAAGGAGCTCGAAATAATGAGTTCATGATGGTCAGAATGTTCCAAGAGTGTAAAGGACCCTATGCCTAAAAAATAGGGGGATTGTTTCCTATTTTGGTGGAGGACAGAAATATGGTCATGAAGAGTTGAAGCCTATAATCCAGATTCGACCATGTGTGAATACACTTGGAAAATGATGCAATTTAGTTTAGATAAGGTTGTTATGGATAGAGATAAGGAGTTTGAATCCTATTTGTAATAGGACTTTTTAGTAGATTAGCTATATTTTTGTAATAAATACCGTGTCATATGGTTATGCAAGGTGTCACGAGTCAGGTATTCGATGTATCTAGCACAAGATAAGATTATCTCATGTTGTAAAGGGTCTATAAAGGACCAAGAAGTCGAAGGTATCAGGGTTGGACATTGTTGGAAAAACTGGTGCTTTTTGTAAAAGATTGTTTTCATCTAATGTAGAGAGCTTATACTTGACCAACTTGAGATTCATAAGGGGTTTTTAGTGTTTTCCTGTTCTATCAGTGTTTCTTATATATCTTATTTGTAGTGGTATTCATCTATATTACTCAGAACTCATCTTTAGATGCTCTGACTTCATTTATAAGTGAACTGATTGTGTTTTTACATGTTCATGTATGTGTGACCTATGACTAAAAACTCTAATATGCCTCAACTTCCATGTCAATTAGATTCACTGATTTACTGAATTGTTTTGACTCCATAATCCCAATGTATACATGTTGATATCATTTTCAATCTACAGGGTTGGAAAATTTCATTTCAGCAGACTACTTTTGTAAAGCTTTTGATTTACTGATATATATAGAAAAAAAACATCTTTTCTTCACCTGAGATTCTTAGTGTATTTCAATGAGTCTATGTCCTATCTTTGAAATGTTTTTCTTCCATAGTTTAAGTTCTTATTACTCAGAATTCATGAATGTTCATGCTTTAACTTCCTTTAAATATTTAGCAATGGTCAAATAAGTTTTGGGTCTTATCTTTGAAAGGTTTTCTTCAATGTCTTAATATTTATTACTCAGAATTCATGATTGTTCATGCTCTGACTTCCTTTAAGTATTAAGCTATGGTGAGATTTCTTTCAGTATTTTTGCTTTAACCTATGTGCAGGCTTGAAAATTAGTGCACAAGTTGGGCTTCTCCATTGTAACTATAGGTCCTGGAACATGAAACACTTGGTTTTCGATAGGTAATGGCAGTACAATGTTGATGGGTTGCGCGCTCGCTTGTCTGATGCTTGTTGGCTACAAGCTCGCTTTTTTCATGCTCTCTTGAATCACGCTCGCTTGCACCTTCAGCGCCTAAAGACCCAGTTGTACACCTGCAAGGGCTGATTTGTATTGATTTTACACATCATTCCAGAGGTCCTCTGTTGTATTCTTGACTATATTTTCAATTTCATTCAGGTTGAATTTTGTCTGTGAGGGTTAAGGTCTCTGCCCCTGTCTGTGTGGATCCCTTCCTCTTTTTGCGTGGGCCCAAGGAGGTCTTAGAGCCTCACTTAGTGCCTCTCAGTGAATTTGTCTACGTGGAAGGTACATCGACACTATCATATTCTTTGGCCTTCGTTTCTAGGACGATGGTTTCCCCCATTGTGGTGGGCTCTACTTCTATTTCTGCATCCTTCTCCTGTTGATATTTCTGTGTCTCCTTACATGTATCATTTTTTTTATCCTTATCCTTCGTTGTGTGCAACTTTGTCAGCTTTTTGACAGTCACTAAAGAGGATGCACCACAATATTTCATGCTTCTAACCATAATGCGGGCCACTTTTTCATCACTTGTGCAAGTTCATACCAAACACACTCAACATCCCTTTTTGCATGCATGTGAATATTATCAAAAGTGGCTTTAAAATATGCAATATGTTTGTATTTCTTGTACAATGTTGGTGATAAGAAAAACTTGGACTGCACCGCTTAAAATACCTCTGAATCAAACAATACCAATTTTTTTTTATCTCTATGATTTAGGAAGGAACCTTGTAGTTTCACACTGTTGCATAGCACGCAGCTTCGCACAGGTCTGGCTCAATATCTGGGAACTGGGCCTCAGCTGGCATCCTCCAACCAATTAGCGCAATCAGAAGTAGCAACCAATCATAGTAGAAATGTTTCCCCTCCTCCTGCGCAACATGCACATTCTCTAGGAACTTTGTGCACAGGTACTGAGCCCAGTTATACTGTACTCTCTTCTGTCACTGCCCAACTAAAGAAATTATGTGGGTTGGGAATTCCTTTGGCAAACATTTCCTCATCATCTTGCAAGCGAGGATTAATGTGCCAAATTGTACTCTGGGGTCACTAATTTTGCTGACAAGGAATCCCCGTGTGTTGTGTGATACCTTATAGTCTTTCTTGACTTTTTCTGCAACTTTCTTCTCCTGGCCTTTTCCTCCAAAGGTTGCCACAAGGTATGCCCCTTTATTGGGAAGGTTGGTGATATGATGTATCATATCGACATCAATTTAAATGCGCTCTCCGAGGCACAAACAATCATCATGCACCAAGTTGAGCAGCTATAACACGCAAATATCATTGATCGCACTACATCCAAAGTGTGGGATGTTTAGTAAATTCAACAGCCCTGACTTCTGTAGACCCAACACCCAAGGATTTCGCTCGACCTTGATCGCCCTGTCGTCATAGGTGACCGGTTCTAAGTACATTGTGGACGTGAGCTCCAGAAACTTATCTTGGTCGTCCAGGTCCTAGTCTTCCATCCTTAGTATGGGGACCTTCGCAAACATCTCCCCCTCGAATGACACATCTTTAGGGGTAGCGGAGAATTGATGTCTGACCGAACCTTGTCCAGGTCCTTCGAGGCCTTCATAGATTCTTTGCACGGTGCCATATACTTAAGCAACCGTGAGATCGGATCTACCTCCACGACCTCATATTCCTCCATAATTTCTTTGGGTAGGTCGACCATAGGTCTCTTTTGGCACTCGGTGGGGGTTGACTTAGGCTAAGGAGTTCGCTTGTGCGACGATTTCTTAGTCCCCGAAGCTTGTCGCTTCTTAGATTGCTACGGCTGAAGAGAACGAGTAGTGGTTTCAGCAACTGACACAAGGGTCTCAACGGCCTACGCAGGGGTCTCAATGTCCTATGTTGCAGAGGGTGTAGGTTTTGCAACGGTCATACTTGGTGAAATTAAGTACCCCAATCCTTGATTGTGCATTTGCTCATAGAAAAACAGGTTGATTCTAGAAATAAGCTTCAGAAAACTCGGAGATAGCAATGAGCACAAATCACTTGGAAAGCAAAGGGAACTAATGTGACCCTTCCTTTCATATTTATAGCATTGGTGTGTCTTAAATGGTCTCCTGTTCATTAATGTAGCCCCATAAATGATAAAACGGCTCCAAATCTAGCATAATATCTTCATTAAATGCAATTTAGTCCCTCCTCCAAACGGTAATAATGTTGTCTTGTCTAGATTAATTGTTCCAACGCCTATATTCTATCACTTTTGTGACTTGGTCACCCTCCTAGTGTAGCGTCTACGCGACTATCGCACCTATCTGCGCATCTGTCATCCTTGTCACACAAACCTACTTATCCAATGCTTGACAGACTGTTTTACGGTCCTGCCCCCTCTCATAATTTTTTGGGGTGTTAAGACACTCCTCCGACCATATAGTCATTTTGCACATGTAGGGATAGGGATATCCCTGTATGGTTTCAACCAACTTCCATTTACATACTCGGGAAGGTCGTCACCTCCTAAAGTGGCCAGATGGATCACCCCTCCCTTTGTGATCTCCTTAACCACATAGGGTTTGAGCCAATGCATTTGGAACTTCCCTGGGTGGCGCGCAAACTTTTTTTAATATAAAAAACCAAATCATATTCATGAAATATCTTCTGTCTAATGTGCCTGTCATGCCAAGCCTTTTCGCGTGCTTTTTACACATGTTGATGGAAACGTGCAATGAATCGTTCCTCTTCCAGCGCAACCAACTATGAAAATAATTCTTCCGTAATATCTTGCACATCCATGTTAGTGATCGTTGCAATGCACAAACTTGGGACAATATACTCCATTGGCGTAAAAACTTCCTGCCCCATACACCATTCTGAAAGGTGTCTTCCCTGTCAACTTCTTGCATGTGATCCTATATGACGAAAAAACCGTGGGTACACACACATCCAAATATTTTCAGTCAGGATTGAAAATATTAGTGAGCACGTTCTCCAATATATTATTAAAAGTTTCCACTGCACCATTTTCCTGAAGGTGATAAAGTGTACTCTTCTGATGGTGTATCTTGAATTCTTCGGTAATTGAATTGTTTCATTCACAAATTGGGTTCCTTATTCACTCATTGGGATCTTAGGACACCCAAAATGTGTCAAGATATTTTTGAAAATGAAGAGTGCAACTGTCTTTGCGCTACATTCCTTTACAAGCACAACCTCGGCCCATCGGATCACATAGTCTGTCGCAGTGATTATATAGTGTAAGCCTATCTTATTTCCTTGAGGGTTGATGGGTCCTGTTGGTGATAGAATTAGTACTTGGACTGTAGCAAGTACCTGACCAGACACATCTTAAACTCTAAGGCAATTTTAATGTTTTTTTTTATGGGATTGGAAGATGGTATAAAATTTGATTCACTGAAGAGATATTTCGGTCAAATCCACATTTCTACTAAAGAGGGTATTTTAACTTGATGTGGTAGAAAGGTGCAAGTTTTTAGTCTATGAGAAGAGGAAATTGTAAGATAAGAGGAAACAATAGATCTGTGAAATAAAAATCTACTCCATTTAGTATAAATTCACGAAATTGGCAGTTTGACAATATTCCATTGAGAGAAAGCCATTTCTAGTTCAACAAGATTCTCACTGAAATATCATGAAGAATAACTATCATGAGTGATGTTATTCCACTGTTATAACATATATATTATCAAGAATGCTCACTGTGTGAGACTAACAAAAAATGATAAAACACATAACATGCTTAAGAGACTAATAAAAACACATAACAGTATGATGATTTTCAAACTAGAACTGGAAGAAGGAGATAGGGAAACACAAGTAAAGTACACAATACACATAGAAAATTGGTAATAAGTCCTCAGTATTATCATTCCATTTCGTTCACAAAAAAAATTATAGATCATATGAGTCAAAATTCTATAACCACCAACCAACCCTGACTTCATATCAGTTTGGCATATATATATAAAACATGATATTGTCATCTTCCACAGAAAAAGGTGAATATGTTTCAAAAGTTATTACGATCTTGTGCAAGAGATGAGGCTTATCATTTAATCTTAATTACAAAGTGCTATGACATAATGAAAATAACAACATTAAGGCTAACAATTTGAAGTGGTTTCTATGATGTGGTAGTTTTATGGGAAGACTCCTCTTATGTTCTGGTGCAACCGACTCCATAAGAAGTGCAAACAACAGTGAAAATGGTGTGTGGCTATTCCTTGAATGCTACTTGATGCCTGGTAAAAATGTGTTGGTAGTGAGAGTAGTGGTAGAAAACAGTTTGAGAGAAACTTTGTCATTGTTCCACTATTCCTTTGCCCTCTTTTGGTTGAAAACCCTTTGTAATGGTAGAAAACCCGAAACTTTTGGATAGAATGACGGAGGTTCATTTTATGCGAAATTGCAAAGAAACCCTTTGAAACAGGTTTAATTTATAAAGGAGACATGGAGCGGAATGAATGATAAGTGAGGGGGGCTGATGACATGGCGAAGAAGTGGGATAGATTGCAGTTCACGCATCAGAAGTTTTATTATCAAATGAGGGAGTTAAATTTTGAAAATGACGAAGTGCGATGTGCGATGAGAGCGGAGGTGACGTGGCAAAGAAATGGGATTGATCACAGATCATGCATCTGAAGTTTTATAAACATACATACACGTGAAATCAACAACAATCAATTTATAGGAACTTTAAAAAAAACTGTAATTTCTCTCAAACAATATGCATACATGTGGAATTTTGGTTCTAGGGCCCCAGAATTTGGTGACCAATCGGAAGAAATAGCAAATCGGTCACCTGCAAATTTAAATTTACACTGATAACGGCTAAACCATAAACTATGTGATTTGTGAAATCACGCTGGTGCGCTACACGGACACATGCCCCTCACCTCATCGCATCGCAAATCACTTAACATACCATGTGATTGCCTTAACAATAAAATTTAAAAACTATGATTTGTGAAATCGCTCCATCTGTGCTTTAATCTCCACCGTCGATCTGCGCCCACATTTGATGGTCTTCCTTGCTCTCCCTTCGCCTCATCGCATCAAAAATCACTTAATCTCCACCGTCGATCTGCGCCCACATTTCATGGTCTTCCTTGCTCTCCCTTCTCCTCATCGCATCAAAAATCACTTAACATACCATGTGATCACCTTAACGGTAAACTTTAAAAACTGTGATTTTCGAAGTCACTCCATTTGAGCTTTAATCTGAGCCGCCGATTTCTTCCCTTTCAGATTTGCGATTGGATCATGGGCATCCAATCATTCCACATGCAGTTCTTCTTCTTCACTTCATTCCTTATTTTAATTCCTATCGATTTCCCTTTAAACATTATCTTCTGCTCTTCTATGGATCTCCCTCTCTGTTGGTCAATATTTTTTCTGCAAGTCGCGCTTTTCTTTTTAAAAACTCAGGTTGCCACGAAGCCTTAATTTTCCTGCTTTGAAAACTGATTACCTGTTTACCTATAGCCTATTTTCTGAGATAACCAAAATCTCAGTGAAATAGCTGCGCTTTTCACTGTGTGGACTATATGACTTTAATTTCTGAGAAATAGCTACCTTTTACTGCATTACTATATTTTACAATGAATTTGCAACAAAGGTAGCTATTATTCTAGACTAGATGAATGCAACTTTATTACCCAAAAATCGACTAACCTTAAACACTAACATAAGTAAAAATAGATATTTTAACTTATTTTAGGACTCTAAAACACTATGACACCTATTCACTTAAAAATACCTTGATGTTGGGACTCTTTTTGACTTTTATTGGAAATGACTCAAACTTTGGACATGGACTAGGACACAATAAAAAATTGAAAACAGTGATACAATGGTGATTACACCATTAACATTTTCAGTGCTAACAGTGGCTGCTATTGGGGATGAAGTCCTCCCTGTGAGGCTTCAAGGACTGTAGACTCAATGCCTCAAAACTCTTGAAACTTAGAAGAATTCTTGAAAATAAAGACTGGGATTGACCATTGACATACTGGACTCAAGACTGACCATATATACAAACCAAAGTATCATTGGGCATGGAGTTTATTAACACATCACACCAGATATTTACAATGGAGTAACTCAACTGAATTACTAAATAAATAAATTTTTAGGAAAATGACCATTAACTGGGCCTCCAGTCAGCTGATCATCATCCAGATGTTTGAGCATAAAAGTATTATTCTCCAAAACTTCAGCAATTCTAAATGGCCCAAACCATAGATTTTCAAACTTACCATGCTTTCCATGGTCTTCTCTTTTAGCATTGCAATGTAACACCAAATCATTCTCCTGAAACAGCTGTTGATTTTCTCTTTTATCAAAAACAGATTTTTCTTTCGCCTGATACTTCTGAACTTTTTCTAGCAATGATTCTCTGATTTGGCGTGCCTCTATCAACTGTAGCATTCTCCTTTGGACTGGTTTTTCATGATCAACTTCATCTTGCACTAATTTCATCACAGGAAGAGCTAATTGCAAAGGAATTACAACATCAGTACCATATACAAGCTGAAATGGAGACATTCCAATCGATTTTTTACCACTTACTCTATCTGCCCATAGAGCATGTATCAGATGAGTGTCCCAATTCCTCTTATTTTTAGGTAGCATTTTCTTAATAATCCTCACCAAAATTTTATTGGATGACTCAACCAATCCATTACGTTGAGGGTAATAAAGCGTGGAATGAGTCAATTCAATCCCATATTTTAGACAAAAGTTGTACATCTTAGCAGACTTAAAGGCCATTGCATTATCAATTACTAATTTTTGTGGACAACCAACTCTTGACATAATATTTTCCAACAGAAATTTAATAATCACTGTATCAGTAGCATTCATGGTTGGTACAGCTTCAATCCATTTAGTGAAATATTCTGTAGTTGTAAGAATCCATCTATGTTGTCTTGATGAAGGTGGATGAATTTCACCGATGAAGTCTAGCCCCCACTGTTAGAACGAAACATCTACTGAAATAGGAATGAGAGGTAACGGTAGAAATTTATGTTTACCAGCGAATTTCTGATATTCAACACAGCTCCTGACTTTGGCAAAGACATCAAAGAAAATAGTTTTCCAATAATAGCCAGCTCTTAAGATTTTGTTTGCAGCTGCTCTCCAATATAAATTTCCTCCACATACTCCTACATGTATCTCTGTCATAATCTCCTAGGATTCTGCTTCATCTACACATCTTAACAAGACTCCAACAGGATCCTTCCAGTAAATTTGGTCTTCCAAAATTAAATACTTCACATCTCTCAATTTAAAAGCTCTTCTTTTAGATTTCTCCATTTCAGGTGGACAGTTGAAATTTAACAAGAAGTAAACTATATCCTTGTACCAATCTAAATTAAATATTTCAATATAATTAGCAATACCTTCTCCATCTTCTCCTTCAGTTGCCTCTGTATTCATATTTAAATCTTTTCAGTTAGGTTCAGCCATCAAGCAAGCTAAGCCCTGGCCCTTCATCAATTTAATTGGTTTGGTTTCAACATCAAATTCTATATTTTTTGTCAGCTATCGTCCCCTCCTTCCATCTGTATCTAATTGCAGCAACACATCTTTAACAGTGATAACGGGCACAAAAGAAATTATTTTTTAATGCAACACATAAACTCGAAAATCATTTAAAGCCTTAACTAGTGCATATGCTTGTTTTTCAGTCAAGTTGCACTTCAATTCAACATCCCTTAAAGCACGACTAAAAAATGAAATTGGTTGCTCCAAACCCTCCAAATATTGGGATGGTAGCATATGACATGTCCATCTGAAGGGTACCTCCCAATTTCTTAGACCAAGATCTAGAAAGTAACATCCCAAATCTAGAAGGAATGTCGGCAACCACAATGTCCATCACTAAGCTCTTCATAGGTAGTCGGGTAATGGAAACAACCAAATCATTAATCACTCCTAGACACTTGAATTTTTTTGAGTCAAAGGTGTAAAGGTCATGGTATTTCTTGGTGATATCTAATCCCAATTCACCCATAATTTTCTTTGGCATAAGATTGTGGGAGGCTCCAAAATCTAACATACAATTATGCATCAAATTTTCATGTATATTGAGTGATAGGTAAAAAGGCGGTGATTTATCATCATTTTGGTCTTGGAAATAGCAGCCTAGATAAATATTGGGATTCTCATCCTCAAGTTTGACTGAATTAGGAGTGAGAGGAGGCTGCAACAGACTCTTAAAAGACTCTTTATATGCTGGATTTTTCAATAATTCCAATAGTGGAACTAGAATTTTGATTTTATTCAATTCAGATTTGAAACTAAAATAAATTGGAACTAATTCCTTATTTACTGCAGTAATTTTAACAATTGGAGCACAATCTTGAGGTGGAGGAACCTCATTTACCTTGGTCTTATGTTTAGCAGCTAGTTTATCTGAATTTGATTTTTGTTGAGGTTGCTAAATAGGACCCTTGGACCTCAAAGGGAAATTTATGTTTTGAACTTCCAGTTGTTTTTTATCATTTTGTGCATAAATTTGAGCATTCATATCATCAGAAAACAAACAAATTATTGATCTATCTTCATTTTCCTACAATGTCAAACATGTTGACTATGAAGTTTCTCCCACATGGTTTATTTCTTCATTTTCTTCCTCATTTCCTTATTGTTGTTCTTTAGCAAAATTATTCAAAGGAGGTTGAATTTTTTTCTCATCATCATTCCTCCTTGGGTGTTGTAGGATTTGTTGAGGCTAAAAAGGCCTCCTGAAGGGAGCCTGATTTCTATTAGCTTCGTTTTGATTAGCTCTAGAAGCTAGTTTATTTTCTACCTCTAATTTTGAAATCTTAGAGACAAGTTCCTTGATCAAATTAGAAATTTGATCGATCTTTTCTTCTGCTGAAAGAGACTTAGAATAAGAAGGCTTTTCTTCTTTCATCTTATTTTTATATTTTTCCTTTTCTTCCTCCATTTTTAATTTATTAGAAGCCATGAGATTAGAATGCACTCCAATTGCAGCCTCTTGCATAGTTGTCAGTATCTGTGCTTTTTCAACCCTCAACCATAAGGAAAACTCAGAATCTAAAGAATTTTCAAAATTTATCATAGCTATGGTTTCAATGGGTTTAATATCTTCAGGAATTTTCTGATAAATCTTATTAAACCTCTTATTAAAATCAGCTAAAGACTCATCTGCCTTCTTCTTCAGAGTTCCAAATTCAATAAGATAATAGACATAGTATTTCCTATCACCCAATGCTTCACAAATATCTCTTCTAATTCATCAATTCTCATTATTGAATTTGGAGCTAAACTTCAAAACCATTTTCGATCTTCACCATCCAAGCTCTAAACAAAGAGTCTTGAGCAGACATCTTCATGTTCAATATCCTGATTGTCAGCATAACTATAGAAAGACACTAAATGTTCCTTAGTAGAAACTCCTTCTCCCTCCCCAGTGTATTTTGGAAGATATTTTAAGTAATCTCCTTGAAGAAGTGGATGCAAGGGTTGAGGGAGAACAAGTGGCGCATATCTTGCAGCCACTATCTGCTGCATCCTTGTAAGGGCAGGCTGGGCCATATTTTTCTGATGTACAATTGATGTAGCTATTTGAGAAATAGGAATTACAATTGGTGAATTCTAATTCTGATTTAGGATAGCAGAAAATTAGGGGTCTTGAGCTTATTTTTCAGGTTTTGGAACTGAAAAGAGTGGGTTTTCAAAAATATGCATAGAGGATGTCTTGAATTTTCCTTCAGTAGAAGAATCAAAATCTAAAGTTGTCTCTTGAGGGGATGGAGTTAATTCAGCCTTATTTTGCTGAGAAAGTAAATTAGATAAGTTAAAAGTAATACCTTCAGGTACAGACTCTTCAAAAGGATGAGAGGAAGATGCCCCAATAGCTAGATTTGGAGAGAAAAGAAAATATTATTGCTGAGGGGTGACAAGAGACTAGTATTCAAGATGATTCTGAAAAAAATTAAAATAGTCTTGAAGTCTTCTTTAGTCAAAATATCCATATCAAGGAAAGGTGAAATAGCCAATACTTGTTCTAATTCCCCTTCAGTCAGCACAAATCTTCTGGCTTCTTAACAACATCCACTTTATTTTCTAGGGGAGTAGCATCAACTTGAGATTTTTCAACAGAATCTTTTGAAACTAAAAATTCTTTAGATTCTAAAGTAGATAGAGGTACCTTTTGCTTTGGAACGTAATTTTTGTGTACCTTCTTCACTGACTGAGATGTGGCTTCAACTGATCTCTGTTTTCCTTTAGCATCTTTTATGATTTTATCTGGGTCAGCAACTGGAGTCACAGTTGGAGATCTCAGATTCCTCCTTGTAGAAGGATGTCTTGAAACCCCTCTTCCTCTTTGTGGAGTCGCTAGGTGAAAAAATTTGTAGTCTTCTTCAAGTCACCAATTCTTTTTCACCATCAAGAACTGATTATTAGCAATTCATAACAATAGACTCGAGAGAATAATTCGTTACAAGGCCTTCATCCCTTGGTAGATGTACCAAAAGATGTTGGTGCTGGAATCAGCACTTGGACTGCAGCAAGCGCCTGACTAGACACATCTTAAACTCTAAGGAAATTTTAATGTTTTTTTTAATGGGATTAGAAGATGGTATAAACTTTGATTCATTGAAGAGAGATTTCGGTCAAATCCACAGTTCTACTAAAGAGGGTATTGTAACTTGAAGTGGTAGCAAGGTGCAAGTTTGTATTCTATGAGGAGAGGAAATTTTAAGATGAGAGGAAACTGTAGGTCTGTGAAACAGAAATCTACTGCATTTAGTAGAAATTCACAAAAGTGTTAGTTTGACAATATTCCATTAAGAGAAAGCAATTTCTAGTCTGACAAGATTCTCACTGAAATATCATGAAGAATAACTATCATGAGCGATGTTCTTCCATTGTTATAACATATATTTTATTAGGAATTCTCCCTGTGTGAGACTAAAAAAAATTGATAAAACACATAACATGCTTAAGAGACTAATAAAAACACATAACATTATGGTGATTTTCAAACTAGAACTGGAAGAAAGGAGATATGGAAACACAAGTAAAGTAGACAATACACACAAAAAATTGGTAATAAGTCCTCAACAATATCATTACATTTCATTCACAAAAAATATCACAGATCATATGAGTGAAAATTATATACCCACCAACCAACCCTAACTTCATATCAGTTTGGAATATATATACAAAACTTGATATTGTCATCTTCCACATAAAAAGTTGAATCTGTTTCCAAAATTTATTACGATCTCGTGCAAGAGATGAGGCTTATCCTTTAATCTTAATTACTAAGTGCTATGACATAATGAAAATAACAACATTAAGGCTAACAATTGGAAGTGGTTTGTATGATGTGGAAATTTTATGGGAAGACTCCTCTTCCATTCTGGTGCAACCAACTCCATAAAAAGTGCAAACAACAATGAAAATGGTGTGTGGTTGTTCCTTGAATGTTGCTTGGTGCTGGTAAAAACGTGTTGGTACTGAGAGTAGTGGTAGAAAACTATTTGAGAGAAACTCTGTCGTTGTTCCGCTATTCCTTTCCCCTTTTTTGGTTGAAAACCCTTTGTAATGGAGGAAAACCCGAAACTTTTGGATAGAATGATGGAGGTTCATTTTATGAGAAATTACAAAGAAACCCTTTGAGACAGGTTTAATTGATAGAGGATACATGGAGCGGAATGAATGATAAGCGAGGGGGGTGATGACGTGGCGAATAAGTGGGACCGATCATAGATCGTGCATCGGAAGTTTTATTATAAAATGCGGGAGTTAAATGTTGAAAATGGCAAAGTGCGATGTGCGATGAGAGTGGAGGTGACGTGGCAAAGAAATGGGACTGATCACAGATCATGCATTGGAAGTTTTATAAACATACATACATGTGAAATCAACAACGATCACTTTATAGGAACTTTAAAAAAAACCGCAATTTCTCTCAAAAAATATGCATACACGCGGAATTGTGGTTCTAGAGCCCCACAACCTGGTGACCAATCAGAAGCAATCGCAAATCGATCGCCTGCAAATTTTAGTTTATACTGATAACGGCTAAACCATAAACTATGTGATTTTTGAAATCGCGTTGGTGCACTATGTTGACACGTGTCCCTCGCCTCATGGCATCGCAAATCACTTAACATACCATATTGTTTCCTTAATGATAAAATTTAAAAACTGTGATTTGTGAAATCACTCCATCTGTGCTTTAATCTCCACCGTTGATCTGTGCCCAGATCTGATGGTCTTCCTTGCTCGCCCTTCGCCTCATCGCATCGAAAATCATTTAACATACCATGCGATCTCCTTAATGGTAAACTTTAAAAACTGTGTTTTGCAAAGTCGCTCCATTTTCACTTTAATCTGAGCCGTCAGTTTCTTCCCTTTCAAATCTGCGATTGGATCATGGCCGTCCAATCATTCCGCACATAGTTTTTCTTCTTTGCTTCATTCCTGAGTTTAATTCTTGGCGAGTTCCCTTTAAAAATTCTCTGCTGCTCTTCTCCGGATCTCCCTCTCAGTTGGTCAATCTGTTTTCTGTAGGCCGTGCTTTGCTTTTTAAAAACTCAGGTTGCCACGAAGCCTTAATTTTCTTGCTTTGAAAACGGCTTGCTTGTTTACCTGTAGCCTCTTTTTTGAGATAACCAAAATCTCAGTGAAATAGTTGCGCTTTTCACTATGTGGACTATATGACTTTAATTTATAAGAAATAGCTGCCTTTTACTGCATTACTGTTTTTTACAATGAATTTGCAACAAAAGTAGCTATTATTCCAAACCAAGTGACTGCAACTTTATTACCCAAACATCAACTAACCTTCAACACTAACATAAGTCAAAATAGATATTTTAAATTATTTTAGGACTCTAAAACACAATGACACCTATTCACTTAAAAACACCTTGATGTTGGGACTCTTTTTAACTTTTATTGGAAATGAATAAAACTTTGGACATGGAATAGGACACAAAAAAAATTTAAAAACAGTGATACAATGGAAATTATACCGTTGACATTTTCAGTGCTAACAGGTCTGACGAAGTGAGTGGCCCATTTTTCAATATATTTCAAAGTCAGTTGTGGGTGCAGGGGAATTTCACCTCTGTGTGATGGTCTCCCTGTCCGCTGACATACATCACAAATGTGGCAATATGTGTGTACGTCATCGTGCACGGTAGGCCACCACAAACTAGCCCATAAGATCTTCTGCACGGTTGCTTTTCCTGCATAATGACCTCCTGCAATCCCTCCATGAGCTTCTGCTAATGTATCCTGTCTTTAAAATTCCAACACATATCTAAACAATATATCATCCTCTCCCATTTTGTATAGCGGGCTAGCAATCAAGGTAAAATTAGTTGCGTGTGTGACCAACTATTTCTTCTGTTTCATCGTGTACTCCGTGGGCACACTTCCAGTGGCAGAAAATGAATAATATTGGCAAACTGATCATCTACTACCTTAATGGAAAATAGCTACGCATCGGGTAATCCTTCTTTCAAGTTAGTGGGCTCTTCTCCATTTTCAATGCATGACAGATGGTCTGGCCCAACGTTCAGTCTCCCTAGTTTCACAATTACTTCAAAATCATAATCCTAAAATAATAATAACCATCTACAGATATTGTTGGGTATGTGTTATATTATTTCCATGATTAGTTTCACACACGAGGGGTCACAGGGGGGGTGATAGCCCCCGTTGTATGTTTTTTTGGGCGCAGCAGTGGGGTCACCAGGGGTTCGCAGGGGGCAGTTTTCCCCTTGCGCAGGGTCTGGGGCAGTTCCTCGGGAATTTTTTTTTTCCTTATTTTTTGGTGGGTGGACCCGCCTATGGTTTTTTGAATGGGTTTGCACATGGTTTTGGGGCATGATGGTTTTCAGCCCCTGGTATTTTGTAGATCTGGTCAAGGGAACTATTGTTATGTTCTAATCTAGGGTTAATGTATTGGGGTTTATGAATTCTTTAGCATGTATAATTATGTGTTGTAACACTAAAAGTAATATAATGAAAAATCAAGTTGGTAGTCCCAGTTTTTGGATCTAGGGGAAAAATATTTGTGTATATGTTTTATGTTTTATGCTCTCGCTATTTTTTATTTTATGTCTTTAAGAATTCATTTGCAGATCATTTATGTACAGGGTTAAAAACTACATTTGGTATCAAAGTTGTTTCGGCTTCAAGGAGACGCCATTGATGTTGAGGGGTTTTTTCTCAGGCCTGTGGTAGGCCCTATTCAGTGGGAGATCTGTGGGATCGATGCTTGTGATGAAAGAATATGGCGAGAAATGGAAAGATAGAGATAGATAAATTTAACGGTCATAGTTTGAGTTGTGCAAGCTCAAGATGGAGGATCTACTGGTGGATAAAAATCAGTGGATCACGGTAGATCCGGGTACTAAACCAACAGAAATGTCATATGAAGTCTGGGTGAAGTTGGATCGGAAGGCAAAGAGCACAATATAGTTGTGTATCTTAGATTTGGTATTTTTGAATGTATCTGGGGAAGCTACGACGAAGACTTTGTGGGTCAAGTTAGGGACTTTGTACCAATCTAAGTCTCTGGTGAATATATTATTCCTACAAAAAATATATATATAACCTGAGGATGAAGGATGGAGACTCGGTGACAGAGCATCTGAATGCCTTCAATATTGTGGTAAGTCAGTTGTCATATGTTGATAGTAAAATCTCAAATGAAGATAATTGCATCAGTTTGTTGTGTTCTTTATCAGATTCGTGGGATTGTATGGTTATTGCAATAGGTAGCAATACAACTACCTAAAATTTTGATTAAATTGTGTTAGCCTTGTTGTTGGAGGAAATGAGACAGAGAAATATGGAGGGCTAGAATGGAAATGCCTTATCTGTACAAGGAAGATCCCAGAACAGAAACAAAAATAATTTTTTGAGTGGGATATCTAAATCTAGAGGGAGATCTAAATCTCTAGGAAAGCCTGTAAAGGTGTACAGGAAATGCAGAAAGGAAGGGCACTTCAAAAAGGACTGCAAATCTAAATCTCCTAAGAAAGGAAAGAGAGCTGATGATGCTCCTTCTGCAGAGGAAAAAACCACCTCAGATGAAGGTGGTGATGTGTATTTGGCTTCTTCTTCAAATACAAATGTAGACCATGAGGCATGGTTGATTGAATCAGGTGCATCCTTTCACTTCACTCCCCATGGGGAGTGGTTCTGCGAGTATGATAAGTATCATGGTGGAGATGTCTTCATAAGGGATGATAGGAAGTCCAAAATCATTAGACATGGAAAATTCAAGCTAAAGCTGCTAGGTGGAAGGATTAGAACACTGAGTCGTGGTGTTCTGCATATTCCTACATTGGCCAAAAAATCTGATTTTTGTAAGTAAGATGGATGATGCAAGTGTAAAAACAATGTTCAAGAAAGATATATGTAATATGGTTCAGGGAGCACTGGTATTAATGTGGGGAGTTTGGTTTGGAACTCTGTAAGTACCAGATGGATAGCTAGTACTTACGCGAAGAAACATTCATATCATAAATCAGCCACACATCTATAATGATGGCTCTTTACACAAACTATGTTTTATATAAAGTAAACAACATTCAGATAGTATAGTACATGTATAAATTATTTCACAAATATTTTATGAAATATTCACTAACATGTTGTACAAAATATATATGGTTTGCATGAAGTTGGAAAGCAGATAAATTACTATTAAATCCTCTAACAGTTTCTTACTCACACCTTACTAGTTGCTGCAACTCATAAATTAGAAGAAATTAACTAAGATAGAAACATGTTGAGCCCCAAATATGTCCTTTCCTTTCACCAAATTCCACTTCATTTCCTTTGTCCTCTATCAGTTGCAGGCTTAAAAGATCAATAGGATTAATTAAAGTCACTTTAGGAATGCATATAATGACTGACTTGCTATATTTTCGTGGTTTTGTTGTTGTAGTAATTTTTGACTAGACTCAGCTACAGAATGCAGCCATTTTGTAGTCAGTCGCCTATTCCGCAGCTATATTCATGTTCACACAGGTTACAGGTGTCACTTAAAGGAAAAACGCATATGGTACAATTCCAGACCTTATCTAAATCATTCCTTTCCCTCTACGAAGTCTGAGCAAAAATCTCCAAGTGGTTATGCACGTGGAAGAAATCAAAAGTAAGAGGTAGACTTCTACCGGGACAAGAACTTTACAGATGTCTTCAGCAAAAGAACGAGGCCTCCACAATAGTTATAATTTTATTTTAATTGGGAAAGACACTTATCCCTATTTCTTCTCAAGGGTAGTTATGTATTTCTCTTATAAGAATGACTCGGGAGATCGAGAGACATTTAGCTAGATTGATGTTTTATTGTTAAGATTGTCCAAGACCGTAATACTCTGTTTTTGAAACATTTTCCTTTAATGAAATAAGAGCAGCTTTAATACATGATCTAAGGAAATCTTGAGTAGATTCATGTGCTAATCCGGTGGTAAAGGGCCCCTACTGCCCGAGAAGCTCTGTGCATACTGTTTAGATAAGTAACTTTAGTCTTGTTTCATTCCTAATTCAAGTAGTTTTTTTTGTGAACTTTATGTTTTAAGCTCACTTAAATCGAATGTTACAGCCAGTCTTGTTCTTATGAATTATTCCAAAATATCACTAACACTGAATGAGACATAGCTGTAGTATTTTAGAGCTTATTTGCATTTTTTTTTTTAAATTTATGTTTTTATGCTCACTCACATCAAATGTTACAGCCAGTCTTGTTCTTATGAATTGTTCCAAAAGATCACTAACACTGAATGAGATATAGCTATAGTATTTTAAAGATTAGTTGCATTTTAGTTTAGCTGTAATACTCCGGAGGTTAATTGCACTCTAGTTCAGTTCTATTCACTGTATTTCAAGTTTGATTGATTGCATTCTAGTTCAGTTCTGTTTAATGTATTTTAAGTTTTATTAGTTAGTTTTATTCTAGTTCTGTTCCATTAGACTTCAAGGCCTTCATTATTTACAAACTAATCTTGTTATTAATCTCTTCCAACACATCATCATATGGACAGGAATTAGTGATATCAGTTTGAGGTCTTGACTGTTCTGCAATTTCTTATAATTTTACAAATAGCCTTTTTCCAAAACTATTCCAAAAGATTTATAACCTTTGAATGAGGTTTAAAAGTGACAATTTGAGTTGAAAAATGGATTAATTTCAGTTTCATAAGTTAATTTAGAGTAGGGTTCCTTACTATGCTACAAATAATCGTTTCCAAATGTGTTCCAATAAATTTCTAACCATGGATGAGATTTTTTTGTGATGTTGTAAGTTGTTGTTTACTTAGAAGAACCTCATTACATTAAGCTTATCCTTTTCTCAAGCTATTCCAACATACTTCTAATGAATGAATTGGACTGAGTTCATGTTATGAGTTATTTTTCTTGTCAAGTTTTTCATTTTCTGTTCTTAGATGCCATACATAATTTAGAATAGCTTTTGCTCTATTTTAGTGTGACCAATAACTTCTCTTTGTTAAAACACTTAGTTCTTTTCCTCTTAACATAGAAACACCAAACCAAAAACATAAGAAAAACACTAAACACAACGAAGTAGGAAGAAAATACCTAGGCACATATAGTGCACTTCACTTCAACAGTTTACTAGCCCTGGTTGACAATTTATGACATCAATTTAGGAACACTAAATTGAGCAGACATTTTGGCGCCGTTGCCGGGGAAGTGTAACTAGGTAGCCTTCTTTCTTACCTCCCAAAAACAATGATATGTGTAGAGAAAGAGACTCAAGGGGTAGATTCATAAGAAGCAGAAGCTTGATTCCTAGAACACCACTTGTTCCACCAAGACCAAGAGGCAGCACACCTCCAACTGAAACCCACATTCCATCCTTTATTGATCCTAGACTTCCATAGGACTTAAGATCAGATATTCCATTAGAAAGACCTTCCACTTTATCCACTGAACCTATCTTAGAAGAAGATTCAGGGACCCCTGCTAGGGACATAAACTTTTCAACTTCCACAGAAGAATCAACTATGGCAGAAGAAGGGGGAGGAGGAGTCTTTAATGGAGAACACACACTATTCGGAGGGGGTAGAGGTAGAGGTAGAGGAGAAGGAGGAGAAGGAGGTAGAGGTGTAGAAGGAGGCAGAGGAAGAGGTAGAAGGGAAATGGGAAGCTCTTTTGGGTTTCCTATAGTAGATGAAGAAACCAATGCAACTATGAAAAACATTTCACCCTCTGTCCTTCCAAAATTTTATGGACTCAAAACTGAAGATCCTGAAACCTTCCTATTTGAATTTGAAGTCCTATGTAGAACCTATGATTACTTACAAGATGCTCAAAAACTTAAAATATTCCCTTCAACATTGAAAGGAGCAGCATTAAAATGGTTTATGAGTTTGATCAACAGTTTTATTAGGACATGGGAAAACATGAAACAGGCATTTCTAGAGAGATATTTGGATTACTATATGCCAGTCAACCATAAGGAGGAAGTTTTTAAAATTTTACAAAAAGAGGATGAAAATTTGGAAGATTTGTTGGAGAGTTTTAACTATAACATCAAAAGAGAAAAAATGGAAAACTTAGACCAAGATACTTTGAAAGCTCTCTTGTTGAAGACAATTAGGGATGAATGGTTAGATATCCTTAACATGATGGGAAAAGGGAATATATCTCAACTTACATTACCTGAAATAACTGAATTATGTATCAACCTTTCGAGAGGGAAATCTAAAACTGTAAAAGGACCAAGAGACCCTGCTCTTGCAAGGGCAAGTAAGTTTGCTTCTGGGACAGTAAGTAGGGCAGAAATAGGACATATGCTTGATGAATTCAAATCTGAAATTTTAGGGAGTCTTAGTGAAAAAATAGACACCCTTAAGTTACAAAAAAAGCAAAAAGTTGAATCTGATGCCCTAGCAATATTTTGTCCCAAATGTAGAAAGAAGCAAGCCTTGAGATAATTCCCTTTGGATGCAAAAGTAGTAGATACCTGTGTAATTTGTTCATAAAAACATGAGACCAAGAGCTGTCCTTCACTTCCTGGTCTTAAAGCTGTCTTTCAAGAAGAAACCCCTACAAATTCCACAGAATCTCTCAATTTTGTCTCTAGAAGGCCTTGGCAAGGACCTCAAACACAAGGATTCCATGATCAATTGTATAATTAACCCCCACCAAATTGGAATTCTCGGTAGCAACCTTGGCCCCAATTTCAAAATAAATCTCAAACTTGGGCACAAGGAGCACAAAACCCCTATGGAAGATACTCTCAGTACTATCAATACCCACCATCCTATCCATCATATCCACATTTCCCTCCTCAACAGAATTTTCAACAAAGTCCTCAACAAAATCCTCAAAATCCACAACATCAAAATCAACCACTTCCATTACCATTTCCTCAGAAAACAAATCAGTTACCTGATCAATCCATACCAAACCCCAACAATAAAAATTTTTAGAATACATACATGATATAAGGCCAACGGTTTCCAACCTATTTGATTACTCCTTTAGACCTTAATGATGTTCAACTTAGGTCTGGAAGAATACTTGAAAAGAAGAAACCTTCTGTGATCATACAAGAGCAAAACAACTCTGAGGAAGATTCTCTACTGGTGAATAAAAGTCTTGAAGAGAACACACCTTTCCAGGACCCAAACATTGAAAAATAAAAACAAAAAGAACCAATAATTTCAACTCCTATATTAGAGCAACCATCAACATCTACTTCTACACCTCCCTTTCCAGAAAGATTACAAATTGATAGGGGTGTAGAAAAACAAATTATGGTGCCTAATTATGATTTCCTAGATGGGTTGAGAAATGTTTGTATTAAGATCCCATTATTACAAGCTATCAAGGAAATTCGAATCTTAGCAAAGATAATAAAGGAGTTGAGCATGAAGAAAACAGGAAAAAGAATAAGAGAGACAAAGAAAATTAAACTGGCGGGAAAAATAGCAGATATCATGATGGGTAAGATTTCCATTCCAAAGTACCTAGACCTAGGAAATCCAGTTGTTAAAATACACATCAATGGAACTGAGATCCAAAACACACTTATTGATTTAGGAGCAGCAATCAATATCATGAGTAGACAAATCATGGATAAACTGAAACTTCCTAATCTTCTTTTTACACCCACATTATTACAATTATCAGACAGATCTGTGATCAAACCTGATGGGGTAATAGAAGACATTCTAGTGTCCCTAGATTCTTGGGAGTATCCTGTGGATTTTATGATCCTAACTCCTAAGAATAATCTAGGAGGGCATCCTATTATATTAGGAAGACCTTGGTTAGCTACAGCTGATGCTTTCATTAGTTGTAGATC
Organism: Pinus albicaulis; assembly: GCA_034641835.2. Taxonomy (NCBI): domain Eukaryota; kingdom Viridiplantae; phylum Streptophyta; class Pinopsida; order Pinales; family Pinaceae; genus Pinus; species Pinus albicaulis. Next base: position 602,770,331 of record CM076583.1, read on the forward strand.
CGGTGATATGTACATCTCTGATGGTAGTTAAACCAAGAAATTTACCTTGTATCCTCCAGCAAAGACAATTACAGAATTAGATGATATTCAATGGATAGAAGATGAAGAAGACTTACAACCTCTCTTCACAATTTCAGAAATTAGTGAAGATATCCAGATTCTAAATACCTTAGAAAATTTTGAATTCTCTTCGGAATACAAACATGAACAATTTCAAGAAGAATCCAACATTGATTTTTTATCATCAAGACATATGTCTCTTTACTCCATGAATAAATTTGGCAGTTCTACAATTGAGATATTTCCAGGCAAAACTTTAAACATAAACAAGAACCTAGAGAAATCTCAACAAGAAGAGCTAGTCAAGATATTACAGAGACATTCTTCTGCATATGCATGGGAGTACCCTGATATGAAATGGATAAGCCCTAAGACTTGCACTCATCACATCTACATAGAGAAAAATTGTAAACCAATCAGACAACCTCAGAGACGGATGAATCCAAATCTTAGGGAGATTGTTAAAGAAGAATTGCAGAAATTGTTAAATGTCAACTTTATCTATCCCATTTCAGATAGTCAGTGGGTTTCTCCTTTGGTAATTGTGCCAAAGAAAAATGGTAAATGGAGGTTATGTATTGACTACCGAGAATTAAACAAAGCTACTCTTAAAGATCATTTTCCCCTACCTTTCATAGATCAGGTATTAGATACATTAGCTGGAAAAAGGTACTTCTCATTTTTAGATGGGTTTAGTGGTTATAACCAAATTCAAGTAGCACTTGAAGATCAAGACAAAACCACATTTACCTATCCTTGGGGTACCTATGCTTACTGAGTATTTCCATTTGGACTATGCAATGCACCTGCAACATTTCAAAGGGCAGTACTAGGAATTTTTTCAGATCTAATACATGATTGTGTGGAGGTATATATGGATGATTTCACAGTTTATGGAAACACATTTGAAGAAGCCTTAGCAAACTTGGAAAAAGTTTTAAAGAGATGTAAAGAAGCAAATCTTTCACTAAGTCATGAGAAGTGTTTTATGATGTTTACTGAAGGAGTTGTTTTAGGACATCACATTTCAGGGGATGGGATTATAGTTGATGAGTCAAAATTTGAATTCATCTCTAACTTATCTATTCCAAGTTGTCAAAAAGATGTTAGGAGTTTTCTATGATTTACAGGATATTATCGAAGTTTTATAGAAAACTTCACCAAGATAGCATCTCCACTTTTCAAATTACTTACCAAGGACTGTGAATTCAAATGGAATCCTGATTTCCAGTTAGCCTTTGAGACCTTGAAAACAAAAATCTCTGAAGCACCTATTTTAAGGGGACCTAACTGGAAGTTACCTTTTCATATTTCAACAGATGCCTCAGATATAGCTTTAGGAGTAGTATTGGGACAAAAAGACCTGATTCCTTAGGCCATCTATTATACAAGTAAAAATTTGACTCCTTTAGAGTTAAATTATACTGTAACTGAAAAAGAGTTTTTAGCTGTTGTTCATGCCATAAACAAATTCAGACACTATATAACAGGCTATGAAACTTTTGTTCACACAGATCACTCTGCAATTAAATATCTAATGAACAAATCAATTACTAATGGCAGAGTCATAAGATGGTTATTGATTTTATAGGAATTCAACATTACCATTCTAGATAGGCCTGGAAAACAAAACACAATAGCTAATTTCCTATCTAGACTCCAAAAAATCAAAGATAACACTCCAGTTGAAGATCAATTCCCTGATGAATATCTTTTTGCAATTTCTACTCAGACTCCTTGGTTTTCTAACATTGCTAATTATTTAGTTTCAGGGAGATTTCCTTCAATAATGAATGCAAGAGACAAAATAAAGATCAGTTATGACAGTGCAAAATATTCATGGGTTGCTAATGAGTTATACAAAACAGGTCCAGATTTTATCATTAGGAGATGTGTTCGGGAAGATGAGATGCTTGAGATCCTCAAGGCATGTCATGATGAACCTTGTGGCGGACACTTTGCTGATAAAAGGACAGCTTATAAGGTCCTTCATTTAGGATACTATTGGCCATCCATTTTTAAAGATGCTAAAGAGTATGTCAAAAGGTGTGACAATTGCCAAAGGGTAGGGAAACCTTCTCCTTCAGGTGAGATGCCATTGCAGCCTCAGGTACATATTGAACCTTTTGAGAAATGGGCTTTAGATTTTGTAGGACCTATTTGTCCTCCATCAAGACAAAAGAAATATATATTAGTTTGCACTGATTATGTTACCAAATGGGTAGAGGCCAAGCCATTACTTTCTGCTACTGAAGCATCTGTAGTTAATTTTCTTTTTGAGGATATTTTTACTCGTTTTGGTGTCCCAAGGGAAATTGTTACAGATCAAGGAGTTCAATTCACATCAAGGCTAGTGGAACAAATGATGGAGAGGTACAAAATCAGACACAGAAAATCTACTCCCTATCATCCACAAGAAAATGGTCAAGTGGAATCTACTAATAAGGTTATTGAAGGGATCCTAACAAAGATTGTCCATTTACATAGAAGAGATTGGGTAGACAGGCTTCCTGAAGCCTTGTGGGCCTATAGAACTACATGGAGAAGCACAAAAGGTCATACTCCTTATGAACTTGTTTATGGAAAACAAGTTTTGTTTCCTATAGAGTTTCAGATTCAAACTTTTAAAATGGCAGTTCAGCTAAGACTTGATCTAACAGAGGCACAAAAGCACAGATTGGAGCAGATTAATGAATTGGATGAGATCAGACAGGATGCAGTCCAGAGAAAAAATATAGTCCAGCAGCAAAGGACTAGATGGCATGATAAGTACATAAAGGAAAAGAAATTCAAAGAAGGTGACTGGGCCCTCTTGTTTGATTCAAAGTTCAAATATTTTCAAGGTAAATTCCAAACACATTGGCTTGGGCCATATGAAATTGTGAAATTTTTTGATAATGGAGAAATAAAAATCAGGACAATAGATGAAGAAGAGGTTACTTTTATTGTAAATGGTCATAGATTGAAGCTGTATCATAAGCCACTTTCAAGAGAAGAATTTTTCAAGAGATTCCAGGAAAACAATGATGTGAAGTTAATGAAGAAGAATTTTTCTTCTTCATCAACTTAGTTGAATTTTTCTGAATTCAAATGCATGAAAAAAAATAAAAAATAAAAATAAAGTATAAACATGAAAACTAATCACTGATTAGCATGTTTATACAGAAAAGATAAAGTGAAAATCAGAATCCTTCTGACACTTTAGCTTTTCAAATTTGTTCTTTTTCTGCAAGCAGCTATCACAAAATCATAAGTGCAGACCCATTTTCCACTTATGATCCATTTCACTCCATCATGTCTCACTTCATTCATATTTCATTCACTCCATTCATCCATACTTCATTCATTCCATTCCATGGTCCATCTCATTTTCATCTCAGACTTTTAAATTTAATCTCTTTCTGCAATTGAGTATTACAAATCATAAGTTGTAGGCCACTTTTCATATTTCATTCCATTTCACATTTGTGATTCATTTCATTCCATTACATTTCACTTCATTCATACTCCATTCCACCATATTTCATGATCCATGATTAATTCATTTCATACTACACTCCATCCATGTTTCAAATCATTTCATTTCATGTTTCAAAGATCCTACAGGTATATTCTGCAGCCAGATACTCTGCAGTCAGACATTCTGTAGCCAGCTAGACATTCTGCAGCCAGATACCCAGTAGGAAAATATTCAGCAACCACTTTTTCAACAGAAAATTGACCCTGCAACCCTATGTCAACAAGAAAAATCAAAGGGATTATGAAGACTGAAGAATTAATGATTTTCAAAGGAGGACAAAGCATATTAAAACCACAAAAAAATCAAAGGAAAGGCTAAGGTAAAGTTGTGAAATTATTATGATGACAAATTATGAAAGTTATAGTATAGTTAAGTCATGTATGATTCATAAAGTTATTTTAATTATTCATGTTGATCAAGCCTATTAGACCTATCATAAAAACCTTGGACAAAACCCCTTCCATTTCGCCATACCAAACCATCATTTATTAAAAATTAATGGTTAGTACTGAAGTGACCTATTCGGTCACGTCACTAACCCGAAGTATTCAGTGATGATTTTGAATTTCTCACGAGATTTTTTTTCGCGGTCTTTTCTTTCATGATAGCTCTCAAACTCATTAATTCGTGTGAATCACCTTCACCGTATTTCACTTATTCCATAACCACTTCATATCATCTTTCCGTAGCTAATTCCTGCTACATAAACAGAGAAAGCATCTTTGGGGTAAAAACAACTCTCTACAGCCATTGTCACCGTGAATAGAAGAGAAGTAATTTGAAGGTTGAGAAAAGAATTCATGGGTCTCATCGTAAGGTCTGAACCAATCGGAACCAAATACTTAGAGGGTTACCCACAGATTATAGAAATGCTACAGCAGGTTGGGTGGTTACATTTTTTGGAAAAATTCAATGGTTTTCATAAGGAGGTAACTAAGACATTTGCACGATCCTTCAATGGAGCAGAGGTGGAAATAGGAGATGTCAAATTCACTATAACAGAATCCTTCATTGCAAAGGCAGCGGAATTACCCAGGCAAGGTGAACGATGGTTCAAGAACAATAAATTTCACAATGAGGCATGGATGCAAATGCTCAAAACACCAGGTATGGATATTTCAATTTTTAAGAAGGGCATTCCTAGCTCAGCACTAAAGAATAAATGGCGGAATATGTTGCTCATTTTGCAAAATTTTATAACTTGTGAGGGAAGGTTTGGTACCCTATATGTTTATCATATTCGGCTAATGATGCATTTCTTAGATGAAGAAATCAATTTACCCTTTTTCTTACTTCATAGCCTAAAGAGAATGGCCTCTAATGTTCAAAAGAGGGTTCAATTCCCGGAAACCACTTTGTATCACCATGGCCTAGTTAAAATCCTAATTGAACATCATTTGAGAAAGGTGGGAGACAATTGGGATGAGTTCCTAGTGAGGCATCACTTTGAAGAACCCAAAGAATCTCCATCTAAAGGCAAACTTACAAGAAGAAGCAGGAGAGGGAAAATTTCCAAATCTGTTGAAATTAAAATTGGTAAGTCTATACAAGAGGAAAGTGAGGAGATTATTTCTGAGAAATTGGCTGAAATTAAGAAATAGCTTAAAAAGGAGAAGAAGATAAGAAAGTATGCCAAGGGGAGAGGTGAGGGACCATTTAAACTAAGACGAAGCCATAGGCTCAGAGGCATATTGAAGAAGACAACAGTTAATCAAACATGCATTATAGACATTGAAGATGAAGAGACACCAACTGATGGATCTCCTCAATACCAGTACGAAGACGATCTTGATGAAGAAACTTTGGAGATAGACCCAGCACAACAACAAATCTATAACTATGTTGAGACATTAGAAAAGAGAGCCTCAGAAAGCAGAGGAAGAACTCCTAGCCCACCAAGATCTGTAATTGAAGTACTAAGAACAGAAAAATATGAATTAGAAGTACTCAATAGGCATATAAAGAATGAAAATGAAATTTTAAGGGAGTAGGTTAAGCTGAAAAGTGATCTGAATACAACTCTCTCTCTGCAAATGGAAAAATTGTACAAGGCTAGTGAGAAGCTGAAGAAGAAAAACAAAAAGTTGAGCAGGGCACTTATAAATTTGAGATTCAAGTTGGTCATAAGGAAGCCTAGGAGGGTATTGAACATCAGGAAAAGAAGAAGAAGGAGCCTAGATGTCCTAGCAAAAGTCTCAAAATACATGAATTGATTGCATGAGGACATGCAAAAGCTTTGCAGTGGGGGTATGTTGGGCCCCAAAGATGTCCTTTCCTTTCACTAAATTCCCCTTCATTTCCTTTGTCCTCTATCAGTTGCAGGCTTAAAAGATCAATAGGATTAATTAAAGTCACTTTAGGAATGCATATAATGACTGAATTGCTATATTTTCGTGCTTTTGTTGTTGTAGTAATTTTTTACTAGACTCAGCTACAGAATGCAGCCATTCTGTAGCCAGTCGCCTATTCTGCAGCTATCTTCATGTTCACACAGGTTACAGGTGTCACTTAAAGTAAAAATGCATATGGTTGAATTCCAGACCTTATCTACATCATTCCTTGCCCTCTATGAAGTCTGAGCAAAAATCTCCAAGTGGTTATGCACGTGGAAGAAATCAAAACTAAGAGGTAGACTTCTACCGGGACAAGAACTCTACAAATGTCTTTAGCAAAAGAACGAGGCCTCCACAAGAGTTCTAATTTTATTTTAATTGGGAAAGACACTTATCCCTATTTCTTCTCAAGGGTAGTTATGTATTTCTCTTATAAGAATGACTCGGGAGACCGAGAGACAGTTAGCTAGATTGATGTTTTATTGTTAAGATTGTCCAAGACCATAATACTCTGTTTTTGAAACATTTTCCTTTAATGAAAGAACAATAGCTTTAATACATGATCTGAGGAAATCTTGAGTAGATTCGTGTGCTAATCCGGTGGTAGAGGGCCCCTATTGCCCGAGAAGCTCTGTGCATACTGTTTAGATAAGTAACTTTAGCCTTGTTTCATTCCTAATTCAAGTAGTTTTTTTTCTGAACTTTATGTTTTATGCTCACTTAAATCGAATGTTACAACCAGTCTTGTTCTTATTAATTATTCCAAAATATCACTAACACTGAATGAGACATAGCTGTAGTATTTTAGAGCTTAGTTGCGTTTTTTTTTTACTTTATGTTTTTATGCTCACTCACATCAAATGTTACAGCCAGTCTTGTTCTTATGAATTGTTCCAAAAGATCACTAACACTGAATGATATATAGCTGTAGTATTTTAAAGATTAGTTTCATTTTAGTTTAGCTGTAATACTCCGGAGGTTAATCGCACTCTAGTTCAGTTCTGTTCACTGTATTTAAAGTTTGATTGATTGCATTCTAGTTCAGTTATGTTTAATGTATTTTAAGTTTTATTAGTTAGTTGTATTCTAGTTCTATTCCATTAGACTTCAAGGCCTTCATTATTTACAAACTACTCTTGTTATTAATCTCTTACAACACATCATCATATGGATAGGAATTAGTGATATCAGTTTGAGGTCTTGACTGTTCTGCAATTTCTTATAATTTTACAAATAGCATTTTTCCAAAACTATTCCAAAAGATTTATAACCTTTGAATGAGGTTTAAAAGTGATAATTTGAGTTGCAGAATGGATTAATTTCAGTGTCATAAGTTAATTTAGAGTAGGGTTCCTTACTATGCTACAAATAATCTTTTCCAAATGTGTTCCAATAAATTTCTAACCATGGATGAGATTTTTTTGTGATGTTGTAAGTTTTTGTTTACTTAGAATAACCTCATTTCATTAAGCTTATCCTTTTCTCAAGCTATTCCAACATACTTCTAATGAATGAATTGGACTGAGTTCATGTTATGAGTTATTTTTCTTGTCAAGTTTTGCATTTTCTGTTCTTAGATGCCATACATAACTTAGAATAGCTTTTGCTCTATTTTAGTGTGACCAATAACTTCTCTTTGTTAAAACACTTAGTTCTTTTCCTCTTAGCATAGAAACACCAAACCAAAAACACAAGAAAAACACTAAACACAACAAAGTAGGAAGCAGATACCTAGGCACATATAGTGCACTTCACTTCAACAGTTTACTAGCCCTGGTTGACAATTTATGACATCAATTTAGGAACACTAAATTGAGCAGACAAAACACACCATACATTAGATAGTTCTTGAGTCATAAAATCCTCCAGCATGAAGTGCGAAAAGGATTTTATTTATTATATTAAGTCTTCAAGTAGACCAACATCCAACCCTGAAATGGTATTTACAAATGGTATTTATAGAAAAAGAGGCACCAACTCCATCTCTTCTAAAAAGAAGGAAACACTACTCCTAACATTACATAGGTGTCACAATACATTAAAATCATATCCCATCGAAATATAACTGAAAAGACAAATGTAGATGAAAGAAGAGAAGAGAATTTGGGTTGAACTACTGAGTATGCTGACATGTTGCCTCTTTTTCTGCTGATTTGTCTCCTCATGTCTTTGGTTCCTAAATGACCATGTATCTTCATTAAATATGACCTCCAACAACCTCATAACAACTTATAACAATCACTTTTTATATCCATTTCTTTATGAGTCATTATCTTTCCTAAACTGGCTCGAAATGTTTGCTGACAAATGTCAAAAATCATTTAAAACAGGCGCTACCGGAAATTCCGGTAAAAACATGTTACTGTGCAAAAATTGTAATGCTACCGGAATTTTCGGTAGCGTTCTGTTTCTTTTTCAAAAATACACAGGAAACACTGAAAAACTTATGCATACTTATACTCTTTGAAATTTGAGTTTTTGTTCAAAATTGCAGTTGATAAGAAAAAAGGTGTTTTATTAGGAAACCTTTTTACCTTTCTTCCATATGGGTTGCAGCTTCAGCAAGCTTGTCCAATTCTGATTTGCTGCCAAAAGTTGATCTTGATATTGTGGTTCTTGTGGCTCATTCTTTGGTAGTGGACTTTTCCTCCTTTGAACCCTTTTGGATATTTCTTCTTTTTGAGGGTTATATTTGTTGCTCTAAAGGGGTTTTGTTTTTTATCTTTCTTCTTCGACTCATTTGTCTTTAACCCTTCAAATTTTCCTTCTACATCAATGACCTATTTCAACAAAATTTAATTGTGCAGAGCCTTAGACTTGAGCCTAAACTTGTTGTTATCTCTGGTATGTATTTTTTTGGTACCAGCAACAGGTTTTGTCTCCTCTTTCTTTCTCTTGCTACAGATCTCATACCCTGCATCTTTGAGGAGCTCTTCATCAGACTTTGTGGGTTGATACTCTTTATGCATGACTTGTTGAATGTCTGCTTCCGGAATTTATGGTAGCACCTGTGCTTTAAATTTTTCTGCAGTTGCAGACCTTCCTCTTCGAGCTCTAGTATAGAAATTAGGAAAAGGATAAATGGGAGGCACCATTTTCATGCATTTAGGCTTATTTATTGATTAGCTCTCTCCTTTCTCCAACTTCCTCTCAACCTTAACTGAAGGAACATTTTATTTTCTACTCTTGGCCCTATGGATATTATCCTTTTTAGCCTTTCTCTTTGTTCTTTTTGCAGGATGAGAGTGTTGTTGTGAAGCTAGAGGTGTAGGTGCAGGTTGGCCTACCCTGTAAAACAAGAAATTCTCCCATGTTTGATTTCTTTTCCTTAGCTCTTCTTCAACTAACACTTTAATGAGAGCTTGATGATACAAGCTGTATTCTGAAGTAGCAGCATGTGTTTGAATCCTGGATGAAATCTTTGTCAGAATCTTTAGAAAAAAGTATGGAAAATTGAGAGTCTTCATACCTACAACATGAAACAAAAATCTCATATGATAAAGAAACACTACATTATACCTACTTTCACAAGTGAGGTAAATTTTGATGTGTTTAACAGCTTCTGCCCGTTCATTTTTAAGGAAACTAATGGGAATTCCTTTATCCCAGTTTAGATATCTGTGTCCATCTTTTAGGAAACTTTTGAGGTCTACTCCAGTGATGATTTGACCTTTAAACCACCTTTCTCCTTCTTTTGGAAGGTTTAATGCCTCAGAAATTGAATCTGTTGATACCTGCAATTTAAGACCATAGATGGTTGCTTCCTATCCATTGAAATAATTTGAAAACTCCTGAGCTAGTCCTAAGTGAGAGGTTCCCAGTCTTGAGCACAGAGAATACCACCCTGATTGAACAAACAGCCTTCTCACATTCGAATTTTCATCCACTAGGTCAGCTCCTTGTGGTTCAATTGTTTTTAGCTTTCCTCCTCTTTTAGTCATCTTCAGTAATTAATAAGTCTGTCTGTTGAAATCTGATAGGTGGAAAAGCTAAAATATCTCACCTAACAGTTGTTGTTGTGTCTTCCTATGAGATCATGTTTGAAATCTTAGACTCCCTCCTCAAGTTTCACTGTAGAAAATCTCGTCCTTCAATAGCTAAACTCACAACTGATAGTCTTCCTTCTTTCTTGGTGATTTAAAACAGCTACAATGGTTCACCTTCCCATGCAATAGATTTTCATTATAGTAAGTATCCTTGACCGTAGTATGAACCATGTGATAGAAATTAATGTCTTTAGTTGGCAGCGTAGATTCATATGGCATGCTACAGGTGGCTTGAGATGACTCAGATATGTGCCTGGCAGTCACCTCCACTGTATGTTGATTATTGGCCTAAATTTCTAGCAGCGTCTATGTGTGACCAACCAAATGGTCATCGCATTAAGACTATGGATCCACGATATTTTCCAATCGATAATCACGTACTTTGACATGAAACTAAACCAACTCAGTTGACAAACCGAACAAGATCAACGGTTGGTTGTGTTACTGCGGATTGACACCTAGACACTACATGTATAACCACGACTTAAACTTATCATGATTGACCGCATACCACTCCTATCACATGGTTTAAATCATAATAAAAATATTTTAAACGTATTTGAAACAAAAACACGTGTCTTGACACAAAGCGGATGCACTTTTCTTTTATTTATTTTTTAAACATGGGAATTTATCGGAATTTCAAGTAACATCGGATTAAAGAAAAACAGACAGTATGAAAAGGGCTAAAACAGGTGCTACCGGAAATTTGGTAGCATTCAAAAACAAATTTAATTTACAAAGTCTAATCCTAAAATACAAAAATTCAAAATGGACTCATGACTTAGAAAATAACTGTGATAACATTGTCTCAACAGGGGATAGAACTCTCCCTGTGAGGTTCTAAGAATATTTTGTAGTTTTAGTGCCTTGTCATTGGGCCATGGAGTCTTGTTATGAAACACACTAGTATTTACAGTGAACTTAGGCCACCAACAATCTTAGTAAAATAATTTCTTAAGAAAGTGCCCATTAAATGGGCTTCCAAACAGTTTTTTCCCATCAAGATGTTGCAACTAAAAATTATTGTTCTATAGAATATTTGAGATTCTGAAAGGACCAAGCCATAAAGCATCAAATTTGGAATGCTTACCTGGGTCTTGATGTTGTACATCCCATTTCAACACCAGATCTCCAATATGAAAAATCTTATTTTTTAGTTCCTCTATCAAAAACTTGCTTTACAGCTTGTTGATATTTTCTTACCAAATCATATTGTTGTTCTCGCTTTTGCTACACTTTTATGATCTGATAAATTCTTCTAGTCATGTCATTTGGCTCAGCTTCATGATCTTGTGGAAATTTAGCTACATGAATGGCCATTTGGACCTGAAAAACAGCATCAGTTCCATAAACCACTTGAAAAGGTGATGTATTAATAGACTTTTTTATTGTCACCCTGTCAACCCATAAATAAAACTTCAGTTTTGAATCTCAGGCGTTATTGTTTTGCTCCAATATCTTAGTGATGATTCTTACCAAAATTTTGTTTGATGATTCAGCTAAACCACTCCCTTGGGGATAGTAAGTTGTAGAGTGAGTGAGATGAATACCATAATATTCACATAAATTTACCAATGGAGTAGCTTTAAAAGTAGATGCATTATATGCTACTAACCTTGATGGACATCCAAATTTGGTTATGATTCCCTCTAGAAAATTATGATAACTTTGTGAGTAGCATTCTCGGTAGGTATTGCTTCAATCCATTTGGTGAAGTAATCAGTTGCAACAAGAATCCAACGATGTTGTCCACTTGAAGGTGGATGAATTTCGCCAATGAAATCTAAGCCCCATTGTTGAAAAGGTGCAAAAACAACTATGGGCTTGAGAGTAAAACACTTCAAAAGTTTCTTACCAATGAACTTTTGACATTTTTCACATTCCCTCACCCCAGCACATACATCAGAAAATAAGCTAGGTCAAAAATAGCTAGCTCTCGGTATTTTGTATCAGTAGTTCTCCAATAATGATGACCTCCACACACACTACTATGCATGTCAAACATAAATTTCTTGGACTCATCTAGGTCAATGCATCTCAACAAAAATCCTATAGGATCTTTCCAATATAAATAGTTCTCTTTGATGCATAATTTAACAGTTTTCAGCTTCAAATATCTCACTCTTCTTTTATCAAAATTTGGAGGAGGTTTAAAATGTTTTACAAAATAAATGATATATTTATACCAGCTTCACTCAAAAAACTTTACATCCACTTCCATGTTGTAAATAGGTTCAAAATTTTTCCCTTCTAGATTGTCATCCATGAAATTCAAGACCCAAAACTCTACAATTTTCTTCAGCTAGTAATTTTTCTAATCCTTGACCTTTGATTAGTTTAGTAGGATTTATCTCTAAATAAAACTCAAGAACTTTAGTCACCCACTTATTTATTTTTTTATCAATATCTGGTTGAACTAATATCTCTCTAACATCTGATGAAGGTACATAGGCAATAATTTGAGCATGCAGAATATAAACTCTAAAATATTTCATAGCTTTTACTAATACATAAGCATGCTTTTCCAACATTTCATACTTCAATTCTGCATCTCTAAGAGCTCTGCTGAAAAATTCTATGGGGGCTTCCTTATTTTCTCAATCGTTTTGTAACAAAACAATAGCAATAGTATCTTGAGAGTCAAATGAGAAGATCAAGAAAGGCTTTGAGTATTCAGGGCTTACCAATTGAGGTGCTTCAATGATAGTTTTTATTATCAGCTCAAATTAATTTTTGGCTTCAATTGTCCATTTTACTTATTTTTCCTTCTTCATCATGCAAGTAATATGTTTCACCACTTCAGAAAAATTGGGAATGAATCTTCTTAATAAATTGATCTTACCAAGGAAAGATTGAACCTCTTTCTTGGATCTTGGAAGTGTTAAATCCTCAATTGCAATCACTCTTTTAGGATCAATTTTAACTCCATATTTAGAAACTATGTGACCCAACATCTTACCTTATTTGAGAGAAAAATGAGACATCTTTGGGTTAAAAGATATACCATATTTTCTGCATTTAACAAATAATCTTCTCAAGTGCTGAAGGTGTTCTTGATATGAAGCTGAAAAACAGTAATATCATCTAAATAGATGACCAAGAATTTATCGTTTTCTCCAATGAATGAAAATTCCATAGCACGTTGAAAAGTAGCTCTGGCATTCATGAAAATATGTTAAACAGTAGCAAAAACAATAACAACAAACCATCACAATTGATCCATCAACATAGATTTTTGATGAATGAGTTCACCCCTCCTGGGCTACATCTCCTTGGTCCAACTTCCGTGGATTGGGCCTCTATATTAGCTCAAAAGTGAAAAAATGTGTTGCTTACATTCACCTACAGCTCTTGAAACATGCTTCAAAGAGTCTAGAATGTCCAAATCTATTATAAATGACTCTTCTTGCTCCTAATTTGGTCTTCAGCTGATCTAGGCATGGCCTTCCCTCCTGGTGGCCCTGGGCTTCTTTTTTATTCAAAGTGAAAAAATCACTTTCATAATTTCTTCTCTCCCTTTGCAACATATACTAATGGCTTCAGAGCATGCCAATCTTCTAGGAATGACTCTTCTTGAGCCAAAATTGGTCGAAAATTGCTCCAAATATGCTTCATTCAATTTTGCCTAGTAAATTGCCTCTAAAACTAGAGAAGAATTCAGTTAAGAGAGCCAATTATGGAGGTCTGCCGAACTTGGAAGACTCCACTATGTTCACCGCTAGTTTAAACTGTAATTAATTAATGTTAACAATGGTTTAAATGGTGATAAGCATGGTTTAGTGCGTGTAAGCATGAATTTACATCAAACAAGGTTTAAAAATCCTTAGACCTCAGATTATATTAATCAATCCGCATTATGTTCTCTGCTCCCGCCTTTGGTTTTGTTTGACTGGTCGCATGGGGAGGAGGTTGGCCTGCGAGGCTAGCCCCCTCCAAACCTCCGTCGGAGATTTCATATGATAACAAATGTAAGTTGAGAGCTCATATGGTTAAGTCTGAAACCTATGGTGTATTTGCATGGGATGTTGGTGGTGTGGGGGAGGTCGTGGGGTCGAGCCCCGACCTCCACCTAATATTTGTTAAAAATTTTGCATGCTAATATATGGTTCAAAACCTTTGAACCATTACAACATTCGTACCATAATATATTTAATCTGCCACTTTGAAATATATATGATATAGTTCAGATTTGTAATATGAAATAATATGCAAACCTTTAACCTTGGGTTAAAATAAAATGTGCGCCCATAATATAGTTTCGACCATATATGTATTAAACCTTGGAATATGCAGAATTTAACATAATTTGAACCCATAGTTTATACCATAAAAATGAAATTCAAATTTCGGATAGGGTCCAACAGAGGGGGCACATGACGGCCCCTGGCTACACCATGTGTTAGCCTCTGGTTGGGTTGTCCCACCGTATAAAAAAAATCAACTTCAACCTTGGGAGAAAATCCATAAAAAAATTCACCTTCAAACCATTTAGGTGAATCCTGCTATGACACTTTCCATAGTGCCACTGGGAAAAAACTAAAGAATATTCCGTGAATGCTGACTGGGCTCCCATGTCATCAACCTGTCCTTGTTAGAGTACTAAAACATCTCATTACAATCATACACAATCTTAATGAAATCAAAATTTTCATTTGATGCATTTTTTCGAAAGGTTTGGTTCAAAACATCTCTTTGTTTGATCATCAACAATGTCAAATTATGACTTTCATTCACTATCCTCTTCATTTCTCCTGCATGTATAAGAGAAAAACTTGTCTTATTATTATGCGCTCTAACTATGTACTCAATACCATCCTTAAACAAGTGATACTTATTCTCATGGTGATGAAATACTACTTTCCTATCATATAGATAAGGACTTCCAAAAAAAATACCTGATATCTCAAGCGACACCACATCAAGTTCAATTTCATCAAGAAAGTTTGAATTGATGGTGAATCTTAGTATGCACTTCCTTGTAACCTGCAAATTTTCATTCTTGCATATCCACCCTAAAGGATAAGGTCTTGGATTTCTAATAGTTTCAAGGTTTAGTTTCTTAACCAAGTCTTCGGAAATCAAGTTAGCTTGTGACCCACTATCAAAAAGTGTGTCTATATTGGTATGTTTAGAAACAAATCTAATATGGAAAATTTCTATTCTTGTATCTTCATCTTGAGTGACATTGGAACAATTTGAAGAACTAGTGCTTGGTATGTTCTTACCTTTCAAACCCATGGTTGTACTCTTTGCCTCATCTCCTGAATCTGACCCTAAGTCATGTTCAACTATAGCAACATTTTTACCCTTCTCTTTGGCTTTCAGTTTGTTTGGCTTCAACTCTAGATGAAGTTTCCAATAGTGGTATTCATCATGGCCATTATTCAAATAGTGTTTTCATGTGAGTTTTTCTTTCTCTATTTTGACATAGCTATTCCTCTTTCCTCTTCCATAAAAATTTCACTTTCCTTTACCCTCACTATCACTTTTCTCATCTATGTTTTCTTTCCCTCTTGCTTCTAAATGTGTGGCTTGAACACAAACCTCATCTATGTTTGTGGGATTAAACATGATAATAGTGTGCGTGAGGTAACTGTGCAAACCCCCAATGTACTTTAACAAATTTTCTTGAGAATACAAATTAATACCCAAAATAAGAGCTCTTCTCCTAAATTCATGAGTATAATCTTGCACCCTTTTCCCTTTCAACTGTCTAAAATTTTGCCAATCCATAATGGCCTTTTGCATGTAAGCTAATGGATATAATTTCCTTTTAATGGTAGTAATAAAACTTGACCAAGACATAGAGATCTTACCGTAGTTTTTAATCTCTTCTTGAGTCCTTGATTCCGACCATACAAGTGCATATCCTTCCATCCTCAAAGAATCCAATTGAATATTTATGTCATCTTCATGAAGGTTCTGAATTCTGCAATACACCTTCAATTTACGTATCCAATTGTCCAATATTTTTTCATTTACCTCACCACTCTACATTAGAAGCTCAGATTTGACATCAAGTTTGAGTAAGGATGTTTTTCCTTTTGTGGTCTTTGAGTGAGTATGAGTGGTTTTTGTTGTGGAAGTGGAAGATGATGCTAATGGTGATAATGAGGACGATGAATATGGTGGAGATGGAGGTGGATTTCCTCCACTACCCTTTGAACTCTTCTCTTCATCCTTATTATCATCTAAATTTCCTTCTCTATGTGGAGGCTTAGAACTTTCTCCTTCCATCCGAGTAT
The DNA here is from genome assembly GCA_034641835.2 of Pinus albicaulis. Lineage (NCBI taxonomy): Eukaryota > Viridiplantae > Streptophyta > Pinopsida > Pinales > Pinaceae > Pinus > Pinus albicaulis. The sequence continues at coordinate 602,786,538 of CM076583.1, forward strand.
TAAATGCATCAAACATAATTTTAACCATCCTCTTTATGCCATTGAAGTATCTCTTAACATCATCCTCTTTTGAATGACCTTCAGTTTCTCCAACACCTGACATGATGGAAATGGATTCAAGCTCAGCTTTTGGTTCTTGTACCTCTTCAATCTCATCTTCTTGAGATAAAACTTGAGGTGCTTCAAGTGTAGCTATGAGTGGAAATTTGGGTGGAGCTGGTGCTCTTGTATCTCTCCTTCTTCTGGTCCTAATCTCAATATTTTCAACCAACAATTTCCCTTCACCTCTCCAAAACTTTAACCTTTAAGCATCACAAATTTTCAACCATTAAACTTGCACAAAACTCAAGCAACTATCAAGAAAATAACCTTGCCTTTAAACTTGGCTCCGATACCAACTTGATCTAAGTATGAATGTTATTTTTGCTGTGATAATTTCATCTTCAGATTTAAAATTTATTTTCTGATCTTATGCTTGATATACATAGGTTTCCTTGTTTTTTATGTGTGTCAAATAGGTAAATTAGTTTATTTTTATGAGTGAATTCAATATCATAAATCATGAAATAAATATAGTGAACAACAGCAAAAACAAGAATGACAAACCATCACAATTGATCCATCAACACAGAGTTTTGATGAAGGAGTTCACTCCTCCTGGGCTACATCTCCTTGGTCCATCTTCCATGGCTTGGGCCTTTGTATTAGCTCAAAAGTGAAAAAATTGTTGTTTACATTCACCTATATCTCCTAAAACATGCTTCATTGAGTGAAAAATGTCTAAATATATCATAAATTACTCTTATTGCTCCTAATTTATTCTTTAGTTGATCTAGGCATGGCCTTCCATCCAGGTATCCTTGGGATTATTTTTTCTTCAAAGTGAAAAAAAAAACTTTTATAATTTCTCCTCCGCCTCTGTAACCTATACCAATGGATTCAGAGCATGTCAATCTGCTAGGAATGACTCTTCCTGAGACAAAGTTGGTCACAAATTGCTCCAAATATGCTTCATTCAATTTTTCCTAGTAAACTATTAGAAAATTATATATTACAAAGAAATGGAATAATAAAATATGCAGAAACACAAACATAGAAAACATATAAAAAAAGAGATACACATATATATGTAGTTCACCCAGCTTGGGCTACGTCCACGGAAATAGTCAGTCCTTCCTATGTATTATCTAACAAAATGAAGAGACACAACCTACATTAGATCCGTTGTAATATCCTCTTCTCTCTCACACAGTCCCCCTTGATATTTCTTGCTTAGAGTATACACACAATACACAGCCACAATACAATACCCTCATAAAATATAGGGGTTTCCTTCTAGGGAAAAAACCCTAAATTAAACATAAATTTTACCATCATATCATCTGCCTAATGAACGGCCCAAATTTACTATGAAATTACAATATTTTACAAGGAAATTTTACATATGTTTTTAGCTTCGGGGGTGTTGCCCCCGAAACCCCCCACCAGGGGGGGGCTCCAAAAGGTCGTCTTCCCGGCCCCCTTGGCAGCGATTAAATTATGGGAAGCATTATCGCCTCGTTAAGAACATGGGTCCAACGCAGTGATACATCTAGATAATGAAGGTAATCAGGCTCCACACACAACAATCTCCCACTTGGAGACTGATTGTAGCAACTCCATTGCTGCTTCATTTTCTAGAAAATTACTCAAATTTGGACCTGTTTGTTTCTTATCTTAATCATCATACTTGAAGACCAATTGAAACTGAGCATAATCTCAGTTTCAACCTAGTTACAACTTTTGTTAACATATCTGCAGGATTCTGGCTAGTGTGTATCTTTTCCATCTTCAACTGTATATCTTCCAACACTGATTGTACGAAATGGTACTTGAGTTGTATGTGTTTAGTCCTGCAATGAAATGCCAAGTTATTTGTAAGATGAATGGCACTATGGTTGTCACTATATAACCTTCCCATCTCCTGCTTCTTACCCAATTCATCCATAAACCTTTGTAACGAAATCATTTCTTTACCAGCCTCTGTAGTAGCAACATACTCTGGTTCTGTTATTGAAAGTGCAACAACACTTTTCAGTTTTGAAACCCAACTGACAGTTGTTCCACCTATAGTAAATACATACCCTGTAGTGCTCCTCATTTTATCTCTATCACCTGTCATATCTGCATCAACATATCCCTGTAGATTAATTTTTGAACCACCAAGCATAATGTTTGAATTGTGGCACCTCTCAAATATCTGAGAACCCATTTCACTGCCATCCAATGTTCTTTTCCTGGATTGTTCATGTACCTACTTACAACTCCCACTGCATGTGAAATATCAGGCCTTGTGCAGACCATTACATACATTAAACTTCCAACTACTGATGCATATGGAACTTTAGACATATAATCCATTTATCCTTGGGTCCTTGGGCACATCTCCTTACTAAGTTTGAAATGGTTAGCCAAAGGTGTGCTAACTGATTTTGCATTCTGCATGTTAAATATTTCCAACACCTTTTGTATGTTCTCATTCTAAGACAATGTTAATTTGTGATCTTTCCTATCTCTAGGTATTCTCATACCAAGGATTTGTTTTGCAGCTCCCAAATAATTCATTTCAAATAAATTTGCCAAATTTCTTTTGAGTACATTTATTTCCTGCATGTTAAACCCTACAACAAGCATGTCATCTAAATACAATAACAATATAATATAGATGCCATCATTTTTCTTTTTTCAGATAAACACAATGATTAGAGTGACATCTAGTATAACCTTGTTCAGACATAAACCTATCAAATTATAGATACCACTGCCTTGGAGCATGTTTTAAGCCATACAAGATTTTCTTTAACCTGCATACTAAGTTTTCCTTCCCTTTGACCTCATATCCTTGTGGTTGCTGCATATAGATCTCTTCCTCCAAATCTCCATGGAGAAATGATGTCTTTACATCTAATTGTTCAAGATGCAAATAGTTTGCTGCTACAAGACTTAAAATAGTTATTATTATAGTCATCTCAAGAACATGAGAAAATATTTCATCAAAGTCAATACCTTTCTTTTGTGAAAACCCCTTCACCATAATTCTAGCTTTGTACTTATGTTTTCTTCCATCTTCTTCCTTCAGCATGTAAACCCATTTATTCTGTAATTTTGTTTTACCTGTAGCAAAACTGACTAAGTCCCAAGTATGGTTATGTATTAAGGATTCCATCTCTTCTTTCATGGCTAGCTCCCACTTCTTCCTAGTTTAGACCTGCATTACTTATTCATGACATTCGGGTTCACCATAATTAGTTAACAATAAATAATATAATGAAGGAGAGTATCGTTCAGAGGGTCTACTTATCCTGGTAGATATTTTGACACCACTTTCTGTTTTAGGAGCATGTTGTTGTTGTGGTGGTTGTTGTTGTTGTGGCTGTTGATTATTATTATTTTCAGGCACCTTACTTTTTCTATGATCTCATCAAGAATTGTGTATTCTTTGTTTTCTTTTTCTTGTTTCTTTTCCTACAACTAGTTCTTATACAAGACCCTTTCACTGAATATTACAACTCTGCTCCTAATGATTTTTTTATTTTCATAATCATATAAGCGATAACCAAAATCATTAACACCATATCCAATAAAGGTACATTTCTTTTATTTTTCCTCAATCTTTGTTCTATTTTCTTTATTAATATGAAAAAAGGCCTCACAAAAAAAAGGCTTTAAAAAGGAGTAGTTTACCCTTTTACCTGTCCATGCCTCCTGTTAGAGTCAGTCTGTTCATCCCTCCATTAGAAGATCAAAATCTCTTTTGTTTCATTTCATTTTTAGGTGTCTCATTCAGTTCTATCATCTGCATTCCATTAGGAGCACCGGTCTTCTGATGGAAGGGTTTTGTCACTCATGTCCCTCATGTCATGTACCTGCTGGTCCATGTCTGATCATCTAAGTTCATCAACGTCAATATTTCAGTCATTTACAGTTATGGATGGTCTCTTAGTCAGCAAAGTGTCATTCTAGTTATTAGGTCTAGGGTTTCGCGAATTCAGTCTTCAAAGTGTCCAATAATGCCAGCAGGCCAGAGGGAGGTTCAAAATAAGTTTTCATTTCAAATATTTCATTGTCATATCACTTGACCGTGACTTTTCTTCAAAACTCTGTTTTGAAGAAAATCGACATTTTGTCCTTTGTAATAAATTGCCATGTATATTTTCCAAGTTTTTCAGTTGTTAAAATCTCCAGGCGCAGCCCTGGTCACCTTTGCCGAAATTCCAGCCATCTATTCCTGCAAAGCAGACAAAGAAGTTCATCATCAGTCCAAACATCAAAGTGGAAACAAGAATCAGCATTTACATTAAAAATGTGAAAAGTGCCAATTTCAAAACATTACAAAAATGGGTTTGTAAGAAGCAAAAATTAAAGCCATGACTATATGAGATATTTTACACATTTATCAATCCATTTGCATTCAAGAAGCATCAGAGAAGTCGAGCTCAGTTGTGAGAAAAACGAAATTGTGAGTTTGAAGGCCAACTGTGTGTTGGAGTGCTGCGTGACGCATTGGGAGGAAGGCGCGGTGCACATAGAACGCGCAGCGCATTGGGCCAAGTTTCACCGTATAATTTTCAACTGTCGCGGCGCACTGGGTTTGTGCGCGGCGCACAGAGCCGACAGGCCAATTTTATATCACTGCTTCCCAAATTTTCAAAATAACTTCAACACTTTTGCTCCAAGTAAGTTATGCACCCTTGCCACTACTATTTACTCGTGTTTGATGTTGTTTGGGGGCAAGGATATAAGAGTTTGACTAGTGAAATTATGAAACCTCTCATGTGGTCGAAAACTGCTCCAAGGGTTTGAATCTGAGTATTAAAAGTTGAGTTTGGTGCTAAATGCTCCCACTCCATTTTTCACTTGTATTTCCCATCACTGTCATATTATCATAAGGCCCCTCTCCTATTTCCCTATATCCCATCCCTAAACCCTACCATTTCTTACCACTTTCTCTCCTTCATATCACTTATAAATTCCCAATTCCCAAAACAGTCAAGTGACTGTCTTCACATCCTTAATTTCACTTGACTCAAATATATTTTCTTCACTTATATAACTTGTTCTCATTTTTCCCTATCTCTAAAACTACATTTCCCCATCACCAGCCCTCTCCCATATCCTTTGCAAATATTCCTAGATTCCTAAATCCCCATACAGTCAAGTGACTGTTAACACGTTTCAAATCTCACTTGACAAAATCCACAGCCCACTTTTCCCACTGTCCCTTTTTTCTCACAGTCCCTCATTCCCTTTGGCATATTTGGCATTGAAAACAAACACCAATTTATCATTTTCAACAAACCAAGCATACACTTGACACCTAGCTTGCAGCATCATGATAGAGACAGTGATTCCACCACTGAACTGCATGCACTAAGGAGGGCACTGAAGCGTCGAAAAATACATGATAGGCTCCAAATCTTGGTCCAAGCTTCTTTGGCTGAGCATGATACTTGATGATGGACCTTCAGTCCAAATTTCAGCAATTTTGGAGAAGATTTTGTCATTTGTGAATTTTTTGGTCACAAAATAGATTTTCCTGCCCAACACGTAGCGCCACCTTGCGCGCGCTTACGTTTGAGAGATCTTCTGGAGGAAAACTTGATATTTCTGGATTTTTTATGAAAAATTATGCATGCTCAGGAATGGCCTAAGGATTTCATCAAGTTCTGGGTGGCCTAAAGGGTCAAAAACACCTTGAAAATGGCCTTTCTGCCACTTTTTGCACACACAGGAACCAGTCTTGGGAGATTGAACTTTTGGAGGGGAAAATGGACACCAAATCTAGAAATTCCACTTGGGTTGGAAAGTAGACAGGCAAAGATTTCCAACGAGCTATCTGTTGTGCTCAACTTAGTGTTCCTAAATTGAGGTCATTAATTATCAACCAGGGCTAGTAAATTGCTGAAGTGTGGTGCATTGTATGTGCCTAGGTATCTGTTTCTCACTACGTTGTGTTTAGTTTTTTATGATGTTTTTGGTTTTATGGTTTTTATGTTTGAAAAAGAGCTAAGAATTTTACACTAAAACAGAGTGAAACTATTCTAAACTAGGTGTGCACTAGAGGACAGAAAATGAAAAACTTGATAAGGACTCATAGCAAAGAAACAAATTACAACATGAACTCATTAACCCATATCATGAACTTATCCAATTCATTCATTTAGAGATATGTTGGAATAGTTTGAGAAAATGATAAGTTTTCAGTGCAATTGAGGTTTTCCTAAGTCAACAATCAACTTACAATGTTACAACATCTCATCCATGGTTAAAGGTTTATTGGAACATAATTGGAAAATAAAATTTGTAACACAATAAGATTTCTACTCTAAACTAACTTCTAATTATGTTCTGCAACTCAATTTAGCACCACTAGGCCTCATTCAAAAGTTATAGATTTCTTTTTAGAATAGTCTTTGAGAAAAGGCTTATTTGTGAAATGGTAAAGAGGTTGAAAAATACTCAAGGCCTTAAACTGATATTACTAGCTTCTGTCCAAATGATGATGTATTAATATGAAGTTGGAACAAAATAAGTTTTGTAAATAATGAAGACCGTAGTATCTAAATTTAACAACTAATACAATTCAAAATGCAATGGATAACAACTAAACTAGAATGCTAATTCAGTGAGCTAAGACTAAACTAGAGTGCTATTATCTAACTTGAAATGAATTGGAGCTGAACTAGAATGATACTAATACAGTGAACAAGGTTAAACTAGAGTACCATTATCAAGCTTGGAATATAGTGACAGAATTAAACTAGAATGACATCTACCTCCAGAGTATTGACTGAGCTAAAATGCAACTAATTCTATGAAATACTACAGCCTACTTTGTTCAATATGAGTAATGTTTTGGAATAGTTTTTAGAAACAAGTCTGGCTGTATCATTTCATGCATAAAACGTAAAATATAAAGTTCAACAAAACGCGGTAAGCTCTGAAACACCACCACATCTATGTCTCATCCGGAATTAGTGATATTTTGGAAGAGATTAAAAAAAAAAGACTAGCTGTAACAACTGATGTGATTGAGCATGAAAACATAAAGCTTAAAGAAATGTAAATAACTCCTAAAATAATACAATTATGCCTCATTCCATATTAGTATTTTTTTGGAAGAATTTGTGAGAACAAGACTAATCTATAGCATCCGATTCAAATGAATATAAAAACATGAAGTTCAGAAAATTGGTTAAACTAAGAATGCAGTTACTTATCTAAACATATGAACAAGGTTGCTCAGGTAGCAGGGGCCCTCTACCACCAGAGTAGCACGCAATATCTACTTCAAGATTGACTCAGCGCTTTCAATAAAGTGATGCTTCTTGTATTAAAAGAGAAATTACTTTAAAACAGAGTATTTCGGATTTCTAAGATCTAGCAGCCAAAAACAAAATCTAACCAACAGTTTCTCGGTCCCCCGAGTCATACTTATAATGAAATTACATAACTACTTCTTGAGAAAAACATGGATAAGTGTCTTTCACATTCATAATCAAATTAAAACTCTTATTAACAGTCTTGTGCTTTACTGTGGACATCTGTAGAGTCCGTGTTTTGATAGGAAACTGCCTCTCTTCTTCGTGCATAACCGCTTTGATGTTTTAAATCAGACTTCGTGGGGAGAAAAAATTGATGAGGGAATGATGTGGAATACGACCATATGTGTTTTTCCCTGAGTTGATACCTGGAACCTGCGTAGACATGAAGACAGTTGCAGAATCGACAACTAGCTACAGAATGTCTGCATTCTGTAGCTAGGTGTAGTCAAAAAGCACTACAACAATGAAATCATGAAAACATAGCAAGTTAGATATTATATACAATCTCAAAGCAATTTTAACTAATCTTATTGATCATTTAAGCCTGAAATTAATAATGGACAAAGGAAATGAAGTGGAATGTGGTGGAAGAGAAGAACATCTTTGAAGCTCAACACTATCATGAGCTTAATTTGGACTTCAGGAAGTGCCTCAAAATCAGCTCCAAAAATGTGCTACGCATAGAGATTTTGGGCGCGACGCATAGAGAATTTTGGCCTATTTTTCACTCTTCAGCTCAGAATTTCGCCCAGTTTTGACTAGTTTCACTTTTTCATGTAACTATTGATCTACCTTGATGTAATTTCATGACCATGATGTAAATTTGACACATTTTTACTTGTTCTATAGGATTCATTCACTAAAAAGTGAAAATTAAATGAATGAATCAGTTTCCTACCATATAGAGGCAAGTTGTTTGATTGCCTATATTTCAGTTCCTAGTTTAGAATTGGTTGAAACAGCTCCTAGAAGGATGAGCTCGACCCCTAGAGGCATGGGGAGGGGTTAGGCTGGTCTATATTATGTATTTTCTGAGTCATTTTTAGGGTTGGACTCTTGGGAATAGTTTGGCACCTCATTGTATATTCATTTCAGCATTTTTTGGCAAAGGAAAGCCCAGGGTTTTGTAGCACTTGTTGGGATCCTTGTGGCTCTGAGTTTTGATGGTGTTTTTCTCCATGTAATTGTAAGTTTAATTAATGTTATATGTATGCCATTTCCCTTCTTTTTGCTTCTGAAATTAAACAAATGAGTAACTAAGGTAGAATTCATTAGTTTGCTGGTGCTTTGCCTTAAACTTTTGTTTAGTTTTATATGTTTTCACCTGTTTGAAGAGGACCCTTGCAGCCTCTTGCCCTCTTCAGCTCCTCAGTAGTATTTTATATCCATTCATTGAATCTAAGACATCAACACCATTTCCTTCCTCGCCCCAATCAGAACTCTGCAAAAACTAGGCCTAATCCCCGCACCCAAAACTGCATTTCCCTTTTTTCCAACAAAAACTCCCAAAAACATAATCAAACTCCTTTATTTATATACCTAGCCTAAAATTAGTTTTTATTTCAGTCATATCAAGCCCTATTGATTACTTTTCGCTGAGATTGACCTGGAGAGAGCTCTATCCTGTTCTGGTAGGGCTAGCTACCAGACTGAGCGTGGTTTGATGTTACCCTGAACTCTGCCTTCTTTCAGCCTGAGGTAGATTTAGGCAATAACACCTCCTCTAGAATACCACCATCCAAGGGACTTGAAGGCCCTCTGTTTATTAGATAAACAGCAGTATCTACAACATCTTCCCAAAATTGTAAAGGCAATCCTGCATACAATCTCATGCACCTTTCACGCTCCATGATTGTTTTATTCATCCTTTCTGACACACCATTTTCTTGTGGTGTTCTTGGAACTGTCTTCTCTTTGCAAATTCCATGCTCTAAATAGTACCTATCAAAATCTTTGCTGCAATATTCACCCCCATTTTCTGATCTCATACACTTCAACTTCTTTCCTGTCTCAATCTCAACCAAAGCTTTCCATTTCTTGAAAGTATCAAATACATCGGATTTATTCTGAATACAATAAATCCAAGTTTTTCTAATTGCATCATCAATAAAAGTAACATAATAATGTGAGCCACTGAGAGATGATACCTGAGTAGGTTCCCATACATCTGTATGCACAAGATCTAATTTTTTTCTCTTATTTTCTTTCCCAACTCGAAGAAATCAGACTCTCTTTTGTTTTCCATAAATACAATTCTCATAGAAATCCAAATCAATATTCTTCAAACCCGGCAACAAATTTCTTGAGTGAAGAATATTCATCCCCTTCTCACTCATGTGTCCGAGCCTATAATTCCATAGTGTTGCATCTTCTCCTTTGGAAGTTAAAGCATTAACAGAGTTAAAAATACCATTGCATAAATACAATGTACCAACCTTTTCTCCTTTTGCTATTACTAGGGCTCCTTTAGTGACCTTTCAAGTTTTATCTATGAAAATTGTCACACAACCTTCACCACCTAACTGCCCTATTGAAATCAGTTTTTTCTTCAGATCTGGAACATGCCTTACCTCCTTTAATAACCATTGGTTTCCGTTCTATTTTTTTACAAGAACTTTACCCATTCCAACAATTTTACAGGGTTTATCATCACCCAGACGAACCTGTCCAAAATATCCTTAAACATAGTCATAAAAATATTTCTTATCAAGTGTGGCATGGAATGAGGCCCTTGAATCTACCACTTAGGAATCAATAACATTTTCTAAATAAATAATCACAGCATATTGTAACACACCATCTATCACATTTTCTTCATGATTTTTTTCTTGTCGTGTGTCTCCTTCTTTTCCCTTCCGAGATTTACAGTCTTTCTTCAAGTGTCCTTTCTTTCTACATTTCAAGCACACTATCCCCGATCTGGACTTGGATTTTCCTTTCCTTGATTTATTTCGATATGTTGAGCTCTTTCCTCTTTCCGTTTTTCTTCCCCTAGTCCTGCACTCAAAGCATTACCCGATGTCTCACTGGAGCTTTTCCATCACATTTCCTCGCTAAGGATAGCACCAACAACATCATCAAACTTTAAAGTACTAGATCCATAGACAGAATTACTAATGGCCATAACTAAACCATTCCAACTTTCTAGCAATGAGCGCAGAAATAACAGAACACTAACTTCATCATCAAATTTTACCCCTACAAAACTTAACTAGCTGGTAACCATATTAAATTCATTTAAATGGTCAACAACAGATCCACCATCCGATTTATTCATATTAAACAAATGTTTCATAAGAAATACCTTATTTGAGGCTAAGGGTTTTTCATATAGCTTCGCCAATGCCTTAATTAAACCCTCTTTGTTGTTTCCTTCGAAATATTGAAGGCTACCGATGCCATGAGGCACAGTTGTATTGTTCCAAGTGCCTTTCTATCGAGTATCTCCCATTTTGCGTCTATCATACTCGACGACTTCTTTGTTTTTCCGCTCAATGGTATGAACAGATCTTTCTGATATAGATAATCTTCCATCTACATCTTCCACAGCGGGTAGTTTTGGCCATTAAATTTTTCGACCCTAAACCTAACATATTCTACCATTGCTCCCACTCGAACTAGGAAACCTTCTTTCCTGTGAGTTTATCAGCCAAATATACCTTCGGCTCTGATACCAATTGTTATAAAATTATATATTACAGAGCAATGGAATACATAAAATCTACGGAAACACAAACACAGAAAACATATAAACCAAGAGAGACATAGATATATGTGGTTCACCTAGCTTGGGATACATCCACGGAAACAACCAGTCCTTCCTTTGTATTATCCAACAAAATTAAGAGACATAACCTACAACAGTTTCGATGTAATATCCTCTTCTCTCACACACAGTCCCCCTTGCTATTTCTCGCTCAAGTTATACACATAATACACATTCGCAATAAAATACCCTCATAAAACAGAGGGGTTTCCCTCTAGGGAAAAAAACCATAAATTAAACATAACTTATACTGTCATATCATCCACCTAATGAACGACCCAAATTGACTATGAAATTACAATATTTTACAAGGAAATTTTACATATGTTTTTAGCTTCGGGGGCGTTGCCTTTGAAATCCCCAGCCAAGGCAGGGGGGGGCTCCAAAAGGTCGTCGTCGGCCCCCCCTAGAGCCCCCTGGAAGTGATTAAATGACGGGCGGTGTTGCCGCCCCATTAAAAACAGGGGTCGAACGCGACGATACATCTAAATAAGAAAGGTAATCAGGCTCCACACCGAACAATTTCCCACTTGGAGACTGGTTGTAAAAACTCCACTTATGCTTCATTTGCTGGACAATTACTCCACTTTGGACCAAGTTTTTTCTCATCTTCATCATCATACTTGAAGACCAATTGAAACTGAGCATAATCTCAATTTCTCCCTGGTTACAACTTTTGTCAACATATTTGCAGGATTCTGGCTAGTGTGTATCTTTTCAAGCTTCAATTGTCCATCTTCCAACACTGATCGTATGAAATGTTACTTGAGTTGTATTTGTTTAGTCATGGAGTGAAATTCTGAGCTCTTTTCAAGATGAATGGCACTCTGGCTATCACTATATAACCTTCCCATCTCCTTCTTCTTACCCAATTCATCCATAAACCTTTCTAACCAATTCATTTCTTTACTAGCCTCTGTAGCAACAACATACTCTTCGTATGTTGCTGAAAGTGCAACAACACTTTGCATTTTTCAAACCCAACTAACAGTTGTTCCACCTACAATAAATACATACGTTGTAATGCTCCTCCTATTATCTTTATCACCTACCATATCTGCATCAACATATCCCTACAAAGCAGTATTTGAACCAATGTTTTGAAAATCGCGATCGGGATTAAATCGACGAGGGGAAAAAATCGTAAAAATCGGGAAAAAATCGTAAAAATCGGGTAAAAATCGGCACATACAAAAATATTCATTTTTTTTCAATTTTTTTAATATCTAAAGCATCCACAACATAAAATAAATGCATTGACACATAAATATGAAAAAAAAACTAATATATAAGACGTGTAATATCATGTCTAGTGCTACATCACACATAATAGTGAATCATGTCTTGAATACTAAGTCCTGAGTCTCAACTCAACCTCAAAATATCAACAAAAAATATAATAATGTATCTCATATCATGAGTCGTAATGTTATATACAAAGGAATGCACCAAATAACCTATACTATTGATTTCCTCTGCCCCTGTTGCGAGAAAATGTAACAGCTTTCCCTCTAGACGAAGAAGCTGGCGAGGCTGGCAATGGACTCTGTTGTGCTCCAGATCCTGAAGCACCAGGAGCTAAAGGAGGCAGACCACGTCCTCTACCGGTAGCAGGGGTAGGTGGTGTCACCTCCTTCTCTTGCTGTTGCTCCTCCTCCTCCTCCTCATGAAACTCATCATCAATTCATCGCTACTATAAATGGGATCATCAACAAGAGGTACATAAACATCATCTAGCTCAAAGTCTTCAGACTTGGATTGCTCAACCTTATAACATGATAGAAATTGAAAAATTTTAACATGCCTAACCAATTATTTTGGTTTGAGTGAAGGGTTCATCTCCTCAACCTTAAAACGCAGTAGAAAAATATTAACATGCCTAACCAGTTGTTTTCCTTTGAGTTAAGGGTACATTCTTGTTAAGGCCATGGTAGGGGAGTTCAACAATCAATACCACCAACATCAAAAAAGTTTAACAATCAATGCCACCAACATCAAGGTTCTTAAAGGACTTCATACTCTTGATCAAATGCCAATCTCATACCCTTACACATAATAGAATCAAATGGAAACAATGCAAATCCCCAAACCATGAAACCTTGAAAACCATTAAGTTTGCTGAATTTTGAGTGAAATCTAAAATTCTAGTTTCTTCATATGAAATCCAATGAGGTCGAAACCACTCTTAAACATCCTGAGTCATTTCATGGTAATGTTAAAAATTTAAGTAAAAGTGATATTTCCTTTATTTTTCATTTTCATGGAAATATCACTTTTACTTTAAGAATTTAACATTACCATTAACTGCCAACAGGGTGTGTCAGAAAAAATGACAAAAAAAAAATCAATTTTTGAACTTATAGGGTTGTTGTTTTAGGGGCCCACGATAGAAATCGCGATTTTTTCCCGATTAGCGATTTTTTCAAAAAATCGTGCAAAACATCGCCGATTTAATCGTTTTGCTGAAAAAATCGCGATGTTCAAAACCATGATTTGAACCACCAAAGAATAATGCTTGATTTGTGGTACCTCTCAAATATCTAAGAATCCATTTCATTTTCATCCAATGTTCTTTTCCTGGATTATTCATGTAACTGCTTACAACTCCCACTGCATGTGAAATATCAGGCCTTGTGTAGACCATTGCATAAATTAAGCTTCCTATTGTTGATGCATATGGAACTTTAGACATATAATCCATTTATTCTTGGGTCTTGGGGCACATATCCTTACTAAGTTTGAATGGCTAGCCAAAGGTGTACTAACTATTTTTGAATTCTGCATATTAAATATTTCCAACACCTCTTTTATATATTCATTATGAGACAATTTTAATTTGTGATTTTTCATGTCTCTAGTTATTATCATAACAAGGATTTGTTTTTCAGCTTGCAGATCCTTCATTGCAAATGAATTTTCCAAATTTATTTTAAGTACATTTATTTCCTACATGTTATACCCTGCAACAAGCATGTCATCTACATACAATAAAAATATAATATAGTTTCCATCATTTTTCTTTTTTCAGATAAACACAATGATCAGAGTGACATCTAGTATAACCTTTTTCAGACATAAACCTGTCAAATTTTAGATACCACTACCTTGGAGCCTGTTTTAAGCCATACAAGCTTTCTTTAACCTACACACTGATTTTTCCTTCCCTTTGACCTCATATCCTTGTGGTTGATGCATATAGATCTCTTCCTCCAAATATCCATGGAGAAATGTTATCTTTACATCTAACTATTCAAGATGCAAATCTTTCGATGCTACAAGACTTAAAATAGTTCTGATTGAAGTCATATTAACAGCAGGAGAAAATATTTCATCAAAGTCAATGCCTTTATTTTATGGAAACCCCTTCACCACAAGTCTAGCTTTGTACCTATGTTTTCCTCCATCTTCTTCCTTCATTCTTTAACCCATTTATTTTGCAATGTTGTTTTACCTGCAAGCAACCTGACTGAGTTTCAAGTCTAGTTATGTATTTAGGATTCCATCTCTTCTTTCATGGCTAGCTCCCACTTCTTCCTGATTGCAATCTGAATTGCTTCTTCATAACATTTGGGTTCACCAGAATCAATCAACAATAAATAATATAATGAAGGATAGTATCGTTCAGGGGGTCTACTTATCTTGGTAGATATTTTGACACCACTTTCTTTTTGAGGTGCCTGTTGCTATTTTGGTGGTTATTGTTGTTGTAGTTGTTGATTATTATTATTTTCAGGCACCTTTAATTTTTATGTGATCTCATCAAGAACTGTGTATTATTTGTTTTATTTTTCCTGTTTCTTTTCCTGCAATTGATTCTTGTACAAGACCCTTTCATTGAATAGTGACATCTCTACTCCTAATGATTTTATGATTTTCATAATCATATAAGCGATAACCAAAATCATTAACACCATATCCAATAAAGGTAGATTTATTTGATGTTTCCTCAAGCTTTGTTCTATTTTCTTTATTAATATGGACAAAGGCCTCACAACCAAAAGGCTTTAAAAAGGAGTATTTTACCTTGTTAACTATCCATGCCCCCTCTAGAATAACACCATCTAAGGAAATTGAAGGCCCTTTGTTCATTAGATAAATAGTATTATCTACAACATCAACCCAAAATTGTAAATGAAATTCTGCATTCAATCTCATGCACCTTGCACGCTCCATGATTGTTATGTTCAACCTTTCTGATACACCATTTTCTTGTGGTGTTCTTGGAACCGTCTTCTCTCTGTGAATTCCATGCTCTGAACAGTACCTGTCAAACCCTTTGTTGCAATATTCACCTCCATTGTCTGATCTCAGACACTTCAACTTCTTTCATGTCTCAATCTCAACCAAAGCTTTCCATTTCTTGAAAGTATCAAATACATCAGATTTATTTTGAATACAATAAATCCAAGTCTTTCTAGTTGCATCATCAATAAAAGTAACATTATAATGAGAGACACCGAGAGATGATGCCTGAGAAATTCCCCATACATATGTATGCACAAGCTCTAATTTTTCACTCTTCTTTTCTTTCCTAACTCTAAGAAAATATGACTCTTTTTTTTTTCCATAAATACAACTCTCAAAGAAATCCAAATCAATATTATTCAAACCCAGCAACAAATTTCTTGAGTGAAGAATATTTATCCCCTTCTCACTCATGTGTCCAAGCTTATAATGCCATAATGTTGCATCTGCTCCTTTGGAATTTAAAGCATTAACAAATTTAGAAATACCATTGCATAAATACAATGTACCAACCTTTTCTCCTTTTGCTATTACTAGGGCTCCTTTAGTGACCTTCTAGGTTTTATCTGTGAAAATTTTCACACAACCTTCACCACCTAACTACCCTATTGAAATCATATTTTTCTTCAAATTTGGAACATGCCTTACCTCCTTTAATATTCATTTGTTTCCATTATATTTTTTTTCAAGAAATTTACCCATTACAACGATTTTACAGGGTTTATCATCACCCAGACGAACCTGTCCAAAATATCCTTGAACATAGTCATGAATATATTTCTTATCATGTGTGGCATGGAATGAGGCCCCTGAATCTACCACCCAAGAATCAGTAACATTTTATAAAGAAAGAGTCAAAGAATCTTGTAACACATCACCTGGAACATTTTCTTCATGATTTTTTTCTTGTTGTGCATCTCCTTCTTTTCCCTTCCGAGATTTACATTCTTTCTTCAGGTGTCCTTTCTTTCTGCATTTCTAGCACACTGTCCCTGATCTAGAATTGGATCTGCCTTTCCTTGATTTACTGCGATATGTTGAGCTCTTTCTTCTTTCAATTTTTCTTCCCCTAGTCTCTACACTCAAATCATTACCCGATGTCTCATGGGAGATTTTCCGTCGTATTTCCTCGCTAAGGATTGAACCGACAACATCATCAAACTTCAAAGTACTAGATCCAGAGACAGAGTTACTAATGGCCATAACAAATCCATTCCAACTTTCTGGAAATGAGCACATAAATAACAGAGCCCTAACTTCATCATCAAAGCTTACCCCTACAGAACTTAACTGGCTGGTAATTTTATAAATTCATTTAAATGGTCAGTAACAGATCCACCATCCGACATCTTCATATTAAATAAACGTTTCATAAGAAATACCTTATTCTAGGTCAAGAGTTTTTCATATAGTTTCGCTAATGCCTTAATTAAACCCTATGTTGTTGTTTCCTTCGAAATATTGAAGGCTACCAACGCCACGAGGCACAACCGCATTGTTCCAAGTGCCTTTCTATCGAGAATCTACCATTCTGCATCTGTCATACTTGACGACTTCTTCTTTTTTCTGCTCAATGGTAGGTCCAGATATTTCTGATACAAATAATATTCCATTTGCATCTTCCACATAGGTTAGTTTCATTCGTTAAATTTCTCCACTCTAAACCTACCATCTTTTGCCGTTACTCCCACTCAAACCAGGAACCCTTCATTCCTACGAGTTTATCAACCAAATAGACCTTCGGCTCTGATACCAGTTATTAGAAAATTAAATATTACAGAGAAATGGAATACATAAAATATTCGGAAACACAAACACAAAAAAAATAAAAAACAAGAGAGACACATATATATGTGGTTCACCCAGCTTGTGCTACATCCATGGAAACAACCAGTCCTTCCTTTGTATTATCCAACAAAATGAGGAGACACAACCTACAACAAATACGTTGTAATATCCTCTTCTCTCTCACAGAGTCCCCCTTTCTATTTCTTGCTCAGAGTATACATACAATACAAAGTTGCAATACAATACCCTCATGAAATAGAGGGGTTGGCTTCTAGGGTAGAAAACCCTAAATTAAACATAACTTCTACCATTAGAACATCCGCCTAATGAACAACCCAAATTGACTACAAAATTACAATATTTTACAGGTCAATTTTGCATCTGTTTTTAGCTTCCGGGGCGTTGCCCGCGAAACCCCCCGCTAAGGGGGGGCTCCAAAAGGTCGGCGCCCTCCCCCCCACCTTGGACCCCCCTGGAAGTGATGAAATGATGGGTGGTGTTGCCGCCCCGTTAAGAACAAGGGTCGAACGTAACGATACATCTAGATAAGGAAGGTAATCAGGCTTCACACCCAACATAAACTGCCTCTAAAACTGGAGAAGACTCAAGTTAAGAGCACCAATTATGGAGGTTCGTTGAACTTGGCGGACGCCGCTGAATTCACTGCCAGTTTAAACTGTAATTAATTAATGTTAAAAATGGTGTAAATGGTGATAAGCATGGTTTTACATAAAGCAAAGTTTAACAATCCTTAAACCTCAGATTATATTAATTAATCTGCATTATGTTCTCCACGACCGCTTGTGGTTTTGGTTGACTGGTTGCATGGGGAGGAGATTAGCCCGTGGGGTTGGCCCCCTCCAAAACCCCATGGAAATTCCATATGGTAACAAATGTAAGTTGAGAGCTCATATGGTTAAGTCTGAACCTCATGGTGTATTGGCACAAGGCACTGGTGGAGTGGGGGAGGTCGTGGGGTCGAGCCCCGACCTTCTCCCAATCTGTGTTAAAAATTTTGCGTGCCAATATATGGTTCAAAACTTTTGAACCATTACAACATTCAGACCATAATATATTTAATCCGCCTTTTTTCAATATATGTGATATAGTTCGGATTTGTAATATGAAATAATATGCCAAGATTTGACCTTGGGTTAAAATAAAATGTGTGCCCATAATATAGTTTCGACCATATATGTATTAAACCTTGGAATATGCGGTCTTTAGCATAATTTGAACCCATAGTTTCGACCATAAAAATGAAATTTTAATTTTCGATAGGGTCCACCAGAGGGGGCAAGTGGCGGCCCCTGGATGCACCACGTGTCAGCCTCCATTTGGGTTGTCCCACCATATAAAAAAAATTCAACTTCAACCTTAGGAGAAAATCCATAAAAAAATTTCACCTTCAAACCAATTCGGTGAATCCTACTGTACTAACATTTGTCACAATTCCGTAGGGAAAAAA
Organism: Pinus albicaulis; assembly: GCA_034641835.2. Lineage (NCBI taxonomy): Eukaryota > Viridiplantae > Streptophyta > Pinopsida > Pinales > Pinaceae > Pinus > Pinus albicaulis. The sequence goes on from CM076583.1 coordinate 602,805,169, forward strand.
CTAAATAATATTCCCTTAATGCTGACTGGGCTTCCATGTAATCAACCTGTTATTGTTTTGCAAATTTTTTAGCTGTTTAGGAAAACGAACAACAGGCTCTATCTTCTTCATCCAGACTTCATTTTTGACAAAACAAATTGCGTTGGATTCCTAGCAACGAGCTCTTCGTTGTTGTTCAGTTTCCAATAAATTCTGAGCACTTTCAATTTTGAGCTTTTACACTGAGCACCTGATCAATTCATAAGCCCAAATGGAATATTTTCCTACATGAATGTTACTGAAGGAGTATTGAATTTTGTATTCTCTCGGTCTTCTGGCCAAACAGAAACTTGATTGTACCCGGAGAACCCATCTAACATGGAAATTATGTCTGACCCAGTTACCTTTTGAAGAATATGCTCCATATTTGGAAATGGATAATTATCTTTCTTGGATAATTTGTTAAGATTCCTGAAATATACACATAGTCTGACTTCACCCCTCTTCTTTCTTACTGGAACTAGATTAGCAACCCAATCTTAGTATGTCAACGGAATGATGATTTTGGGATCCAAAATTTTTTTCACTTCCTTCTCCTTCATTGGTAACAATAGTGGATTGATTTGTCTTAACTTATGCCGGAAAGGCTTAGTACCATCCTTCAATGGTATTATATGCTCAATGATGTTTGTATCATATGTCTTAAGATCCTCATATTTCCAGGAAAAAACATCAACAAATTCATAAAACAACTTGTGGTATTCAGTCTTTCTTTCTTCTGATATAGCTTTTGACAACTTAACATACCTTGGTTCTTTTTCTATGCCCAAATTTAAATCTTCCAATTCTACTTCTGTTTCAACTAACTATGATTTGACTGAGACATCGTTGTGATCAAAGAGCTTCTCAAGTGGGATTAACCCCTTGGGAATATGATTTGTAGGCAGTTGAATGATAGGTTGATAAGCAATATGTTTTTTTATATTTTTGGTATCTTGCAAATCAGCATCATCCTTCATGAGATCTTCATTCTAATCAATGTTTAGGACAACAAACTCTTCAGCAGCTTTCAATAAATCTTCTAATCTCCTTATCATCCTCAAAAAATTTCTAATGATTGGCATTATCAGGAATGTTAGGTCTGAACCTAACTCCCACTTCATATTTCAACTTTATAGGTATTGGAATCTTGAATGAGCTTGCTGAAATAGAAAGTGAATCAGCCAAAATATTACTTTCTCTTGGAACAAAAAAAATGTCAAAGGCTAGGAATGAGTCTTCTACAATGCTCTATAATTCATTTCGGTAATCTCTGAGCCTTTGATTCTTAGTTTGATAAAAAATTCTAATTTTCTGAATAATAAGTTCAGCATCTCCAAAAACAGAAATTTCTAAGATATTCATATCTTTTGATGTTTTTAAACCAATCAGCAAAGCTTCATATTCAGCCACATTGTTATTTGCTTCATATTCAAGTTTGAAATAAAAAGTGGAGCTCTCTTTCAAAGGGGAAAATAGAACTATCACTACACCAGCTCCTTTAGAACTTGATCCATCAAAATACATTCGCCACAGCTTAGAACCTTCATGATTGATTTGTTTTTCAGCAGGCTTCAAAATCTGAAAATTTTATGCAGGAAGGGCAGAATTATCCATATGTAAAATTATTGAACCTACATCAGTTGTTCTAGAATAAATTGGATGATTATTGGGATATTTTTTGTCACTAATGATATATGCCAGTTGAGCTTCTCTATAAATCCTTCTTTGTTCTCCTCCAAAAATAGGGACAATAGCATAAGTGACATCCATTTGAAAAGTTCCTCCAAACCTTCTAATCCATGACCTAGAAAGCAACATGCCAAGTATAGGATGAATGTCAGCTACAACAATATCCATCACCATCCCTCTCATGGGTAACTGAAAGAGGATTACTGCAAGGTCTTTGATGACACCAAGGCATTGAACTTTTCGGGAATCAAATGAGTAGAGATCTTGGTATTCTCTAGTTACTTCAAGACCTAGTTCATCCATGACTACCTTGGGCATTAAATTATGTGAGGCTCCAGAGTCCATTAGGAAATTATGCAATATCTTATCATGAATATTCAGAGATATATATAAGGGAGGAGTATATTCATCTTTGTCTTCTACCAATGGACCTAAAATAAAATTGGGCTTGTCATCTTGAAGGTTAACAAAATCGGAGGCTACTTTGGTAGGTGGAGGCTAAAGAGATTTCACAAAAGTATTTTTAAAATCATAATTTTTCATGAGTTCCACAAGAGGAAATAAATTTTTATCTTTTGTATCACATTCTCAAAATTGAAAACAGGGGGTAGCTTTTTTGCAATTTTTACCTCAAGTGAAAGAGGTTTAACTGCTATCAGAATTTCCGGTCTGCTTGGTTCAACAACTTGCTTTTTTGCTGGAATTTTAATTGCATCCTTATTATTATTTGGTTGTGCAACAGGATTTGGATTATCATCAATATTATTTGATATGAGATTGTATCTACTTCGGTGATCATCTAGAATCATGGAATGATCATAAATCTCTTCATTATTCTGAGTATATGACATGAAATCTACATACTCTGCTTGTGTAAGATGGATCAGCCCTTCTTTATCTCTCAAACAATTAATATCAACACCTTTCTCCAACCTTTAAGATTCCTCTTCATCTTCAAATATAGCATTTTACAAAGGGGGCTGCACTTTTTTATCATCATCATCTCTTCTTTCTCGCTGCAAAATTTGAGGAGCATTAGGTCTTCTAAACTGCTGCCTATTAGGCTAATCCAATGAAACATTTCTAGTAGTATTTGGTCTCGCTTCCATCTTGAGCTTGGACATCTCAGTATTTAATGACTTTACCATCTTGGTCATCTCATCTAGCTTAGGATCTTATTCAGAAGCTCCTGAAGATGAAACTTCAACTTTTTGCTTTATTTTTTCTCTGTCAATCCCTCCTCTGAGCCTATGAGTTGCTAACACATTAGATTCTACCTCCAATGCATTGTCCTGAATTTGTGATAGTGTTGTAGATCTTCTTTCTCTCAATAATAAACAAAAATCAGGATCAAAGGCACCAACATAAGTGATTTTGGCTAAAGCTTCAGTAGGCTTGATTTCAGTAGGTATTTTTCTATACATCTTATTGAATCTCTTCGAAAAATCATAAAGTGATTATCCTTCTTTTCTTTTTACTACACCAAATCAGTGATATAATATATAAAATATTTCTTATCACCCCATTTCCTTAAAAATGTATCATCTAGGATTTCAATTCCAGTGATGCTACCAGCTATCAAAGATCTGAACCATTTCCTAACATCACCCTCAAGGCTCTGAAAAAAAACTCTCAACCAGACATCTTCATGCTCAATAGTTAGATTTTTGGCATAGGAATAAAAAACAGCAAGGTGTTCTTCAGTTGTTACCTCTCCATCACCACTAAATTTAGGCATATTCTTGACATAATATCCTGCACGAAATGCATTCATAGGTTGAGGTAAAACCAAAGGTGCATACCTTGCAGCAACAATTGCATCCATTCAGTTAGGGGGTGGGTTTGGACCTTCCATGGTATGAGTTGTTTAGATTTTTGGAACAACAATTGGTGGATTGTGAACAGCAGATGATGAAGCACCAAATTTTTCTGTATATATTGTTTGTTGGTTGGAAAACAAGGAAGGTATAGGATTTTCTACAAAATCACGAGATAGAGTTTGTAGGACTTCTTTAGGGACAACCTTTGATAAAACAATAGTATAACCAGCAAACCTTCATTTACTCTTTTTCTTGATTAACTTTTCAGGTTCAGGGACTAGGATTCTCAAAGGGGAATATGGGTTAGCCCTGGTTCTATCCCTTATAGGAGCTAGAACTTAAAAACTGGAGTCGCTAGGTGTAAAGCAGTCTAAAATAATAGTTGGGACTCTACACCTCAGAACCAGACTTATAACTTTGTCATTCACCTAGGGATAAAATTAAATTCGCCTCCCTAGCAATGGCGCCAAAGATGTTAGTGCAAGGAGTCACTCCTTGACTGCAAAAGGAGTAAGCCTTACACATAATAGTTCATTTCAAATTTGAAGGTTTTGAGTGGTGTGCTGGCTTCTTAAAGAGTTTGAAATGATTTTTTATTCTTTAAGATTTTCATGCATTTGCAAAGTTGTGGCAAGTATAATTTGTATGGGTAAATTGGTATTATAGGGAGCAGAGTTTAAAAAATGAAAGGAGATGGATAGTTGGTACATACTCTAATAAATATTCAAATCCTAAATCAGTCACATAGCTATAATGATGGCTCTTTACCCAAAATCTATTTTATGTAAAGTAAACAACATTCAGAAATTAGAGTACATGTATAAATTATTTCCAAAATCCTTTATGAAATCTTCACTAACATGTTCTACAACATATATATGTTTTTCAGGAAGCTGGAAAGCAAATAATTTACTATTAGATCCTCTAACAGTTTCTTACTCACGCCTTACTAGATATTGCAACTCATAAACTAGAAGAAATTAACAAAGAGAGGAACACACCATACATTAGATAGTTCTTAAGTCACAAAATCCTCCAGCATGAAATGAAAAAAGGTTTTTCTTTATTATATTAAGTCTTCAAGTAGACCAACATCTAACCATGAAATATGGTATTTATAGAAAGGCACCAACTCCATATCTTCTAAAAGGAAGGCAATACTACTCCTAACATTACATAGGTGTCACGGGACATTAAAACCATATCCCATCGAAATATAACTAAAAAGAAATATGTAGATGAAAGAAGAGAAGAGAATTTGGGTTGAATTGTTGATTATGTTGACATGCTGCCCCTTTTTCTGTTGATTTGTCTCCTCATGTCTTTGGTTCTTAAATAACCATGTATCTTCATTAAATATGACCTCCAACAACCTCATAACTACTTATCACCATCATATTTTATATCTATTTCGTTATGAGTCCTTATCTTTCCTGAACTCGCTCGAGCATTTTTTTGACAGATCTCAAAAATCATTTAAAACAGGCGCTACTGGAAATTCCGATAAAAAACTGTAATTGCGCAAAAACTGTAACGCTACTGGAATTTTCGATATCGCTTTGTTTATATTTCAAAAATTCACAGGAAACACTGAAAAACTTATGCAGAATTATACTCTTTGAAATTTGAGTTGTTGTTCAAAATTGCAGTTGATAGTAAAAAAGGTGTTTAAATAGGAAACATTTTTACCTTTCTTCCATATGGGTTGCAGCTTCAACAAGCTTGTCCAAGTCTGATTTGCTGCCAAAAGTTGATCTTGATATTGTGGTTCTTGTGACTGCTTTTTTGGCACTGGTTTTTTTTTCCTTTGAACCATTTTGGATCTTTCTTCTTTTTGAGGGTTATGTTTGCTGCCCTGAAGGGGTTTTGTTTTTATATTTATTCTTGGACTCATTTGTCTTTAACCCTTCAGATTTTCCTTCTACATCAATCACCTCTATCAACAAACTTGGATTGTGCAAAGCCTTAGACTTGAGTCTGAACTTGTTGCTTTCTCTAGTATGTCTTTTTCTGGTACCAGCAATAGGTTTGGTCTCCTCTTTCTTTCTCTTGCTACTGATCTCATACCCTGCATCTTTGAGGAGCTCTTCATCAGACTTTGTGGGATAATACTCTTTCTGCAACTTCTATTGAATGTCTACTTCCAGAATTTCTGGTAGCACCTATGCTTTATATTTTTCTGCAGTTGCAGACCTTCCTCTTCGAGCTCTAGTATAGAAATTAGGAAAAGGAGAAATGGGAGGCACCATTTTCATGGATTTAGGCTTATTTATTGATGAGCTCTCTCTTTTCTCCAAATTCCTCTCAACCTTACTAAAGGAATATTTTATTTTCTTCTCTTGGCCTTGTGGATATTCTCATTTTTAGCCTTTCTCTTTGTTCTTTTTGCAGGTTGAGGGTGTTGTTTTAAAGCTGGAGGTGCAGGTGCAAGTTGGCCTGCCCTGTAAAACAATAAATTCTCCCATGTTTGATTTATTTTCCTTACCTCTTCTTCAACTAACACTTTAATGAGAGCTTGATGATACAAGTTGTATTCTAAAGCAACAGTGTGTGTTTGAATCCTGGTTGACATCTTTGTCAGACTCTTCAGCAATATGGCAAGTTGAGGGTATTCATACCTACAACAAGAAACAAAAGTATCATATGATAAAGAAACACTACAGTATACCTCCTTTCACAAGTGAGGTAAATTTTGATGAGTTTAACAACTTTTCCCATTCATTTTTAAGGAAAATGTTGGGAATTCCTTTAGCCCATTTGGGATCTCTGTGTCCATCTTTGAGGAAACTGTTGAGGTCTCCTCTAGTGATGACTTGACCTTTAAACCACCTTTCTCCTTCTTGTGGAATTTTTAATGCCTCAGCAATTGAATCTACTAATACCTGCAATTTAAGACCATAGATGGTTGCTTCAAGACCATTGAAATAATTTGAAAAATCCTGAGTTACTCCTAAGTGAGAGCTTCCCAGTCTTGAGCACAGAGAATACCACCCTGCTTGGACAAACAACCTTCTCACATTTGAATTTGCATCCACTAGGTCAGCTCCTTGTGGTTCAATTCATTTTATCTTTCCTCCTCTTTTAGTCATCTTCAGTAATTAATAAGTCTGTCTGTTGAAATATAATAGGTGGAAAAGCTAGAAGAGCTCACCTAATAGATGTTGGTGTGTCTTCCTATGAGATCATGTTTGAAATCTAAGAATTCTTCCTCAAGCTACACTCTATAAAATCTCGTTCTTCAACAGCTAAGCTCACAACTAATAGTCTTCCTTCTTTCTCGGTGATTTAAAACAGCTACATTGGTTCACCCTCCCATGCAATAGATTTTCATTATTGTAAGTATCCTTGACCATAGTATGCACCATATCATATAAATTATGGTCTTAATTTGGCTGCGTAGCTTCAGATGGCATGCTACGGGTGGCTTGAGATGAGTGGATCTATGACTAGCAGTCACCTCCACCGTATGTTGATTATTGGCCTAAATTTCGGGTAGCGTCTATGCGTAACCAACCAAACGGTCATCACATTAAGACTACGGATCCGCGATATTTTCCAATCGATCATCACATACTTTGACATGAAACTAAACCAAATCGGTTGGCAGACAAGATGGGATCAACTGTTTGTTGTGTTACTGGGGATTGACACCTAGACACTACACGTATAACCACGACTTAAACTTAACATGACTAACCGCATACCACTCATATCACTTGATTAAATCATAATAAAAATATTTTAAATGTATTTTAAACAAAAACACGTGGCTTGACACAAAGTAGATGCACTTTTATTTTATTTTATTTTAAACATGGGTAGTTATCGAAATTTTCGGTAGCATTGGATTAAAGAAAAATAGACAGAAACAGAATTAAAATAGAATATCCAAAAAGGGCTAAAACAGGTGCTACCAGAAATATCAATAGCGTTCAAATTTTTTTCTTTATTTACACAGTCTAATCCTAAAAAAAATAAATTAAAATGGACTCATGACTTAGCAAAGAACTATGCTAACAGGTTGCATTATCAAGTTCATATCCAATCTATCTAAATAATTCATGGGTGGAAGCCTTCATTCCGCTCTTACAATTTCATTTGAAGACGATAGTCCATGGGAAATTGATAGTGGAGATTCAAGGAACATGACAGGGGAATTTGGTCAAATCAAAACTCTATCAAAAGGAAACTCTTCTCACTCAGTGGAAATTGGAGACGAGAATATTTACTAGGTCAAAGGGATTGGATCTACCTCCTTGGAGATAGAATCTGGTGGGAATATTCATCTCAACAATATACTCTATGTTCCAGGTTTGAAAAATAACTTACTTTCTATTTCTTGCTTAGAATATAAAGGTGATAGGGTAGCATTTGTTGATGGAAAATTTATTGTTTGGGCTAAGGTATTGAAAATGAAAAGACAATTGGGATTCATGAGGGGAGGTTGTATAGCCTTCTAGCACCTCCTCCTCAAGCTTTAGTGCATTTATATATCAACCCTTATGAATTGTGGAATAAAAGGTATGTTCACCTCCATTAAAATATATTTATATCTCTGAATAAAATGGTTATTTGTATACCTCAATTGAAAGAAGAGCATGAAGTACTTTTTAAGGGTTGTTCCCTTGGCAATAATTTGAAGAAACCATTTACTAGAAGTGACACAATATCTAAGGAAATTTTGGATCTCATACACTCTAATGTTTGTGGACCTATGGAAAAGAAGTCACATGGTGGCCATCAATACTATGTAATTTTCATTGATGATTATTCTAGAAAGACTTGGATATACCTCCTAAAGTCTAAAGATGAAGTATTTGAGAAATTTCAAGACTTTGAGACAAAAGTAGAAAATTTAAAAAAAAGGAAGATAAAATCCCTAAGGTCATATAATGGTGGAGAATATACCTCCAAAAAACTTGTGGCTTTTTGCAAAGAAGAATTAATTAAGAGGGAGTTGATATTTCTCTACAATCCCTAATGAAATGGTGTGGTTGAAAGGGAGAACTGATCCATTGGAGAATGTGCTAGAGTCGTGCTACATGACCAAGACCTTCCCAAGTTATTATGGAGAGAAGCTTCTATAACAACAGTATATATACAAAATTTAAGTTCTCATAGAATTCTTAAGGACAAGACCTCGAAAGAAGCATTCACGGGAAAGAAGCCAATTGTCGATCATCTCTGAATTTTTAGATGTCCTATATACATTCACATTCCCAAGTACAAAAGGAAGAATTTGGACCCAACAGGTATAATAGGCATGTTTGTTGGATATAGAAATTCATCAAAAGGATATAGAGTCTACATCAAGGAATATCGCCATATTGAAGTAAGAAAAGATGTTATTTTTCACGAAATCATTGCATACAAGAATTCCAAGGATATTACCATTGATTAGGGATTAGGAATAATAACCTATCTTTGCAAATGAATAAGTTTTAAGCCATGAAAATACCCCAAAACCCACAACCAATCATGAAGAAATTGAAGACCAAGTGGACTTGTGTCGCTAAGTCACCATCCCAGAAACTCGAAAAAAACCATCTTGGTTAAGGACATCTCTACAGGAAGCCGAAGGACATGCAACAACAAAAGGAATGTTTAGAGAAAGCAAGAAACCTAAGATATATTCAGGTTATGCAACTTATGTTACTAAACTTATTGAAGCAGAACCTACCACTTATGAGAAGGCAACCAAAAATAAAAAAAATGGAGAATGCAATGCAAGAAGAATACCAATCTATAATTAAAAATTATCTTTGGGAAATGGTTCTTAGACCTAAGGTAAATTTATTATGACTTCCAAATGGGTGTACAAGATCAAGCGTGCAGTTGATGGAAGTATTGAAAAGTATAAGGCAAGGTATGTGGCAAGAGGACTCTCTCAACAAGAATGAATTGATTATTAAGAAAAAATTTCGACAACATCCCAATATATAACCATTATATCACTCATTTTTATCTTTTCTACTATGGGATGGAACATCCATCAAATGTACGTAAAAACAGTCTTTTTGAATGGGACAAATGATGAAGAATTTTACATTGAGAAACCCTAGGGATTTGAATTTCATGATAAGGAGACACATGTTAGCAGGTTGAATAAGTCTCTATATGGCTTGAAGAAAACACCTATAACATTGTATGCTAGGATTGATACATATCTACTAAGACTTGGTTTTGTCAAAATTTTTGCATCAAGGTAGTAAAGAATGAACATGTGATCATACTACTCTATGTGGATGACTTACTAATTACAAGTGTGGAGCATCGTATTCAAGAATGTAAGAATAATTTGGCAGCCAAATTTGATATGAAGGACCTTGGGCTAATGCTTTACTACTTGGTACTAGAAGTATGGTAGAAACATGGTGAAATCTATCTTGGTCAAGGGAAATATGTGATCAAGGTATTGTAAAAGTTTCGTATGATGGACAATAAAATAATAACAACTCCATAGTTCACTAATTTGAAGAAGTTAAGTCATTTAGATTCAATCCTTGTTGATACCAAAACCTACCGACAGTTGATTGGCTCCTTGATGTACCTTGTGAACACCCGACCAGACATATGTTTTACAGTAAACATTCTTAGTCACTTCCATATGGAGCCAAGTTGTTATCAAAATTTTAGTTAATAATTTTTAAAGCGTTGACAGTTTCAATGTCAGCTCTGATTTGTAATAAACAAGGTTAAAATACATACAGATAGAATATCAACATTATTGTAATTTATTAAAATAAAAATATTGTCTTGACATTCACGATAGTAGTGCATGTGTAAAAAAGGGTCAGTTAAAAATATAACAATGGGAGTATCAACGCCAAAGGGAAAAAAAAAAAAAAAATTTGAATGTCCAAATAATATGTTGATGGAGCACACAATAGCAGATGAGAAATAATTTTCCAAGTGTGCATTGATGATTCAGGTGGTGAGGTCACGTGATGTGCTTCTCAGTTATGCCGCCGAGAGGTAATATTCGGTTAAAAGGTCATGATTGCACGTTAATATTTTTTGAAATTATTTTTCAAATTCATTTTATGTTGTATCAGTTTCCACTCCCTAAAATAATTTACTTCATATGGTACGACCCGTATAATGTATAATTGAGTTTTTGTATTTTTACGCCAAATGAGGATGGGTTGTTAAGTTTTCCTGGAAGCCCCGGATCGAAACTCCATCTTGCTTCTGGTGTTATTGTTTGACATTGAGAAAATATGGGAAGAAGCATAAATTTACATAGAAGTGGGCCTAAAGTAACCTATTTTCTTGAATTTTATCTATAGATTCGAAATCATTTTCAGGAAGAGGATTTGTACAGGCTATCAGGATGGAGTTGCCAAATATTTTGTAGAGGGATTCGATGGTGAGCAGGTTAGTGTTGGGGGAATATTATTTCCTGTCACTGAGGAGTTAATTGTTGAAGTCATGAGCCTAGCTATAGATGGAGAAAGAGCCTTCAAGACTCATGTTTTGGTTGGAATTGATGAGCCATTAAGGATATGAGTTGGTGTTCAGGAGTTTAGAGGTCTTGGTTGAAGGACAAGTGGCATTCTCTTCTATGGATTACCCAATCCTATTTCACATGTGAAGGATGCTAAAATTTCGTGAACCTATATCAGGTTAGTTAAGGATAAACACTCCCTATTTTTTGTTAGAGAGTTTGAAGCATATGTCTGCTAGGGTTATGGAAAGACCAAATGCATCTACCCATTTCATATTTCATGAAGGTATGATTAAGTTATTAATTCAAATCCGTTTGAGAAAGGTTGGGATGAATTGGTAACATTTCCTTTTTTGGGGAGGGTTTGAAACTCAAACTGTAAAGCTGAAAAGCTGAAAAGGGGTAGAAATAAAGGGAGGAAAAATAATGTCAAGCAACCCCAAAACCTAGAAAAAGTAACCTCATCTGTGAAAAAAATGAGCCAACAAAAATAATAACTAGTTCTTCCCTTTGTTCCCAAATTACCTAAGGTTTATACCAGAAGGAGTGATAGGCTAAGAAAATAGAGGATGCCCCTTCTCCAATTATACTCATACCTCTAGAAGTTAGCAAAAAAACAAAGAATGGAAAGGGGAAAATGATTGAGCTCGAAATAGAGCAAACACTAGTTGATAAAGAACCCACCTTAGCAAAAATGTTTAAAGTTGGAAAGAGGTCATGCACAAGACCATGGCACAAGCTAAGGTTGAACATAAAATTGAAACAGAGCCTTGAGTTGGAAAAATAATTCATCTATGTATACAAAACCCCTTAGAAGGATTTAATTATAAACATGGAACTGTTTGCAAACAAAAAGAAACCCAATAAAACCAAAGGCTCAAGGAAATGGGTTGCTACAGAGGCCTGGAGAACTACAAAATCAAGAAAAATTAATGATATATTCTAATGGAGGTAGCTAGCACACTCGATTAGTTGTTTTCAAAGCTCAGTTTTGATTACCAACTTTTCAGATGGAATTTTGAGTAAAGGTCAATAACTATCATGTCAGAAATTTTGTAGGGTTAAATTTTGATAAGTGTTGATAGTTTCAATGTTAGCGATTTTCACTGTGAAAATTTCTATAAGCACTAATAGTTTCAGTGTCAGCACAATTTTGTATCGATTTTTATAAACACATTGACAACCAGCCCGTCAAAGATCCTGGCCCTTATCTGGTTTTCAAATTGTATCAATCAAATGGTCAGCTCTAGAAGAGAAGGAGATCTCGAAAGGTGGAGCAGCATAACAGATGCCATTTTTAGCATGGGGACAAGGCACGAATACCAAAAAGTAACGCATAATATCAGTCAATGATTTTGACCATGATTTCTGGACAATATATTAGCAAACTGTTATAGCTTAGATTCTGATATTTCTGAGTTTATGTAGTATATTCATATACTCGATATACACTTTTATATTTAGAAATTTGTAATTAAGTATGAATGAGAAACTTGCTTTAGTTTGTAATTTTCTTATAAATACAGGGACTGTGTAATGAAGAAGGGTTGGAATCTTTTGAAAGAAATACTCTTTTTTGTATTGTGTGTATATGTAATTAGCTAATATACAACAGTCTATGTGAACAGTTTTGAAAAAAGTCATGTGTTTCCAATTCCTTGTTTGTTTTCTAAGTTTCATATGTTCTTCAATATTTGAATACTAAGTTGTTGAATTGGAACTCATACCTTTGTGCTCCAAATTATTTTATTTAGATATTTATTAATTTTTTTTCACCTAAATATTACACTAATTATTTTATTATTCTCTGATTTCCCAAACTTGTCAAAGGAGTTGTTACTATCTTGTTGTTTTTTGGTATTTTCTCACTGAACTTGTGGTTTATATAAAATTGATTGGGCCAAACTCCATGCCCAAAAGTGAAATTTACCTAGAGTCCAATCAACCTTAGTTTTTTTCAATTAATCTGGCCATAGAACATATTACATACCTTCTACCATTGCTACCTTGGGTATTTTAGTTTAGGGAGAGAACACTCTCCAAGTTGAAGGGTCGGCTCTCAACCTCAAAGTGGTTGAGGTTAACTTAGATTTTTTCCCCATAAGAAGGGTTTTCTCTAGTGATAACGTTTTGGTGTTGTTGTTGGGGAATGAAAGATTTGTTTTCCCTAAATGACTTGATTGCTTAAAATTAGATTTATGAGAGAAAACGGGAATCTGAAACATTAGTTTGGCTGCAATATGTTTCTTTGGAAATCCTATTGGAGAATTTTTTGCTCGTAATGGATTCTATATAGAGAGGAACCTTGATCCAAATCCACCATAGAATTTTTCGAGTCCAGAAATAATGCTCAAAAGAAGAATAATATCTCCAGAAAAATCAGGCATGGTTCATTTAGAGAGGTCGTATTCATTACCTAAAAATGTTGAATATGTTGATGATATAAATTCTGATATCAAATTTGGACAGGCTCTATTTAGATCTAAGTCCAAAAGCAATCTTTCAGATATTGTGTTTGATGAGACCATATTTGGAACTTTTATTTCTAGTTATGTTAGTCAAGAATTAGATTTTTTTCCACAAGATCAAGAAATTTGGTTTAAATTTCAAAACATGGAAAGGATAGTCCATGAACTTCAAATAGATGCATCCAAGTCCCAACTTTTCCACTTTCCATTCCATCATTCTTTACTTCAACTATCCCGTTGTTTTTTGTGGGGTTTCATACTCCTATATCATCAATTGTCACCACAACAACTTCACTCTCATTGTCATCTGCATTCCATGTCCCTAGTGTTAGTTCATCCTCATCTCAGATTACTATGGTTGCTATATATGCCCCTCTCAATCTCCAAGCTTCGCTACATGATCATCCTCTGAACTACGAACAACGTTTACTTTATTTTGATGGTACATAACCCCTCACAACCCATAAACATGTAGATAATTTGAATGATTTCATTGATATAGAGGAGGTATATCATGAGGATGTTAAGATTATACTTTTTTCACAAAGTATTTCAGGAGAGGTTAAGATATGGTTTAGAGCTTTACCAGTAGCAAGCATCGCTAATTTTCAAAAATTTGAACAACTCTTCCTTACTAGGTGGGAGGTGAAGAAAAATCCTCTGCAAATATTGGTCGAATATGAGAATATGAAAAGAAACCCAGGGGAGACAGTTCAAGAATTCACAACAAGTTTCAATAGGGTTTACAATTCGATCCCTGCTAATATTAAGCCCCCCCTTGGCTTTTCCTTGTTTCACTATCCCAATGGTTTTGATGTTGAACTATCTTATCAAATCAGAGAGAGGAATCCTGCTACTGTGGAGGGGATGCAGAATAATGTTAAAGGAGTAGAAGAAAAAATTTTGGTTAATCCTAGCAAAGATGAAGACTGAAATAAGATTGGTATTTAAAGAGGAACCATCTTCTTCATCGGATGTTAAATTGGATGTTATGTTAAAGAATATTGATCTGAATATGGAAAAACTAGTTTTTTTGTGCTAGCTTCCTCATCAGTATAAAATAAAAGTGTGCTTAAGGTTTGTCTCAATTAGCCAGTTTATGAAAAGGTTTATGTGTCAAGTTTGTGTCTATTTTATGAGAAATTCATGAAGCAAATTATCTTTAAACCACATATACTGCAAGTAAATTGCAGAGAGTAAAATACACAACAAACACATTACACATAGCTAATAAAGGAGTTCACCCCTCCTAGGCTACATCTCCTTGGACCTGCTTAAATGGCTTGGCCCTCTTTGGATTAATGGTCAATTCTTTGATTACAAGTACCTAAAGTGCTCCAATGGATTCTCAACCTGCTCTAATGGATTTAGAAGACCCAAAATCCCTTAAGTAGCCTCTTTTGGATCTTCAAATGGTTTTTAAGTGAAGCAGACATGGCCTCCTCTCTTGGTGGCCCTAGACATATTTAATCTTAAAAGTGGAAACATCAGTTCCATAAGTGCTCCTCTGCCTCTGAAACCTATACCAAACTGCTGAGAGCTTCCAAATATGCTAGGATAGACTATTTCTGAGCCCAATTTGGTCGAATTTTTCTCAATTTATGGTTTCCTCAATTTTGGCCTAGGAAACCCCTCCAAAAATGGAGCAACTCCAGTTAAATCCACCAAAATTGGAGGTCGTGCCAAATTTGGCTGACTCCGCCAAACTAACCGCAAAGATAAGCGTATTTTAATTAATGGTTAAGCGTAGTTTATTGGAGGTTTAGCACTAATGGCACATTTAAACAAATCCACATTATCAAATGTCTTAGCGCAAGTTAAACATAGGTTATGGGTTAATTAAACATGGGTTAATGTTTAATTCCGCACATTCATGTTGGCCTCTTCCGTGGGTTATGAACATAGGTCATGTGGACTGTGCATTGGGGTTGGCCCCCATTTCTTTCTGCCACAAACCATTGGAAAATTCAAATAGAACTTACATTAGGGGAATTTTGAGGTCTAAAATGGACCTCCTAAGGAAATAATAAAATAATATCTAAACAATAAAATAATATTTATGAATTTGCAATTCACTTTTCGCACCAAAATCCATGTAACCATAGTTAAATTCAATTCAAAAGTTGTACCAAAATAAAATTAATAAAAAAATTGTATTGATGTGACTATAAATAATAATGAGCTTTTCAAGAAAAATTCATTTTCATTGAACAACTAATGCATTTGTCCTTTGAACTTAAATAAATTAAAATAAAATATAAATATAAATTTATAAATTGTTAATTATATTATATGCTATTAAATAGAATTTATATTATTTAAATTGTATAATAACATGTAATTAATATATTATATAAAAGTAATATAATATAATAAATGTATAGGAATATGCATTGTTTCTTTCAAGAAATATGAAATGACAATAATATTATTTTATTCAAAAAGTGTGAAATGAAATTTATTATGAGTACCTTACTTTGATTTTAAAAGTACTTAGAGCACTACCACGGTTAACCATGAGTTTTTATCCACCATTGAGAATGTGACAAGTAAGTACCTTTAACTCAAGCAATGCCACCTCAACCATTATGGATGATGTCATCTCTTAAAATGTGATTGGTTCTCATAAAGTGAATTTTGATTGTACATTTTCCTTAGGAGGCCCATTTTAGATCTCAAAATTCCCCTAATGACTTGTTATATAACAAGAACTAATAGACAGTGGAGTTGGTAAACCATGGCGCTAGTGGAGGGGAGGTCGCGGGGTCAAACCCCGGCGCCTCCATAAAAAAAATTCCCCATAAAATATACAATGAATTTCGACCTTGGGGGGCACGTGGCGCCCTCTGGGCTTGCCACATGTCGTGACCTCATTGGTCTAGCCCAAACCAACCAAAAACTTCCAAATCACCAACCAATCCGGAAATGACACTTGTCAGCAACTCACTAGTCCACCTGGAGGGGAATATTCTGGGAATATGAATATTCCTTTTGTTGATTGTGCTGTATAGTTGCTTAGTCAGCATTCCTGTCACCAAAATTTTCATGTTTGTGCAATCGAACAGGTTGCTCTAACTTTCTCGTGCGGACTCCATTTTGAGCGAAACGAAGTGCATCAGAATCAAGAAAACAAGACCTATGCTGTCATTTAGGTTCCGAGCGATTTTGATCACTTTCATTTTTTTAGCAAATTTTTTCCCCCAATTTAGTTTCTAATCACTCCTTCCAACTGAAAGGCTTTTGGACCCACAAAATTTGGTTATCTGATGAGAGTTTAATACTCTTCTCTTTTCCAAGTTCTATCAACTTGATTATAATTGGAAAAAATCTCCATGACAACCACTTTGGTTCACTGAAATGCCTTGCCTTGAAAATTTCTTGACACTTCAACCACTGTGTAATGTTCCTTTTCAGGAATTTATGCAATATATCCAATGAGGACGCTGTATAAGGAAAACCATGCAATAAAAACGTAGACCGTGACTTGTATCCTCTAATATATGTTGTAGGTAGCTTAAATATGAAATGGAATCAGAAAGAAATCATTCTAGCTACACTAAACAGATCTCCCTGGCTCATATATGAATAAAAACACTCCAATCCCACTGCTTCATAAAATAGAAATACCGGAGATTGCAACAACGTTATTTTTATTATGGTATCTACAGAAAAATATAGTTTAATATAGATCTATAGCTTTCATTAATCATGGAATTAGAAATGAGAGGTTAGACCTCTTTTACAAGCACCTCGGAATACCCAGGCAAGGGTTTCCGACAAAATAACAACATAAAATGCAGTTCTGCAGAAAATAATATTGTACCCAGCAACTCTGTATAAATAAATACCAAATATGATCTGAAATGGACAAACAATACAATAATTTTCCCAAGGCCTTCCTCAATAGATCTCCCGGAGTGAAATAGACTCCTCCTCCTCTGAAACAAGCACAAAATGGAAGATACAACCCCAGCTATTGTAGAAATAATGTAATCACCGGGAGTGACTGCTCTATCTAGGATGGAGAATGGTTCCCCTCAAGATAAATGATGAGAATTGAACTCATGACCTCCTCCTTAGATCTCCCAATCAACTATACCAATGGTGAAGATATAATTCCCGCATGAGAATCCCTTGCACTAAATAGTGTTGCAACTCCAGCTAAACAGCTGGAGCTTGCAATCAGTCAAAAGACCAAAACAAGAATGAACACTAAATGAATCTCTTGCTGCTATCTCCTCCTCTTTATCCTTGGTGAGCTCTCTCACCCCGGACCCCACTCATTGGTGATGTGACTTCCTTGAGAAGTTTCCTCCTTCAAAACTGCGCTGCCGTAGCTAGTCTCTCTCCTCTTGCAACAGCGCTGTTGACATGGTCAACTGGATCTAGTTCATTGTTTTGCCCTCCTTTCACACCAAATGGCTTTATTATATCCTCTTAATCCAATCCCTTTTCACACTGGGATAGGTTTTTATTATCCTTCCTTCTCTTTATTTCAAAAATGGAGTAGTTATAATAATCCAAGTAGCAGTGGCTAATTGGGAATATTACAGTCCTCCCCACTCAAAATTTTCTTGCCCACAAGCAGAAATAAAGAAGGATGTTGCAAGATCTTCTCTCCCTCCCAAGTGGCATCCTCATCTGGTAGATTCCTCCATCGAATCAGATATTCTTTGATGACTCTGTTTCTCAGCTTCCTCTCCCTTGTGTCTAAGATTGCTTCTGGCTGCAAGATTAAGTGGCCCTCATCATCAATAGGGGGGAGATCCATTTTGGCAGCTTCATTCCTCCCAATGGCCTTCTTGAGGCAAGAGACATGGAATATATTGTGGATCTTTCTCCCCTTAGGAAGCTCCAACTCATATGCTACCTTACCGATACATTTGACCACCTTGTATGGCCCATAGAAATGTGGTTTGAGCTTCTCAACTCCCTTATCCTTGAGTGTGGATTTTTTTTAAGGCTGAAGATGCAGATAGACAAGATCTCCCACCTCAAACTGTCTTTCTATCTGACCACGGTCTGCATACATCTTCTGTTGGTTCTGGGCAGTGGCAATGTTGTCTTTGAGTGCCCTGAGTATGTCTTGGTTCTCTTGAATCCATTCCTTTTCCCTTGGAGCTTTACTTGCCCCAAATATAACATCAGAAAATGAGAGTGCCTCATACCCATATAAGGCTTGGAATGGGGTCATGACAATAGAAATATGATGAGTAGTGTTGTAACAATACTCTCCCAAGTGGATCCAACGCAGCCAAGCTTCTTGCTGCCCTACTACATAGTTCCTCAAGTAGCCTTCTAGCCACTTGTTCACTATCTCGGTCTGTCCATCGGTCTAGGGATGATAACTAGTGTTTGGAGTTAGATCAGTCCCCACTAACCGAAAAAGTTATTGCAAAAAGCCACCCATGACGCAGCTGTCCCGATCACTCATTATGGTCCTTGGGAGACCATGGAGTCTAAATACATCTCTGAAGAAGAGCTCAACTACCTGTGAAGCAGTATAATGTTCATAAATGGCAAAGAAATGAGAGTACTTTGTTAGTCTATCAACAAAAACAAAGATGCAATCCTTACCCTGCACTGTCTGTAAGCCGGTGATGAATTACATAGAGATACTTTCCCACTTCCCATCCGGAATAGGTAGTGGCTGAAATAACCCAGCAGGGTGGGTGTCTTCTCCCTTATTCTATTAACAAATGGTGCACTCCCTGACATGTCAGATCACATCCTCCTTGAGACCCTTCCATGAGAATCTCTCTCTTATGGCCCTGTAAGTCTTTGTGAAACCGTGATGCCCGAAAAGTGGTGAATCATGTGATGCCAATAAGATATTCTCCTTGAGCTTGGAGTTCTTAGCCAAGAAGATCTGGTCCCAGTAATAGATGACCTCATCCATTACTTTAAACCTCTCATCCGATACCACCCCATCAAGTATCTCACATTCAAAGTCATCTTTGGAATACTCAACTAAAATTTGAGCCTTCCAATCTGCGTCCATGCCCCTTAAGGACAACGTTGTAGGCCTCCTGGATAGTGAATAAGCTACTACATTTCTCTTCCCCTTGACATACTCTATGTCAAAATCACAGGCTTGGATTTTTCTCACCCACTTCTGTTGTCTCTCTTGGAGTTTCTTCTGTTCAAGGAAGAATCTAAGACTGTTATGGTCAGTCTTCACCTTGAACTTATTCCCCACCAAGTATTGCTAGAATTTGGCTAATGCATGCATGATTGCCAACATTTATTTATCATAGATGGGATACAACCTCTCATGAGGGAGAAAATTCCTGCTCTCAAAGGCTATAGGATGTCGTCCTTGCATCAAGACTACCCTAATACCTTCACCTGATGCATCACATTCTAGAACAAAAGGTTGAGAAAAGTCAGGAAAAACCAAAACAGGACAACTACTCATTACCTCTTTGAGCTTATCAAAATCCCTCTGCACTGTAGGTGTCCAATGGAAAGCTCCTCTCTTTGTCAAGTCTGTGAGGGGTGCAGCTAGTTGTGAAAACCCTTTCACAAACATCCGATAATAAGTGCATATGCCCACAAACCCTCTGAGTTCTATCACATTCTTGGGCTCAGGCCAATCTCTGATAGCCTAGATCTTCTCCTCATGTACCCTTACTCCATCTACTCCTATGATGTGCCCCAAATACAACATCTCTGTGAGGCCAAATTCATATTTGGAGAGCTTGGCATAGAATTGCTGCACCTTGAGAATATGCAAAATTATCTCAATGTGTTGCAAGTGCTCCTCCCAAGTGTGGTTGTAGATAAGAATATCATCAAAGAAGACCAATACAAACTTTCTCAAATGACTACAGAAGATGTGGTTCATGCAAGATTGGAAAGTTTTTGGGGCATTGGTCAATACAAAAGGCATCACCAGAAACTCAAAGTGTCCATAGTGAAATTTGAACATTGTCTTGGGGATATCTTGCTCCCTCACCTTGATTTGATGATACCCTGATCTCAAATCAATCTTGGAGAAGTATTTATCTCCCCTCAACTCATCCATGAGTTCATCGATCCTGGGTATAGGGTACCTGTTCTTCATGGTCTTCTTGTTCAAGGCCCTATATTCAATGCACATCCTCAATGTGCCATCTTTCTTCTTTACTAAGACCACTGAAGAAGAAAATGGGCTGGTACTAGGCCGGATGTGCCCTAGTGCTAGTAGCTCCTGGATGGCCCTCTCAATATCATCCCTATAAGCCTTGGGATGCCGATAAGGAGTGGTGATTACTGCTTGGATCCCTTGTTCCAACTCAATGGTGTGTTCAAACCCTCGATCGGAAGGTCTCCCTGGTGGGATATCTCCAAATACTGTAGAATACCAGTCCAAGAGAGACTGAATATCTGGATGCACTGGTGAATCCTTGCCCTTCACTTCTGATATATGCAGCTCTACTACCCATTCAACATCCCCTCTACGCAGATATGCCTCCATCCTGTGTGCTGAAACAACCTGAGGGGGGTATGTGTTTATACCCTTGATCTTTTGTTTCCGGCCATCCTTCCCTCCTATCCATTCCATCTCCAAGGTTCTCCAGTTAGTGGTAACTCTCCCAAGAGTGATCAACCACTGGACTCCCAATATGACATTGGTATCTGGAATTTCTACCACAAAGAATTGGTCTGTCAATGTGTAGGTCCCCATAGTAATGCTTAGTGTCGAAACATATTTAACACATTGCAGGGTCATAGCTCCTGGGACCAAAACTGAAAATCCCTCAAAATTCTCCATGTGGATGCCTCTCCTTTGTACCAGTTGTGAATCAATGAAATTATGAGTGGATCCACTGTCTATCAACACAAAAAATCATTGCCCCATGATATTTCCTCTCACCCTCAAGGTTAGATACTTTGGGACTCCTCTTAACGCTGCAATAGCTCCCCTTCTTGGAGCAAAGTTTTCCATGGGTTGTACATCGCTGGCATCCTTCTTGGAGAAGGTCTTGACATGATGTGCCCTTCCTGCAGCACATTCTTCCTCCAAATCCTGAACATGGATTGTCTTCCTTGGTCTTGAGTGAGTCTCTTGCTGCAAAAAGGTTCTTGCCCTGGGCAAGATGTGTTGTATATCTCTAGATTTCTCCACAACTTCTAGGAGTGTGGATGGTCTAGTGGATTTGACCAACCCTTGCAATGGTTCAGCCATCCCATTCATAAACATGCATACCTTCCTACTCATATTGAGGTTGGATACCATCACTGAAAGCTGAAAATACTTAGCAATATAATCCTCAAGATCTCCCTCCAGCTTGAGCTTGGTCGACTTGGAAAAGTTGTCTTTCGGATCTCTTGGGTCAAACCTCTCCACTAGCTTCTTGGTGAAAGCTGAGTATGAAGTGATATAATGATGAACAAGTGTGGTTAGTCCATGAAACCACCATTCTTGAGCTTCCCTTTCTAGGTGCAGTGCAGTATCTTGATGGCTTCCTTCTCAGAAACCTTGTTGAGCTAGAAGTAGGTGTCCAACTTCTCCACCCAAGCCATGGTTGTGCACTTAAGATTCAGTTGTTTGAAGACACATGTTTTTTTTACTTGTGTTTGGTCGATGGGTTTGTACACCAAGATGTAAGAATGCATGACAATTTTCACAAGATGTGGCATTTGTTTTTTTGAAGGAGCAAAAGGAAGAGGTCGTTAAGTTGTGTTTCTTGCATGATGTGTTTTTTCAAGTTAATGGTTTTGCTTGTGACAATATGTTTCAGGATTTTGGAAGGTCCACTCTTGAGTCAGAGGCTCATTATTAGCCTTCATTTAAAATGGGCATGAGTAGTATGTAAATAATGGAGGATGATGAAATCAAGAAGCGGAAAGCGAGAAAATGTGCCAAAAAAGTTTGCAGCCAAAAAATCAGCCATTGTAGACCATTTGATGTGTTAACGCCAAGAAGAGAAAGAGATGGCGAATGCATTCTTCCAGAAATGGAATTTGGAACCGTGGAGGTAAAAATAATGGTCATTTATTTTCTTGTGATAACTGATATTGGAACTCATTGTTGTAGTTCACTCAAATGGGCTTAACTTGGAAATGTGGTTTCCAAGGAGAAGCTTTCATCGAATGCATGTGTGTGCAAAGGAGGAACATGATTCTCAGTGATAATTCCATCACTCAGCCTTCCAAGCACCGAGGGATCAATCTGGTACAACAAGGTGTTTAATCAGTCAGCAAGTAGCCAATAAGTTTTGGATTGGGTTTGCAGTGAAAGGAGGATAGTGTGTAATATTCCCAATTAGCCGCTACTACTTGGAATATTATAACTACTCCATTTTTTAAATAAAGAGAAGGAAGGATAATAAAAACCTATCCCAGTGTGAAAAGGGATTGGATTATTAGGATATAATAAAGCCACTTGGTGTGAAAGGAGGGAAAAAAAATTAACTAGATCCAGTTGACCAAGTCAACAACACTGTTGCAAGAGGAGTGAGACTAGCTAGGGCAGCGCAGTTTTGAAGGAGGAAACTTCTCAAGGAAGTCACATCACCAATGAGTGGGGTCCGAGGTGAGAGAGCTCACCAAGGATAAAGAGGAGGAGATAGCAGCAAGAGATTCATTCATTATTCATTCTTGTTTTGGTATTTTGACTAATTGCAAGCTCCAGTTGTTTAGCCGGAGTTGCAGCACTGTTTAGTGCAAGGGATTCTCATGCGATAATTCTATCTTCACCATTGGTATAGTTGATTGGGAGATATAAGGACGAGATCCTGAGTTCAATTCTCATCAATTATCTTGAGGGGAACTATTCTCCATCCTAGACAGTGCAGTCACTCCCAGTGATTGTGTTATTTATGCAACAGCTACAGTAGCTGGGGTTGTATCTTCCATTTTGTGCTTATTTTAGAGGAGGAGGAGTCTATTTCACTCTGGAAGATCTATTGAGGAAGGCCTTGGGAAAATTATTGTATTTTTTGTCCATTTCATATCATAATTGGTATTTCTTAATACAGAGTTGCTGGGTACAGCGTTATTTTCTGCAGAGCTGCATATTATGTTGTTATTTTGTCGGAAACCCTTGCCGGGGCATTCCGAGGTGCTTGTAAAAGAGGTCTAACCTCTCATTTCTAATTCCATGATTAATGAAAGATCTAGATCTGTATTAAAATATATTTTTCTATAGATACCATAATAAAAATAACGATGTTGCAGTCTCCAGTATTTCTATTTTATGAAGCAGTGGGATTGGAGTGTTTTTATGCATATATGAGCCGGGGAGATCTGTTTAGTGTAGCTAGAATGATTTCTTCCTGATGCAATTTCATATTTAAGCTACCTAAAACATATATTATAGGATCCAAGTTCTGTTCTACATTTTTATTGCATGGTTTTCCTTATACAGCGTTCTCATTGGAGATATTGCATAAATTCCTGAAAAGGAACATTACACAATGGTTGAAGTGTCAAGACATTTTCAAGACAAGGCATGTCAGTGAACCAAAGTGGTTGTCATGGAGATTTTTTCCAAGTAGAATCAAGTTTATATAACTTGGAAAAGAGAAGAGTATTAAACTCTCATCGAATAACCAAATTTTGTGGGTCCAAAAGCCTTTCAGTTGGAAGGTGTGATTAGAAACTAAATTGGGGGAAACAATTTTCTAAAAAAATGAAAGTGATCAAAATCACTCGAAACCTGAATGACAGTATAGATCTTGTCTTCTTGATTCCGATGCACTTCGTTTCACTCAAAATGGAGTCTGCACGAGAAAGTTAGAGCAACCTGTTCGATTGCACAACCATGCAAATTTTGGTGACAGGAATGTTGACTAAGCAACTATACAGCCCAATCAGCAAAAGGAATATTCATATTCCCAGAATATTCCCCTCCAGGTGGACCAGCAACTCTGTATTAAGAAATACCAATTATGATCTGAAATGGACAAACAATACAATAATTGGCCCAAGGCCTTCCTCAATAGATCTTCCGGAGTGAAATAGACTCCTCCTCCTCTGAAACAAGCACAAAATGGAAGATACAACCCCAGCTACTGCAAATTTTGCAGAAATAACGCAATCACTGGGAGTGACTGCACTGTCTAGGATGGAGAATGGTTCCCCTCAACATAATTGATGAGAATTGAACTCAAGACCTCCTCCTTAGATCTCCCAATCAACTATACCAATGGTGAAGATAGAATTCCCGCATGAGAATCCCTTGCACTAAACAATGCTACAACTCCGGCTAAACAGCTGGAGCTTGCAATTAGTCAAAAGACCAAAAAAACAATGAATACTGAATGAATCTCTTGCTGCTATCTCCTCCTCTTTATCCTTGGTGAGCTCTCTCACCCCGGACCCCACTCATTGGTGATGTGACTTCCTTGAGAAGTTTCCTCCTTCAAAACTGCGCTGCCCTAGCTAGTCTCTCTCCTCTTGCAACAACACTATTGACTTGGTCAACTGGATATAGTTCATTGTTTTTCCCTCCTTTCACACCAAGTGGCTTTATTATATCCTCCTAATCCAATCCCTTTTCACACTGGGATAGGTTTTTATTATCCTTCCTTCTCTTTATTTCAAAAATGGAGCAGTTATAATATTCTACGTAGCAGTGGCTAATTGGGAATATTACACAATGTCCTCCTTTCACTGCAAACCCAATCCAACACTTATTGGCTACTTGCCAACTGATTAAACACCTTGTTGTACCAGATTGATCCCTTGATGCTTGGAAAGCTGACTGATGGAATTATCACTGAGAATCATGTTCCTCCTTTGCACACACATGCATTCGATGAAAGCTTCTCCTTGGAAACCACATTTCCAAGTTAAGCCCATTTGAGTGAACTACAAAAATGAGTTCCAATATCAATTATCACAAGAAAATAAATTACCATTCTTTTTACCTCCACGGTTCCAAATTCCATATCTGGAAGAATGCATTCGCCATCTCTTTCTCTTCTTGGCGTCAACACATCAAATGGTCTACAATGGCTGATTTTTTGGCTGCAAACTTTTTTGGCACATTTTCCCTTTTTCCGCTTCTTGATTTCATCATCCTCCATTATTTACATACTTCTCATGCCCATTTTAAATGAAGGCTAATAATGAGCCTCTGACTCAAGAGTAGACCTTCCAAAATCCTAAAACATATTGTCACAAGCAAAACCATTAACTTGAAAAAACACATCATGCAAGAAACACAACTTAATGACCTCTTCCTTTACTCCTTCAAAGAAACAAATGCCACATCTTGTGAAAATTGTCATGCATTCTTACATCTTGGTGTACAAACCCATTGACCAAACACAAGTCAAAAAAACATGTGTCTTCAAACAACTGACTCTTAAGTAAAAAAAAACATGTACAACACTTGATGATTATTTTCCCAAAACAACAATAATTTCACATCCCATGAAACAATTCGCCAACATCTCCCTTTCATCCTTGGAGACTAATTCAACTCTTCCAAATCGATAAGACATACATGTAACAATCAATCGACCAACACAATTCGATCACTCGTGCATGTGAAAATTATCAACACTCTCAATTTAACAACATAAATGTTAACAAAGCAATCAACCAACACAATTAAATCACTCATGCATGTTCAAGCACAATGATACTATCAAAAATTCCACTGTTCACACACACAAACTCTCATGCATGTATATAATGCTCAACTCTCTCACAAGTGCACAAATCCCATTGGTATGTACGAGTACTTAAAGAGATTAAATGACCAAATTTTTTGCAACAAAGTGAGTCAACATGCTCCACTTTCAAACACCTTCCTGGCATAAACAAGCAACATGAGAAAAAAAAGTGCATTCACATGCAAGTCAACATAATTATAATTTTCCAACATCTTGCTTCGTGAAATATGAAGCATACTTTCAAGAGAAAATAAATGCATTTAGATAACAATAAATTCATCAATAAGGCAAGATTTGCATAAATTATCAAAAGAAATGCAAGGTCTTAATTGTGTAAGAAATATAACCATCTCTTTCCAAACCATTTCAATGTCGCTTCTTTCAGTTTTACTTCATCATGTGAATCATCCTAACCCACATAAATTATGGAATCCTCTTTTCCATTCTTTTCAATCTCTCTCTCCACCTTCTTCAAATTTCGTGGATGACTTGTTGGATACAAAGTCCAACACTTGTCTACAAGATGACCCTACTTATGGCAATGAGTGAAAAATAATTACATCTTCTTTTCAACATGGTTTTCATTGTCCATTAGACCTTTGGCTTTATCTGTCCTTGGTTTTGAAATTTTCCTGTGTATAGCTATATGAATATGGACAAACTAGTTTTAATGTGCTAGCTTCCTCATCGGTATAAAATAAAAGTGTTCTTAAGGATTGTCTCAATTAGCCAGTTTATGAGAAGGTTTATGTGTAAAATTTGTGTGTCTTTTATGAGCGATCCATGTAGTACATTAGCTTTAAACCACATACACAACAAATAAATTGCAGATAGTAAAATACATAGCAAACACATTACACAGAGTTGATAAAGAAGTTCACCCCTCCTAGGCTACATCTCCTTAGACCTGCTTCAATGGCTTGGCCCTCTTTGGATTAATGGTAAATTCTCTTATTACATGAACCTAAAGTGCTCCAATGGATTCCCAACCTACTCCAATGGATTCAAAAGACCCAAAAACCCTGAAGTAGAATCTTCTGGCTCTTCAAATGGTTTCTAAGTGAAGCAGACATGGCCTCCTCTCCTGGTGGCCCTACACATATTTAATCTTCAAAGTAGAAAAATCGCATCTAGAAGTGCTCCTATACCTTTGAAACATGTATCAAACTACTCATAGCATCCAAATCTACTAGGATAGACTCATTCTGAGCCCAATTTGGTCTAATTTTTCTTAAGTTATGGTTTCCTCAATTTTGGCCTAGCAAACCCCTCAAAAACTAGACTCAACTCCAGTTAACTCCACCAAAATTGGAGGTCATGCCGAATTTGGCGAACTCCACCAAACTAACTGTTATGCGGAATTATGGATTACAGATAAAACACATTCCCTAAATTTGGTGCTATGCATTTATAACAACAGATCAAATAATTTGCATATACTTTTCCTAAGAGTAAATAGACATACAGAAATATGAAGAAACTTACTTGGAGTCCAAGCGCTTCCTATTCTCCTTTTGTCGCTCTTGTTGTAGCTTCCAATCCAAGCTTGATCACCAGACTAGTTCCTACAAGTATAAACACTAAACAACAAAGAGATTACAATATACAGATGGCTATTCAATTTAATCAGTTAAATCAATGAAACATGAAACATATACATTAGCTAAGAATCCATAATATGAAAGATAGAAGCTTATCCAGATACATATGTGGGAAATTAAGCAACAATCTTGATTAATGGATAGAAGGGGAGGTTACCACTAGCGATTTATTTTATGTCACCAACTCCAGCATCATCCCAACCTCATCAAAATGAACATCTCTCCAGTATCATATCACTCAAATCAAACCCTCAATTGAGATTCCAATGGAATTTCTCTACCAAATTTCTTCCCTCTCAAGCACTAAGATCTGTGCTCAATTTATAGAATAGATGAAGGTAGTTTCAGAATCACTGACTTTCTAATAATGGGAAAGACATGTTTCCCAACTCATAGGTGTTGAATGGACACATGGATTCGAATTTTGACACATATGCAATCTTTTAGAAGGCACTGGCCATGTGGAGATTCCGGAACAATGAGAATTTCACTCCCAATTGACCAACACACCCTTGAGTGTCGGGAAGTGCTTTGCAGAGTACCCTTGGATGGAGGTAACTGCATATGAAAATCAGTTAGTCCCTTGAGAGACTGCGTTGGTGAGCTCATAGGTGATATAACATGTACTTCAAATCTTGGAAACCTTCCAATGGAATTCATGGATTATTTGTTCTTTTTCTTTGTCTTAGGGCATGTAGCAACTGAAATGATAGGGGATGAAAGACCCTATTCATTGGTTCTGGGGATGATGTCCAGTTTAACCAGGTCATTGGGAATCGTGCCCAAATTGACCTATAACAATTTCCCCCTAAAGCATGAAGTCATAATAATAATAATAATATTTTTTGAATGAGATGCTTTACACTGTGATGGTTTGGAGCTGAAGCGGAGTGGAAACCTGCATCAATATTACAATACATTACATCATGATACATCCTCTTGATCACAAATTACTGACGGAAGGCATTCCCATACTCATCACATAAACTATCTAATAACATGTACATAGTGCAGAAAGTCATCTACGTTGGAATGTTTCCCAATACAGACATGCCTACAGATATAGGCCCATGTTCGGATGACGATCTGTATGTAAGGTCGTCGTACAGATGATGTGTACAACAATCCTGAAATCACAACCTGGATGGTTGAAACTAGATCCGAGCTCTTTTTATCTTGTTCACTCGATCATTCGGGTACAAGTCTAGCCATGAGAATATATGATTTGTAGTCAAAAATGGTAAGACATCGTTTGATTACCAGACAATGATGTGAGTTGTTAACAAACGTGAGAGAACCACCATTAATGTCAATGGCCCTCAAGGTACTGTAGTACATTTCGTAAGGCGTGAATAGATGATTTGATGTCGAACGTCAAACAAAATATTTCGGTCAAAATTCCGGAAGGAGGATATTGGCGATGATGTAACAAGCCTCATGGTACTGGAATATGATGTTTCTAAGTGAACTTCCTGGATTATGATTTGACTTCGACAGGAAATCACTTTATTGCGAAATGGGAGTTACTGATTTTGGAGACAAAGTGTGACTTGATACATCAATGTTCAGGGATTACTATCATGAGAATGAAGGTTTATGAGTATTGCAGAAGGATGAGTATTCACTAGATGACTTCTCTTGAACATATCGGTGACACTGAGATGAGTTGGTAGCATTGACCCAAAACCGAAGTGAAGGTATGATGAACCATAGGTATGAATGAACTGTCAAGAAGATTACCCAACCCAAACAGTCACGGTGATGGAGTGAAGTGTCATGTTCAAGAGCGACCTGCTACCGTAAAAAGTTCTGTTCACTTTCCCAAATTTTCCCTGGTCATTTTTCGACCAGTACCTCTTTATTTTTTAACAATATTGAGGAGAATAACATAGTCTTGATCTATAATTCAACCCTTCGGGTGAATAATGTATCATTATTTAATAATTTAACGATTCTAGAGATGAATGAAACTCAATTCTTGCCATGATCAACAAGCCCATCGTTATTTTACGTTTTAACGAGCCTAACGACAATGACAGCCTAGTCCTTTTTCATATTTAGAGAGTTTGAAAAAGAGGACGAAAGAAAACTCCATAATTAATTTTTCATAAAGTTGTCGCTCAGTTCCGAAAAAGAGTAAAATAATATCTTAGAGAACCTCCTAGCCATGTTCGACTAAGGCATTCCTTTTTCGTAAATAATCTATCTCAATCTGGAAAAGGGTTAAACTTATATTGAGTATATATCAATTCATTTACTTTTACAATATCGAAAAGACAAGTGCTCGGAAATATTTTCACATTAGCGGAGTCTGAAAAGAGCTAAAAGAAAACTCCAAGGGTTCCTTTTTCGCTGTTATCGAAGCTCGAGATAAAAGTGTGCTTCAATTCCTTTTTTGTTTTTAACAAAGCTCGAAAAATAAGGATAAAAGTATGCTTTGTGTTCAAATCATTCTTCAAATAAATCTGCACGGTCTAATCCGCTCATCAGTTGTAAAACCTATTTATAACAACATCAAATGGATTAAAAATACCTATTTCATGATAAAAATATAATAACACCATAGTCACAGCAATAAATATTATTTACAAATAATCAAATGACTAATAAAAAGAGTTTTACTATTCATTTTTACCATTTGAATGTTACCATTTTCATTTTGGAGCTCTGAACCTGTTTTTTCCCTTGAAATTCATCTGTTGATTGTGATCGATTCTGTGGACATTTTTTTCAATGTTTTGTCCAAGTTGGTGCCATAAACCCTCTCTTTCTTTCAGTAGTCAATTCATTTCCTTTAATTGCAAATTTTTAGGGATTTGGGCCCCTTAGGGTAAATTCTTTTTCCAAAGAGGGCAATGCACCCTTGAGCATTGAAAACTCCATTATGGAGCATCTAAATTGAAGCCTAGGTGCATATGAAACATATTTTCCCTTGTTCAATACTGTGTTGGGCGAAATTCACATTCTTGATTCTTGCATTGTACCCGAAATTTGCCTAATTGTTTGCATGAAAAGGAGTCTAATGAGTCTTATGGTATGTTTCAGGATTCCATTGGACTAGAATGACGATTAATTGGAGAGAAAGAAAGCATGAAGAAAAAAATATGATTGCCCTAAATGATCCAGGTACAGTAAGATCCCTAAGAGATTGTGGGTTGTTAAATTACTTCCACTTATCAGGGATGGGGCAACAAATAGAACTCTTGGAGTTCTTAGTTTGAGCATGGGATCCAACTATCGAGGAATTTCACATTAGGAACAAAGGGGTTCCTATTACAATGGAGGATGTATATTTTCTGACAGGCTTGTCGAGGAGAGGCTTGCCTATTTCCCTCTTAGGGTATGCTCTCGGAGGAGAGACTGTGAGAGATTATGTTTTCCAATATTTCTATCCAGGGGCAGAGCCAAGAAAGGATGGGAAAATAAACATCCGTGACATTCGTGATTTGCCTTTGAAAACCATTCTTTTCACGGTCGCAAGGTTTTCCGGCACCGTTACACTACATGTAGCGAATATATCATATATGCAATATGCGCTAGAGTGCATGGAGCCAACAGTCTTCAACTAGTCTGAAGTTGTACTTCCTTAGATAAAAGAACAACTGAACAAGGCAAAGGGAGGAAGGAAGAAGAACTTCAGTTATGGTTCGATCCTCATTTCATTTTCCTTAGAGAGGATTCCACTGATGCAGCCTCAGCATGTGACATTGGGTGTGTCTAACCCTAAAGATCCGAGGATGTAGAGATGGGTAGAACTAATGTCTAGGAATGTATGTCAATTTTCCATCATGTTCTCGACTGCATTCTTCACGTGGTTCAGGTGACAGATTATCACCATTGATGAGTATGTATATGTAGGCATCGATTTCCGAGGAGATCAAGACTTATCTTTACCAGAATACGCTCAGTGGGGTGCAATAGGTAAGAATGTTTTGACCATGTTTTTTTTATTTTTCTAAGGTTTATACGATGTTTTTGCTTTTTAATGTTTTCACAAGACTAAACTAAAGTTTTAATGTAATGCAGATGTTGGTCGAGTTCAACCGGTGGAGGAATTATAGCATGGAGCGGATGAGCCAGCAGAGACGGCTATCGGGAGAGCAGTCCTTCAGGATCTATAAATGGCTGAGACTTTGTCTGAGCTTTGGCAACACATAGAGGGGTTGACCTTCGGGATTCCATATTTCCGGATAGAAGATTTACCCATGCGACTGCAGCGCCACACTATATGCGTTCCTAACCGCTGGATGCAGTTACTGTGTAGGATAGCTAGATCTATAGCATGTTACCATGAGCATCAATATTTTAACTTTGACATGTTGCATACATTTTTAGGTCAGATAACCAATGTGCCTTGGGCACAAATTTTTGTAAAAACCTATAACTATCTATATATTTTATTTTTACGTTTTCCTATGTTTATTGCACAATCTTATTCAGTAATTTGAATGTATCTTTACATGTGTTGCAAATTTCTGTCTAAAATATGATTAGCTAAAGAATCAGTCAATGTGTTCAAATTTCTGGAAATGTGTTGATATTGAATAAAATCAAAATGTCTTTCCAAAATTCAAACTCTTAGGAACAAACGATGCAGTGTTGGATTTCTAACAGTATAAACACTAGTAAATTGTAATACACAAGTTGTGAGTCTAACCTTATGATGATTTGGTTAATACCAAATGAAATGGCATCAGAGAGAAGTTCGATCAACTCTGATATACTCAACGATATTTCTTTTCGATCTACCGATACCAATCCCTTGAAAACTCACTAACTCATCGTTTGGAGCGAAAATGGCCCACGCTGCAAAGGATAGATTATGCATACTACGACTAGCACCATCAGCATATCCAGCAAATGGTTCCAAAGTTTCAGACATCTGCGATGAAATGTAAAGCGTATTACTAACGTCAAGAAAACTCTAAAAAACAAACTAAGATAGTGAATGAAAATCAACAACATATATATATAATATAATACAAAAAACTACTATGCTTATGATTAAGAATAGTAACGTTTCAGATACAACCCATTTCGGGGCTGTGCCAACAGAATTCCATCATAATCCACCAACTCGTAGGCACCCTTAGCAATAACTCTTTTGAAAATATAGGGGCCATGCCATAATGGCTCAAATTTTCTTGTACCTATTACATCAGCTTATTGATCATAAATAAGGACCAAGTCGCCTCTGAGAAAATGCGAGGCTGGAAATTTTTGTTGCATTTGCGCCTTTATATGTCTCTTATGCGCTTCGTTGGCCAATTGGACTTCATGACGCATTTCATTAAGATGGATGAGGTTAAAAAGTTGTGCTTCTTCTTCTGAGGTGTCAGGTAAAAAGTAGATTGTGAGTTTTAACGATGGTGTTTCACATTGGATTGACAAGATATCTTCCATACCATACACCAATTGAAAGGGGGTAAATCCAATTGCATTTCTTACAGATGTTCAGTATGCCCACAAGGTCAAGTATAGGATCAAATGCTAGAGTCTTTTACAAACTCTTATCATTCGTTGAAGCATACGTTTAAGAATGTTGTTGATAGCTTCAACTTGTCTATTTGATTATGGATAATAAGGAGTAGAATTATCATGTGACAATCCTAACTTGGCAGTTAATTCAGTCATCATATGGTTACGAAAATGCTTCCCATGATCTGTGACTATAGCCTATGGGACCCCAAACCGTGCAATGAAATGATTAAAGAAAAATAATGCAGTTGCTTGTCCTCTGTTGTTGAATGTAGGCATCACTTCGGCCCATTTGGTAAAGTAGTCTACTGCGACAATAATATAACCGTGCCCCCTAACGAACGAGGGTTACAGGTCATGAAGTCAATACCACATTTCGAAAATGGTCCTACAAAGACAACAATATGCATTGGTGCTGGAGGTTTGTGGATTTTAAGATCAAATATCTGGCACGCATGAAAAATTTTGACCACGAGGATGCAGTCGCGAAATATGGTAGGCCAAAAGAAACCAGTGCGAAGAATCTTCTGCGTGGTAGCGTATCCAGACAAGTGTCCACCACAAGCCCCAGCATGACAATAATTTAAAACCTTTTTGGCCTCGTCATGAGTGAGGCACCTTCTTAAAATTGTATCGAGACCACAACGATAAAGTGTATCGCCGACGATCAGATAATCTTTGGCTTGGTATCGAATACGTCGTTGGTCAGAGTGGGAGGTATCAGGCCGAAAAGTCTGGGTCTAGAGATAAATGATAAAATCCCCATACCAAGGATCATATGATCCGATCATAAATAGAGACTCGTCATGAATAGATGGTTCCGATGTAGTAGCAGTAATATCAGAGGTAAGGTCACAGAGAAGCTCAGCCAAAAACTAAATACTTCTTTGACTTGGATTTGATGAATTCCAAATAAAATTCCTGCAAAATGACAATCCATTTTGAATATTTTCCCCCCAGCAATTGACGTGATAATATATAAGTCATCGGGTTGCAATCCGAAATGATAATGGTCTTTCAAAACAAGATATAGTGGCGAAATATTTGGACATCTTGAACAGCTACCAAGACAAGCTTTTCTACGTATGAATACTTTACTTCCATATCATTGAGATTATGACTCAAATAATAGATCAGATGTTCTATCCCATTTTCTACTTGGACCAATACCATAGCAATGGCCGTATTAGCCACGGCGATATATAAGAAATAATCACTTTGATAATTAGGGAGATACATTAATGACGCTCGTAGAAGAGTATCCTTGACAGCATCAAAGGAAGCTTACGCAATTTGGTCCCAATGGAAGGGAATCCCCTTTTTCAAAAGTCGAGTAAATCCTTTAGCCATTTCGGCGTAGTTTAGTATGAACCTCCTTAGGAAGTTAGACTTTCCTTGAATTTTTTGTATCTGAAGTAAATTTGATGGCACATGCAAATCAAGAATGGCCTGGACATTCAATGGGTCTATTCGAATTCCTTATTTTGAGATGATGAATCCAAGAAAACGACTAGAAAAAACACAAAACACAAATTTATGTGGATTGAGGCATATTTTGCAGTGTCGGCAAAGTAAAAATATGGCTGTCATATGCATCGGGTGATCAGTCTAATTTCGTGAATGCGCAGGTAAATCGTCTAGATAGGGTTGAACAATGTGCTTGATGTCATTGAAATCATAATCCATTTCTCTCTGAAAGTGGCCCTAGTGTTCTTTAAACCAAACATTAGTTTCCGATAAGAGAATGTGCCCCAGTGGCAGATGAATGTTGTCTTATATTAATCCTCTCAGTGGATATTGATTTGATTGTAGCCGGAAACTCCATCCATGAATGAAAATATTTCGTATCCAGCACAATTGTCAATAACCTGTTCGATAAAGGGAGTAGGATAGTTCTCTTCTGGACAAGCAAGATTGGCATCCCGATAATCGATGCACACTCTAGTGGTTCCTTGTTTTTTCGTCACAGGAATGATGTTGGAAACCTACTCAGTTAGCGAAATAGGGTAAATGAAACCAGCATGCAAAAAAAATCAACTTCTTCTTTAATGGCAGCGGCCTTCTTCGGATGAATAGGATGAAGGCGTTGACGTACCGGCTTGACATCATGGTACATATTAATAGTGTGTTCAACGATACTAGTATCTATGCCTGGCATTTCCTTGTAAGACCAAGAAAATACATCATGAAATTCATGAAAGAGAGAGAGATATGTTTCAAGTTCTGATGGAGAACAAGATATTCCGACATGAATATTTTCTACAATGCCAGGTTTGGTCAAAATATCGATAGAAATGGTTTCTTCAATATTTGAAAAATTTTGCTCGAAATCAATTGCATTAATAGGTAAATAATTCAAAAAGAAATTTTTGATTGATGGGTGATATAGTTCACTAAGATTATTTTCTTCATAATCAGGAAGATGGGAACGATGATGATAATCTTCCCATGGTTCTCCTTCCGACATCATGGTTTCCAAAATATTCTCATTTTTCAAGAAAGTTGAGGAAAAAGGATCAAATGGAGTACCAAAATCTAAGGAATGATCAACCCAAACAACCGGTGACGATGATTTCGCATTCGCCGCCCAAGCCAGATAGATTGATTGCTATGCCAGCTCAATAGGGCTTGGCGGTAGAAACTCATCCAATGTAACAATTTTAGAATCACTCGTACTCTTCCTTAAGCCAGATGGAGTGGAAGAGATCATGTAGCAGGTCTCTATACTTGCAATATATGTCGATGTTGTGGGCGGCAGTAATGAAAAGGTTCCCATGAGAGTGGAATCCTTTAAGAGTACTACACCAATTTTCTAAAGTGTGAGTTGGGGTGCATGAACGAACGGAACACTTCCAGTTACCTGTGAAGCAGAGGCAAAGAAGGATAGTTGATTGATGACTGTGATGGCACCTTTATATGGAAATGTGATCATTCTAAAATATGTAGAAACAATTGCAGTCATAGCATATACCCATGGCCTTCCAAGTAGAATATTTTAGTCAAGGGGTCTTTCAACGACCTCAACGTCAACATTCATTATTTTTCCCCCTAGTTCAATATGCAGGTTATTAATAATACCACAAGGCTTATATGTACGTCCGTCAAAAGCCTTCAACGTCATTAATGATTGAGATAGGCGCAACGAGCCAAGTGACTTCCAATAGTTTAGAGACATAACGCATGTAGATACTCTCTCATCAATAATAGTACAATGAACAAGGTGATTGAGAACATTTACTTGTATGGATAATGCCAATTCTACTAGTAATTGCGGCGCATAGCCCCGTATGATTAAAGACTATGAGATTAGAATCAGTCGGATCAATTCCACCAATAGCTGACAACAAAGCCTGTTTTGGGCAGGGACAATTTTATAATACCTCAAGAGATGACATAGTTGAATGGGATTGAGCCAAGTCTTCGACTATATTATAATTTTTAGCAACTCTTACTTGAGGATTATATGTCGATTTATGATTGAATCCCTTCGGTGGCTTGATTTTCAATTCAAGAATAGTAGTAGGCAGTACTGATTCCGTAGACAGATTCGTGGTCGAGGTAGTAGGTTGATAAGTGGCCTGAATACCATAATATTTATTACGTGTTGACACCAAAATATTTTTTGATGGCTTTGTGACAGATAGCAAAATCACTTGGGAACTAAATCTGGATCTGTAGCAACCAAATTTGTGTCCGGATTTGAAAACGGATCCGTCAACATAGCTGACACATGTGAAGTCTTAACCATTTTTTAGACTTCAGTGCGGTGAGTAAAATCCCGAACAAAGTGTTCCTCATTACATATTATGCATGGATAACAAGGTTTCCTATTTCTAGACGATTGATCAGATTATATTTCCTGCGGGTTAGAAGTTTTCTTTTTCTTTGATTTCCCTTTTTTCTTACTTTCAGGTTGCTTGTCACTTTTTCCTTTGTTAAATGACACAAAATTGATTTCAGAAGAAGGTGCAGGATCAGATGCACTAGTATGATGTGCCCTTGTAATACCAATCAAATTGTCTCTAGCATGAGAATCTTTGGATGGAGGAGGAACAATATAATTATATCGCGACTCGTTAGGAATTTTTTCATAGAGCGTGCCAGATTGAGTATAAATCAAGTCTAAATATTGGGCACGAGAAATAACTTGATCTTCAGTGACGAAGTCACCCTTAGCCACATCCTCAGTTATATATGGTAACAGGGACTTAATGAACCACTCAGCAAGGAGATGATCAAGAACAAATGTCTTAACCATTCTACAACTACGATGCCACTCATGAATAGGATCAGAAATGTGAGTAGCATTAGTCTATTTAAAATTAGTCAAGAGTTCAGTTCCAGTTTCATATCTTATGGGTAACTAGAAGTGTGTCAAAAAGACAGTAGCTAGGGCAGTGAAATTATCAAAAGAAGCTCTAGGTAACTCAATGTACCATTTTGCAGCCGAACCAGTGAGCGTACATTGGAAAAGACGTAGCCGAATAGAGTCATCATTTAGGGATTTTGATGAACACCACAAATGATAAGTCATAAAATGAGTTGACAGGTCTTCCCCAGGGTTTCCATTGAACTTAGGAATATCCGAGGGTAATTTATGAGGTATCACCGACCACCAAGGAGCATAGTTGATTGGATCATTGGTGAGCCGATTTAAATCTGGTAACTCTAAAGTTGCAACAAAGGGAAATTGTCGATTAAGGTTAGGTTGAGCATAGCCAGGGTATGATGGAATTTCTTGGGCAACAGGCCTTTGAGCACCAGCATAAGGAATTTGTTGCTGGTAACCCAGATAGGGGTTGTTTTGATAAGAAAACGCTTTAGGATTCTATTGACCAAAACCTGGATACGATACTTGTTGAAATGAGGGTTGATACATTTGCTACTGAGGCTACCAAGGGGTCTATCCACCAATGTTATAACCCAAATTAGAATAATTTTGATTCGGTTGAGGATAGGTATAACCTGGTTGTGGCTGTGGCATCCCATAATATGGTAATCCATCTTGTGAATAAATTATTTCGGGTACATATTGTTTTTGTAAATTAGCCGAAGGAGTTGGAGTCTGAGGGCCCAATACTTGAGGGTACTGAGTTGAAGGACTCGCCTGAAATGGTTGTTGTACAACAGTTTGAGTCTATAACAAGGGTAAAGATTTATTAACAAGTGGAATTGATGTGGGTGCAATATTTTGAAGCAGTTGATACAAGTGTACAACCATTTGTGGTTGGATAGGCAGAGTGGGCTGCCATTGATAAACATTCATTTCAACATTAGGTTGACCAAAATATGACAGAGTACTATCAAAGTGGGTGACCAAAGGTTGCCCCCCAACATGAGGAGGAGAATAAGATGGAAAATATTTTTCTCCAAATGGAGGGAGTCCAATTGATATGGTACTGGATGGAATAGACCCAAAAGGACCAACTTGATATTTCCATGATGATGGATATAAAGGATCAAGCCGTTCAGTACTCACTATAGTTTTACTAGTTAGAATACTAGATGATGACATTGATGAATTCCATGGGTTTGAAGATGCACCAAAGAAAATTCTAGATAAAGATTTATAACCTGATGGGACCAAAGGGCCTCCATGAAAATATGACTCTAGTGAAGTTGTGAACATCAACAGGGTAGCGAGAGTAGGTGTTGACGCAATTGGAATAGATGATCCAACCGAAGATGTTGGTTCAGGCATAGTTTCTTGACCAAATGTATACCTTTTTGAATCAACAGGAATTTGAATAGGAACAGGATCAACAAAAGTAGAGGATGGTGATTGAGTAAAAGACTTGTACAGGTAAAGATCCTCCCCAAAATGGGTTGGAGTTAAAGGTGTCCCGTCTTGTGGCATTTCTTCAATCGAAATTAAACCAAGTGGAAGGATTTCATCGTCAAGCCCAAAGTACATTTCAGGAGGTTGGCTGCGTGATATGGGAGACTCAATGGCTACAATATATTGTGGGGCGACTGATACAGGAACAACTTCCAGTTGTTCATCTTCGGGATGCAGATGTTCTGGAAAAAAAGAGACAAGATCTAGATAAACTTCCAGTTGAACAATGTCAGGTTCGGGAGGTATGGTCTCACTGATTAGATGTATCATGACCACGAGTAGCTGTGAGGACTCCATCTCAACAACAGTAGATGAACCAGGATTTGTAGAAACAACTTGTGCCGACTCTGGTATATGGGAAGATGATGCTTCACCAGAGGTACTGATAGTACTAGTTTTGATAGAGCGATGTCGCCTTCGCCGCCCAGAAGTAACTTCCAGTGGTAAAGGTGGTTTCAATGAAAGTCTACGTGAACGATGGGGAAAGGGATTTTCTTCTTCCATGATGACTGATTTATTTTATGACCAAAAATAAATAACCAAAATAAAAGGGTAATTCTAGGCAAAAGGTTTACCAAGAAACTCTGAAATGCAAAATACCTCCTAGAGAACCAAGAAGTACGAGCAGGCAATCTCCCCGAATGTTGTGTTCGGTGTATCACAATTTACAAGGCAGCCGACTCGATTCACTATGGATGGATAGCAACCTAAATTTTTCCTCCCAAATATAGTTGAAGGTGTGGACGCCCAAGTTCGTATTAGCATTGTCTAATGCAAAACCACACAGTGAGAGCACCCCTTTATACTTCTCGTACTATAACACCGCCCGATATACCTGAAGGTACATGGACGAGCTACGATATACTTACGTACGTGGAGTGAGGTATCACACTTGGAATGTATTGTAGACAATTAACGACAGTTGCTATGTTTTACGATGTCGGAACACATATCTAGCCTAGACCTTCTAAATGTTATCATTATGGTTCCAATTCTTTGTTAGGTAAATTAATGTAAATTTTAAGTTGATCTTGTTTATAAATTTTCCTTTCAAGGTTCATAGCGATGATGTGATGGAAATTCCTAAAATGCAAACTAAAATGATAAGCAAACTTTTCAATGAAAATCTTAGCTACTAAAGTGAAAGAGAAATTAGTTTTGAGAGCAAACAACAAAGAGCACAAACTAATATGTAGCTTTCCTAATTTGTTCCTATGAAAAACACACAATCCACTACATGAAAATGTAGGTTTTTATTTTCAGTCCCTTTAATGTGAATGAAAAAAGGAAACTATATGCATCAAATCAACAAAAACAAATGCTTTCTTCTTTGAAAAACAATGAATTTAACAACAATTTCTCTTTTAGGAAAAACGAAGAATGGAACTACAATTTTTCCTATAGGAAACGAAGAATTTAACGAAAATTTTCTTTACGAAAACAAATGGATCTAATGTAGAAATAAAAATACTTTGAATTTGATTTGTCAATGATAAAGAAAAACACTTAAAGTGACATTGAACAAACTTACTTTTCAAAGGAGGAAGATTCAGGTAAATTCACTGGTCTCTATGAGGCATCAAACAGTTGAAAACACATCAAACAAAAAGCTAAAAGTGAAGGTAATGACAAATTCAAAGGGAATTTGGTTGGCTTATGGAGCAATGCAGTCTCTAAGGGAGACAGTGTGTTGCAAAGCACCCCTAAGTGGGAGACAATGATATGCAAGGCACTGTGTCTTGACCAACGGTGCGTTGGGCACAACAGAGAAAAAAACTCAAGCTATTGACACACTTATAATGAAATTCTTAGTTTCAAAATCATAATAATTCAGAGTATATGCTACTGGGTGGATTAGTAGAGGAAAAATACACCAAGGATGAAGGTAAACTCCCCAGCGGCGTCGCCAATTTGTTATGCAGAATTATGGATTACATAAAAAACACATTCCCTAAATGTGATGTTATGAATTTAGTACAAGAGATAAAATACTTTGCAGATACTTTTCCTAAGAGTAAATAGACTCACAGAAATATGAAGAAACTTACTTGGAGTCCAAGCGCTTCCTATTCTCCCTTATGTCACTCTTTTTGTAGCTTCCAATCCAAGCTTGATCGCCAGACTAGTTCCTGCAAGTATAAACAATAAAAAGAAAAGAGATTGAAAAATACAGATGGCTATTCACTTTAATCAGTTAAATCAATAAAACATGAAACATATACATCAGCTAAGAATCCATAATATGAAAGATAGAATCTTATACAGATACATATTTGGGAAAGTAAGCAGCAATCTTTATTAATGTATAGAAGGGGAGCTACAACCAGCAATTGATATGATGTCACCTACTCCAACATCATCCCAGCCTCATCATAATGAACATCTCTCCAGAAGCATATCACTCAAATCAAACCCTCAATTGAGATTCCAACAGCATTTCTCTACCAAATTTCTTCCTTCTCAAGCACTAGGATCTGTGCTCAATTTATAAAACAGCTGAAGGTAGTTCCACAACCAATGACCTTCTAATAATAGGCAAGACATTTTTCCCAACTCAGAGGTGTTGAATGGACACATGGATTCGAAGTTTGAAAAATATGCACTCTTCTAGAAGGCCCTGGCCATGTGGAGATTCCGGAACAATGAGAATTTGGCTCCCAATTGACCAATGCACCCTTGAGTGTCGGGAAGTGATTGGCAGAGCACCCTTGAATGGAGGTAATTGCATATGCAAAGCATTTAGTCCCTTGAGAGACTGCGTTGGTGAGATCATAGGTGATATAACATGTACTTCAAATCTTGCAAACCTTCCAATGGAAGTCATGGATGATTTGTTCTTGTTCTTTGTCTTAGGGCATGTAGCAACTGAAATGATAGGGGATGATTGACCCTATTCATTGGTTTTGGGGATGATGTCCGGTTTAACCAGGCCATTGGGAATGGTGCCCAAATTGACCTATAACACTAACCATAGAGATAAGTGTGGTTTAATTAATGGTTAAACGCAGTTTAGTGGAGGTTTAGCGCTAATGGCGTGTTTAAACAAATCCATATTAACAAATGGATTAGCGCAAGTTAAACACAGGTTATGGGTTAATTAAACGTGG
Organism: Pinus albicaulis; assembly: GCA_034641835.2. Classification (NCBI taxonomy): domain Eukaryota; kingdom Viridiplantae; phylum Streptophyta; class Pinopsida; order Pinales; family Pinaceae; genus Pinus; species Pinus albicaulis. The sequence continues at coordinate 602,847,250 of CM076583.1, forward strand.
GTTAGTGTTTAATTCCATGCATTTACGTTGGACTCTGCCATGGGTTATGACCATAGGTCATATGGACTGTGCATTGGGGCTGGCCCCAATTTCCTTCTGCCACAAACCATTGGAAAATTCAAATAGAACTTAACTCTGTCATATAACAACAACTAACAGAAAGTGGAGTTGGTAAAATATCGCACTAGTTGAGGGGAGGTCATGAGGTCGAACCCCGGCGCCTCCATAAAAAAAATTCCCCAAAAATTATACAATGCATTTCGACCTTGGCGGGCACATGGCGCCCTCCAGGCTTGCCACATGTTATGACCTCATTGGTCCAGCCCAAACCAACCAAAAAATGCCAAATCACCAACCAATCTAGAAATGACACTTGTTAGCAGCTCACTGGTCCACCTAGGGGGAATATACTGGTAATATGAATATTCCTTTTGCTGACTGGGTTGTACGGATTCTTAGTCAGCATCCCTGTCACCAAATTTTGCATGATTGTGCAATCGAACAGATCGCTCTAACTTTCTCATACAAACTCTGTTTTGAGCGAAATGAAGTGCAACGAAATCAGGAAGATGATACCTATACGGTCATTCATTTTCTGAGCGATTCTGAGCACTTTCATTTTTTTAGAAAAAAAAAATCTCCCAATTCAGTTTCTGATCAACGATGGATAAATTTGTTGATAATTTGGCCCCTCCTAGAAGTGAACCGCAACCTCAGGTGAGGAATCTGAATTTAAGAAGACCTAAGGACCTCAAACCATCAAAGAGAGAAAAAAGGTCCTGAAGAGGAGAAGGATATTAGGCCTCCTTTTCTGGAATTTTTTTTTTATGAAGATTCAACTAAAGAAATGGATCAACAAAAAAATATTTTTGATGATAAGGAAAGCAAGTGTTCACAACCAAGGAAGAGCATATGATAATTCGGTTGAGTCTTTAGGAGTGAAAGCCAGTATTTATATGTGTGATTCATAAGTTTACCAGTAGGGTTATAATAACACAGTGGCATATTTTCAAAAGAAATATAACCTTAGAGCCTTAACTATCCCAATTATATATCCACCACAAAAAAAAATAGCAAGAGAACAACATGTTGAAACAATAAAGGAGATACTTAAAAGATCGAAACAGCATAAAAAAGACATTCCAAAAAGGGAAGAGGAAGCCAATAAATATTCCAAAGAGCTGGAGAAAACGCATACATACTTCAATTTGGAGAGTAAAATTGGTAAATTGAAAATTCCTATCCCTTTTTCTGGACTATTGAAAAATTAACAGTATAGGAAATGAATATTTTCAATGGTTAAAAGTTCTTAAAATGATCAGATAAATATTAATTCACATGATTCTCTCAATTCGGATGATGATGCTCCTGAGTTTGTTTTTGGTCGCCATGTAACTAGTGTGAATGATGGTTTCCCTCCTTTTTATGTTAGTCTAAATGTTCATGATATGATCCTTCATAATGCAATGTTGGATTATGGAGCATCACACAATTTGATGCCCAAACCGTTGGATGGGGCAATCCTTCCTGCTCATCTAAGGCATTTATCATGTCAATGTCAAGGGCCTGCAAGTTTGATTCAGCCATTAACTGGGCCAGGACTTGACCTTTGATCAGCTTGGTAGGTTTTATTTCAAGGTCATATTCCAAGATTGTAGCAATCCATTTGCCCCTCTTCCCATCAGGGTCCTGGGACAAGATATCTTTGACCACTATATTCGGCACATAAGCAATGGTGTGAGAATGTAGAATGTACACCCTAAAGTCTTTTAAGGCCTTAATCAGGGCATAGGCCTGCTTTTCCATAATGTTGTACTTTAAGGGTGCATCTCTTAGGGCCTTACTGAAGAAGGAAATTGGCTTTTCATTACCTTCTGAATTTTTCTGCAGTAAGACTGCAGCCACGGTATGCTGGGAGGTAAATGAAAAGATCAGAAAATATTTCGAGAAATCTGGGCTAATCAGAACATGAGCCTGAGTGAGTGCAATTTTTACGGATTCGAAATATTGTTTAGCTCCAACAGTCCATTTAACTCCTACACCTTTCTTCAGCATGTTAGTCATAGTCCTAAGGTGTTTAGCTAGATTGGGAATAAATCTCCTCAGGAAATTGATCTTCCCAATGAAGGACTGTAGTTCTTTGATGTTTCTCGGGTGTGTGATTTGAAGTATCCCCTCAACTCTCTGTGGGTCTATCCTAATCCCTTTCTCAGATATAATGTGGCCCATAAGTTTTCCTTCTTGCAGCCCAAAAACAGTTTTCTTAGGATTTAGTGACAGACCATACCTTCTACATTTTTCAAAAACTTTCCTCAGATGTTTCAGGTGTTCTTCTTCGGTTTTGGAAAAGACAGTCAAGTCATCCAAGTAGATAACTATGAAGTGTCCTATCTCATCTGAGAAAGCTATATCCATCGCTCTCTAGAAGGTTGCTCCAGCATTCATCAACCCAAAAGGCATCTTCACATACATAAAGGTGCCCCATGGGGTGGTAAAGGCTATTTTGAGTTGATCTTCTAGGAGTACTAAGACCTGATTGTATCCAGAAAAACCGTCAAGCAGGGAGATTCTCTTAGAGCCTACTACCCTTTGTAATATATGTTCCATTCTAGGCAAGGGGTAGTTTTCTTTTAATGAGGCCCTGTTGAGATTTCTGAATTCTATGCATAGTCTGATCTCCCCTGTCTTCTTTCTCACAGCCACTAGGTTTGATACCCAATTAGAGAACCTCACAAGGACAATTATACCTGCGTCATACATCTTTTTAATTTCTTTTTCAACAACAGGCAATTGTTTTGGATTTATTCTTCGAAGTTTTTGTCTGAAAGGCTTCTGATTTTCCTTCAGGGGTATCTTGTGTTGTATGATGTTGGTGTCATAGGCCTTTAAGTCTTCATAGCTCCATGCAAACACATCAATGAATTCCCTAAACATGTCAATGTATTTCTTCTTCATGTTTATAGGTATAAACTTAGCCATTTTGATAATTTTGGGTTTATCTTCAGTGCCTATGTTGCATTCTTCAACATCAGAGTCTGCATGTTCTATAGTGGGCTTCTTTGCTACATCATCGAAGTCAAATAGGTCCTCTAAGGGTGCTAGGCCTCTGGGTATGTTCTTGTCTTTGGCCTGCAGCACTTCTACTTCTTCACCATCTGCGTTTTCACATTTTTTGGTTGCACTTCCAGTTTCTTCAGAAAGGGCGTTCATTTCTATGTTACAGGGTGTTGCTTTTTCATCTAGGGGGTCCTCACTTGGGCAGCTGTCATCAGATTTTGAGTCTGAATCAGAAAATTCAAACTCGTTTCTGCCCACCAGGAAATCTTCAATCTGTTTGTCTCCTTCAAATACCTGCCAGTATTTTACGTTGTCTGGCACTGCAGGTCAGAATTTGGTCTGAATGATGAGTTGTTGGTCAGCTGGATTCTTAGGATACGAACTAGCTAGACAAGCCAATCCATTTGCAATGAAATTTTTACCCCTAGGGAAAAACACCAACTCATATTCCATAAATTTTTTCAGTATATCCATGGCATCATTCCTGTATGCCCTGAGCCTGGGGTGTTTTGTTGCGTATTCACCATTCACTTGTTTTATGACTAACTCTGAGTCTCCTCATACAACTATCCTATGGGCTCCTAATTTTTTTAAGAGATTCAGGCCAAGGATAAGAGCTTCATATTCTGCAATATTGTTTGTACATTTGAAGTGCAGATTTAGAGCATGGCTCTCAGCGTGTTCACTCTCTGTGTTACGTAACCACATCCCTGCTCCAGCAGTTTTCCTAGTACAAGACCCATCGAAATTCATTTCCCATAGGGGTTCATCATTATGTTGCGTTACAGGGTCTGTACTAAGCTGTGGGTTGTTTTTTTCTTCATGACATGCATGGAGTTCAGAGAGTTGGCTATCTTGCTGTTTATGTTCTATTTCCATTGCTGGTTCCCTCAGAGTTTCATTTTCACTACCCTGCCCATGGTTTTCTTCATCGTATTCCTCCAGGGTAGCCATTATGCTAAAGTCCATGGGCTCTGCGCCCTTGCTTGGATCTCTGCATTGCGATTCTGGCTCTCCTAAGTATTGGTCGTTATAAATAATGAAAGAATCCAGGTCTGTGTGTACAAAGTATAATGGTGAATTTTCCGGTTTCTCGGGGCTACTGACCAGGAATTTCATTTGAGCTTCTCTATACAGTCTTCTAAGTTGGCCAAATATAGGGATAGTGGCATATGAGCCATCCATTTGCATCGTTCCTTGCAGCTTGGCTCCCCATGATCTAGATAATAACATTCCATACTTGGGTGGCACATCTGCCACCACAACATCCATGACCATACACTTAGCAGGAATCTGGGTGAGGCTTACACACAAGTCTTTGATCAAACCTAGGCATTTCACTCTGCTAGAGTCAAACGAATACAAATATTTGTACGGGCGGGTTATCTCTAGGCCTAATTTTTCCATCACCACCTTAGGCATTAGATTGTGTGATGCCCCAGAATCATGCATGGCATTGTGAAGTATTTTGTCATGAATGTTGAGACTGATATAAAAAGGTGGAACTACCCCTTCCTGAAACTTTCCCTCAATCTTTGGACCAAACAGGAGGGCAGGTTGATCATCACTCAAATTCACAGTGCGTTGTTTTCCCCTAGACTCAACGCTTTCAAAATTTGGCCTTTATATACATTCTGAGTGGCCAGCTCAGAGAGCGGGACAGAGATTTTGATTTTTGCGATCTCACTTTCCAAATTGAAAGTGGACTGACTCTTGGAAATGCTTGACTCTGTTTTATTTGCTACTACCTTAGTGGCTGAATCAGTTTGTGATTTCTCACTATGTATAGGGTTGGTGGCAGTTTTATCAAGAGCACTAACCGCAGTGTCAGTGCTACTAGCTGGTTGGCTTTGTTTTTCAACGTTTTGGTTGTCTTTTTCTTTGTTTTTCCCAGAACTTTCAGCTGCTGATTTGCTATTTACAGCAGATGCTTTAGAAGTTTTATCAGGTATTTTCTTGATGGTAACCTCAGGAGTCTCAGTTTTGGAATTTTCTTGGTTCTTTTTTCTCCTGAGTTCATATTGTTCTCTGACCTGCATCATGGCATTTTCAAATCATAATCTGTAATCTTCAGTTTCGAACCACTCCTCCTCCCAGTATGAAGGTGAGGGCTGATCTTCCCCTGCATCACAGTTAAGGACTGAGTCTTATGTTTCAAACATGTTTATCGTATTCCCCTCAAACTCTTCTATGATTCCCTCATCTTCATCGAGAAATTTTTCCTGGAATGGGGGAATTACTTGTTGGTCTGACTCTCTTTATCTGTTGGGAGTGGCATTGTTGTTCCTTCTAGAGTTTTGGTTCTGGTTTTGATTTATGTTTTGGTTGTTGACAGTGACAACCATTCTCTTCATCATTTTTTGTAGCTCTTCCATGTTTTTAGACAATTTGTCATAGTTTGGATCAGATGTGGAGGCTACATTGTCATCCCTATATGTTACCCTCTTCTCAGACCTCAGTCTTGCTCTTTTCTCAATCAGGTTTACCTCTATGTTCACTGCTCCTTTCTGCATGTCCTCCAACGTGGTGTACTCTTTATCCCTAAGCTCATAGACCATGTCAGCATCAAACCCATCAGGGTATTTTGCTAGGGCCATACCTTGTGGAGGTTTCATATGTGGAGGGAGAGCATTGTAGATGTTGTTGAATCTAGTGGTGTAATCATGGACACTCTCCCCTGCATTCCTTTTAAGGCTCATGTATTCTGCTAGGAGTTGGCGAGGATTTGCCCTAGTTTCCCATTTGTTTATGAAGGTCTGATATAATGCAGGGAGATCTTGGATACTGCCGGGAGGTAAGCTTTTAAACCATTTCTTTACATCACCCCCTAAGCTTTGGGCAAAGATTCTCATTTTGATTGTTTCGTCATTAATTTCCATGTAGTCAAAAGAATCCTCCATTTTATCTACATGTTGCTGAGTTGTTATGGACTCTTTTGCAGTGAAGTGTGGGATCTTTGATTGATAATCATTTGGTAAGGGTAACAAGGGCTGGGGTAATACTAAGGGAGCATACCAGGCTGCCATGATGATATTCTGATGAGGTAAAGGATTTATTTGAGCATCCAGTATATGGATGACAGGGATATTAGGACAAGCAGGAGTTTTTTGAGCAGATTTAGGGTGAGAGAGCCCCAAGTTTTGAATGAAGTGGATATCAGGTGGTGTAGATGGAGGGGTTCCTCTGTCCCTAGCGTGTTGACCACTATGAGATGGTGAACTGTGAAGCTCGAGGTCTGGCTGGTCTAGATGGCTGAATGACCTAGTTCTTGGTAAACTGTTTGGAGGGTCTAGGTCAGGGAGGAAATTTGATAGATATGTTAGGTCTTCTGGTGCAGAATTAGCTCTATGGATGTGACTGGAAATAGTTGGTCTTTTAGGTGTAGGAGCTCCCTTGAGGATACTCTCCGGATTGTCAACTATTTCAGGTGGGTCAGGGTTAAGATAAGCTCTCGTGTGAATGGTCCTAAAAGCCAGAATGTTGTTTCCTAGCCCAGCAGCTTGACCCTACTTGTTACTTCTGTTGTGGTTAATGTTGTTTCAAAGGCTGGTCTCCCAATGGAGTCTAATGTGAAACCAAGACAATCAGCAAGCCTAGTAATCACCAGTGGAGTCTTTTCATTTAGGAATAATGGAGTCGCCAGGTGGAGGGTTTTTGGGTATGTCTAAGGGGTTACACTGTCCACCACAGTGCTCAGACACTATCACCTTTCAGGAATCTCCTCAAAAACAGCAAATTCCAACCAGAGATTAACTGGGAGGGAATTTACCAGATATGTCACCTCCGAAGAGGGTGAGATCCGGAGGCTTCCTGGCCCTTTCAAGACTCTGTATAAGAGTATGATGGACACTCAACAATGGTGGTCGATTCAAGAAAGGAGTGACTCACTGCCAACCTAACCAGAGATCTAGGCTTTCTGAGGCTTTAAAAATGTTTAGGGTGAAATGCACTCAGATGTCCCTAGCGGAGTCGTCATTATGTTGGGGTTCCCATGTTTTGGCCAGGTTGACAAGACCAAAAGATGAGGCAACATAGAACCACTTTTAGACCTTAGTATCTAGCCCTCCTAGGTCCAGAGAGGGATCTCTCTATATGAGTCAAAAGGATATGTCTTTGAGACTCTGGTTCGAGATATTAGGCTAGTTATAGGCGCAGGGTTTGTTTGTTTGATTGTTTAGGTTTGGTTGTTGGGAATCAGGAAAGAAGGGTCCAATATAAGACAAGGATGAGCAAAGATGAAACTAGGAAAAGATAGATAACTCAGGGAACATCAGGGCCATTGGGAAATGGAGTCAAGAAAGGGTTTACTTGTGTTCAATGTGCAAGCTTTCAATTGGGCTAGTTATCTAGAGCATTTGGATCTTAAAGATGGTTGATGGAATGGAACATTAAGGACTGAAAATGAGTGAGGGGGAACCAACCAATCCTGTCTATAGATCAGGTCAGAGGTCATTTAACTCCAGACCTGCTTGGAAAAAATTAGAGGCAGGACAAGGGATCTTAGAAAGGCTCAATTGAGATGGAAAGATCCTAGTGAGGCAAAGACAGGGTTCTAGACCTCCCAGTGTTCTCAACTCATCCAACTAAATCCAAACAAGAACATCTAAACATAGATTTCATTAATTCATACATCAGAGAGCAGGCAATGACATCCACTACGCTGGTTAAATCAATTGAAATCAATATTCAGACACACATATAAGAAGAAAACATAAAACGTTGGGAGAGCAGCAACATAAGGTACCTAACAAGGGTAAATCTTATGCCAAACTTCTGATGCGAGCCTGAAGAAATGGAATGAAATGAAATAAAACACAGAGATAGGAAAACATCACCAGCTACTTTAGATCAGGATCCAAAGAAACGTGCTTGTCATATTAAAAACAATACCAATCAGGTACAACATTTCCCACATCTTGAACATTCAGTCTGAATACATCAAATCTCAACCTATCTTACAATATTACACAGAGAACTTGTCTCAAGAGGAAAATACTTTCATTTCTCTGATATCCAATCAACAACCCTTACAATAATTTATTTATGTGTTTTTATAGCGGAGGATGAACAGAAGATTGACTGAGGAGGTAGGTGAGCACTAAATGTAACATTAAACACAGAAAAGAATAGAGGGCCGAAACCCATCCTATTTTAAATCTCTGCATTTATCCCTGGTATGGCTTAGGCGTTCTTACTGCAGTACTGTGTGGTACATGTGGTGAAATAATGGAAATAAAATAAGAAACAGTGAAATCTGCCCTACTTGTGCAACAAATGCTTCTGATCCTGTAGGACTGTTATCAGGGTAGGAAACTTCAGGGACACAATGCATAATCAAAACCACATGGGCGTTTTGTCCTCAGATGAAGAAAAACATACTGCTGCTGTAGAAAAAACCCTGGTGGTACGGCCTCCCGTGCATTTAATCTCTGAGAGGTCCTCAGGGTCTTCAATTTTGTACCTTTGCCTTCTAAAAATCCCTGAAGAAGCTCAAAAGTCTTCTATTTCTTGCCTCGAGCTCTCTACTATTCCTGTACTGTCTCTTCCTGTGCAATTCGAGCTTCAATGGCGCCAGAGGGTTGGTAGAGTTTTAAACTCTGTCCTTTGATAAATTTATGGCGCAAACACCCCTGCATACGCTTCCTGTAACATCGGGCTATGAATACAGCCTCTGCACATGATCGTCATCAATCCCTCTGTCGTTGTAACAGAGATCGTGCATCATGGTGGTCATTAACCATTTGCAACCCTGCAAAACATGAAATTTGTGAAGAAAACAATGGATGGGGGGTGATGGATGCAGCGGGATGATGAGAATGGATGCACAGATTGGTGACATGGCAGAATGATGCGAGGTTACGGTGAAATATTCATGGTGTGGAGAAAGGTGGCAGAGTGAAGTCGCAGGCAGAAAAAATGAAATTCAACGAAAAAAATTGAAAATGGCCCCTTTGGACGGATAAATATGAATGGACGGGGAGACTATACGGCGGGTGCATGTGGAGATGATGTGGCGGGACCGGGGACAGTGAAAAAGTCAATGACGGGCAGACGAACTGGGACCGTCAATCGTGGCGGAGATCAACAGCGAAGGACGACGGACGGCGGGCCAGGGCATAGGTTATTGCGTGCGCAATTGGATTAAGCATCGTGCATCTTCGACGAGCGATAGCCGTCGGATGGCCCGCTCCAGATCAGACGATCTTCGGCAATTTCGCTGGGCATCTGTGTCCGAACAATAACGTGCGGGGGATGGAGTTAACAGGCGGAAACGACAGTTTTGAAATCGTACAGGAGGACAGGTGTCGAAAGGTGTATGGAATCGCTAGCCGTCGGGGAAAAACCGCCTACCGCCCAAAGGCGGTGTGATGAAAACAACGTGGTTTATGAACAGTGCGGTGGGGACCACAGGGCGGATGGGCTCCGCACCATCGATCTACAGATTTAAATAGATGGTGGAGATGGACTGCGGGGGGCCAAGGCGCATGGACCCGAGGCTGTTGGAGTGACCCCCCACAGTGAATGACAGCCATTAGATTAGGACTTCACACATCCCGAGGAGTCAACTGCGGGGGGTATCATGGTTTGACCCTACGGATAGAGGAGACCTCCGCGAGGGTAAGCGCTTCGGTCATGGCGTCGGGACGCATGGAAGAAAAGGGGCGGGGGCTATCAGAAAGGCGCTTGGGCCTATTGTAAGGTCGGGAGTGGGTTTTTATCTCATTTTTAATGAAATTAAAGGCTAAAAGGGGTAACGATAGAGGTGGAGAGGGGAAATAAACCCTCCAAAGTGAATTTGAGAGATTTTAAAGGGATTTTTGAGGGGATTTTCAGGGATAAACAAGGGGAAACTTGGGGGAAGAAAAAGGGGACTTTGACCAAGGGGACAAGGGGAAAAAATATGGTATTTGCAAGGGTGTAAGGAGCAATGATGGGCCTCTCCAGGAGCAGAATTTCATAACCAGCGAGGTTTTAGATAGGAAATCAGCAGAGGGAAATTGTATAAGGCAAAGCACAGAGAGACTTCAAGGATGATGTGTCTTCAGGGGAGATGCATTCCTTGAAGGTCTCCAAAATGACATAGCCCCCAGCTTTCTTGTCAAGAATTTCATAGGGGGGCTAACACATTTCTTGTTCACTATTTTCCAACATGTCCGGTCCAATAAATACCATTTTAATTGTATCTCTCCAACAGATAGGAATATTCCAACTCCACCCATACAATGCCTCAAACAGACTCATTCTCAATGACTCCTGGAAACCATTGTTATAAGAAAAATCAACCAATGGAAGGCGCTCTTCCCATATCCTCTATTGGTGCATCACATACATTCTCAACACATCCTCTAATATCTTGTTGACCCTCTCTGTCTTTCCATCTATCTGTGGATGATAAGTTGTACTGAAGGACAAATTTGTACTTAATCCTGCAAACAACTCCTTCCATAACTTGGAAGTGAACCGCACATCCCCGTCTAACACAATATTCTTTATAACACCATGAAATCTGATCACATCCCTAATGAACACTTGTGCCACGTCACTAGTTGAATATGTATTCTTCACTGGAATGAAGTGTGCTACCTTAGTCAACATGTCCACAACAACCATGATGGAATCATTTTTTCTAGATTTCCTGGGAAAAACTGTGATGAAATCCATAGAAATCACCTCTCATTTCCACTATGGAATCATAATCGACTGTAGTAGTCCACCTAGATTCCTACACTCTACCTTTACCTGTTGAAAACCCAAACATATAGCTACAAACTTTTCCACATTCTTCTTCAGATTCAGCCAATAATAGAATTTATTTACTGTGTTCAATGTCTTATGATAGCATGAGTGACCTGAATATGGTTTCGCATGAAACTCCCTCAAGATCACCTTCCTGATCTCACTACTGTCTGGAACATATATCTTGTCTCTGAACCTTACTAATCCACCTGTTGTAAGACAATAGTCTACATTCTGTGCACCTATACTTGCACCTGTACATGCACCTGTACTACTACCTTCACCTATACATGTGCATGTACCACTACTTGTACCTGTACCTATATATGTACATGTACATGTACCTATACATGTACTATGTTTTAGCATGTGTCTAAGCTCCATGTACTTTACATCTTGCTGACCTTCCTGCAATATCTTATCTTGTAGATCTATCCCATAGGAACTCATAGCTGCTATATGATTCACTTGTATCTGTTTTTTAAGAGCATCTACAACCCTGTTCTCTTTACCTTTAATATACCAGATCTCAAAGTTGAACTCACTAATCATGGCCAACCATTTAGATTTCCTGGAATTCAGATTTGGTTGGTCAAATAGATACCTCAAACCAATGTCATCACACATCAATACAAACCTCTTGCCAATAATATAGTGTCTCCACATATTCAATGCATGGATGATCGTTTCTAGCTCAAGATCATGTGTCAGATAATTATTCCTGTGCTCATTTATTTTAAGTTACTCATAGCACACTACTTGTCCTTCCTGCATAAGGATTCCACCAAGTCCCCTCTTGCAAGCATTTTTACATACCACAAGCTCTTTGTTCAGATCTACAATCTTTAACACTTGACCATTTGTGAACAACAACTTCAATTGTTCAAAACTTGTTTCACATTCCTCTTTCCATTCAAATTTCTTACTTTTGTTTGCATTGACGTAATAGGATATGCAATGTGAGAGAAGTTCTTAGTGAACCTACTATAGTAGCCTGCTAACCTCATGAATGATCTTACATCTTCCACATTTCTAGGAGATTCCCACTCCATGATAGCTCTTATATTTTCTGCATCCACGGTTATGCCTTCCTTGGAAACCACATGTTCCAAGTAATGTACCTCAATCTGAAAGAAACTGCATTTGTTAATATTAGCATACAACTGATGCTCTTTTAGCAATCTCAATACTGTTTTTAAGTGTTCGACATGTTCTTCCTCATTTTCAGAATATACCAATATATCATCAATGAACACAATAACAAACTTGTCCAGACAAGAACACAACACACTATTCATCAAGCACATAAAGGTATTTGGAGCATTAGTCGAACCAAATGGAACTACAAAAAACTCATAATGTCCATACCTAGTACCGAAATTTGTCTTGTAAATATCCTCTTCCTTAATGCATACCTAATGATATCCAGATCTTAGATCAATCTTTGAGAACATTGTTGCTCCCTTCAACTGATCAAAAAAGTCATCAATCCTAGGAAATGGATACCTATTCTTGATGGTCACCTTGTTCAATTGTGTATAATAAATGCATAACCTGAGAGTTCCATCCTTCTTCTTCACAAACACTACTGGCACACCCCAAGGTGATACACTTGGCCTAATTTATCCCTTATCAAGCATTTCCTTCAATTCTAATAACTCTGGTGTGCTCATTCTGTAAGGTGCCTTATATGTTGGTGTTGCCCCTGTATCAACTCAATAGAAAAATATACCCCTCTATGAGGTGGAAACTCTGAAATATATGCGGGAAATACATCCTGAAACTATTGTACAATTGGGTACCTGCTCAAAACATATGCATCCTCAACTTCCTTACCTTCATCACTATAAATATGCACTGCAAATAACACACACCCTTTTATGTGACTACACTTCACCTGCATAGTTTTCACCATCCTAAATGATGTTGCTTTCTTCTTACCCTCTAATATTCTTTGCACTCCATTTTCATCCAAGCACTCAATGGATTTGTCATAAAAATCCACCTTCGCCCTGTGAAGATATAACCAATCTATAACCAAGAGCATATTGTACAATCCCAACGGCAATACGTTCAAATGAGTTGATGAAGACATGCCATTCAACTCAAATGCACAAGCTCTTACCCAATGATGAACTCTTTTATTTGTACCTATATCCAACTGCACTAACCAAGATTATGCATGCACTTATTTATTCAAACCACACTTATCTACCAATGCAGGATTAGCATAAATATAATTAGATCAAGGGTCAATCAAAATAGAAACAACTTGATCACAAATCTTTTCGTCCATTTCAATGATAGATTCTTGATTGTATGCATGCCTATTATACAGTGTTGCATAGATACGAGGAATTCTCTAACCAACATCCCCAACAATCTACGACCTCCTGTGAACTATAGATCTTAGGCCTACCACCCTAATTCTATGGACAATTTCTATTGAGATTTTCTTTGCCACATGTCCAACACTCAAACCATCCCATACCATAACCTCTATGTTGTTGTTGTGATCCATGTCCTTGTTTGGATACATTGAACTTCTTGTGTGGTGCCATATTCTCTTTCTCTTCTGCATTCTGAGGCCTTTTTCTTTTCGGTTTCCATTTACCTTTACCTTTGTCCTTCCTTTTCCATCCTTGCTAAGATTCATTCTTACACTTTTCCTACTCATAATATTGCTTCAGTTTCCCCATAATTTCTTCAAGGGATTGAGGCTCATCATACTCAATCTGATCTCGAAATGTTAATGGAAATCCACTGACAATTTTCTAAACTTTGGTATTTTCATATTTAAGATACAGTACATACATCAATAGGTCCAGGAACTTAGTCGTGTACTTCTCATCCATCATCGATCTCATCTTTAGCTCATATAATATTTTTTCCTTACTATCGTAGTACCTTTATGACAAGTACTTCTTCCTGAAAAGCGTTTTGAACTCATGCCAACACAAGTCCTTTGTTCTGATGTCTCTAACCCATTTCACATCTTCCCACCATATATTTTCTTTACCTCTCAGGATTAATATGGTTACTATGGCCTTCAGATTATATGTGTAATTATGCAACTCAAATAACTTCTTCATCCCAAGCATCTAAGCCTTTGCATCTTCTATCTTCATCAAGTCTCCATCAAAATTAGGTGCCTTTTCTTTCTTAAATTCATCTGGCAAGTATTCCCTATCACTCCTCATGTAAGGATGATAACGATGACAGTCATAATGCCTGTCAGAACCAGAACTAGAGTAGTACCTATGTCGATCACCTCTCCTATCTGGAGTATCCAATAGTTTGCCATCTCTCACTATGTCATCTCTATCTGACCAGTAACCACCATGAAACCCATTTTCATATACCCCATTATTTATATCCTCCTGCCCATGGCTAATGTGAAATGGCCCCTGTCACTGCAATTCTGAAAGACTATGAAGGATTATTGCATTAACCTCTGCTTGTTTCTCTTATGCCTGCATTATTTTGTCATTGTCTGCCTTACAACTCCTTATTTCTGCCTTCAAGCTTCTCAATGTGTATGCCAAGTCAGAAGTGTTCCCAACACCACACTTTTCATCTGACCCATAAGGAGAATCTCGTGAATTTTAGTCTACCATCTTACATTTCATCTTGACCTCTTTCCTGCAAGGCATCTTATGTCAGCTAAAACAAATCATAAACCAACCAACGTACCTTATCATAATTCAAGTAAGATATCTCGACATAAATATCAACCAAATCATCCTAATACATGAATAAACATAATCATAACAGCATATATATGTATAAAATATAGACATATCAACATATGGACATCATTCTAACCAGAGTACAATCATCAATGCACGACCATATCAATCACATACCATGACCTCATGCATGATGACAACCACCATATCAATGTATATTGTCAACATGTAAGCATAAACAACTTGTAACAAATCATACACTCATGAAGATACATTCCATGACAACACCCTAACTTTCACATGGAAACATCACTACAACCATGACTAACACCTTACATATGCAACAAGCATATATACCACAAGGATGAGTAATGCATGTGCAACTACATGAATGCATGACCAACACACACAGTTCATCCAATCCAAGGGGTGAACCATCCTCGGATACCACTCTGTAACACCCTCTCCCCATAATTACCCAAGTTACCTAGTCCATTGGGGTAAACATACGATGACATGATACTATGATCTAATTCAACCTCCTAGGACACTTTAAGGAAGTGGAATCGATGCCACACAACTACACATACAATTTTCACCTACAACAGGATACCCAAGAGCCATCCAAACCTTCCATGAGGCTAGCCCCTGAGACTGACTGACCTTTTAGTGCATCAATCCCCCAGTCTCTCCCTTGATATGGCCAAAAGAGCGATTGGAAACCTCTAGTCACTTGAACAACATGGGTATGTGTGCAAGTGGGGACTTTTCCAGGTAGTTCTAAGCCTACGACCCCAACTTTTATGCCACTTTTTTAGGCCCATAGATGAGGTCACTGCCCAGAACTCCATGACACTTAAAAAACTAAAAGATAATAGTGGGATAATGATATAAATGCATCACATCTTGAACAAGGACTTGATTGGACCCCTACTATCCATGACAAGAATTTTGTCAAACATGTCACAAATATGTAGTCTACAAGTTTAAACAACATATTTGATCATAGGGGTCTCGTACTTATCTGAGAGTCGTTAAGAAGCATTGTTCCCCTATATCATTATTTGCATTATCATCTATTAGGTCATGTATTCATTTCTCATTCATTTACCAATCAGAATATGATGAGAACCATACATTTTCATTGTCATAAAACACACTCATAACTAGCATATTGATCAGAGGCTCGGTATTAATCTCAAAATGAAATTTCCCATAAATCCTCCAAACTAAAACGACAGCGAAGAGCTTGTCGTCAAGAATCCAGCGCAATTCGTTTCCTTAAAAACCAACTCTGGATGAGGAAGTTATGACCCGTTGTTCATTTTCCTAAATAGCTAAAAAAATTACAGAACAGTGACAAGTTGATGACATGGCAACCCAATCAGTACTCTAGGTATATTCAGGGAATATTCTCCAATTTTAGCCCAATGACACTAATGACAAGTGACACAATAAGATCCGCGGGTGAACTTTGGAGGTGAAATTTTTTTACTATTTATCCTAAGGTTAAAGAAGAATTTTTAATTAGTTTGGAATAGTCCAACCAGAGTTGGACACGTGGTACATCCAAGGGCCACCACGTGCCCCCTCTGGTGGACCCATCCAAACCTTGGAGGAACTGGTCGAAATTCTGAATTTGTTATTAAACCAAAGCTCTACTCTACTTAGCATATATATATATATATATATATATATATATATATATATATATATTAGGCTTTTGGGCTGAAGATATATTATAACGAAAGTTCTAAACCATTGGACAGGCACATATTAATGGAGAAAATATATATATTTTAACCCAAAGTTTAAACTATGGGTTGGAGGAACACACAGTGGAGCAAACATATGGTGTGGGGGTCCATGTCAAACCCACGACCTACCCTGCACAGTTCCAACAACTTACCACCTACTCTATATGATGGATCTTAACCCTATATGGTTGCAACCACCATTTAAAGTTTGTCGGGTCTGATGGTGGGGGTTTGGAGGGGGCCAGCCCCCTCCCATATGACTATGCTGCAAATACCGTGGGCAGAGCCAAATTCAACGGGCGGAGAATTAACTCTTAATCCAAGTTTATTCCACTAAGTCGTGGGTTAACTACTAATTAAAATCAATTTATGAAATGCAGTTAAGGTGCAGTTAAGAAGTGGTTATCATAGTTAAGTGTGGTCTTAACTTTTAATTAATCCAGTTGCTAATTGGTGGCAGAGTTAGAAAAACCACCTAATTCGGCAGATCCACCAGAGTTTCGGAGTTATCTGGAGTCTTCTCCAGATTTGGAGGAGATATTGTAGGAAAATTTGTTTTGACTATAATTGGAGCAATTTTTGACCAATTTTGGCTCAGGAAGAGTCATTCTTGGTATATTTTGATGTTTTGGACACATTGGAGCAGGTTGTAGAGGCAATAGGAGACTGTAAACAAAAAAAAATCACAAATGAGCTAATACAAAGGCCCATCTCATGGAAGCTAGACCAAGGAGATGTAGCCCAGGAGGGGTGAACTCCTTCATCAAAACAAAGTGTTAATGGATCAATTTTGATGGTTTGTTGTGTGTTTGTTTGATGATGTTCAACATTTAGTTTAAATGATTTTATGTTCAAGTATTTAACCTAATCTCCACACATTTAATTGTTAATCAATCATAAGCACTTCAATAAGCCCATGTACAAGAAGCAAAGATCAACACTGTTAATATAAATCTAAAGATTAAATTAGCCATTAGGGAAATTTTGAGGTCTAAAACGGGCCTCCCAAGGAAATAATAAAATAATAGCTAAACCAATAAAAAAATATTTATGAATTTGCAATTCACTTTTTGCACCACAATCCACGTAACCCTAGTTGAATTCAATTCAAAAGTTGTACCAAAATAAAATTAATAAAAAAATTGTATTGATGTGACTATAAATAAGAATGATCTTTTCAAGAAAAAGTCATTATCATTGAACAACTAATGCATCTGTCCTTTGTACTTAAATAACCTAAAATAAAATATAAATATAAATTTATAAATTCTTAATCATATCATATGCTATTAATTAAATTCTATATTATTTAAATTGTATAATAACATGTAATTAATATAATATATAAAAATAATAAAAATAATATAACATAATAAATGTATAGGGATATGCATTGTTTCTTTCAAGAAATATGAAATGACAATAATATGTTTTTATTCAAAAAGTGTGAAATGACATTTATTATGAGTACTTTACTTTGACTTTAAAAGTACTTAGATAGCACTACCATGGCTAACCATGAGTTTTTATCCACCATTGAGAATGTGACAAGTAAGTACCTTTAACTCAAGCAATGCCACCTCAACCATTAGGGATGATGTCATCCTCTAAAATGTGATTGGTTCTCATAAAGTGAATTTTGATTGTACATTTTCCTTAGGAGGCCCATTTTAGACCTCAAAATTCCCCTAATGACAGCAAAACTAACGTTTAAATTCATATCAAGATGATATCATGCCAAAGGTTATTTGCTTGGTTTTCTTGAGTTTTGCACAAGAAGCTGAGTTTATTGAAGAGGTACAAGCATCAGAAGTTGAGCATGAATCCATAGCCATCATGTTAGGTGTTGGAGAGACTCAAGGTCATTCAGAAGAGGATGATTTCAATAGATACTTCAATGACATCAAGAGGATGGTTAAAATTATGTTTGATGCATTTACTGTTGGGATGGAAGGAGAAGGTTCTAAGCCTCCACATGGAGAAGGAAATTTAGATGATAATAAGGATGAAGAGAAGAGTTCAAAGGGAAGTGGAGAAAAGCATCCTCCATCTCCACCATCCTCATCCTCATCATATTCATCAGCATCATCTTCCACTTCCACCACAAAAGCCACCCATACTCATTCAAAATCCCCAAAAGGAAAAACTCAATTACTCAAATTGGACATTAAGTTTGAACTTCCCATGTACAATGGTGAGGTAAATGCAGAGAAGTTGGAAAATTGGATCTATCAACTGGAGGTTTTATTGCTGCATTCAAAACCTACAAGAAGATGACATAAATATCCAATTGGCTTCATTAAGGCTAGAAGGAGCAACACTAGTCTGGTGGGAAGTAAAGACTCAAGAGGAAATGTGAATCCATGGTAAGATATCCATTTCTTGGGTTAAGTTCATTTATTCAATTAAAAGACAGTTTTATCCTTTAGCTTATATGAAAAAAACCATTATGATTTGGCAAAACTTTAGGCAACTCAAGGTTCAAACATTTCAAGAATATACCTAGGACTTTAGGAGAAGGGCTTTGTTGTTAGGAATAAACTTGAATTCCCAAGACACACTATTGAAATACATTGGGGTTTTACATTCATATTTGAAACATACTATCCTAATGTTTAACCCAAGCAATTTAGATGAAGTTTGTGTGCAAGCCACACATCTTGAAGCAAGGGGAAAGAACATTTAGGAAGAGGGTAGTAAAAGTAAACCATTCAAGGGTAAGGGAAAAGAGAAGGGAGGAAAATGGAAGGGAAATAAGAATGCAAGTGTTAAGAAATAAAGGGATAAAACTACATGCAAACATTGTTCCAAAGAAGTGCATGATGAAGCCCACTATTTTAAATTACATCCCGAACTAAGGCCTAAGAAACCAAACAACAAGGGGAAACAAAATATGACTGCCACCACATAACATGATCTTAGATCTGATTCCGGTGATGAGACCAATATTGTAGCCATGGTAAAAAAGAGAAAAGAAGCCATAGCAAGCACCAGTTCCTCGAATTGTCACAACAATACTCCAAATGAAGAAACAAGGATATAATTGTTCCATGTAAGGGTGATTTCAAATCATACAAAGCTTGATGCATTATTTGATAATGGGTCACAATCAAACTTGATTTCAGAAGACTTGGTCAAAAATCTTAACCTTGAAACTGTACCACATCATAAGACATATCCTTTCAATTGGATAGTCAAGAATTCCAATTTATAGGTTACAAGGAAATGCATATTCTGATTTTCCATTACTGCAAACTTTTTTGATGAAGTTGAGTTAGATGTGGCTCCACTTGAGATTTCAGGAATTATCTTGAGAAGTCCATATTTTTATGACAAGAAAGCGGTATTTTATCACCATGAGAAAAAATATCATTTTCTCAAGGATGGGGTGGAGTATATTGTGAGAGCTCATCACAAAAAGCTGAATATTTCTTTAGTTAATGCAAGGCATACGAAGATACTAGTTAATGCAAGTAAAAATTTTGTGCTTCTCATGCTCAAGAAAAAGGATGATTTTGAATATGAATCTTTTGAATGATGTGATGACAAATTAAAATATGATATGTTTGATGTGATAATTCAGCATGGTGAGATGTTTCAAGAACCAAATGGGTTACCTCCCAAGAGGGGAATTCAGCATGAGATTCAGCTGCAACAAGATGTTCCACTTCCAAACATTGGTATGTATTGCATGTCAATCATGGAGTTTGGAAATCAAGAAGAAATACCTTTAATTTATGAACAAAAGTATCATATTCCCATCTACTTCGCCATGTGGTTCACTGATTGTTTTGGTACCAAAGAAGGATGGGACTTGGCGCATGTGCATGGATTTCCGTGCATTGAATAAAATCACAGTAAAAAATCGCTATCCACTCCCACGAATTGATGATTTTCTTGATCAGTTAAGGTATGCAAATTATTTCACTAAGCTAGATTTATGAAGTGGTTATCATAAACTTATAATAGTTGAAGAGCACATTTGGAAAACTACATTTAAAACTAGACAAGTATTGTTTGAGTGGCTAGTTATGCCATTCGATCTAACCAATGCTCCAACTACTTTCATGAGAGTTATGAACGATGTTTTAAGGCCATTTCTAGATGACTTATTCATTGTTTACTTACATGATATTTTTATATTCAGAAAATCAAGAGATGAACATGTCATGCATGTGAACAAGGTAATTGATGTCTTGAAAAAAGACCAGTTATTTTTAAATATGTTGAAGTGTGAATTTGGCAAGACTTCTTTAGTGTATTTGGGACACATTGTTAGAGGAGGTGAGTTGAAGATATACCCTTCCAAGGTTGAGGTCATTGTGAATTGGCCCAAGCCCAATACAGTTACGGAGGTAAAGCCTTCTTGGGAAAGCATAATATTGGAGGAAATTCATCGCTAATTTTTCTTCCATTGCAGCTCCGTTACATGCATTGACAAGTGTCAATAAAGTATTACATTGGGGAGATATGGAGCAAAAATAATTTGATGCAGTAAAAAACAAGATCAGTTCAGCACCAGTATTGGCTCTTCCGGATCTTAGAAAACCATTTGAGATCCCAACAGATGCTAGTGATTACACCATGGGAGAAGTTCTCATGCAGCATGGTAAGCCCATTTCGTTTCATTCTAAAAAATGTAATGGAGTTGTGACTAACTATCCCACCTGTGACAAAGAGTTATATGCATTGGTACAAAGTGTAAAGAAATGGAAGCACTATTTTATGGGGAAGGAGACCATTATCCATACCGACCATCAGCCATTGCAGTACTTACAATCACAATCAAAGTTGCAGCAATCAATACATTTCAAATGGATGGGATTTATACAAAAATTCCATTTGGTAATAATCTATAAAAATGGAATCTAAAATAACGTAGTTGATATGATCTCTATGCCTATTAAATTCATCTATTATACTCAAGCACAATTCAGTTATGCATGAAAGTTACATTGAACAATATGTATATGATAGTGATTTTCAATATGTGTATGAAAGATTGAGTCAAGGAAACCAAATTTTAGAGTTAGATTATCATGTGCATAACAGTTTGTAGTATCACTTGGGCAATTTATGTATTCCACAGGGAGAAAGAAACAATATCATAATGGAGTCGCACAATTCATTTATTTCTGGACATTTCGGTGTAGGCAAGATGGTAGTGAATCTCCAAAGGTATTGTTATTGGCCACGCATGATTGATAGTGTATCTCGTTTCATTAGAGTATGTTATTTGTGTGCAATAAGTAAGCCTAGCAATAGGAAACTAATATTGTACACTCCACTTTTTGTACCTTCACGTCCTTAGGACAGTATCTCAATGGATTTTGTAGGAGGTCTTCCAATTTCAAGGAAAGGTCATGATTACTTATATGTAGTTGTAGATAGGTTCATAAAAAATGTGTCTTTTGATGTCATATATGAAAAAATTACAGCTGAACAAACAACTCATTTTTTCTTTCAAAATGTATGGGTTCATTTTGGTCTTCCTACTTCTATTGTAAGTGATCGAGATTCCCGATTTGTTGGGAATTTTTGGTCAAAATTGTGGGAAATGATGGACACTAAGTTGAAGAAGAGTACAGCCTTTCATCTGCAAATAGATGGTCAGATCTAGGTGGTTAATAGGACAGTCATTCATCTTCTTAGAGGTTATTGCAGCAAACATCCCAAGTTTTGGTATGAACAGTTGCATTACATTCAGCATGCATACAATAGGGCAAAGCATTCTTCCACAAACACATCTCCATTTGAGGCATGTCTTGGGTACTTGCCAAGATCGCCTTTGGACTTCATATTTGAGAAATATGTCGCTATATGTGGTCATAGTGACATAGATATGGCAAGGAATTTCATTGAGAAAATTCAGTTGGTACATCACACAGTGCAAGAACAGCTTGAAAAGAGTCAAAGCAGCTACAAGGCAAGGCATGATAAATACTGTGTTGATCAAAAATTCTAGGTTGGAGATGAATTTTGGTTATATATAAGCAAATAAATACTTCAATGGGATGGTAAAAATATTAATCCAGTCCGTTATGGTCCTTTTAAAATTTTGGAAAAGATTGGTAAGAATGCATTTAAGCCAAATTTTCCTCCTTATGTGCAAATATATTTTGTCGTTAATGTTGAGAATTTGAGATTGCTTGAGACTCCATTGATTGATGATCAAGGAGAGCATGCTCAGTTGCCATCAATAGATGATTTATTACCAGAATATCTTGATGAACTTCATCAAGATCTCATACTTGACAGAAGAACCAGAACTTCAAGAACAGGGAATGTAGAATACCTTAGAGTGGGACTCAAGGGAAAAAATCCTTCCAAGGAAAAATGGATGGAGATTGAAAGGGTAAGGGATTCAGACCCTCACCTGATGAACAAATGATAGTATCTTTTGGGGTCCAAAAGGCTTCTAGTGGGGAGGAATGATCAGAGGCTCAATATTAATCTCAAAAATTAAAGTGCTCAAAAATGCTCCAAACCATAATGACAGCGAAGAGCTCATCACCAGGAATCTGGCGTGATTTGTTTCATCAAAAACCGACACCGAATGAGGAAGTTATGACATGTTCGTTTTCTTAAACATTTAAAAAAATTGCAGAAAAGTGACAGGTTGATGACATGGCAGCCCAGTCTACACTCCAGGTATATTCAGGGAATATTCTCCAATTTTACCCCAATGACACTATAACAATTGTCACAAGAGGATTCACTGGTGAACTTTGGAGGTGAAATTTTTTTTACATTTTATCCGAAGGTTGAAGGAGAATTTTTTTTTAGTGTGGAATAGTCCAACCAGAGCTAGACACATGGTACAGTCAGGGGCCACCACTTTCCCCCTCTGGTGGACCCATCCAAACCTTGGAGGAACTGGTTGAAATTCTGAATTTTTTATTAAACCAAAGCTCTGTTATACTTCGCATATATATATATATATATATATATATATATATATATATATATATATATATATATATATATATATATATATATATATATATATATATATATATATATATATATATATATCTATATATATTTCGGGCTTTCAGGCTGAATATATATTATAACCAAAGTTCTAAACCATTGGATAGGCACGTATTAATGGGGAGAAAAAATATTTTAACCCAAAGTTTAAACTATGGGTTGGACAAACACACAGTGGAGAAAAATTATGGTGTGGGGGTCGGGGTCGAACCCACAACCTACCCCACACAGTTCCAATGACTTACCACCTACTCTATTTGATGGGTCTTAACCCTATATGGTTGCAACCACCATTTGAATTTTTTCGAATCCGATGGCGGGGGTTTGGAGGGTGTTGGAGCGGGGTCCCCTGAATGCAATTTTGGACATAATTTTGTAATATTTTGAGTAGTTTAGTCGTGCGCTGCACAAGTTAAGGGACTTTGGGGCAGGTCAAATTCTCTCATGCATTGTAATGGGCGAAAAGGGTAGATCTAGGGGTCGCAAACCACGGTTTGCGGACCCTAGTACAGCGTAGGCTAAATATATAAATAAGACTCTAGGATGAGTCGAAGAGTAAGTTTTTGGTAATATTATGGTACGTTGTTCATGGTAGATCTGATGTAAGGATTTTGTACGAATTTTTTTGGCTAAGGGCTCCTATTGGTTGTGTGCGCGGAGACCCTAAGTCCTGGTCTGTGCGAACCTCGCTAGCTATGTGTGTGGGTATGTGGAAGATTCTGTAAGAAGAATCTGAAGTATTAAAGAATGGAAGGATGTTTTGTTGATATTAATTGTTTCTGTGATATGTTATGAGTTATGTTGCATGTTATTTATCTGTTATTTCTGTGATATTGAATATTGTTAGTTAATTGATGGCGCACATGTATTATATTCTTAAAGGAATGATGAATGAATAGATCTGAGAAGAGGAATTCGGAATATCCACAGTATCCATTTTTAATTCTACGTTTTGAGTCTAACCAAGACTCATCATCAGGACAAATCCTATCAATGAATAAATCTGTTAATATTGAGTTACATTACTCCTGTTAATTGATTATATTGTGAGTTATGGGCTGCGTGCAAGTCATTCTATTAAGCATATTGTTAAGGGTTTCTGGTTAGGGATTTCTCTGCGCAGACCTTTCTAGATCTTAAGGCACCCACTTCATTAAATCTCTCTCTTGCAGGGTGCAGAAACCTGGTCCCAACACCCTCCCATACTACTTTGGGTGAGACCTTGACTTGCGCAAGCAGGTCATTGCCGAAAGGGCTAGTAGTACAGGGGTTTTTTGGTTAAAATCGAAGTTGAACCTGGGTCAAGACCCCTCAAACCAAAAAATGGTTTTGTTGCGGGGACCGGGAGCATTTTGAGCGAGATACCAGGTGATGAGTCAGGGCTTGTGGAATCTGGAAAAATATGAAATTGACGAGTGGTTCGAAAAGCAGATCCGGGAATTTTCCCTAAAAGAAAACAGGAGTAAGAATTTGTTTACTAAAAAGTGGAAGAATAAGTATATCTTCACAGAGGTGCACGAGATCTTCTTCGTGACCTTCTCACATGATTTTCAAGAGTGGTTGTCGAGATTGGCGGAGTTCCAGACCTGTTGGAAGAACAATAAGGTTACACAGTGGACCCCTGAATTAATCCACCAATTGGAGAAGACTGATAACAAAATCACCTGGACCGTAGATCACTGGGTTAATAGTATCTTGGGTGGATTTGTGACGAAGTTTGAGGTAGATAATTTTGTGTCATACTCAGAAGCTGAGAGAATATTTTTCAAGGGTTTGAGAGGTAACTTGTTGCGAACATTGCCTTTGCTAATTAAGATGATATTGAGCAAAAAAGGTGTTTTGTGCAGCCACACCGAGTGAATGAACTACGAACAGATTTAAAGCACCACACGCAACGGGAAGTATTACCGGATCAATCAGAAGGGGAAAGAGTTGCATACAGCCCTCTGAGAGATGTGCCAAATATAGAAGAAATGGAGGCTATGCACGCCGCAGGTAGCCCTCCCGCTACGACGTACTCGAATTCAAGTAGGACTCACACATCTCCTACCCTACCGCCACCCCCACCTGCACACGATATGGCTACGCACATGAAGCTAGGCTACATTTAGCGGTGTGGGGGATGAGCACATGGATTGGTTTCGGTTCGTACCTAATGAAGTATGGACTGCACATAACGTTAATGCTGATGTTGTGAAAAGATCGCAGCTGGCCATGGCTTTTGAAGGTTGCGCACTATACTGGTTTATGGGATATATGAAACAAAACGCCACTCCCATTATTGATGATATCAAGAAGGAACTGAAGCAGCATTTCAAAAAGCTGAAGTCCTACGCGCAGGTAGTAGTGGAGCTAAAAGACTTCAAAAAAGGAGCAAAAGAGTCATTCTGGGAAGTCAATCAACGACTTAAGAAAACTATCAATGATGGAGGATTTGTTTATGATTATGACCAGCACAGGGAATATTTCATCACCATGTTATTACCCCACCTACGCGGTCCTATGGGACAACAGAACATTCTACTCATTTTGAAGCCCTGGAGATTTCTATGAAGTTGGAGGCTGCACCTAGAGAAGATATTCCCCTTGGGACTTTGAAAATCCAAAGTCAGTTGGAAGTTATGCACTTAGAGATACAGAACCTACGAAGAGACAAGGGTAAAGAGGTTGGCGCGAATGTCTAGTGTATTCGCTACAAAGGAGTAGGTCACACCAAAGATCAGTGCCCTGTGTTTACGGATTACCTACGGGCTGGAGGACCAAATCCGATGTTCCCTAGGGAGGCTTTGGGGCCTAGAAACCTCACCCTATGGTGTGTTGATTTTCGGGTAGCTGGCCATCATGATACTGGCCATTTCCCGAGGCTAGGAGCTTATGTTTTAGAGTTGAAGCAACAATATTTTAGGTTCTGCTCCTCGGTTGGTCATGATGAGCACCATTGCCAAACATATGATATGATGATAGACAATGCGAACATGTACAGAGTGCAGGATGAAACCTCTTCACCAGCATCTCCCTCTGGACATGGAGGACCCCCAACAAGAGGAAGGGGAGGGGGGAGAGGAGGAGACGTAGGTCAAGGAAGAGGGAAATTAATTTGCTATAACTGTGGAGATCTAGGACATTATGCACATGATTTCCCTAACCCTGTGCGAAAGTCCTGCAAGTTCTATAGGCAATTTGATCACATAATTGAGCAATGTCCATTCTGATAGCTAAGATGTAGGAGAAATAGCATACACCTACGCAGAATGTACAAATGGTCAAATTTGAGCCATGCGATGATGGCCCTAGTGTAAATGAAATAACCTGCAGTGGTATGGCCACTGGAGGACCTATGGAGCAAGCTACTGCAGAGTCATGGATCAGAAAGGAAACTGAAAAAATGGAAGGCCTAGACTTGAACAAAGAGAAGGAAATTTTTATAGAGGCTAGAAGGTATTTTCCTGCGACGGAAGCATCAACATCAAAATTTTCAATGGATCCAAGTGTTGATGAAGCATTCAAGCCATTCCTTCAAGCCTGTATGAAGTTACTGTGCAACCAGAAGGTCATAGAGAACCTCCAAGAATTGATAGATAGTTGCGTAGAAAAATAATCCCCTCGAATGGAGACTAAGGTTGTGAACAAGATTTATAAGAACAAGAAGAGGACTAGTAGGGAGATGTCTATGACTGCACAGATTGGAGAATATGAAATGGATCAAGTCATCTTGGATCTAGGATCTGATGCCAATGTCCTGCCCAAACAAACCTGGCAGAGGATGGGAGAACCCAAATTGGACTGGTCCACCATTCAATTACGTATGGCTAACTAGCAAGAGATCATTCCACTAGGGATGCTGCCTAAGGTTGTGGTAGACATTGCGGGAGATAAATTATATGCAGACTTCGAAGTAATCCATATTATGGATTATGTGGACCCTTACCCTGCGTTATAAGGACTGGATTGGGCTATTGACATGGGAGGCATCATGAACGTGAAAAGTAGAAGCGTGGTCTTTGAGAATGATGGTACACGGGTAATAGTCCCTCTTGATCTAGCAGAAGGTGAACGATATACAGAACCGGTGCGCGATGAGGAATATGTTGACCATATTTACAAATTGACTACGTGGAATGATGATTGGGTCAACCTTACAGCTAATGGCATGCTAAATTGGGAAAAATACAGCTCATGTTTCTCATATTCGGATGGCGAGATGGAAAATTGGCAGAACCAGTTGCATGATGTATCTGCGTTGCACTGCCTCAAGATCACAAAGAGCTTCCGATGCATCTCCTCAGAGGTAAGATAACTACCTTACTTTGATGGTTATGGTAGTGTTAAGGAATTTCTTAAAGCATTAGAAAAATATGTCCCCGAGGAATGGATATTCTGCGCACTTGACTTAGCCATGCACACAACCCGTATGCGATGGTGGGAAACACCCAAGGGATATTTCCAAGACTAGGGGGAATGTCAAAAAATGATGATCCTATGCTTTGAACCTCCATTCAACCCACCCATGGAGCTCTTTTCTGGTCGTGGGGATCTGTGCAAGCACTTTGCTATGTGGGTGGAGGTATGGAATGAAAGGACCTGGAATGAGGGGGTCAATATGTTTATTCATTCATTAGGGCCGGTCCCCACCACCGAGTATTTAGATGCAGAGCTTCATCAAAACACTCGCCATTGGGATACGATGACAGAGGATTTCATGGTGATGTTCGGCTTAGTTTAAGGGACGGATAAATTGGATGAAGCCCTACAGGATATAGATGCTCTTGTCTTCGATGATTCTTTTCCATGGAAGGAATGTGTTGCGCCAGCTTGCAATGTGCAGATGCAGGATATTGTCAACTGCAGAAATTTTTCAATAGAGGACAGCGAAAAATATCCTAGGAACATTATAATCCCAGAATCAGAAGGAGAGCGTGCAGTTGCAGGACCCTTAATGCAAACAGTAGATGTTACCAACCATTGAAGTTGAAGGAATTCAACATTGGGACGGAGGAGCATCCCAAGTTGGCCAAAATTTAGGATTAGTGGGAGGATGATATTGCTGAAAATATTGCAGAGCTGCTAATCGAATATCAGGATCTATTTCCTATGAAGTTCTCTAGGCTCAAAGGAATTGTGGGAGATCTAGGTGTTATGAAGATCACCTTGAAGCTGGATGCATGTCCTGTCAAGCAACAACCCTATTGGTTGAACCCTAAATATAAGAATAAAATCAAGGATGAGTTAGATAAGATGTTGTCTGCATGTATCATTGAGCCCGTAGAACAGTCTGATTGGGTAAGCCCAATGGTAGTCCAAGAAAATAAAATCAAATGAGAGATAAGGATCTGTGTGGACCTGGGTAAGCTGAACGATGCCCGCTTACATGATCCCTTCCCTACGCCATTATCTGACGAAATCTTGGATAATGTGGGTTGTCAAGAAGCATACTCATTCACTGATGGATTTTCAGGGTACCATCAGATCAGAATTGCACCTGAAGACCGCAGCAAGACAAATTTTTCAACTGAATGGGGCTCCTTCTAGTACAATGTCATGCCATTCAGGTTGAAGAATGACCCTACCATTTTCTCGCATGTAGTTGTAGTAGTATTCAAGGAATCCATACATAATTTTCTGGAGGTATATTTTGACTATTGGACAGTATTCAGGTTGGTAAATAAACATATGTCGAACCTGCGCATGATGTTGGATACCTGCAAGAAACACCAGATTTTTTTGAACTTGAAGAAGTGTATATTCTACGTACCTTTTGGAATTGTGTTGGGGCACATCATATGTCAGCAGGGATTGATGGTTGACCCAAACAAGATTTTAGTTATCATCAATATAGCAGTCCCCACCAATGAGAAATAGTTGTGCTCCATCCTAGGACATACGAGCTACTACAGAAAGTTTATTCAGGGGTACGCCTTGATGATTGCGCCAATGGAAAAGATGCTAAAGAAGGATGTGTCCTTTTTCTAGGATGAATAATGTCAGAAACGTTTTGAGTTGTTTAAGGAAAATATGGTCACTGCACCTATTCTAATATTTCTAGATTGGGCTAAGGTCTTTCATGTGCATGTGGATGCATCAGGAATAGCTCTGGGAGTTGTCTTAGCACAGCCAGTAGAAGGATACATTGATCACCCGGCTTCTTTTGCTACTAGGAAACTCTCTAGCACAGAGCGCAAATATTCTACTACCGAATGAGCAGGATTGGCAATGGTGTATGCCCTACAGAAATACATGCACTATCTATTTGGAGGACACTTTAAAATGTTCACCGACCATTCAGGTTTAAAATATGTGATCAATAAGCCTGTGTTAGGGGGGAATATTTGTAGATGGTTGTTGTTGTTTCAGGAGTATGACTTTGAGACTATTGTGAAGCCTAGGAGATTGAATGCAGGACCTAATCACTTGTCTCGAATTGAGAGTGGAGAAGAGACAACTAGTCTAGAAGAAGGATTACTTGATGCGCAGCTTTTCACTATCAAGGTGGTTGATGAGAACTTTGTGGACATTATTCACTTCTTGACAACTGGAACGACACCTACCGAATATTTAGTACAACATAACAAAGAACTAGTGGCCCGCATAGCTAATTTCATTGTGCTTGCAGGTCAGTTATATAAGTTGGGCACAGATGAGGTATTGTGAAGGTATGTATTAGAGCATGAGAGACAAGATATCCTAGCTGAATCTCATGGAGGGGTGGCAGGAGGCCACTACGCATGGAAAGCCACCACACAGAAGGTGTTGCGTGCTGGGTTATGGTGGCCCACATTGCATAATGATGCAAATGCATACTGCTGAGCATGTGATACATGTCAACAAACCGAAAAGCCTTCGCGCAGAGATGAAATGCCCATGCAACCATAGATGTATTTGCAGGCATTCGATAAATGGGATATAGACTTTGTAGGCACGATCAATCCCTTGGGAAAGAAGACTGGCGCACGTTATATCATTACTTCCACTGATTATGTGACCATATGAGTGGAGGCAAAAGTTTTTAAGGACTGTACCGTAGATACTGCTGCGCATTTTATCTTTGAGCATATTCTGACCAGGTTTGGTTGCCCGAAGATCTTAATGAGTGATAAATGTATGCATTTAGTTAATGAAACTATTGAATCTTTGACGAAATAATTTCAGATCCATCATGTGAAAAGCACCCTGTATCACCCACAAGCTAATGATGCAATAGAGGCTTTCAACAAAATCTTGGAGAATGCACTTACTGAGGTCTGTAATGCCAATCGAAATTACTGCGACGTGCGCATCCCTTCGGTGCTATGGGTCTATAGGACTACATGCAAGAATATGACTGGGAAGACTCCTTTCAGGATGTTCTATGGACAGAAGGCCATCATGCCCATGGAATATATTGTCCACAGCCTACGTATTGTAGCTTTCACAAATATAGCGGAACCTGATATCATGGAGGAACACCTTGCTCATTTGGTTGCCTTGGAAGAAGATCGATTTTTTTCTAACTTTCATCAGCAAGTATAGAAGGCACGTGAAAAATCTTGGCCTGACCGACACATCCGATAGAAGGTGTTTAAGGAAGAAGAGTTTGTCATGGAAAATTTTTGGGGCTATTATTTGTAGTTGGGATAATTTTCCATGGTTTTTCCAAAAAAAATATTCGCCACTTTCCATTTTTTTATAAAAATGATTCTCCCAAATTTTACAATATAAAATTATTTTACGTTAAAAATCGCTAACATTATATAGAAAATGTATATAATATCATTATAAATTTGAATAATTTTACAAATACATCAATAAATTTTTTATAGTTTGCATATTAGGGACTAGTGAGATTCGCCAATTTTTTAAACTTCAAGATAAGTTTCCATCCTTAAAATTTTCCCTGGAGTTCATTTTTCTCTATGATAGTCAATTTGCGCACCACCTAGGGAAGTTCTGTAAGCACTGGTTGGGACCGTATATAGTAAAAGAGATTATTGATGGTGATACAGTGCACTTGGCCACGCTGCGCGGAGACTACCTTCCTGGGTATGTTAATGGAAGTCATCTAAAACCCTACAGGGATAATCCGGTGCCTACCAAATGACTATATGGTCAGAGAATCAGCATTGGAGGATCTGCACACACTAGGAGGATCAGGCATAGCCACGTGCGATGGAAGCACAGTGGTAGTGCGCAGGTAAGGAGGTGAGGGAATGTGTGATTGAGGTGCAGGGGTAGTGAGCTGCTAGGAAAACTAGCCGTTGGAATAGTAAAACTGGGTGAAAAAGTGATTTTACCGTTGGATGGAGTGGGTGTTTGGAATTTAATGCAGCAATCTTGGAGTATTTTTTACGGTTTCTTCGATGGTAGGTCGCATTTAATGGTAATCTAGTCATTTTTACCCATGGTGGCCTATAAAATGAAGGGCGTGGGTCATAATCGGTTCCTTTTCTCGCTGAAATTTCATACTTTGTGCTTTGATGCACTCCCTATGTTTC
Organism: Pinus albicaulis; assembly: GCA_034641835.2. Lineage (NCBI taxonomy): Eukaryota > Viridiplantae > Streptophyta > Pinopsida > Pinales > Pinaceae > Pinus > Pinus albicaulis. The sequence goes on from CM076583.1 coordinate 602,878,951, forward strand.
CTGTGTCTGCATGATCTGTATGTATGGACGAGGTACCCCTTCCAATAGTATAAATATTGAGTTTGTGTTCAGGGCAAGGATGACTACCACACACCCCACAGAGTCGCTGCCAGTTACGGCCTCCACGGAGCGACGATCTGAAGATGTCTTTGAAGTCACCCGTAAAGTTGAATAGATCGTGTCCATGCCAGCCAAGGGGAAAGGGAAGGTAAAAGCCATGAAGTGGGCTTCAGCTAAACCGCGCACCTCCCTTAGGATCGTGCACTCTCCTAGAGTGTGCCACAAGCGCGCTCACCTGTGCGCGACCTATCCAAGTGCCCCATGATTTCCCAATAGGAGGCTCTGTTGGTAGCCCCGCTCTCATGGCTACCGGCTTACATTAAGTTGCACAAGCTGAAAGTGCATACCCCTAAGAATGTAGATGTGGTCCACGAATAAATCCAGATGCCTTTAGTCCCACAAGAAGTCCCTCTAATTGGGGAGATGTTTAGCAGCATACCTGCCATCAAATTTGATGATCACGATATGGCTAATGAGGAAACCTTTCTGGACCTGGACCTAGAGCTCTATTTGGGGCGGGTACTATACGACGACGTGCCAAAGGTAGAGACGATGCCTTAGGCGCGTGGGCTACAGGCATCAGGGATCTTGAACTTGTTGTGCATCCCCTATTTTGGGAGATGCTCTATCACTAGCCTGGTCGTATGGTAGCTTCTCGCCTTGATCCATGATGGTTGTCTATGGATTCAAATTCGCATCCCAGTAGATGCTGCGCTAATCCACGGGATCACCGGTCTGCCCATGAAGGGGCCTATCCCATGAAAGGGTTTGGAAAGAAGAACGAGTAGAAGGTGTTCGATGCTAACTGAGAGAAATACAAGGTGGAATGGGACAAAATAAGTTCCTCGTCAAGAGCATCGCTGACCCCAAGGTGTGCATGGGCACTCTCTTGCCTAGATGTAAGCTGATGCAGAAGTTTCTGGTGAGCCTTGGTATTGCACCAAGAGTGCTGCAAATCCCAGGGGTTGCCCTACTTTACTTTATCAACCTGGGGTTCGTACAAACTTGGAGGTGATAGTGCTATATATACAACAGATGCATTCTTCTCATGAATTCCTCTTCTTCTATACGAAAGGGTGCTATTTCTTAAACTATGATAAGGACTAGAAATTAAATTGCTAGAAGGAAATGATAGAAAGGAAACTAAACTAAATTGCTGGAAAGGAATGACAGGAATTAAAATAATTTAATTTGCAGATTAGGAAATGACTCAAAAGAAACTAAACTATATTGTTGAAAATAAATGATAGGAATGAAACTAATTTAATTTGCAGGAAAGAAATGATAGAAAGAAAACTAATTCTAAACAACACTTAACTTGGCCAAATGGCTAGATGCACTCTATTTATCCTATGGTCTATCTACCATGTTCTTACCCATGCAACTAAGTTATCCTTGACTTAATCCTAATTGAAAAAGAGTTGATTTTGCAACTTGGAGGAAAGAAAAGGGCTAAAGAGGCTAATGGAGGACTTAACACATGAAACAAGGCTTAGAAGAGGAAAGTGGGGGTTTAAAACTTATAAAACCTTATAATATGGCACAAATATGCTTTAGAGAGGAATAATTTGAAATATACGATGGCGGATGTTGTGGTGTGTTTGGTGAACATATGTACGAAATCACACTAGTTAAAGGGGTGTGGTTTACCCCTTTAAACTATTGGTAATAGGCAGAAAGAAGTTGAGTAAATGAGCATACTATATATAAGAATAAGCATGCAAATGTAATCTAAAAACTAAACTAAAACTAAACATAAATAAACAGAAACTTTGAACAAGTCAAACGACACAATAATGTAAACGGTGGCTCTAGGCCCCTCTTATTGAGCGTTGGTAGTAAGGAGAAGAATACTCTACCCTCTTGCCAAAGAACCCCTAGACAATGGTTCTAGGTCCCAATGCAAGGATGTGATTATCCCAAGCTTGCCTCGGTGTAGTCTCCCTCTCTTTCTACTATGTGGACTGAGCTTGTTGGATGGCCAACAAGTGAGTCCCCTCTGTCTGCAGCTCTGGGTCACACACTTGCTGGTATTACTTGGGAAATTCTGGCCAGCATAAAAATGTGATCACCAATTCTTCATCTCATGGTGGCTTTATATATGGGATTTCAAATCCTCCTTCCCTAAATTTGTAAATTGTGGATGGTGACCCAAGGGAGAGGTATGATTCCTTTGTGTGCCCCAAATATTCCATTGTGTGCTCACATAGTGTCTAAGGAGGCATTGGTGGTTTTCCTTAGGCAGCTTCAAGTAAGGAGTAACTTATCCTTTGCTTTATGTGGTCCTGAATAGTGACATTTCGCCACTCTCAGGAATGCACGCTTATCGGGCCAAAAGGCACACAGAAAGCGCTCTTCTCGAAGGATAATGCACACAATCAGCATTAAGACTAGTTCAAATTTGATTTTCCTTAAACCTTTGAGATTTTTAAATACTTTCTGGATCTTGTAATGTCTTCCAGCCCTGTAAATTCTTTGGCTTGACATTAATTAATTTCATATTCTATTATACGATTTTCCAGTGTTAAAAGTTTCCCCCTAATGTGTGAGGTCTAGGAAGGACCGTGTAGCCGAAATACATTATAGTTTCTTTTCAGTATCGTGCGTAGAGAGAAAGAGACACCTGCTTGAAGCCTTGGGATTGAACACACCCTGCACCGTTTCTAAGAATGACCAAGTCTAAGGGATCCCTGCAAGCAAATACAATTTTACAATACATATACAAAATTTCAACGAGGCAAGCATGCCCCATGCTCTTGATGCTATGGCTAGTTAAAAAAAATTGACCGATATATTTTTTGTCTGCGTCACTACTATGGTAGTGATGCTAGCAGTTGTTGACGACGACTGTTGACGCCCGCAGGGGCATTTTTTTCTTTGCCGACCGGTGGAATGTGGTACCCATATGCGTAAACTTTTTATGGCATATAGCTATGCAATGTACACATAGGTGTTGGCTGGGACCTTCCCGTATAAGCATTGTTTAGAGAGACGCTTATGGAGGCACGGGTCTTTGACAGATCTAATCAAAGTGTAATGGTTGTGAGGTATGATACCATCTTGAAATGAAATATTTTGTCATAGTCGAATGTCAGGAGGATTGATGACATATGTGGACAATGATGCCTCCCACAATGCCACCTAAGGATGCCCCTTTGCATGGAGAGGGGTTATCCAAGGTACCACTTCCTTTTTGGAATATAGCTGTTGAAGTCGAAAAAAAGGAAGCCTCAACCGAATGAGGGGTCATCAATATGAGGGATCGGGGACCTGGATGTGGTGGGTTTAACCTCGGCATGTTGGTGAGGGGTGATTGAAAACTAATGATGGGGATTCAGTGGCCCAAGGTCGGAGTATACTTAAGTAGCTTGGCGGCAGTCATAGTTATTTATGAAGGGGAAAATCCCTAGAGTCGGTAGGACTTCCATGGTAGGTGTAAACCAGCTATGAATGTCATGATGGTTTGTGCGTGGGGGGTGAAATACTCTGACCAAGGGTGTTCAGGGACTGCTGCCATGGGAGAAAATATGAAATGCGAGGGTGAGGGAACGAAGTGCACCATTTGCGGTCTTTGTACACTTACCAAAAGAATAAAATAATAGGGTTTGGTTTGTACAAAACATAGAGACGGGTACCCAAAAACATGAAAAAATTTCGCTCACTAATGGCATGAGGAAGGTGTTTTGCTGAGGGTGGGGGTCCCATTGGTTGGTCTCATGTGCGAGGTTGATGAAGCGGATGAAAAAGTATCGCGGATGGGATTATGGTGGTGGAGGTATGGTGGGCCAAATGCGAGGCACAGTGGTGCGCTTTTGATCTGATTGTAAAACAGGGTCATCTGGGAAGGGGGTTTCAGTTTGTATGGTAAACTTGACCTTATGCATGATGGATGGATGGGCATGAGGTGCTTCCTAGACTGAAATGGTATGGTCATGGCGTCACTTATGTTGTGATATATGGTCTACTGTGGATGATGGGCGCCATGGAGGGGAGGCTCTACCGACCAACGCAGATGTTTATCATGTGCAGGGTGAGTTGATGATAAACACGATCGGATATGAGGACCCTATGTTTTATTTCTGATGGAGAAATGATGTCAGGATATGCAAATTTCTCTGGGACTCTATCATGATAGGGGTAGAATGATACCTGCTCTGGAACTTTTAGGAGATAACGTTGTGGATGGTTTGCGATATTTTCCTACAAAAACAACTACCTCAAGTGAAAGCATCTTATTTATCAAATATTATTGAAATTCATGAGCTTTTAAAAAAGAAGATGAGAGAGGGCATACCTACCAGCACTGAAAAATTATTTTTTCGGGAGTGCGAATGTGTAGCATCGCCTCTGGCCATTATGGAGTGTTGATCACAGTGTTGCTTTCGATCTGGTGATCAGATATTCTAAGCTCCAGTTTTCCCTTGGGAGTTGTTACTTGGCTCCTATATTTGATTTCACTTGGGGTTTCCCCCAGACTGAGATCAGGGGGGTGTTTCCGGTTACTTGCCCCTGTCCAGGATCTCCCTTTTTGTTTGTTCCTCAGCTTCTTTTTGCAACATTTGGAGGATTTTCATAATTCTCCTGGTTGTATGGTTGTTGATGAGCCTAGGAAGGGTTGCACTAGATTGACCGGCACATTACGTTGTTCCATTGGTCTATTCTATGCAGGGAATGGGGGATATCGGTTCCCTTGTCCCTGGTTGGTATATGAGATCTAGGGTGACTTTCATGATAGCTAGGTTGTGATACATTTTGAGTAGAATCGTATGAGTATCCAGGGTATTGATTATTGTTGCCTAGGTTTCCTTGGGCCAAAGACGCGATCGAACCGTCTACAGAATAAACGTGCATGGCTCTACTACTACCTAGGTGATCTTGGGTCAAATACCCGATTAAACTATCTGTAGAATTGATGCGCATAGTACTATTGTTGCCTATGTGATCTTGGGTCAAAGACTCAATCAATCCATCTGCAGAATCTACCTACCTGGTAACTCTCTAAGTATCATGGGTGTTACTGTTGCCTAGGAGATCTTGGTTCAAAGACCCAATCAAGCCATTTGCAGAATCGACGCGCATGGTCACTCCCCGAATACAGATTATTGCTACCTAGGTGACCTTGGGTCAAAGACCTGACCAAGCCATCTGTAGAAATCGATGCACTTGATAACTCAAGAGGATGAGGTACCCAGATTCCCCTGTCCCTAGTTGGTGTACGGTGGTTTGGAGGGAGGAGGGACAAACGATTGTCTTTCTGGTGACCTTTATTCCTCCTGTAGGTACCGGATGGTATGAGGTTCATTTTCAAATGTCTGGGTGGAGGGATCCTCTTGATATGATCGCTCGATGGCATGTAAGGCATCCCTATATCGCAGGATCTCTGGGAAATGGTGGGTATAATGCCCATATTTTCTGCAAAGAGCGCATGTGTGATTGGTATGCAGCGCTTTGCCTTTACCTTTGGTGGTAGGTTCCTTTTTACGGGAACATGGTGTCGAGATGTTTGTTTCAGAGCCAAGTAGTGGTTTTAATTCATTCAGCTCCAGACATATATGGGTAGGATGACCAATTACATCACATATGATGCAGACAGGTGATTCCCATTGAATGGCAGGGGTCACCACCTTCTTTCCTCTCTTCTCGGTTTTCCTAGTGGTGATCACCGGTATTTCAATGGGAACTTCCTTTGCAGGGGTGGTCTCAGTCGTTTCTTGGACAGGTGAGGGCTCCTCAGAACTAAGGGGCTTCAAACCTATGGTAGTAACGTGGGTGGCTCTTGTTTCGGAAGGGGGAACAAGGTACCAAACTGGGAATGCCAACGATATGTTGGATAATACCAGTGTTGCCAAAACCTGTTGGGAGACAAAGCTAGCTGGGGGGTAGAGGAAAGGGGTTTGGGAGGCGGCGTAGGATAGAGAGGCTACCATGGCCAATGCCTCGGTGTCGTTACTGCTTGAGTCTATGTCTTGACTAGCCTTGGCACTTGATTTGGACATCATGCACACCGGGGATCCTGTGAGGTTGGGTGATGCCTCAGGGATAATGGGAGGATCTCCTAGGAATGACTGTAGAACGGACTATTGTTTGAATTGGCCAAGGCCATATTCTTGGTAACATGAAAGACCATTCAAGACTGTATCTACATAGGGTAGAATTACATCCATGTTGGTTAGGGGACGCTTCTCGTTGTGTGTCAACTGGTCTACGGTAATGATGCGGTCCTCGTGGGGGAACATCATAATACGGAAGATGGAGGAGGCTATGGTAGACATGGCATACATATAACTCCATCCAAGGAGTATATTGTAATCCAAGTGAGCATCCAAGACTTCAATGTCTATGTGGAATGTCTTTCCGGCTAAACAGACCGGGACATTTTGGTAGAGACTGACGGGGGTCGAGGGACAAATGTCGTATACTCGAAGCATGATGACTGAGGGTTTTAGTTCATGAGAACCTAACTTCTGCCAAACAATTTTGGACATGATGCATGTGGATGCACCCTCGCCTATGACACATCAGTGGATAGTGATATTCTACACCGACACTGATATCTGGAAGGAAACCATAGAAGGGAGTCGAGGGGTGGCTTTGTCTAAGTCAAAATCCATTATGCGTGTATCGGCAGGGTCGATAGTGCCTAATGCGGAAAATAGAGCTTTCTGTTGTTTTGGGCATGACTGAAAAATTTCCAAAGCAGACATAGCAGCAGGGGATTGTGCTAAATCATCCACGATGCTATAACTATGGGCCTCTTTGGGGTAGTTTCTTTCTCACCTATTATGTCCCTTTTCCATATTTGGAAATGGTTCTATAGGCATCTTTGAAATGGTCAAAGGTGCAATTGGCACACTGGTACTTTCCCCTGACGTATTAGTGTCTGGTGGGGTATTGTAGTTTCGATTCCATATTTGGAAAAACATCTCTTCTCCAGTCATGTATATTTCATGGTTGTTTTTCCCGGAATCGTTTGTATTTTGTTGGTGAGTTCTTACCGTCCCTTGGTTGGGGAAAGGTTATTGCATCACGGCTGGTTGCTGGGAAGATCCTCCTTGTCCTTGGTTACTCTGTAGCTTCTTTAGCTCATGGAGATTGGGACAGTGGTGAGTATAGTGCCCATACTTACCACATATCATACAGGAATGGTTTGTTCAAAGAGGTGGCCTTTTTCTCAGTCGTTGGGCATTGCTTGGCTCCTAGTTCTGATTTCAGTTGGAGTTACCTCCAGCCTGGGATCACGGTGGGCGCTTCTGGTTGCTTCCCCCCTGTCCAAGGTTCCCTTTTGGATTTTTTTTGGTTTTTTTCTTTACCACGTTAAGAGAGTATTTCTCCTGTTTATATTGGTGTGGTTGGTTTTGGGACGGCTGCACAAAGTTCACCTATGCATTTTTTTGCATAGGTGGGTCGTGTGCTGGAGACTGAGTGTAATGCGGTCCTAGGTTTGCACCTGACTGTTGGAGGGGATTTCTTCCATCAGTTTTTCTTTCTACATACTGATTCCCCTGAGCCAAAGGATAAGGTCTTCCCTAGTGATACACTTGCGCCCTATTAGTCAAATTTTGCTAAGGCATATGATGACTTTGAAAACTGGGTTGAGGCACGTTCTGGGTAGAACTATATGTGTAACCAGGGTTTTTACTGCTACTGCCTAGTTAACCCTGGGTCATTGACCCAATTAGCCCATTTGCAGACTTCGATGCGCCTGGCACTTCTTGATAAGTTCGCAAGCGCGGGGCATTAAGCAGGATGTTATAAATGTATCCTGACTGCGTATAAATCAACTCGAGCTTCTGGGCTTTGCTGATTGTGTCCTCTTTAGATGTGGGATTCTGTTGCGCCACATCCTTTGAAATATATCCCGTAAGAGTTTTCAAGAACAAATCTAAGAGAATTCAGTCTTTGAGTTTAGCTTTACATAAACTGTGATGCTACCTCCATTCATGGAGATGGTCCGAGATGTGGATGGCGAGGATTTGTCTAAAATGAGTCAGTAATTCCATTCCGGAATCATGGTGAATGGGTAACTAAAAATATGTTAGGAATGCGGTAGCAAGGGCGCTAAAGGTTCCATGTGACGCTGAGGTTTGATCCATGTACCATTTCACGGCCACTCCAATTAGAGTGCGTTGAAATAATATCAGTCGAATAGTTTCATCAATAATATTGTTCGATGAGAACCACAGGTGAAAGGTCATGACATGATTACCTGGGTCTTCTGCTTACTTGCCTTCAAACTTTGGTAGATCTGAAGGGAGCTTCGTGGGCATGAGAGACCATGTCAGATCATGTGCGATGGGGTCATTCGTTAGCTTGGTTAAATTGGGTAGACTCAACGAAGCTAAGAAAGGTGACTGAGAGGTTGACGCCATTGCAATGTGTGAAGACACAAAGTTCTGGTTAGAACAAGGGTTAGTCTGCGACGTACCCCACTGTGTATTCAGCTGGCTTCCTGAATGGGACGCACTCTTCTGCCCCCTAGGGGTTGTGGGAGGAGTGGTATGTGGTGTGGTGTTGGAAGACTGACTAGGGTTCCCAACTACGGCTGCCCCAATAAAGGACAAACCAATGATGGTGGCAGTGTTCCGTCTTTGACACCTCAATGGAAAAAGACCTGGAACCCCTCCCGATAATGGGGGGAGGTCCAAAAGATGCCTGGATCGACGAGGTTTTGTTGGGACCTGTCAGGTGTCGCCCAGATTTTGGAAAACTTTGAGAGGATAGAGTCTATGATCAAAGAAAACTTCTCGTCACATAAATAAAACAAAGAGAAAAATAAAATAGATTTCCCTCTAAATTAATCTATGTGATCAAGCAATCAAAAAAGTGGTTTTTGTTCGTTTGCGTATGATACTCAAAATCCTAGAAGACCTATGCATCCTCACACACTCAAAATTAACTGGGCCTTGAGAATATTTCTTGCAAGTGCTAGCACAACGTCCCGTAAGAGCTGGTGACACCCCCAGTCAGTCGAAGAGAATCCAAAAATGTAAGGGTAGAGGGTCTGGCGCTTGCCTTCACCGTCACCTATAGGGTAAAGGATGCCCTAATTTTTGGCCACTAAGAGCCACCGTCCCTAGTGAGCATTTGAATCTTGGGCTTCTTTCTATTCAGCTAACAGTACCGAGTATCAGCCGGGTTAGGTAGCCCCAACTGTTACCGCACACACTGTGCCTAAGCCTAACCCCCTCTGAAACGGGTTTCTGCCACGCTCGAGTTTTCTTTATCGTGGGCTGATAGGTGGATTTGAATCTTCATAAATACACAACTTCTATGTTTCAATATGAAGTATGATCAAGGCGGATTATTGGATGCCTACCCCCTTGATCCTAACTTAAGCTATAAATTCTTTTGTGGCCCCTATGGGGAGAATTTAGTGAGTTTTGTTAAGTTATTTTTAGGTGTCTTTGCTTCGCTTAGTGGGTGAGTATGTGTGAGCATAAGGTGGAAAAGCACATATTTTGAACATGTGGATATCATTGATCCTTTACAAAATCCCCTATTTAAACTATGTTGTATTGTTCCTGGCTCAAATGGAAGACATGTGCGGATAATAGGCTGCTTTCAAATTTTCCTTGTTAATATATGTGACTAACTATAGGAAGATGGCAAATTTTGAATATGGAGCATTCATATGCTTACCTAGGATCACCGGAGGGTGAAAAGGTAGCATATATTACTTGCTTTTCCATAAACAATTCAATCCTAGTCTCGCAATTCCTAGTGCAAAAATTGAACTAAACTAAAAAACTTTTACGCTAGAAAAAAGAAAACTAGCTATGCATGCGTGGTCTTCGGCCACTTTCTTGGACTATTTATCTAGGTGTAAGTACCAAAATTCGAAAAACATAAATTTTTCGGAATGCAAGTTTCTTTTCCCCCTACTTAAACTATGTGAATATGTTGCAAAATTCAACTTGAAGTAAAACTGACACTAAGCCTACAAAAATCAGCTAAAAGTGAGTTTTAACAAGCTGCGGGGTACCACAACCAGTGCTGGAAAATGCATTAGGGGCTGCCAAGCACCTTACAAACAGAAAAAGATAGAATTTAGGGAGAAATTTCTCATTCTGTAAATTGCGCGCAAAAGGCTGAGACAGGTGTGCTTTATATGCACAGGTCAGCACTGAACGCGCGCCCTGCGCGTCTGTGAGGGAGAATTGCGCGCAAATTCCTACAAGTAAAAAAATTTAGGAGATGCTCTTCTTCAGTCTGCCACTTAGGGTGAATCTAGGGACTGCAAGAGAGATCAGAGGACTACCAGCTCCACTCCACAGCATAGACATAGGTCTCCTGCAAAAGAAGGCACAACCACATAAACTTGGTAATAACACATTAGTGGAGTCACCAATCCTGTTGTGGTGTGTTTGGTGCACATATGTACGAAATCACACCAGTTAAAGGGGTGTGGTTTACCCCTTTAAACTATTGGTAGTAGGCAAAAAGACGTGGAGTAAATGAGCATACTATATATAATAATAAGCATGCAAATGTAATCTAAAAACTAAACTAAAACTAAACATAAATAAATAGAATCTCTGAACGAGTCAAGCGACACAATAATGCAAATGATTGCTGTAGGCCCCTCTTATTGAGCACTGGTAGTAAGGAGCAGAATAATTTACCCTCTTGCCAAAGGACCCCTAGACAATGGTTCTAGGTCCCGATGCAAGGATGTGATTATCCCAAGCTTGCCTTGGTGCAGTCTCCCTCTCTCTCTACTATGTGGACTGAGCTTGTTGGATGGCCAACAAGTGAGTCCCCTCTGTTTGCAGCTCTGAGTCACACACTGCTGGTATTTCTTGGGAAATTTTGGCCAGCATAAAAATGTGATCACCAATTCTTCTTCTCATGGTGGCTTTATATAGGGGATTTCAAATCCTCCTTCCCTCCCTTGGTACATTGTGGATGGTGACCCAAGGGAGAGGTATGATTCCTTGTTGTGCTTCAAATATTCCATTGTGTGCTCACATAGTGTCTAAGGAGGCGTTGGTGGCTGTCCTTAGGTAGCTTCAAGTAAGGAGTAACTTTTTCCTTTGCTTTATTTGGTCCCAGATAGTGACATTTCGCCACTCTCAGGAATGCGCGCTTATCGGGCCAAAAGGCGCGCAAAAGCACTCTTCTCAAAGGATAATGCACACAATCAGCATTAAAACTCGTTCAAATTTTATTCTCTTTAAACCTTTGAGATTTTTAAATACTTTCCAGATCTTGTAATGTCTTCCAACCCTGTAAATCCTTTGGCTTGACATTAATTAATGTCATCTTATGTTGTATGATTTTCCAGTGTTAACAGTAGAGATGCGATGGAGGAAAAAGTTGTGATATGCGATATCGCAATCGTAATATCACAAAATTAAAGGGATAGCAGAAGTGTTGTTTGGGAGTGGGAGCGAAGTGCGAAATGTGATGCAAAATAATATTGCGATGTTGTGGTGTGATTGCGGTATTTCATAATCAGGGTTTAGGGGCGGAAGGTAGTAAGTGAAGTGCGGGGTAGAAATGCGATAATGTGAAATGCGAGAATTGCGATAAGGCTAGAATTGTGAAATGTGAAATGCGATGATTGCAAAATGCGAAAATTCGATCAGTTAGATGATGTGGCGGTAGGAAAGGTGGCAGATCGCTTTAATAATATCACAATCAGCAGAAAGGAGTGGTAAGTGTTAATGAAGGCCAACAGGAATTGCAAATTGCAATAAAGTGATGGGTTTTTTTAGAAAAAGGTGGAGTAAGGTTATTTCAAAGGTTTTTGACATAGAAATAAGGAGTGAAGGAGAAAGGAGGGAAAAATTAATATGACAATCAGGGTCTGGAAGCAGAAGTTGTTAACAAGGACCAAATGGGAAATGCGATTGCAAAAAGGAGAAATGGTAATTCCAAAGGGAAAAAATGTGGTTTCTAATGTTTTTGACTATTTTTAATAAAAGAGAAGCAAAGGGAAGTAGAAAGGGATATCGCATTCAGGCTTGGAATGAGAGAGAGTTAACAAAGATCACAAGCGATTTGTGATTTGCGATGTAGAAAGGTACGGCGAGTAGGAGTTTCGAGGAGAAAGGGCAGAGGTCTATTCTAATTCTTTTCAAGTGTTTTGTGAATGAAAAGGGTGATGGATGCAAATAAGAGAAAAAGGAGGGAAATGGAGGCACAAAAGCAGTGCTCAGGCGTGAAAATAGAGCTGGGAAATGAAGCGGGATGGCTTGATTATCTTCCTGGGGATTTTGATGCTTATTCCTACAAAAAAAGTTGCGGATTCATGTACAAAAAATAGAGGAAACACGTGACAAAACAGTGAACAAAAATCAATTTTTGGTCTTGTGGGAAGGTTCGCCCTCCTTGAGCTTTATTGACAGAGATGAGAAGGGGGTCTTGATCCACAGCTTTTCCTAGTTTTTATCCTCTATTCTATCACTCACAAGCAAATAAAAAACTACAGCAACACACTGAAATAAAAAAGTAAGCAGCGATAAAACTATGAGAAGAAAAACTAATTGAATGACTGAAAGAAAACTAGCTTAATGGAAAAAAGGAAAAGATAATACCAGCAGAGAAGCTGAGGCACGTGGATTGGGACCTAACCCACGAGCCTATCTCTCTGAAAATTAAATTAGTCGAATGAAATCAGTCTACTCATTTCATAAAATAATAACCTCATACATCTCTGAAAGTTTGATCACTGAGTAAAAATCTCAATAGCTTGCAACAAAGTTTCAACTAGAATCAAATAACTCTTCCTAGCTCTAGCTCTACTCTTTTTATTCTACAGGGAAGCTACCAACAGCTCCCTTGAAAATGGTGATTGATTCCACTTGACTCCAAGTAAACATAGACTGAGTGCACTCCTCTTGGGGTTGCTTGGCTGCCTATGGAACTCGAATTGCTGGAGAGAATGATTGAATCCACTTAACTCCAAGTAAAAATAGATTGAGTGCGCTCCTCTTGGAGTTGCTTGGCTACCTCTGGAACTCGAATTGTTGGAGAGAATATTTGGCATGATTGATTCCACTTGACTCCAAGTCTTTATGAAAAAATCCTTATAAAAATGCTTAATAATTCATGATTTTCTGCACTCAGCCTTATATTAGGAACTCGGAGCATGTTAGCCTTAATCACCACCTATACTAGCGTCATAAAACCAAATAATAATAAAAATGAAAGAAAAATAGATCTAAGAAGGAAAAAAGGTGACCATTAACCCCTCCAAATATGTCTAATGATGGAGCTCATCATCACCCCCCTACTAAATGGTTTCTCATCCTCAGAGCAACTAATCCTCCTCCTGCATTTTCTTCAAGGCTTTGACAACCCCCCTGGTTTCCTAAGGAAGAAGTGTGGGAGTTTCCCCAAGGGGGTAAAAACCATTATTCCTTTCTTCATTCTCTCTTTCTTTATCTTGTGCATCTATGTACTTTTCATCATTCAACCCCAGCAACAAAGGTGGGTTGAGATTTAATCCCAACCATTGGATCTTTTTGGCATGCATGGCCCTCTTGTATAATGATGTCCTTTCCAATTCACCCCTAATTATTTCTAGAGTATGGTATTCCCTGCTCTTGAGGCTATGGGGAAAATTATTCCATCTCCTCTGGCTGGACATAATGCACTCATCTTCTCTCTGCCTAGAAACATCATCAAAGTGGCCTATCACCTGGGTTTTAGTCTGAAGGTAGCTTTCAACCAGTGCAGGGTCCCTTTCAATCTCTCGACAGTTAAGGATGACTCCTCTTGGGTTGAAAAATTCTAGTCTTATATATAAGGGTTCTCTATTTCTTCTTCCCATGACCCTCCATATCACTTTTTCTCTAGTGTCCTCATTCACCATCCAAGATACTAGAGCCATCAACTGCATATCCCCCATTGTAGGATTGGGGTCCCAAGAATCCAGATTTGTCAGCATAAGGTTATGCACATAAAACTCTGCCATCTTTGCCTGATTATCCATGTTATCTTTCTTGTAGAAATTCATGAATTGCCTACAATATTGGAAAGGTAGTGATCTATGGGGGGCTAGAGTTTTGATTTGAAATAGGATCCATTGCTCCTTGAGGTACACAACATATGAGTTAGAAGGGAATCTATGTTGAAGGGCTTCTATCCATAAGTCTGCCATGGTGGCTACTTGATGCCCTTTTTTCTGCAATTGCCCCTTCAGTGCTACTTTCTCTGCCTATGCCTTCTGTAATTGCTCCTTCAGAACTATTTCTTTAATTCTTTCCTCCTCCCTTGGTGATTCTTCAATGATAATTGGGCTCATGAGAGGATTTTATGGCTCTCTCTGACTCTTGTTAGCTCTGAAATACATAGAGGTCTGCCTTTTTCTCTTTGCGCTCAGAGGAGCTATAATGGAAACTACCTCTTTGTATTGAGGGGATGTGGTGTTGTGTTGTGAGTTTGTTTCTTGCCCATTTTTTGTCATCTCTATGACTTATATGGCCATATCTTTTGTTTTTCCTTAGCCCTTTGTCTCCTCCTCTTCTTCTTCTTATTACTCTTCTGATTCTTCTTATGGTTCTTCCTTTTATACTGGTTCTTCTTTTGGTTCTTCTTCATCTTCTCTAAGGATAGGAGTGGAATCCTACCTTGTTTGGGTTGCTATAAAATCTTCCCTACTCATATTTACGAGAGAGGACCAGGCCATGGGTAGGGTGACGTTTTTTCTGCTGTTGTTGCGTGTTGTTCAAATACGCAGCCTGCTCTCGATATTGTTGTGTTGCAGCTCCCTTTAGTCTCTTTCCCTCAAAAATTATCAATTTACTGGTTTTAATTATATAGGATCTCTTTTTATTAGATTGCGCAACTAATTTTGAAGCAATTTGTAACTCGGCTCAGCTACAGTTTCTATTGTAGACAGTTGTTTCCTTCTCCCTGTTAACTTATTATGGACTATGTGTTTCCTCCCCTTGTTCTCCTTTAATCCACTTGATTTAAATTCTTTTATTTTGCATTCCTAGGTGGCATGACTTTGCAGTTCTCCCTAGTCATACTTCATGATGGTGGCCAAGCTAACTGGCCACCTTTCTGCCCCTTAAACTCTAAGTCTCAAAATTTAATTATTTCTGGCTATTATGGATGCATAGCGAGGGTTGAGAAGCTACACCTAATTTTATCTGTCATTTCCAAGGCATTTGCAAGAGCTAGATTGAGGAGACAAGCCTTTTAGATGTTGCGCTATTCACTATTTTATGTTCTCTAAGTGAGCAGCTCGCTGAATGAGAAACTCTCTGAGTGAGCTACTGATCTCTCCTTGATGTTCCTTCATGTTGTATATGCTGTGTGGGGGGTGCTCCAGATGCCATGGGTGGCACCCTTGTCTTTCCTGGGGTCTGCTTCATGAGCTCCTCCCTTGATTTTATTTTTGTTGAAGACAAATGTATGCGTTTTAGGAATTCCCTGATGTCTGTAGCAGTCTGTTTCTTGCTTTCCTTGCTACATTGTGCTCAAGAATGGAGGAATGTGGTGTATGGAGGTGATGGAGGAAGGTATGAAAATGAATGGAGTGAATGATGGGATGGATGGTAAAAAAAAATAAGGGAAAAGAAGATGAATGCTTCCTTGTGTTTCCAGAAACCATTAATGACCTGCAAAACAGCAAACACAAAAAACACAGAGATGCAGATGTAAATTTTTTTTCTTCTTCTTCTTCTTTTTGTTGAAATAAAGTGGGTTGCCTCCATGGAGTTTTTCAGCCCACGGACTTTCCTTGGGCGCCTCAGAGAGGTTTTCACCCATGGATCTTTATTATCTTTTCTTTTTTTCCTCTTCTTTTTTTTTTTGAGCAAGTACGTTGCCTCCATCGAGGTTTTCAACCCACCAGCTTGCCTTGGGTGCCTCAGAGAGGTTTTCACTCATGGATATTTATTATTTCTTTATTTCTTTATTTTTTCAGGGGGTGTGGGAAACTATGGAGTTTCCCATAATGTACACCTCTCTGCTTATTGAATTTATGAACTCTGCCCTTGACAAAGGCTTCTTGTAAATTTTCAGTCTGTGACCATTGACAAGCAAGGGGATTCCTTCCTCATCTATGGTTTTGATTTGAACTGTGCCATTATCAAAAAAAAAATTCCACTATGTAAGGTCCCAAACATCTTGTAATCAGCTTGCCTTTGAAATATTTAAACCTTGAATCATACAACAGCACCCAATCTCCTTCTTGGAAAGTCTTTTCTTTGATGTTCTTGTCATGCCAGACCTTCCTTTGTAGATGAACTACCTCCGTGTGAAGAAGTGCTTGCATTTTGAACTCATCCAATCCATTTAGTTGCAGCAACCTCTCTTTTTGGGCATTTGATAGATCTATATTTAATTCAGTTTCCATTCTTAATGTATTGAATTCAACTCAACTAAAAGTAGAGCCTTCCTACCATAGACTAGTTCATAATGATCCGGATTTATGCAGGAATGCAACAGAATAAACACATAACCATAAATGCAGAGATGCAGCAGAACTAACACTTCATTTCATTAATATCAAAGAACTGAAATTTGCTTACAGACAGAATGGAAATATAACTAGCTAGGGCACTGGTAGATATCTCTGAGAAGATATGTGGCGGCTACAGGCCTCTGAACTACGTTACAATGAGGCTCGAGGGCCTATTTATTATTGAGAAACAATGGAGAACCCTAAACATCCCAAAAACCTAACCCTAGGAGATGAAGCGCCAAAACTTTTGGCCCCGTTTGGGTAAATTGGTGTTCCAACTTCCCAGGGACGTAACTTTGGCATACTATCTCTGTTCGACGCAAATGATACATCATTAGAAAGCTCTATCTGAGGACTACAACTTTCGGGATGAATTTGATGATCAAATTTGCTAGGTAAAACGATGCCCAAAAAACGTCGTTTAGGGCCTCAAAACGGCTCCGAAAGTTCAGGACCCCAAAAACTGCTAAAAATAGTAAGTTATTCCGAAACTGAAAAACTAAAAGAGACAATGGTGGGGGGCCAAGTGGAATAGGTGGGTGGCCACCAATATCCACCTGGATCATTCCTCCCCCCTTAGGAAGCAATGGTCCTCATTGCGTTAAGTTCCTCCATGAGATGAGGAAATTTCTGCTGAACTTGGTCCCTGGTGAACCACTTTCCTTGGTGCAGAAGTTGGCCAGCTTTGACAACCCGATACAGTTGGATCCTCTGTTGGCGAGTGTTCTTAACTTGCATGTCCATGATACAATCTATGGTGGCCTGTTCCATGCAGTCTGGGTTTAACTCTGTTGGTGTGAGTTTTTCTGCAATGTCTGAAGTGTCCAGTAGAGGTGGGAAGTAAGGACGAAGGTGATCCACATTGAAGACTGGGTGCAGACCAAGGAATGGTAGAATACTAAGCTCGAAAGCATTGTTCCCTACAGCCTTGGTGATGGTGTACGGCCCGTATCGGAGCGGGCGAAGCTTGCGGTGAGGTCCAGTGAGGCGCTCCTTCTGCAAATGCAACCATACTTTGTCGCCCACCTGGAAGTTGTGTGGCACCCGGTGTTGATCATGGCGCTGCTTGTACTTCGCATTGGCTCTGTCCAATATATCATGAACCTGTTGGCGGATGTGTTGAATGTGCTCGATGAAGCTACTTTCTTTGTCAACTTCAGACTGGACATGAGCTGAATTGGCCTGAGCAGCTGCAAATGGCATGGCTACGTCAATGGGACATAGTGGCTGGAATCCCAAGCCCACCTGAAAGGGGCTATGGCCGATTGAACTATGGAGAGCCCGATTATAAATATGTTGTACATAGGGGAGGCTCTCGTCCCATGTGCGTGGATGCTTTGAATTGTACATGCGCATAATGTGTACAATCATTCTGTTGACGACCTCTGTCTGGCCATCTGTTTGGGGATGGAAAGCTGTGGACTTGGTGAGCTTTGTGTCCATCATTGACCAGAGGCTAGACGAAAATGTGCTGAGGAACCTGCTATCTCGATCTGATATGATAGACTGTGGGATCCCAAAGTGCACCCATACTCGTTCAAAGAAGAGTTTAGCAGTAGCTTCTGCTATGATATTCTTCTTACAGGCCGCCATAATGGCCATCTTCGAGAATCTTTCAACGACCACGAAAACACAATCATTGCCATTCTTAGTAGAGGGCAGGCCCGACATGTAATCCATGGAGATGGATTCCCAAGGTCGACTACAGGTAGGTAGTGGAGTATATAGGCCTTGCTTCTTGATGGTCGGTTTGGCAATGGCACAAGTAGTGCAGGATCTGATGTGCTTCTCGACATCCTTTCGAAGGTTCGGCCAATAGAAATACTTCTGTAGTATTGCTACTGTTTTCTCGACCCCGAAATGCCCAGCGACTCGACTGTAGTGTGCTTGCCATATCATCTTGGCACGCTCGCTTGAAGGAACACAAAGGTGTCCCAGGTGACATAAAAGTGCATCTTGGAGGTGAAAATTTGGAACTTGCGTGCCCCCGAAGAGTGCCTTGTAAGTGTGGCCGAATTCTGGGTCACTCTCATAGAGAAGCGGCCAATCAGAAGTCTCGTGCCCACAAGAGTTGAGCACGATGGTGAGCGCCACGATCGGTGGTCGGCTGAGGCAGTCTGCAACATTATTGGTGCTACCATTCTTGTACTTGATGTTCAAATGAAACTGTTGCAGATATGTGGACCACTTCTGATGGCGATCATTCTGCAACTTCCCTTGTGTCTGTATGAACTGCAGGGGCCGGTGGTCTGTGTGGATGATTGTTTCCTTCCCCAAAATGTAATGATTCCATTGTCGACAGGCTTGCACAATGGAATACATTTCTTTGTCATAAGTGGGATACTTGCGAACTATCTCAGACAATGTCTCACTGTGATATGCCACTGGATGTCCCTGTTGAGTAAGAACTGCCCCAATAGCATAGTCAGAGGCATCTGTCTCGATCTCAAATGGCTGCTGCAAGTCTGGTAAGGTGAGCACTGGGGCAGAACAGAGACGATTTTTCAATTCTTTGAGCATGCTCCAGTTACGACAAAGAATTTGCTCTGCACTCTCCTTTGGTGACAGCTCAAAGACTGATGATATGATAGAATCCCAACACGAATCTACGGTAGAAATTAGCAAGACCCGAGGAAAATTATGAAGCTACGATATCATATTTGGGGCTAGCCAATCCCGGGCTTGGATGTTGGTGGATCCACATACCCCCTTTCATCAATAATGTATCCAGATGTGAACACAGGTCATGCCAAAGCGTCTTTGTTGGGCAATTTATTTGAACAAATTGCTGCATTAAATTATCGACCAGGAAAACTCGTGAGCTTGTGATGGTGCCAGCAATATATATGCAAGAGTAGGCAACTAACTCTATGTCTAAAATTATTTATGATTCAATATAATATGCAAGGGAAGAGGCTCCTAACTAAGGAGGTCCTGGTTGTCCTTCCCTATAGTATCATAGAGAAATCATTCATAAAACCAGAAACTTGAAATAAAGACAAGAGAATGAACTTTAATTGTTGTTCAGATTCAAAGAGAGAGAAAGACTAACTTAGTCTTTTGATTGTCATCTCATGTACTAATCCAAACTAAACTAAGATCCATTCATAAGCATAAGAAATGAAATGACTTGAAACATAAAAGCAAAAGAATGAATTTCAATTATCATGCAAATCAAATAGAGAGAGAGCCTAACTTAAACCCTTGGATATCCTCTCACATGTTGATAAGATTCTAATTTAAAACTCATTCATCAATCACAAACAAATCCTTAAACATCTAAGCAATGAAATGAAACAAAATCTAATATGAAATAAAATGTTTCTCTCATCCTTTTAGAGTGAGCTCAATTCTCTTAAGAACAAGACAAATTATTCCATATACTACATTAAGGAAACTTATATCTAAAACTACATAAATTCCATAAATTCATATTCTACATTAACACAATTTACATCTAAAACTACACAATGGAAATATATGAAAAATGAAGCTTTATTCTATTCCATCATCAATTGGATACAATGCTCTAAGAGTCCTCCTCTTGGAATGGAGGAGGTACTCCTATTTATACAATGAGAGGAGTAACAAACTCATAATGATCATCCACTAATATCTCTAACCATCTAGACACATAACTCTATCCTCCATGATCTCCTCCATGATCTTTTCCATGAGGTTTATCTTCTTAAATTCGAATTTGATCATCCAAGGCCACATAAAGGTGTCTTGGAAGCTTCCTTTGTGCCTACACATGTCAACAAACTCATGCTAATTGTTAGGTATAAGTATAAGCATATTATTTTCTAAGTTTTAGCCATAAATTCACTTTAAAATGTTAAGAATTAATAAACTTTGGAAAAACATAGTTATGACCCAATAATGAGGTGAATGTAATGATATGGAGGTGGAATGGAGGTGACATGAAGGTAAAATGTGAAGATATTGATGAATAATGGAGTGAAAATAGAGACTATTTTGAGGGCCAAACGTGCACTTCTCCAAATTGGCACACAACTTGTGTTGCCGCGGTGTTTGGAGGACTTGTCGGATGTGATGAAGGTGCTCTTCCCAAGTCTTGCTGAAGATCAGAATGTCATCCAAGTACACCACTACGAATGAGTTGGTGAATGGGCGCAAGATGTCATCCATCATCCTCATGAAGGTTGCGGGATCATTCGTCAACCCGAAAGGCATGACCAGCCATTCAAAAAGGCCTTCCTTAGCTTTGAAGGCAGTCTTCCACACATCAGAGGGTTCAATTGGTACCTGGTGATACCCAGACTTCAGGTCGATCTTACTGAAATATTTTGCACCTTGGAGTTGGTCCAGAAGGTCATCAATGCGTGGGATTGGGTACCTATTCCGGACAGTGATCTTGTTCAGCGCCCGATAGTCAATACAGAGTCTCCACGTCCCATCCTTCTTCTGTACCAACACGATCGGGCTCCCACAGGGCGATGAACTTGGTCTGATGTGACCTTTCTGCAACAGCTCCTGAATCTGCCTCTTGATTTCATCATTTTCCAGAACAGAGCATCGATAGATCGGTCCATTGGGTAGTGGCGCACCTGAGGTCAGATCAATCGGGTGCTTGACCTGGCAGTGCAGAGGAACCCCTGTGGGTGAGGTGAAGATGTCCCCGTACTCCTCCATGACCTTATCCATTTGTTGTTGTCGTGCAGAGGGGCCCTGTCTGGAGGTCGTGGCCACAGTCTTCTTCTTGCCCTGGGGGGGGATCATCAGGAAAACGAATTTCCTGGTTTGGGAAATGAGCTTACTACATTGTTTTGCAGTAACCAAAGAGATAGTCGTAGGAGGTGGTACCTCTGGTATCCTGTACAACTTATTTCCCAAAGTAATAATAACAGCACGAGGTCGAGACTCATACACAGCATGACGCTTCCACAAGTATGGTTGTCCTAATAATACATGAGAAACATCAATAGGAGCAACATCACATAATACCTCATCCGTGAAGGGCTTGATGCTATAGGGAAGGCGACACTGCTGGCTGACGCGGAGATCTCGTCCTTGGTGAAGCCACCCGGTGGTGTATGGATGTGGGTGAGCTGTGGTCGGCAAGCCCAACCGCTTCACGGCGTCTGCTGAAATGAGGTTCTTTTGGCTCCCATTGTCGACAATGAACTGTACAGGGGAGCCCTTTACCCACATCTGGGAGTGGAAGAGACGTTCCTCCTCCTCTGGATCTTCCGGTTCCTCCTTTTGGACCTTTGTAGTGGCAACAGTGGCGTTGGGCTCCGCATCAATAATATGTTTCCCTTTTTCATTCCCCTTTTCAGGTTCTGATTCGGAGTTGGAGCATGCATCTGACTCAGAAGCCCTCATCTCGGCCACTAGCGACTGCTTGGCCCGACACTCACTTGTGTTGTGAGTGGAGCTCTTATGGAACTCACACCACTTTCCCGTGTCCTTCTTTGGCTTTACGGTGTTGTTCTTTTCTTGTGGCTTTGACGGGTTGTCTTTAGCCGCCATGCCTTGGCTCTGTCCTCTGTTCTGCGGTTTGGAAGCACCTTTTCCTTGCTTTTGATTCGCAGATCCAAAGTCTCGCTTCTTCTGTTTGAATTTCTGCTCAATCTTGGCAGCATACCGGTATGCCGTACCAAGCGAGGAGATGTCGAGGAACCCCATTTCCTCCTGAATGTATCTGTGCAGACAGCTGCGATACTTTAGCACCAAATGTTTCTCTGAATCATTGATACCCAACTTTGTGCGTAGGGTATGGAACAGATTCGTCAGCTCGTGCACATCTTGATCCCTTTGTTGTCGCAGCGTGGTCCATTGTATGTACTTGTCCTCATAGCTCCCCACGGGATAGTACTGTTCCTTGACGGCGTCTCGAAAATAATTCCAAGTTGGTACAGCCGAGAACAGAGAGGGTTCTGTCTGGTCCTTGTTCTCACAGTAGGTTTCCCACCAGTCCTTAACATGGGGGGTAGCTTTGAGGAGTGCAAAAATAATCTTCTCCCGGTCTGAAAAGTCATGAGCAGAGAAATATCCTTCTAATAGATTCAACCATCTATCTACGGCATCTGCGTCTATTTGACCCTCAAATATGGGAATGTCAAAATTTACTTGTACCTTAAAGGGAGTCGCAACTCCAGAGTGGCTACTGGATGCAAATGCGCCGCCGGTGGGCAGCCGTTGAAGGATCTGAGCAAAGTTATCCATCATCGCGTTCCTTTGTTTTTCGAGGGCCTCCTCGAGCAATATTTTGATAGGATCTCCTGCTCCCTCATCTTTCTTTTCATCCCCCATGGGCGTCCGTCGAGGTTTGCGAGGCTGATCTTGCAAAGGTTCCACCGGATCAAGCCCTAGCTCCTTATACCCCGACCTCGTTGGGGACATGCAAAGAAGGATCGAGAAAAAGCAGACCGCTCTGATACCACTGATCCGGATTTATGCAGGAACGCAACAGAATAAACACATAACCATAAATACAAAGATGCAGTGGAAATAACACTTCATTTCATTAATATCAAAGAACTGAAATTTGCTTACAAACAGAATGGAAATAAAACTAGCTAGGGCACTGGTAGCTATCTCTGAGAAGAGATGTGGCGGCTACAGGCCTCTAAACTGCATTAAAATGAGGCTCGAGGCCTATTTATTATTGAGAAACAATGGAGAACCATAAACATCCCAAAAACCTAACCCTAGGAGATGAAGCGCCAAAACTATGGGCCCCGTTTAGTGATGGTCTGTTCAACTGAGGACATGCTGGCATACTATCTCCGTTTGGCCTTTTATGATACATCATTAGAAAGCTCTATCCAAGGACTACAACTTTGTGACAATTTTATGATGGCATTGTTGGCATTATGATGATTCTAAAATATGATCTCTCTCTTGAGGTCTTTCTGGTATTGGTCATAAAAATTCATACTTGTAATTTGATAAAAAGGTCTTGTTGAGACCCATGATGTAAAATTGTAATATTCAGTCATGTAAGGACTTGTCAAAATTTGTAAACCCACTTGGTTGGGTATTTGAGTCTCATATGTAAATCCACTTGACATAAGTATGAGTCATTGGTGATAGGAAGGTCATATATTCATGTACTTCACTGAAAAATATGTTTTTAGGTTTAGCATGAACTCAGGGAGAGCATGGTCACTTCAGTGTACATCAGTTCTGCAGAACGCTTCCTTCTACAAGAGGAGAAAAAACCTTGTGTTGGTTTTGGTCCGCCCTTTGCCCTTGATGTCAAAGGGGGAGAGTGACATGGTGTTTGAATAAAGAGAAAGAATGGTGTCAAGAGTGACATGGGGTGATCAAACACCATCGTGGTTGCCATCAAGTCCAAAGGGGGAGATTGTTGGCAATATGATGCTGAGTGTTGTCCTTGATGGCAACCCACTTGATGAAGATGATGGCAAGCTACTTGATGAATTTGTCCCTGATGGAATATGTCTTGATGAACTTGTTAAATGATGTAAATATGATGTATATACAATGAGTATAGAAGGTAATGATGGAAGGAATGTCAGTATGTGCTAGAACATGATGAAAAGAGTATGTCTCAAGGCATACGCGGATATGTCTAGACAAAGTAGCGTATGGGGTTTAGTGAATGGAAAAGTAAAAAGTTTTGATTAAGTCCTAAATATTGATTCACCCCCCCTCTCAGTATTTTTCCCAACACCGTAGTCCTACGTTTGATGTAGATCCCGCGGGGTCCAAACCCCCAGCAACCCTTCTTCCTCCTTAACCTGAAAACCAAGAAGAAACGTGCACAGAAATCTAGTTGTACAACATATATTTACCCTAAATGTCAGTGAAAACCATGTGAAACATTACATAAACAATAATAAATGCTTAAATAGTAATCTTTTCACATATACAAGTAAATATTACCACATGACTTCAGGAACAAGATGGTTCTTCTTTATTACGAACAGCATGTACAGTAGTAAAAAGTGGAGAGATCACCTGAATCCTTCCACGATCTTCGAACAGACTGCCGTCCAGATCCGTCCCGCCCTTGCCTCGCTAAGATACTTTCAAGACTTGTGCACTCGAGATGGTATATGAATTGATGAACATCTCCAGGAAACAAGGGTTTCCTGTAAAAATCTGGGAAAGTGCAGGAGGCACGAGAAATCAGACTTGAAATGGGATTCCAACAGAGCATAATATCTATAATATTTCTCTCTCCCTTAGGCCATACACATGAGGGTCTTTTATACTCCCTCAAAGTAGTTTCAATCAGTTGGAAACAGTTGGCCACGTGCTGGGGTGGTTGAACTACTGGAGTAACCATCAACCCAGCCCGAAAATAGGGAATATATATATATATATTTTTAATGATTTTAATGGCATGTGCGGAAAAGTACATGTGGACTTGCGTATACACGTGGAAAAGTCTGGGCATAACCGCGTATGGGATTTTTAACACTGTTTTTTAATGAATTTTGTTCAAGTCTATAAGTCTGGTGCCCAAGGCCATAGAGACAATCATGAATCACATGAGGGTGAAAAATGATGCTATAACAGATACCCCCTAATATATGAGGTCAGAAGGGGTACATGATGGCCGAAATGTATTATGCACATAGAAAGAACTTCACAAGGACAAGAGAGGACTTCACCCGATTTCAGCCTGCCAAAAACCAATGAAATAAAACAGAGAGTCAACTCATGCTAAGGCGGGCATACCCATGCTCAGTCAAAAATAAATCATATCAAAAGTACAGAATAGATCCAAAATGTATACAAGTATAGCTGAGCTGAAAGTACACAATGAATCATCTGAGCATGGCCCGGAAATACAAGTCAGAATCAATGTCTAAGTATCACATATAGAAAGCTCATCAAAATCTCCAGGAAACAAGGGTTTCCTGTAAAAATCTGGGAAAGTGCAGGAGGCATGGGAAATCAGAC